>CM061233.1:96801428-97413928 GCA_030844895.1 Ambrosia x helenae | reverse complement strand
ATATATATATATATACAACCTACTTAAAGCAAGCATGAAAATTTAAAAGAAAAAAAACAATTAGCGGCGGCGACTTACCTTTAGCGGCGACTAACCACGTGTTCTTTCCCAGATCGGTCCTTTCCTACAAACCCACAAACAAAGTATCAAAAAATAATTAAAAACTAACCTAAAAACAGAAAAAAAAATAAAAAAACGATAATAAAAAATAAAAACAGAAAAAAAGAAAAAAAACTGAAAAAAAAAAAGAAAAAAAAACCGAAAAATAAAAAACTAATAGAAAAAACATAAAAAAAAGAAAATAAAAACAAGAAATAGAAAATAATCTAAAAAACACAAAAAAAAAAAGAAAAAAAAACCTTCCAGACGAGAGAGAGAGCAGAGGGTTGAAGGTGCCGGTGGTGGTGGGTCGCCGGTGGTGGGTCGAAGGTGGTGGTGGGTCGCCGGTGGTGGGTCGCCGGAGGGATGAAGGTGCGGCCGCCGGAGGGTCTTGGGAGGTGGAGGTGATGAATTGTGTTTGGTGGGAAGAAAAGGAGGGAAGATTGGGTTTTATTTCCAGGTTAGAGCAATAGCGGCGACATGTCGCCGCTATTGATGTCGCCGCTATTGCTCATTTGTACTTTTTAATCCTAGCCATTGGCTTCCTTTGCTAATCAACGGCCAGATCGGATTTGAGCAATAGCGGCAACGTCACCGCTATTGATGTGGCCGCTATTGCCCAAAATTCTTGTAGTGAAAATACACGATGGTGGTCACCTGGTGACAGACTTCGAGCATTACCTGGCGCCAGTCTAGTGTCGCCTGTAGACTGACTCAGTGTCATCAACACACGTGGTGACACTCAAGTGTCGCCACCACACAAGGTGCCACTCTTTGAGTGTCGCCAAGCCCAAGCCCATGAAAGCCAATTTAGGTGTTTATAAATAAAGGATTAGTTTCATTTGTAAAGTTGTTAATTTGAGTGAGCCACCACCCTAAGGGAGCACACTTAGGGTGGATGAACGTTATGTAAGTTCTTGTTTTAGAATCAATGAAGCATATATCTTTGTGATTGTGTTTGTTTGGCTCACCACAACCGGTGTCTAACTTTATACATCAAAATGACTGAATAACGGGGTACAATTTGATATTAGAGTCATGGTTGACTTTTTTCAGCATGTTTTGATTGAATCTACATCATAAACCCGCTAGAGACATTAATCTGGTGATACTCCAGTGTTGCCATGGAACATGGCGAAGTGTTGGCTTGCGACACTCTAAGCAATAATACCTAGTGTCGCCAACAATCTTGAAGCCAAGGTCTGGTGGCGACACTCACAGTATCACCAGTGACCAAGTGGCATTTGTCTTAAAGCCAACTCGTTTTGCTTGTCAACCGACACTCTGGTGTCACCTAGGCGACACTCTTATTGTTACCTAGGCTACATTCTTAGTGTCGCCAATGAATATAATGGTGGATCAAGAGTTGATTAAAGTATTCAATAAGTTGTATCTTGACATCTTCTAAAGAGCTAAGGATTATGTTGAGAGTGTTATGACTGAGTAGAAGATCTTTATAGCTGATTATTTGATGTCGATCATTTAAAGATTGAACTTTTATCACATGCATATTATATTTGAGGTGATTAATCTGGCGTAAAGCTTACCAAGAAGGGGAGTTGTTGATTGAGTTGGAGTCTCGATTTAATTAGGAAGGTCTACATTTTAGGGGGAAAATCGATAATGAAAGTAATTTTTTTTGTCATTAGTAGATTTGAGAAGATAAGAGACAAGGTCAAAGGCAGCGGATTTTTAGCAATTTGTGAAGACATTTAACAGGATTGATCCTTGAAGAACTGATAACATCAACATCCTTCTAAGGGGAAATTGTTAGGACTAATTTGAGAATGGTGTTATCAAGTATGTGATCTAGAATGATGGTTCCTCAACAAGTAGCGACTTGGCATAGATAAAAAGTTTCAGGAGGCTGAAGAAGACCTGAAGACTATCACAATGACGCTCAGAGAGACAACAAGGGTATTGGTGGCACTCTAGTATCAACTGCTGACAGACTTAGTATCACATGGTGACAGGCTCCTAACATTACCCGACGACAGTCTAGTGTTGCCTAGTGACACACTACAACGTCACCTATGGACGTTGTGGCTGTCCATTTTGATTGGTTGGTTTGAAATTATGGGGTCCTCATTTAATATTACAACCGCTGGACATTAATTTTTTTTACTATTTATCCCACTATAAAAACCCACCTATTTTCCAAACAATTTTTACAAACCATCTTCATTTCTTCTCTAATCTTTTCTGTCACACCCTCAAATTCCACGTGCGGGGTTTTACCGCGAGGCGCGTGACACACCAGGATCTCAGTCAACGATCACAATAAACATACAACAAACATGCATTCACATATATTTTAAAACCAAAATATCATGCTTTGAGCCGTAAACCAGCAGCGGAAGCATTTCTTGTTTACAACCAAAAGACATATCATTGTTTACAAAACATTGTTTAATATGCTTCAAAATATTAGACGATGTGCATGACTCCGTGCGCCTAGCCTATTGACTGCTACCTTAGCGACCTGAGAAAACATGCCAAAAATGTCAACATATAATGCTGGTGAGTTCACAGGTTTTCTTTTATAAAAGTGTTGTCACAAGTTCACAAAGATCATTCCCGTTAATACTATGTCATAAGAACGTTAGCTAGACGTTAAGTGTTTTTACTACTACGGTTGGGAACCCATTACTAAACATGAACCAAAAGATGATACCAGCCCAGATGACTGGGCTACCGATGCCTCGGTAACCCGATAGGTAGAGACAATATGCACCCGCCCGGCCCCGCCGTCGAGTGGGGTTTGTGAGGCCCAATAGATCTATCCACATTTCCCTCGTTGTGCGTTACAGCACATTCATGGTTTCCCCCGGGGACTTTCCATAAAAGCCGTATAGTAACATAAAGTACCCATAGTATAACATGACCTTTAAATAGTTCGTACGAAGCATGTTTCTCCCCCGAAAGCAAAACAGTTACGTAATTATGTTATAATAGTCCCAAATAGCGGCGACCTATCATAAGATGTATGTAAGTACCCGGACTAATAACCCGCAGGTTAACTAGTCCCCGAATGTCCAGACCGTGACCATAAACGTTTGAAAACATCTTTAACTGTTAAACCGGCCGTGCCAGACAAGACCCGACATCCCATTGGTGACCCGACATCCCACGTGTTAGGTAAATACAAGACATCATGCAACATATGCAATTAAACACTTAATACGCGCAATAGTTCACCTAGTCTAGTATAATGTCCGATTAACGCGTAAACAGGTCCGAACACGTGTTACTAAGTAATTGGGTGTATCCCGGGGTTCCTATCATATTCCTAGGCGTCAAATCATGTTCCGGGATGTTAAAATATACATACAGCAGCATTATACGCGATTAGGAATCAAACTAGCATTTAGGATTGTAATCACTAGTAAAAGTAGCATTTAGGATTGTAATCACTAGTAAAAGTAGCATTCAGGAAATCAAACTAGCATTTAGGATTGTAATCACTAGTAAAAGTAGCATTTAGGAATCAAACTAGCATTTAGGATTGTACTCGCTAGTGTTTGGGGGCGAATAGGCTTGTATTCGCCTGAACATCAGGTGATTAGGAGCCTACTCGCATGAAGCTTCATGCGAGTAGGATCCTACTCGCCTCTGCACATCTGTAGTGCATTTTCGCGCGTCGTGTAACGCCTCGCTATTTCAATAAATAATAACTATTATTATTATTATTATTATTAATTCTTATAAATGTTCACACGTCTATGTATACGTCTATTATTAATATATAACGAACATATAGTCCAAATACTCGATTTTAGTTGGTTCATATAAATAAAATACGTGATTCTAATATTTAAACGACTATACGAGTGGGATGTAACGAGGGACACGATTTTAACGGGTTCGTATACGAGGTAATCTCCCACCTAAAACTACCTAACCCTACCTATTTAAACCCCACTAACTCTTCTTCTTCTTCATCACAAACACAAAACCCTAGCCCCCTAAACTCTTTTCTTCTCCTTCATCACAATGCATATTTTCTGCCTCCTCCTCTAATAGCAGCAGCAGCGAGAACAACCAACCACCACCACCCAATCCGCCGCCAACTGCCACCACCACTCCAGAAACAGTCATTCAACCAACCACCGAGCCACTATCAGCGTCATCAGCCCTTCTTTTCTCTGCTCTCCCTCTCATCTCGGGCCCTCTTTCTCCTCCGGTTCAGTAGCTCTCTCTCTCCAGCTCTCTCTCGCGTCTCTCCCTCTGCCCCTTCCACGACTGGCAGAAACCACCAGAATGGTGGCCATGGGTCCTGCAAGCCCCGGTGATGGGACTCGATGCTGAAAACGCAGAGGTGGTGGAGGCGGTGCTGGGTAACAAGGATGGGGTCACGATGACGGGTTCCGGGGATTTGTGGCTCGGAGATTTGTTGGTTCGCGTTTGGATCAGGGTAAGCGGACGACGACAGCTCGAGTGTAGATCCATCAAGTTTATTAGGGGTTGGGTGTAGATGATGAACCGTAGTGGTTTTGGTTGGCTCTGTGATCGGATTTTCTTTCATTTCCAGTTCTGTGAAGTTTGGTTGTGGTGTGGTTTCGTTTTGGCCAGCGGCGTTTGGGTTTGAGTCTCGTTCTTATTGATTTTCTTGTCGGGTCAAGAGTTCGAGTGGTTCGGGTGGTCAAGACATGAGTCAACAGGCACCGGTCAACTGGATCGAGCTGGTCAAAGGTGTCAGTCAACAGGCCAGATCTGGTAGAAGCTGGTCAACTCTCGATTCGAGGCGAGCGCGAGTCAGTTCAAGAGTTTGTTCGCGAGAAGGTATAACGCGCGCTTTATTTTGACTCATTCATTCCGTGCTACATCATATGTACATATGTTTATCTATATAAAAAAAATAGAAACTTAACCGAACCGAACCGACTTGTGACTAAAAGTTATATTACTTATCCTTTGAATGAACTAAAAACGACTAACTTAGAAAACACTTATTGTCGCGAGATTAATCAAATGTCACACCATGTGTGTATACCTTTACTTATCAAAATGATTAGTTCTCACTAATATAGTTTTAATAAGCGAAACCATTCGTAATGTTTAAAGGCTTAGTTGATGTGTTTAGAATATTGGACGATTGATTTTTGGGAAATATAGACAATATGAATTGTCTGGCTTTATACAAAAACAGAGGAAACTCTGCCCAAATTTTTATAAAACATAAGAAACATGCGAAGCGTATAAGTCTATAAATTTGTACACTTAAAACTAAGTTTTACAAATGATTATATCCAAACCTCGTATTATCATGATAGAAATATATTTATATATCATGAGGCGAGTTACACATACATTATATTAATACCCAAATGTTCTGTTTACAATGGTTTCAAGACGAAATTATGAAGATTTCATTAAAGCATATATAACTATACTTACGCACATATTTCGTAGAAAACAATACCAAGTCCTATCGGTTCGTCAAGTTGTAAACACATTGAGACACGTATTATTTTACAATACGAGTCTAGGTAGTTGGATAAACTATCTTTAAAACTAAGAAAACAAAACAAGTTTATTTGCATTAGAATTTAAGGCATCATTTATTTGTAATAGGATACAAGAGTTCAATTAATCCAAGTTCAGACTTGTTGCTACTTGCTAGTACTTACACAGTGAATTTCAGGTGAGTTTACGTAACCATGTTTATGCGATTCTTTATACTTGCAACAATTATTTAAGCAATTCAACATGCATGTCTAGTAGTAAACTTTATTGCCTCATGAATTAGTCAACAGTTTCAACAAGTTTCAACATTTACATAATCATTAGCTATGGCCAAGCCGGCGATACTCAATAATAGATCTATTGGATTGACAACCCCACCCGGATACGTGTACCTCCTACAAAGGTTACGTGGGTGATTGTTATCGTTCCAACATATTACTAAGGTGAACCGTAGATGACGGGATGGACCTAAACTAGTCGGAGGTTTGATTATGTCAACATATTATACTATTCATGTAGACTTAAATTTACGATAGACATACGAATTGCTAGACTTTTATACTTAAACTATTTGCTTAACATGGATTATGTATTCTCACCAACTTCTAGTTGACCCCCCCCCATTTTTACAACTCAACAGGTAATAATGATGCATGAAGATTAGAGTGTTTATGAAGACAATAAGGAGTCTATGCATGCTTGTTTCTTGTGTGATGTATTAGATTTTCACATTTAAAACTCTTATGTATTCCTATTTTTGGATATTTGCAATTTAAATTTATTTCAATTAAAATTTGGATTACCATGTGCTACTGTATACTCATTCTTACGTGACACCTCGATGTTTCCGCCATCGGTTGGGGTGTTACACGTCGAACACTCCAAATCAGATCCGAACCATGTAAGAACGCCCAATATCAAAACTAAACTATTAACCAACCCTTTCCAAGCAAAAACCCCCAATTTATCTCTGTTCTAACGGGCTCGGTGCGATTGTTTCCAAAAATGGCAAAATACTAGGTTTCATTAACTAACCTTATCTTTCCCTATATGGAAACAATCAGATTTCATCTCCTACAAGTTGCAATTCATCATCTCTATGTTATATCATCATCCTAGCATGATTTCTAACCATAAACAAGCAATGAATCACATCATAACATCCTATTCTTCAAGAATTACCCAAATGGGTCAAAATGCATACTTGCACCTAAACATCATAACAAGGGCTTAAACTCATAGATAATCATCCTAACAACACCTACACATCAGAAGTACAACAAATTCATGGAAACATTCATGTTATAACCACCAACAATCATCATATGCACAAATACTTCACATATAGCAAGTATTATGGTGTAGACTTGTTTTAGAACTCTTTTCAAAGGGTTTTAAAGACACAAACTTAGCAAAACAAGGTCTGGACTTTTGGGGAACCAAAACAACAACTTTACAAAGGTGTAGGATGAAGAACACACCTTGGATTTTATCAAAGAAGGGTGTATAAGCTTGGTGATGGTGTGTTTTGAGGCAAAGCAAGTTCCAGAGGTGTTTCAAGGTGTGTGGGAGGCTTAGGATCAGTTAGGGTTGCACAAATGGTGTTTGGGGAGTCAAGGGTTCTATTTATAGGTGTTTTGACCCGTGCAAAGCCCTTTAGGCGAGTAGCAGATCAATTCAGGCGAGTAGGGATCCTACTCGCCTCTATTCATGCGAGTAGGGATCCTACTCGCCCCAGACTCCCCCTATTCGCATCAAGGTGGGGCGATTAGGGGCTCCCCAGGCTCCTAATCGCCTATAGGGTGCTGGAACGGGTTTTTGGCGCGTTAAACACTATTTTAACACATATAAACACGTATTCACATACCGATAAGTCACATAATGATTTCAAACATATAATGCACGATAACTAACACGTTTACATCCGTTCACCAATTCCCGGGACTCGATACTTGTGTGTGCGTTAAACCCGGCGATTCCACGAATCACCAATCCTTGTACACATGATTATGGACCGACTCCCGATGATCCCGCGGATCCTCGTAACGACTCCCAATGATTCCCAGAATCATCGTACCGACTCGACTGACCCCGTTAAGTACGTAATATGCATGACTCGCTAAGGTAGACTTACTAGTTTGGTCAACGTTACTAACCTGAGTTTGCCGGGTGTCACATTTTCCCTTTTTTTTATATAAAATCCACCAAAAACTAAAACCCTCTTCTATAAAAATGGCTTGGACTTCCGATAACGAGATCAAGTTGGTGACGGCCTACATCAATATCAAAGGGTCAACGCCCTCATTTAGGTTTCGGTGTTTTTTTAAAGTTTACTTCATTGTAACTTTTTTTAATGTTATGTGACTTTTTATGTTATTTATTTTAATTATTTACTTATTAAAAATTAGAAAATAAAAAATAAATGGCGACCAATAGGAGTAGAGGACTATCCAAGGAAGATTACCCCACACTCTTGGATAGTCCTTAAGTTGTCTAAAACCAAGGTTGACCCACTCTTTAGTGACGTGACGGCAAAGTTTCCCAAGCCTTACCTCTAGCACATACATGGTCTAAGGGGTAATTTCTTTATAGATTATAAGAATGTGTTACATGGTTAAAAAGTTCAACTGAACATTATGTTCTAGATGTGATCATGGGCGTGAGTGTTGGATATAAAGTGTTGCGCAACAGTTTAAATTCCCTACACTGGTGACGGCTCTAATTAATATACCTCCTAGTAGGGGTGTTCAGAAAAACCGCAAATCAAATAAAAACCGAAAACCGAACCGTAATCGTAACCGAAAAAACCAATCCGAACAACGAATTTGGTGTTTGGTTTGGTTTTAACCGAAACCGAATTGCTTATTCGGTGTTTGGTTTGGTTTTTGCTTCTACACTTTTTTTTATTTGGTTTATTTGGATTACCGAATAAACCGGTAAAATAATTAATTATTGAATAAAAATAATAATATTTAATAACTCATATATAATATATAAGCCCAAAACATTAAACCCAACCCAAAATAAATAAAACCCACCAATTAATAGAGGTAATAATATGAGTATAAACTAGTAAACTATGGTTCATTTTACTATTTCTAATTTTTATGATGTTTCTGTTTGCGTGGTTTGATTTTTTGGTTTATATTTATTGCAAACTTTCTTTTCGGATTTTGGAACATATAGTTATATAAGTTAGAGAAAAAAAACTTTGTTTCAATTTGGTTTGTTTGGTTGAATTTGGTTTTAAACCGAAACCGAACCGAATTCAATTTGGTTGAATTTGTTTTGGTTTTCATATTCCTAATTTGGTTTGGTTTGGTTTTGGTTTGAGGTACAAAATTTTGAAAACCGAATAAACCGAATCGAATAAACCAAATAAACCGTAAACTGAACCGATGAACACCCCTACCTCCTAGCAGGCACACACCAAATTGTATTTTCTATAAATAGGACTATGATTAACCACCTTGGGTTAACTGGCTAGATTTTGATGTTTCGGGTTGTTTGTAGTGTCTGGCGCCTTGCCGGTGTCTGGTTTTCTTTCTTTTGTTTTTGTTTGTTTCTCAGCCTCTTGCTGACTCTTTATATATAAATATAAAGTGGTTTGCCGTTAAAAAAAGAAAAAAGACTGATTAACCCTAAATCACACAACAATCTAAGAGCATTCACACTAGCCTCCCAATCCTCATCCGTTCACAACCAATTACAACCACATATTACACTAAAAATCATTACAGTTTCTCTCTCCTCCACTCACAACCACTTTCAACAAATATTAAAAAATATATACAGTTTCTTGTTTTCCTCAAAATATTCCCAAATAACCCAAAATATACCGATAAACAATAAAATTCTCATTTTTTTTCACTCACAACCACTTCCAATAAATATTTTATGGGTTTTCTCTCACATAAAAATGGGGTAATATTGTGAATGCTCTAATACAACCATTATGTTTGTGGCTTAATTTTATCACATAGAAACAATTTTTTAATGCGATTCCAGCATATAAAAGTAATACACTTTTTTTTTTCATAGACACCTCATAGTTCTGCGTATGTATATGATATACAATTATAATGCTGTTTGATATCATTTACTGTGTTTTAGTCTTTGACAAATTTAAAAGTAGCATTTCTTGCTTATTCATTTAGTCATCGATTATTATTAATTTATTAACATTGCATCAAGTCATCAACCATAGAGGAACATATAACGATTAATTATTGAATCCTTTTTGCTGGTCAAAATAAATTATTGAATCCTTTTTGGCACATTGCTTTAGAACGAGTTGCATTTGGCAAAGCTGCTGGATTAGTTTACACCTAACAACTTTTGTCTAGCTTCTCGAAGAAAAGTTTAGGATTTCACCTAATAAAATTCGTTGATCAATAAATAAATCCCGTCCTGTTTTGTCCTGCTCACGAAAAGTTATGGACTTATAGATCCATCATTGAGCGTTGGTTGATCAAACCAATCTTGATCCATCTCGTACCGTATTAAGAATCTAGTGGTTTACCGTGAACATGGTAATCAATTATAGAACACATTTAATAAATTATATGCGAGTCTTTCCATTTTTTAACATCTTTCTTTAGGCAAATGCGACAACATACAAATTTTGTCAACATGAAAGAAGGTTTCAGTTCTCAAGGTCGGCCCGGCAGCCTTAGCAGGCTAGGCAAAAGCCTAGGACTTTCAAAAAATAAGGGCCTCCAATTTTTGTTTTTTATTTGTTCATATATTACATATGTATTTGACCCGAATAAATAAACTAACAACTGAAGACATAAAAGACAATCAAGTTAAATGTCTAGCCCCAAAACTTGAAGAACTAATGGTTAAACCCTTCTTTTTCTTAAACTCCTCCTCAACTCCTATCATTGTTACTCGTGACCTCGTTAAATGCGACCAACATGGATGACAATTGGAAGAGAAATTATGAGTGAAGGTAAGGGTAATCAATCCCAATGGATTTTCTACTTCCGTCTTCAATTGGTGGTATAACCCACCGGACCCTATGGTGTTGTGTTGTCTACTTCTGTCTTCAATGTCTAAATGCTTAATTATTTTTCAGTTCAATATCGGCTACAATGGATTTTCTATTTAAGTATAATACGTTGTACTACTTGTTGGAGTCAATCATGCAAACTCTAAAGTAATTAAAAAAAGGCACATTGATATTTAATAGCGATCACAATTAGTTCTTTTTTTTTTTTTTTTTTTTTTTTTTTTTTTTTTTTTTTTTTTGGAAGGCAAATTTTATTAAAACACAACCACACAAGGGAACATCTCCAAGACGGAGACCCCCAACGAAATAAAAGTTACATTACATCAAAATTAAATCTTTGCCAATCCTTCCAATCCATAGACCCATTCTTTCTTCTACTCGTAAACCAAAGAAACGCCATAATCTTGATGTCTGAAACGATTTCAACCACATTACGCCGGACGTCCCTGAAAATTATCTCGTTCCTAGCCTTCCAAATCCTCCAGCATGTAACAATAAGGATACCTTGCAACACACTTTTCTTTTCCGCGGCCCATGTCGAAGACGAATAAACCTGCATAATGTCGTTAACCGAGAAAAAGAAAAACTGAGGAAGCTTAACCCAAGAAGCAATCCCATTCCAGACCCCACACGTCACTAGGCAAGCCGTGAACGTGTGGTCGATGCAATCTTCCTGTTCATAACACATATCACATATAATATCCCCACAATCAATGTTTCGCCTTCGTAATGCCTTCTTAGTCGGGATCCGGTCCATCAACATACGCCACATAAAAACGTTGCACTTTATCGGTAACCACTTACACCAAACAAATTCTGAACTATGGTGGGAAGATTGATCGGAATTCAACCATTTCCGAACTGCACTAACCGAAAACTCTTTACTAGGACTAGCGTCCCACATCCAACGATCATTATTATTACGTAACTCAAGACCATCCATCAATTGAACACAATCTTCCCATTGTGTAACCTCTATATCAGTCGAAGGAATGCGCCGCCAATTCCATGTTATCATACCTTCACTTTGCAACGTCCGGAGCCGATCAGTAACATGACACGCCTTTTCCACTTCTAACCGAAAAATATCCGGAAATAAGTTCTTGAAAGGAACTATCGACGCCCAAGGGTCTATCCAAAATCTAATCTCCAAGCCATTTCCCAATACGCCTCGGATCATACTCATACTATTGAATCCACCCACATTTAACCGGTACCCATTTTTAACCACTTTTGACCACGTACCTGAAAACTTTGAATTGCAAGGGTAAGCGTCCCACTTTCTATTAGAACCATGGATCGCCACCACCACCCTTTTCCATAACGCTTCAGTTTCCTGGCGGTACCTCCACAACCATTTAACCAAAAACGCATTGTCCACCTCTTCTAATTTTCGAATGCCCAAACCTCCATTATTAATGGTCTTTGTTACAACATCCCAACTCACCCAATGAAGCTTCCTCGAGTCTTCGTTTCCACCCCATAAAAATCGTCTCATCAGACCTTCTAATTTATTAACAATACCAGTAGGCGCTTTAAAGATAGAAAAATAATAAGACGGAAGACTCTCCAACACCGATTTAATCAGCGTCAATCTACCACCAATAGAAAGAACTTTAGACTTCCATGACGATAATTTGTTCTTGAACACCTTGACCACCGGCTCCCAGTTGTTGATTCTATTCATATTTGCGCCTACCTGTATACCCAAATAAGTAAAAGGCATCTCCCCCGCACGACAACCCATCCCTATCGCCTTATCACTCACCTCCTCCACACTCTTCCCCACCCCATACAAAATTGATTTATGAATATTAATCTTTAGGCCCGAACACATATTGAAAACTCTAAGTAACCTTCTTAGACAAAGAAAATTACTTTCCACCCACTCACCCATGATCAATGCATCATCCGCGTACAGCAAATGAGAAAGGACCGGACCATCTCTAGGCATTTCAACCCCCCGAAATTCGCCAATATCACTCGCCTTTTTTATTAACCCCGAAAAAGCTTCCATAAGAATGATGAATAAAAAAGGCGAAATGGGATCCCCTTGCCGAATACCCTTACCACAAGCAAACTCAAACGTCGGCGAGCCATTCACTAAAACAGACGAACGAGCCGAACACAAGATACCTTCAATCCATTTACACCATATATCCGGGAAATTCATTTGTTTCAAGACCGATATTAAAAACGCCCAATTAACATTGTCGTAGGCCTTTTCAAAATCAATCTTAAACATAAATAACTCCTTGTTTTTCCTCTTCGCCCACGATAAGACCTCGCTAATAACAAGAGGACTATCCAAAATATACCGACCTTCCACAAACGCCGATTGCGTCTCATTGATAATATTATCCATAACCATCTTCAATCTATTTGCCAGCACGTTTGAGATAACTTTAGAAATCACCCCTATCAGATTAATAGGACAGTATTCCCCTAACGAAACCGGATCTTTCACCTTAGGAATCAATGTAATAAAACTCGACGCCGCACCACGATTAATCTCTCCACTAGCCGCAAATTTATTAAAAATATCAACAAAATCAGCAGCAAATAAATCCCAATACCTCTTAACAAAACGAAAGTTAAACCCGTCAGGGCCGGGAGCTTTGTCACTACCACATTGAAATACCGCATCCTTGATTTCCGTCTCAACGAAAGGCCTCGTCAACCTCGCTACCTCGTCCCCGGTGAGAGATTTTAAACCGAAACAATTGAGCCTTGGCCGAACCGGAGCATCTTCAATAAATTTATTTCTAAAAAACCGCAACACCTCTCTTTTGACGTCCTTCGGTTTGGAAACCCAAGCACCGTCAACTGTCAAACCCGTGATAGAATTCGTAACTCTTCAACTGTCAAACCCGTGATAGAATTCGTAACTCTTCGACTATTAAGCGATCACAATTAGTTGAACAAAGACATTTGGCAATGCACCTTTAACTTAATCTAAAAGCCATCGTAATAAATAATAATAGGTCAACTTAAATAACAAAAAGTATGACAACAAATAAATAAACCTATCCTTTATTTATAAACAATAATATCGTATACGCACACATAACAATAACATAAAAATAATAACCAAGAAATATACTCCGCAGCCAGTATACAAGAATCTACCGCATCAATAAAACTACAAAAAGTAAAAAAAAAAAAAAAAAAAAATACATAAACAGAACAAAAAAATCAGTGAATCAGTGGATGATGATATCAATCTAGCATGAAGATGAAGAAGATGATGATCGATCATAATCTCTACCAATCGAAATCACACTTGGTCCTTTCAAACCTACGGTTCGAAACCACGCCTTCAGAAGTCAACGGAACCTTCAAGTCGCACTCAAACTGCGGTTTAAACTTTGGCTTCGCCCACCAAACCTTCAACCGGACCCTAAGCTTCAGCCTCAAATCGATATCGTAAATCCCATCGGTCCGCTCGGAACTATACTCGGATCTGTCATCGTTGTTGAGAACGAGCATGCGTTCTCCTCTAAACACCGCGCTCACATCCTTCTCATTCTTATGTCCCAAATAAAACCTTTCCAAATTCTGTGTGTCAAACCTTTTATCGCGGTACTCTGCGTTGGCTTCAATTCTATCATAATATATCCCTATGCGCTTGTTGGGGTTACGGAACGTCATGTTGACGGCTAGGTTGTAGTACAAAGTGTCGTTGTTAGGGGACAACGTGAATTGGGTGAGAATGGCATCGTTAACGTGGAATTTGGGCGCGTTGGGGCGGAAGATGAGCCAAAACACAAGTACGATGATACCGAGGATGACTAGGATGGTGATCAAGATTTGGAATACGAGGTTGAAGATGCAACCGCAGATGCAGCTGAAACACCAGGAGAATGGGTTGCCTCCACCGCGGCCAGGGCGGTGGTAGGACCGGGATTTTCGGGCCGGAGGAGGGATGGAAGGGCCGTAGTAAGCTCCGTTTAGATGAGCTTGATCAGACATTATTGGTGTGTTTGATTGTGGATGTGGTGAGGGTTTTTATAGTAAGTTTTTTTGTAATAGCGCGTTGAGACTTTTTCAAAGAATATCACCATCGGAGTTACTTCCAATATTTTCAACTTTTGTACATGTTTCATTTGGAAAAAGGAACATACATTTTGTCAACTAGTGAGGTGCCCACTAAAGATGGACAAATCGGGTTTTTCACCCAAACCGATCCGGGTTATAAACCGGACCGAATTTTTTAAAGCATAAAAGCCGGGTTTTATGAAAAACCGATCTGGGTTAGGGACCGGTTTGGTGGGCCAAAGGGAACCATTGATCGGGGTCGATTACAACCAGGTGGAGAAACGGTTTTTTAAAAAAACGGTATAAAAACCGCTTCCAAGTTGTAAACAAACAACTCGCCTTCTTGTGTGATCGAAGCTCCACCTTGAAAGTTTTTTGTTCTTTCAAAACTTTGCAATACGGTTTTTCCACATGATCTTTCAAAGTCGAGTTAGCATTGTGTTTAAGAAAAGTTGAACAATAGTTGCATCTCGCCTTGTTGGGAGCGCTACTCATAACACATAAATCAAAGTGTTTCCCAACATTGGGGCTTTGTTTCGTTGGAATCACCTTAACAACCGTTAGTTGGGATGAAGAAGCACCAACATTAACAGAATCGATTTGACTTTGAGGTGTACAAGATGCAATTGTTTTGAGATTAAAGAGTGTTTGTGAGAATAGAGAGTGTATGCTAGAAAGATTAGAGAGTGTTTATGAGTGTTTTTGATGTTTTGATTAATGCTAAACATAAAGAGGTATTTATACTATGATTGTGGCTCAAAAATACACACAAAAAATAAACGGTAAAAAAAAAGGCTCCAACGAACGGCTATAAAGCCGTTACATAACGGCTAGTTGCATTTAAACCGTTTTTTTTTTCGAGGTTTCAAATCGATTTTTATAAAAACCGTTTTTTTTTACCGGTTTTTCTTTCGGTTCGGTTTTAAAAACCGATTTTTTTGTACATGTCTAGTGCCCGCGTGTTGCGACGGTAGCACAACATTTACTAAAAAAAACAACAAAAAAAAAATTTTGTGATGATAAATGCAAACAAGGGTAGGACATGTATCATATGGTCTTCTTGCCTCTAACATGAGACAAAGAAAGGCATCGTTAGACTCATCATTAAGACTTGGCACGATGACCAAGCTTCGATATGAGTGTATGATTTGGTTAACATATAGTAAAGGTTGGAAAAAGAGAAATTTTGTCACCTCCTTTCATTGTTCTTTTTTTTTTAAATTTTGTAGGTATTCTTCCTAAATGCTTTATAATATAGTACAGATATAGATAAAAGCATATTAGGAATTCTCTATGTCTAACTCTTATAGTCATGTATGTATGAGTATTGTTTATAAATCTAGTAAACACAGAGAATGATTTTTGTGAATTGTTGTACAACTTTACATACAAGATGAGGGTATAAATACATTGTTACAGTCAATGGTCAAGGTAAGAATATAATTACAGTTAATGGTCTAGGAGGTGAATTTAGGGTAATCAATTAGTAGCTTGACCAGGACTTTGACTTGACTTGACTTGGTGTTGACAGTCAATGGTCAAGGAGCTGAATATGGGGTAATTAATTAGTAGCATTGACCGAGACTTTGACTTGAGTTGTTGTTTGTGATCGCATCCTTAATACGCCCCCGCAAGATGGAGGATCCGTCAGAGACTCCAATCTTGGAACGGAATGATAGAAATGTTAATCGGGGTAACGGTTTGGTGAGGACATCGGCTAGTTGATCCTTTGAACTAATATGAAAAACCTTTAGTTGACCGGCATTGACCTGTTCACGAACAAAGTGGTAGTCAAGAGCTACATATTTCATACGTGAGTGGTAGACCGGGTTAGCACATAGGTAAGTAGCACCGGTGTTATCACAAAATAGATTTGGGGTGCGCATCGTGTGAAGGCCAAGTATGCCTCCCCAAACTGAATCTGAAAATGCTTCTAAATCAAGTGAGGACATTTTATTTAAAAATAACCCATGGTGTACCGTTCCTTTTAAATAGCGGAGAACCCATTTGAGAGCTTGTCAATGTGACTGATGTGTGAAATGTGTAGTAAATAAATCGGTCAAGTTTTAAAAATGGAAAAACCTACAAAACTACACACTAACGGCAAGTGTACCGGTCGCAGTGTAGTAGAGAAAGTAAGTCTGAGTATCGAACCGTGGACACAATATGGCGACTCTCGGTACTAAACCTCTATCGACTCCTAGCCTAATAATTTGGATTTTTGTTGATTTTATATTAATTAATTGCTAAAACAAATAAATTGAAAATAAACTCAAACTAACAGATAGCGGAGGATTAATAAGGAGGGAAAGCAAAGATGGGAAAGGCAACCACCTAGGTATCGAATCCTACTAATGAAATTGAAACTGCCCCGGCTTTGGAAACTATGTTGGCAATCAGGATCTTATAATATTCACCCCTAGTATCCTAGTGGCTCCCGGATCATTTACCAAGATTGACCGAAAAGGAATCCTAAAGGCTACTAATCTTATTGATTGGTTAGATCACCTCTCGGTCTCACTAACTATGCTAAAGTACTCGCTAGACTGGTTTAGATTTCTCACTCTCCAATCACAATACACCCTAAAGTGCAAGGAGTAACCTGTAAAGTCAATCTATGACACAGATAAACAAATAATACTAGAGAACCTAGGAAAACCTGATCTCTCAGCGTTTCTAGCCTAAACCTCTAGCACCAAAGACAAATCTAACTACCTATCACCTCTCGGTCTCAAGAGTAGGAAGAATAATAATTACCTCTAAACTCCCAATTAATGTTCCTATGGAATTCAGGCCTAAAACCATAAAATAAACTACAAGCACAAAGCAAGTAATTCTAACAAGTATCCAAACATGAAAGACATTCACTAAGACACTTGTGGAACATCAAAAGATTATAAATTAGTAAAAAGTACGCACACACATCATAGAATCATAAACAAGTTTCTTGCTAAAACATAAATCCAACTATAAATTCCAAATCCGAAACATAAACCAAAATCAAAAAGTCATCATGTCAAACCTAGGTGGCCACTAATGTTTTAGCCAAACATAATAATAGCGGAACAAGATAAAAACATAGGTTCAAAATATAGCAAAGTCATGGTACCAATAATTATAAACACAAAGTAAATAAAATATAAACCAATATTTGCAGTGATCAAACCAGTAGCTTCAATCTTAATCCCAAGCCCTCCTTCCTCTCTAAATATTGTTGCTGCTCCTCGTGACTCCTCTTGCGTCTGTCAGATGTGTTCCGATGTTCTCCAATGAAATATGTCTCTGTGATGATATGTGCCTTCCTCAAATAATAATGCCACCTCCCTCTGAATGCTCTTCTGTTGTGACTCCCCTTATCTATTTTCAAAGTAGGGTTTATCTTCTTTTTGGGCCGCTGACAATCACGAGACTTTTTGTCTCAATCTTTCTAATTAGTTTTTTTTGTTTTCATTTGTCTATTATTATTATTATTATTATTATTATTATTATTATTATTATTATTATTATTATTATTATTAGTAGTAGTAGTAGTAGTAGTAGTAGTAGTAGTAGTAGTAGTAGTAGTAGTAGTAGTATACTCCATGCTCGCATCTCGGGTGTTCTTGGCTCGACCAAAATTTCACGTCTATGCTCTAACGTCCATGAACACTGGCTCTCAAGTGTTGGTGTCTCCATTAAAGTTCTTTCATTTTGCGCTCATTTTCTCCAAACACCTATAAAATAATAAAATAAATAAATAGATAATAAAAACGACACGAAACGAATAAAAACTAACCAAATAATATACAAAATACATAGGAAAAGAGATGTGTTTTGCAACACATCAGTGACTGTTTTAGGTTGTGCATGAATTGAGAAAGTTTGTTGACTGCGAAGGAAATATCTGGCCTAGTGAAAGCAAGATATTGAAGAGTGCCAACAAGTTGGCGGTAAGTGGTTAGGTCAACAAATGTAGAGGTATCTGAGGGGGTAAGAGGGTCGGAAACGCTTAGGGGGGTGATGACCTCCTTGGAGCCGTCCATTTTGAAGTTGGTTAAGATGTCCTGAATGTGTCTGTGTTGTGAAAGAAATAAGCCTTGAGGTGTTGGGATGACCTCAATATCCAAGAAATGATGAAGTGCACCAAGATCTTTGATGGAGAATTTATCACTTAAAGTTTGAACGAAGGTGTTCAAGAAGTGATCATGGCTAACCGTAAGAATAATGTCATCTATATAGACAAGAAGGTATGAAGTGATTCCATGCTTATTATAGATGAAAAGGGATGGATCGGATAAGGACTTCTGAAAACTGAATTTTAGAAGAAAAGCAGTGAGTTCATTATACGATGCTATTGGAGCTTGTTTGAGCCCGTAAAGTGATTTTTTTGAGTTTGCAAATGTGTGTGGGGAACTCCGAGTTTGTGAAACTGGGTGGTTGAATCATGTATACATCTTCATGAAGAGTACCATGAAGGAATGCGTTATTGACATCGAGTTGACGTAATGATCAGCCACGAGAGAGTGCAATGGAAAGGGTTGTGCGAATAGTGGCTGGTTTGGTGACTGGGCTAAAGGTTTCAAAATAGTCCTGTAAGGACAAAAAGGATTAAAGAAACCACTTTTGGATGCCTTAGTCTAATTCCTGTTTCTGCAAATAAAGCTAAGTATAGAAACTACTGAAGAAGAAGAGCTGAAAGTACTGAAGAAGAAGATATCAAGTGCTGAAGAGTAATGATCAAAAGTTCTGAAGTCTAACCAGACAAGTCAACTGAAGAACTACTGAAGACAAACTACTCATCAGTAGTTTGTCACTCATCAGCTGTTTTGATAGAAGCTTCCCACCGCCAGAGTACCCTAGTAGTTTAGTATTATATTGTTTTGTTAAAGTCTTTGTACAAGTTCCAATACTACAGCCTGTTGTAGTATTGTGTAGTATTATCTTTTAATCAACTTGTATGTATTTGCTGGTCTATAAATAGATGGGTTAATCCCAGTATTTTAGACATCGATTTTACTGAAATCCTTCAAAGGCTTCTTAATAGAAAAACCATTTCATATATGAGAATCTTTCACAACACTTATTGTTATATGCTTTGAATTGTTTAGATTCTCATTAACTGCTTTAGTTCATTAAATCCAGGGGGAGTAATAACTCCTGTTAAAAGTGAAACTTTAACTTGAACACTTTACTTATTCCGTTGTGCAAATCTGCTTTGATATATTTACAACACACAAGTGTTCATGAATAAGAACTGTTAAAAGAACATTGATCCAACAATTGGTATCAGAGCTCTGGTTTATCTGATCAAATATCAATCTAACAAATTGAGAATCAGACACAGACTCTTATTGATATTCAATAAAGGATAAAAGTTCACTTTTCAAAACATCCATCACTTTGAGAAAAACTTGACAGATCAAAATTCTCAAAAATGGATCCTCATAATATTGGATCTGCCAATAAGCCTCCTATGCTTGTTTGTTCTGAATATAACATATGACAAAAGAGGATGGCACATACTCTTTCACAGCAAAATACTGGCTGTTGGAGGTCTGTCATGTATGGACCACATAAACCAGTATATATTAATTTAGAAACTAAAGTTGAAATACTAAAGGAACCAAGAGACTACACTAATGAAGATTTCCTAAAACTTGAGCTTGATGCTAATGCATTTTCTATGTTGGCAATGGCTCTCCCAAATGAAATCTACTCTGGACTTTTACATTGTGAAAGTGCCAAAGAGCTTTGGGATTGCAAAAAAGAACAGTTTGGAGGAACTGATGAGGTGATTGCCAACACCAGAGAAATTCTTGCTCAGCAATGTGAAACATTTACTCACATTAATGGGGAAACTTTGACACAACAATTTGAAAGATTCTCCTCATTAATCTCTGAGTTAAAGTTAAATGGTTAGATTTACACAAATGTATCTATGCTTCATAGATTTTTAAGGTCTCTACCAGAAAAATAGGAAACTTACTCTATAGTTCTTAGATCTGGACCAGATTTTAACTCCCCTACTCTTACAAAATTACATGGGAGATTGTTGACTTTTGAAAGAAAATTAATCAAAAGAAAAGGTTGCAAAATTCTGGCAAAACAACTGATGACTACGTTCCAGGTAGTACAACACTTTTAGGACAAGACTCACCTTCTTGTTCAAATGATTTTGGATCCTTTGATCACATTGACATAACTGCTGGGATCTCATCAGAAAGGTCATATCCAGCTTGTGACAATGATGAAAATAGTCAAACTACTGATAACATGTGTTTTCTAATGGATGATTTAAAAAATTTCAGTAGTGATGACTTGGAAGAAATGGACATTTTACATCAACTGGCCATGTTAAGCATAAAAACTAACAAATTTTATAAAAGCTCAGGAAGGAAATTTTCAGAACTGACCAACTCAACAAAAGTTGGTTTTGACATATCTAAACTTAGATGTCACAAGTGTCAAAAGTTGGGACACTTTGCTAGAGAGTGTAAAAGCTCTGGCTTTAACCAACCACAGTTTGGAAATCAGTTTAACTCCAGTTATAATAGCAATAATGGAACACAGTGAAGTGCACAATTTGTACATGCACAAGCTCCACAAATCCAATATGTACCTGAGATACAATATGTTCAAATGCCTGCTGGTGTGCGTGGTTTTAGTATTAAAAAGGTGTCATTTTCTCGGTGCCAAAAAGTTGATGTTTGAAATCTGAAACTTTGGTTTTGGGGTAAACGACTGATTTTACTAAACCGGTTTTAACAAGTTTTAAATTTATAAAGTAAACAATAATTACTTTAGAAACTAAAACCAACACATAGGCAGAGAACCTGACGTGCATAGTATAGCCTCGGTGGTAAGTATTGAGTATCGTATTCCAAGGTTCACACTTTCCCCTACTCAACCATTCATCAATTGACCGATCGGGTTTTGAAAAGAAAAATAAAACGGAGGGGTTCTTTAAAAAGAGTTTTTGAAAAAGGTTTGGTTTTTATAAAAGCTAAGGTAGAATAAAATAGTAGATAGATATGCACATCTCGAGGCCCTCCGCATAAGTGGTTAAGTTTAATATTAAAATTAATAATTTAAGATAGTTAATTGTGTGGAAGACGAGAGTGATATTGAAGTGTTGACTCCTTGATAGAGAAGCGAGGCAACTACTAAGTAGAATGCAAAACCTCTCCAGCGTGCGTCCACCTGGGGTACTTCGCCAAGGCCTCACGTATAGCGGCTCCCCAAACCGCGGTTAAGTCTTCGGGTCTTCGAACTTATCATCTTCTTAAATTGGAGGCTTCACTCCCAACCAGGGACACCGTACACCTCACCTTAGTTCTCGCGTTCCGTACCGAAGGTTCTCTTTATCCTGGAAACCACGTATCCCCATCGGTTAATGGTCAAGGCCGAAAGATCTCTCTTACGGTTGTCACATGAAGGCCGTCCTTTCATTGGTTAACAGCGTTGTACTAACGAGAACTAGATAAAGAATCTTTATTTTATTTATCTTAGTAACACTTTACAGGCCTGTTAAATATAAAGTTGGTTTTTAAATAAAATATGACTTAATTACCCAACCATAACCTCCCAAGCTGAATGAAGTCCTTAACAAAGGCGGCACCTAACCCTACAGGCGTATGATACAAAAGATCACTGGTGCGCCCGTAGGTGAACCATCCTTTGCCAAAGAAATCACTCAATTATTTGGTATGAACCAGAAATGTGTCACTCAGATCTGGTCCACTTCAGAAGCCATTGCTTAGAACCCAGTTGGGATATCAGAAGCCCGAAGGATCTGTCTCACTACCGGTTTCCTCACCTTGGATCTTGCTTGGGACTACCAGAAGCTGATTATACCATTGATTAATTAAGTTAAGGTTGTTATTAAGTTAATCATCATTCAAACCTGTCACAAAGATAAACAAATAAATATTAGAAGAAGATAACACAACAAGTAACTAAAAATAAACTACTACTACTAATAATAAAAGTCTACAAATCGAAGTGGGTTCGCAAATAAAAGAAAGATACAACCATAAGAATGATCAACACGAGGATCATGGCTGCTCATAGACAAGCTCTCCATCTTCCAAGTGATATGTTTTCTCTCATGATCCTCACGACCCTCGATGTTTATTTCATACTACTCTACGATCCTCTTCTTGGCCAAGCTAATCAAGGTAGGTCGAAGCCTAACCAGAAGGCCTCCCAAGGGACCTCAAGATCTCTGGAAGAAGCTTGGTAGTCGGCCTAAGAGAGCACAAGAAGGTATGATCAAATGGTGGGGGTTAGCTTGCTATTTATAGAGCTCCAAGGGAAGCACGGTCGTGCCCAAAAGTGTCAAGGGCGTGCTCGTTGTCTCACGTTCGTTTTGTTGTTGCATGGCAAACTCTTGTCTATCCTTTTTGTCTGACATGGGCGTGCACATGTATGTGACACGGGTGTGCTTGTGCTGTTGTCTCTGATTTCTTGCTCTCCATGTTTGCTGCGTTGTTCTCTCGCGTTCAGGACCTTCGTGCAAGTGTGCGTGGGCGTGCTTGGTCACTCCGGGACTAATTTTAGTGTTGTTCAAGTCCCGGGATTGTCTTCAAAACATAAAGTGAAACGGCTAATAGTCTCGTATCTTCAGGAATCCTCTGTTTTTGCCTGTTTTTTCCTGTTTTTGCCCAAAAATGCTTCATTTCCGTCTTGGTGCTCCATTTTCCTGTAAAATACAAATAGGAACGATTTAAGTATCAAATATTAATAATATTGCCTTAATTGTACCCTATTAGCAGACTGCTTATGCCCGTTTTGTATGTTAACTTTGTGAGTTATCACAATACCCCACACTTAGACCATTGCTTGTCCTCAAGCAATCAAACACAAGAGCACCGAAAACAGACCGTAATCAACAAACCCTTAATCCATTTATTAATTTATTTATGAGAAAAATAAAATCATATGATACGCCTACTTAACTAGTACGATTATGCTCGAACCTATACTTGTTCACAATGTTCACTCAACACTCGGGTTTTTCATTTTGGTGAGTTTTGGGGGTGAACACTCAAGTCCGTACCGAAGTCGACTAGGGTCATAGGCTTGTATGCATTTCAAATCCTTGTCTCCAAATCAAATAACTAAGAAAAATCAAGAGGACTTTTATTCGGGTTGTAATGTAGGGGTTCAAAAGATAACAAGCCAACATTTTTTTAACTATATACAAAAGGGGACGAGTCACCGAATCACAAGGAAGCATCAAGGCTGGGATGATGATGAAGCAGCGAGGCATGGAAAAGGGCGACTATAACGTTGTGCGACATTTTCGGCGGCGATCTCTGAAAGTAGCTAGGTGTTAATTCTGAGGTCCTTCATCATGGCTATCTCGTTTCTGATAGCGTAGTCAACGTTACTTCCTTTTCTGACCTTTCGCTCGGCCCGATATTGAATAGCACCCTCATGAATTAGCTGAGTGTACTCAACTGCATGCTCCTTCGTGGGACCAATGGCCACATTTTCTGCATTTGTCATATCTCTTGGTCCGTCTTTTTGCAGCGCTCTTTGATTGTCCACAAAGGGTGGATTCTGTTCCATCTTCTTCCATAGTTTTCTTTCGTATGCCGTCTTCTCGAAAATTATTTGTAACATATCACGGGGCAGACGCGGCTCAGCGAAGTAGAAACATCCTAGCAAGTGTTCGTCCAGCGGGTGCATCTTGAGAAAGCGAGGGGGAAGCAAGAGAAAGATGACAGATCATAGAGAGAAAGTAGTGAGAGAGAGAGAGAGAAAGAGAGCAGAGAGCAGGAGAGAGATAGCAGAGTTCCAGTTCTTTAAGGTCTTACCGGTCAAAGACCAAATTTTTATCTTTGAAGATCTTTTCTTTTTGGGCTCTCTTTTTGGTTGGTCTCTCTATTTATTGGGCTCTCGATTTATTTTTGAGCTCTCTAACTACTTATATATATTTCTTAGAAGATCTTCCTCTTGGCCCCGTCTTGTGTAGTTCCCTCCTTTGTCAACGGTGTCGCCTCTTCTTCCAACTTGCAGTGTCGCGCCTTTGTTGATGACAAAATCTTGAAGCTGCTGTGGTGACGCGTGACTGGGACTCATTTATTGGGTGAAAGAAACGAAAGGTTAAGGATCAAAGGGTTTTCTAATGGGAAGGATTTTATTTTTGGGGTGAAACCTAATTGCCTCTATCATTTTAATCTAGTTATTGATTTTAAAACAAGAAAATGCATAAACACACAAGTTCTAACCGAGTCAGACTAAGGTCGGATATCTCTCATGCCAAATGAAACGAGCAAAATATGATATGGATAATATAAGTGTGGTGCTCGACAAAGGCTCAAAAACCCGCACACGGATAATCGGGTAGGATAAGGTACCCGTTTTAAGCATAAATTTCGGGGTGTTTTTCTACGTGCCATGCAACCTATTTTTCTACTTAATTTTATTTTGGATGGATCTACGGGTTTAAATAACATCATCTATTTCAACTGTCTTTTAATGTGAACTGTTCGGCATAAATGCCTAATTGGTATCACTCGGACAAGCCTAATAGACTATACAAATCTTGTCAAAAGTGACTGTGAATGATGCTACGGGTATCAAGCTGCTAAGAGGGTACCGGATAACGTACAACCAATGACAAGTGACCCGCAAGATAAAATAAAATAAGCAGAAAAATGGTCCACCCCACACTTAAAATTTTGGTATAAATTTTAAGTGCAGGAAATGGATAAAAGGGCAAGTGAAACTAACACCCCCCCTGATAACGATGAATCCTTTCGCGCAGGAGCGAAACCTGCATACTTCACATAGAGACGTTGAAATGGCGGCTCCAAAATATCAAGCTTTCCTCGACCTGTCCTAAAATAACTAGAAAAAGAAAAATGAAAGTAACAAAGATAAATAAAAAACTACGTCCTAAGATAGATACTAGTGCCGAGGCAGTATCGGGTGGAACAAGTCCGGGCATGCACCCAGCATGCAAATGTGTCAACAATACAACCATCATCCATCAACAACCACAAATAAAAGAAAAATAAAAAGAAAAGAAAATAGTGTATCATGTCACAACCATCAACCGTCAAGAAATAAACCTGCATGAAGAGGGGTAAATCAAACAGAGCGGGAGCGGCGAGAGCGGGATATGGAGGTAGAGCCTGTGCAGGAAGCCATATGCCTGGAGAAGTTCTTTCGGAAAGATCGAAACTCAGCAGTAAGTGTGTCAAGTCTGTCCATGATGGCGTGGAACATATTCCTACGCTGCTGACGGTCAGTCCTGGTGGCGGGTGGCAGCCTGGATGGTGTTCTGGTACTCTGACGACGTGCTGCAGCTGCCGAAGACTCCGGTCTCCTAGCCGCAGCTGCTGCTGATGACTCGGCCCATCCACCCTAGTCTCGATCTCTCTCCCTATAGGCATCCTCAAATGCTGCTTCTCGTCCCATGGCTCCTTTATATTGTCAATCAGCTCCTGTGTCTCCCGATCAATAACCCCAGTGTGCTTCATTATATCAATACCCAAGGGGCGGACCTGCTCAAAAGTTGTCAGTCCGGATACTACCTCAAGGGTGAGAACCCCTAATGATGTGGCGAGGTGAGTAATATATGGGCCCCCGTAAATGAGACTGGCTGAGATGGTGCCAAAGCTGGGAGTAAAGAACTCAGGCAAGACATGGGCAAGATTACAATGCCGCCCCTCAATGATGCAGAAGAGATGAAACACCTCTCTCTCTCATTAACTCTCCCTATACTGTCCTTTCTGGCCCTCAAAGTACTAGCAATAATCATGTGAATCCATCGATGGAGTGGGTCAGGAAAGCTGGACCTTTTGTGCTTTCTGGGGTCCCAGTCGACCTCAGAAATAGTGGGCCAGAAGTCCATTGGCCCCATCTCATCGGGCCACCAGAAAAGGCTATCAGTAAAAATCGGCTCTGTGGTATCCCTGTGCCTGTACAAACCCATGCGTATCCCAAACTCGGCCAATGTCATCCTATGCCAGTTTCTCGCCATCCTGAACCCAATACAACGAGTGGAAATCCTGTCAGTCCCAGCGGCAACGGGAGAGTATATGAATGAAGCTAGGAACTCAAGAGTGAGCTCCCTGTTGACTGTCTCCCTGATCCTGAAAAACCTATGCCACTAGTGGGAAAGCATACGTGTAAACCTGGGCTCAAGCTCTACCTGCTCTAGAGCCTCATAATCAACCGGCAAGTAGGGCCCCAAAGGTCTCCTCTCAAACACTCGTAAACGAGTGTGGGATTTCCTTTCAGTCTCGTTTATGTTGACGTGTAACCAGAGTTGGGTATTGTTCGGTATGGGCCCATCATGCTCAAAAGTGTAAGTCTTAGGTGAAGGCACGGGAGGAGGCTCCCCGGACTGGCATGAGTGGCGGGACTAGGATGATACTGAAGGTGATCTTTGTGTCGGCCGCTTCATTCTGGGCATAACCTGCAAAATACAACAGAATCGGTTCAGCCTTAAAACTTAAAATTTTCTGCCGACAATAAACAGTCTGGGTCCAGTAGCTGCACGCCCGTGCTCAGGGAAGGAGCACGACCGTGCGGCTCAGTCTGCAGTCCAGATCTCAACTGGTTTAACTGTTTAAACTGGTGTTTCCCTAAAATACCCTAAAACTGATTTTAATCTGCAAGAATAAGTTAAATCTTAAAACTTAAAAAGTTCTGGTGAGTTTACTGACTGAGCACGCCCCTGCACCTAGGGTGCACGATCATGCTCAGTCTGGTGGGTCAGACTGATTACCCGGGAAATTTCTAATGGTTTTCTAGTCAAGCAGGGCCTCGACACACTGCTGTGCATGGTCGTGCTTGTGACTGAAGCGACGGTTTTCAAACCCGTCAGTTTTCCCAAAAAACATTTTCGCAAGGTTTCTCAAAAATCTCAACAACATTTCAATCCTAGTGCTCCCCTAATCATTTTCCTACAATATCATGCTCAGATTCGGGCCACAAACACTAGAAATCTAAGATTTTTATCAAGAAGCCTAACTACTCAAAACTTCAAGAAAACGGACAGATCTGGACATAAAACACATAAAAGATGTTAGGGCTCGAGTATACATACCTTATACTGAAGAATGGGGTTTTAGGGAGGTGGCGACGGTGGGTGCGAGAGGTAGGGGATGAAGTGGGTTTTGAAAACTCAAAAAGTGACTTTTAAGGGCCCCAATCTAATTCTGCACGTTTGGCACGGCCGTGCCACATGAAGCGGCACTGGCGTGCTCACATGCCCAGCTTCCCGTTTTTTCGCATTTTTCAATTTCAAAACTGTTTTTAAGGGTCCGGTTTTAAAAGTTTTAGTCGGGTTTCCCCAAAATAATTTTTAAAACCTCATTTTAATTAGGAAAACGGTTTAATTTTTAATTCTTGAAAAACTGCACCCGGTCTCATTTCCCACTTTTTCCGGCACTTACCTGGCGATCTTCAAGGAATGGCAAACCGACCTCTAACGAAAATAAAGAAGAAATAAAAACCCTCCAAAATAAAAGTTGATGATCTTGGAGATTTCAGTGTTCTCCACGGGAATTCTCTGAGGTAGCTAATCTTGAAGGAAACCTGCAAAGAAAACTCAAAACAACCGCAATCATCGAAATTAAAACAGAATTAAAATGATAAAGAAAAATAAAGAAGACCGAAAACAAAAAGAAAAATAAAGTGAAAATAAAAAAGAAAAAGAAAAATAAACCGATCAATCACGTGACTAGGGTCTTTCTTTGGAAACCATTGTGTTCCCAGGCAACGGCGCCAAAAACATGGTATGCGTGGTTTAAGTATTAAAAAGGTGTCATTTTCCCGGTGCCAAAAACTTGATGTTTGAAATCCGAAACTTTGGTTTTGGGGTAAACGACTGATTTTTACTAAACCGGTTTTAACAATTTTTAAATTTATAAAGTAAACAATAATTACTTTAGAAACTAAAACCAACACATAGGTAGAGAACCTGACGTGCATAGTATAGTCTCGGTGGTATGTATTGACTATCGTACTCCAAGGTTCACACTTTCCCCTACTCAACCATTTATCAATTGACCGATCGGGTTTTGAAAACAAAAATAAAACGGAGGGGTTCTTTAAAAAGAGTTTTTGAAAAAGGTTTGGTTTTTATAAAAGCTAAGGTAGGATAAAATAGTAGATAGATATGCACATCTCGGGGCCCTCCGCATAAGTGGTTAAGTTTAATATTAAAATTAATAATTTAAGATAGTGAATTGTGTGGAAGACGAGAGTGATCTTAAAGTGTTGACTCCTTGATAGAGAAGCGAAGGCGACTACCAAGTAGAATGCAGAACCTCTCCAGCGTGCGTCCACCTGGGGTACTACGCCGAGGCCTCGCGTATAGCAGGCTCCAGAAACCGCAGTCAAGTCTTCGGGTCTTCGAACTTATCATCTTCTTAAATTGGAGGCTTCACTCCCAACCAGGGACACCGTACACCTCACCTTAGTTCTTGCGTTCCGTACCAAAGGGTCTCTTTATCCTGGCAACCATGTATCCCCATTGGTTAACGGTCAAGGCCGAAAGATCTCTCTTACGGTTGTCACATGAAGGCGGTCCCTCCATTGGTTAACGACGTTGTACTAATGAGAACTAGATAAAGAATCTTTATTTTATTTATCTTAGTAACACTTTACAGGCCTATTAAATATAAAGTTGGTTTTTAAATAAATGATGACTTAATTACCCAACCATAACCTCCCAAGCTGAATGAAGTCCATAACAAAGACGACACCTAACCCTACAGGCGTATGATACAAAAGATCACTGGTGCGCCCGTAGGTGAACCATCCTTTGCCAAAGAAATCACTCAATCATATGGTATGAACCATAAAAGTGTCACTCAGATCTGGTCCACTTCAGAAGTCATTGCTTAGAACCCGATTTGGATATCAGAAGCCCAAAGGATCTGTCTCACTATCGGTTTCCTCGCCTTGGATCTAGCTCGGGAGTACCAAAAGCTGATTATACCATTGATTAATTAAGTTAAGGTTGTTATTAAGTTAATCATCATTCAAACCTGTCACAAAGATAAACAAATAAAGATTAGAAGAAGATAACACAACAAGTAACTAAAAATAAACTACTACTAATAATAATAAAAGTCTATAAATCGAAGCGGGTTCGCAAATAAAAAAAGATACAACCATAAGAATGATCAACACAAGGATCATGGCTGCTCATAGACAAGTTCTCCATCTTCCAAGTGATATGTTTTCTCTCATGATCCTCACGACCCTCGATGTTTATTTCATACTACTCTACGATCCTCTTCTTGGCTCAATGCACACGACAGGATGCAGATACCTGATAAACAATTTTATCAGTCAAAGAGAAGGATCTGTGTCCTTTGGTATGAAACACTTTCCAACTTTTTACTCAAAAATCACTTCACAAGAGGCTCCATTGATAAAAACACTTTTTATTAAACATGTTGGAAATCATGTCTTACTTGTTCAAATCTATATTGATGACTTCATTTTTGGTTCAACCAACACAAAACTGTGTGATGAATTTAAGAAACTCATGCAATCATAATTTGAAATGAGTACAATGGGAGAACTGAAGTACTTTTTGGGACTGCAGATCAAACAACAAACAAATGGAACTTTTATCCATCAATTCAAATATGTTCAAGAATTATTAAACAAATTTTCTTTACAAGACAATAAATCATGTTCCACTCCCATGACACCAACCACACAAGTTGAACCAGATGATCAAGGAAAACAGGTTGATCAAACCATGTCTAGATGTATGATAGGTTTCCTTCTTTATCTAACTGCTTCTAGACCAGATATTATGTTTTCAACATATGTTTGTCCTAGATATCAATCAGCTCCAATGGAATCACACCTAATTGCTGTCAAAAGAATTTTCAGATATCTGAAAGGAACTCCTACACTTGGAATTTGGTATCCTGCTTTTAGCAATACCAAATTAACCGTTTTTTCAGATAGTGACTATGCAGGGTGCAAAATGTCAAGAAAATCAACATCTGGTAGTTGTCAATTCTTAGGAAATTGTCTGGTGTCCTGGCAATCAAAGAAGCAAACATTTGTGGCAACTTCAACTACTGAAGTAGAGTACATTATAGCTGCAAGTTGCACATCACAGATTCAATGGCTTCAGTATCAATTACTTGATTATGGAATCAAAGAGACCAAAACTCCATTGCTTGTAGACAGTAAATATGCCATTAGCATAATTCAAAATCCTATTCAGTTTTCACAGACTAAACATATTGAAATCAGGTATCATTTCATAAGGGATTGCTATGAAAAAGGCAAGATTGATGTGAAACATGTGACAACAGCTAATCAAATAGCTGATATATTCACTAAAACCTTTGACACATCAACATTTCAGAGGTTAGTATCCATGCTTGGGATGCTAAATTTGGAATATGTACTGTAAGTGTTTTTCATTTTCCTGCACATATTTTGCTTTCACTTACATTGTTACTAATCTCTCACAAACCTATGATAACCAAAAAGAGAGAAACTTTTGATGTACAAAAACATTAGAATGGGGATATTTTTAGAAAAATGACTAACTTCTGATAAAATAATCTTCAGAAGTTATGAATAAAGTGTTTACAAATTATTCTCATCAGTTTTTAACAAACTACTGATGAGTAAATGGGAACTACTGATGAATATTCTTCTTCATTAGCAGTTTTGTCAATAAGGGTAAATCAGACATTTCCTATTTCAGAAGTTTGACCTAGGGTGGTTATAAACTTCTAATAAACACCTTCTTTCACACTTATCCTTTCAAAAAGAAAAAATTCCCTCTTTCTCTGTCAAAACACTCACAAACCCTCTCCTGCAACATCAAAAACACTGTTCGATCCATAAACACCATGGCTCTTGTACTGAAATAGGGACGTAATAAAAAAAGGCTACTTCGTGAAGGATCCATCTTGGTCTCAATACGACGAAATCATTGATTTGGTCGTCAAATCCCAGTACAACAAAGCTTTCACCATTGATCCTCCAATTCACATTCAAACTCTTAATGAGTTTTGGGCAAACGCCGAGGCGGTGACTGTGAACAATAAGGTGATTTCCCTCAAATCAACCATCCAAGGGAAAGTTATGGCAATCACACCGGCTACGTTGGGAATAAGACTTGGTTTAGATGATGCTGATGCACCAAAAAAATTTCCCGATGCTGATATTCCATTAACCATGACAGAGTGTGGTTACCAAGGTACTGTCTCACATGCTACAATCTATAAGAAATTCTTTGATGCAAAATATAAACTTTTGTTTCATTACATTATCATGTGTTTAAGTCCTAAAACCGGATCTTATGATCAGATGCCCTCGAATTTTCAACCTATTCTCCATTCCATTGTGAATGAGACAAAATTCAGGACATCAACACTTTTCTTTAATGAGTTGGTGTTGCATCACCAAAATAATAAAAAGAAATTTTTGTTGTACCCAAGATTTGTTATGCAATGCATAATAAAAGAACTTGTTGGTGAATCTTCAAAACTAAATCCTTTAACATCACAAGTATTCTCTAGGCATAACAAACCAGCAACTTTGCCAGAAGATGACCAAGGGGAACAAGAAACAGTCCCCATGAAACCTACATCTTCCACACCCTCACCTAAAAAGGCCAAGAAACCAAAACAACAAAAATCAAAACCCACCAACCCTAAAAGAAAGGCAGTTCAGGAAATTGAGATGCCTGAAACTGCTGATGTGCATTCTGCACTTGTCAAAGATGTAAATGAAATATCCTCTCAGTCTCTTTACCCAAAACTACTAAACCAGAAACACACCACCATAGAAATTGCCAAACTTCTCTCTGGGCTAAAAGAAACAGTCCCATCTGAACATGTCAATCCCTAACAAACACATCAAACAGGGGATAAAACAATAGAAACATACATGGATGTGGATGTTACTAGCCCTATCCCAAGAGATGAGGATGAACCAAGGTGTCAAAGCCCAAACTTAGATACTTTAGGTGCACTTGAGGTTGCTACTACTCATTTACCATCCAGTGGTGGATCTGAGGACAGAAGTAACATAGCTAAGACCTCAAATGTGGCAACTACTAATGAAGGCTTTATGCCTGATGTAGGAAAACCTCAGTACCAAGAAAAAGCTGTTCATGAGACAACTAGGTTGGGCCTAACTCATGGTATAACTGATGATGTCCTCATTGAGGATGTCACCAGGGATTCAGATGATTCCATTAGTTTGGATGATGTTTCAAACTCTCCACAACATGAATTGACGGCTACTTGTGATGGTCCTGAATCTGATGTATCTAAGCTCAAAGAGCTAGTCACAGAGGATCAGGTTAAAGACCACTTGAACCCTAATTCCCCTAAAGTGACATCTTCAGTTCAAACTGAGGATCAGGTTAAAGACCACTTGAACCCTAATTCCCCTAAAGTGGCATCTTCAATTCAAACTGAGGATCACCCAAAAATACCCCCTCCACAACAAAAGCCTACCCAATTCACTGGGTCATCAAGCATAGACCTGAACCACCTATGCAGCCCAGTTGGTCCCCTATACCAGATGATATATACTCTAATTTCTCAACATCTCAAGGACTTTACCACTGCTATGGATTTGAAGAATAACACTCAACTTGAGATGATCAACAATAAACTTGGTGAGCTGTCAAGAAAGATAGAAGATAACAGAAGACAGCTTGCTCATCTATGTGGTGGAACTCCTCCACCTCCTTGGTTTCCAGAAGTGGATGAAGCCAAAAGGGGGAGAAGTCTAAGGAACTAAAGGCTGTGTCACTTGAAGCCAGCAAAAAGGCAAGAGAGGCACAACATCTAAGGGATGCCCAAAAGCAAAAGGACGAACAAGAAAGGGTGCTTAGAGAAGCATCTGAAAAGAAATCCCAAGGCTTAATTAAAGAAACTTCTAAAGGCCAAGAAAGAAGTACTGAAGACAATCCTTCAGTAGTTGATTCTCAGATCAACCCTTCAGTAGTTAACACTTCCAACACTGAAAAAGAACAGCCTTCTAAGGCAACTGAACCCACTCCAGCTCAAATTCCAAGGCCTGCACCCACTCAAACAACTGTTTTAAGCCCTATTCACATATCAATGTCTAAAGAACTTTTGGAGAAGAGCTTAAAGGCAGCACAAAAGAAGGCAAAGGAAGATGAAATCTGGAATAGCCTAGAAGCAAGGGATGACTTAAGCTACAATGATAAATTGGAAAAGTATGAAGAGAAGTTGGGTGAGTTAGAAGAATTAGAAAGAGTTGCTGAAAAAGACAAGAGACAACTACTAATGACCTTCATCAGTAAAAATAGCAAAACAAAGAAGTACTCACTCAAAGGGCTCTCTATGGAAGAACTAACACACAGAGCTCAGCTTGTATCTGACAGGCTAGCTACTGAAAAAGACAGAAAGGCAAAGAGAGCTGAAATCATATAAGAATTGGTAGCTAATGGATTTGGTTCAAAAGTTTCAATGTCAAAATGGAGAGAAGATACATTGTATGACACTTACAAAAAAATCAAGGCTAATAGAGCTGCAAATCCAGAGAAGTTCAAAACTTCTGAAGTTTCACAAACTTCAGTAGTTAGACCTTCTGGTGTCAAACAAACTTCATCAAAGCCTGCTACCAAGAAGCCAAAGGAAACCATCAAAACTGACTTCAAGATGGTATTGCTTAAAGGCAACACTGTTGTACAAAGAGATTTTGTGGTTAAAGAGAAACCTCTGCTCACACAATTCAGGGATCCTTCTACATTTTCTTACCAACTACAACAGACCATAACTGACAAGAAGCACACTAAGTTAATTACTGAACATCATCTCCCTACTTTTAATATACCTGATGTTGTGCATACTGAAGAAGGAAGAGAATCTCACCTGAGGGTCACTAAAATAGAAAACATCTCACAATCAGGATCAACCCAGGAGACTAGCATGGTCCCCTACACTTTAGACTTTGACTAATCTAAAGTGAACATAGTGAAATGGTCATTCATTGATTCAAACTCAGTGATGATCACAAGAAGAGATCGTTCAAGTAAGGTCTTCAAATCTATAAATGAACTGAAGAATTGTAACACCCCAACCGATGGCGGAAACATCGAGGTGTCACGTAGTGACGATTGTTCAATAGCTCATGGACTAGAAATGTAAATTTTAATACATTAAATGGAATAGTTTATTACATTGAAAGAAATACAACAATTAAAACTAGCAATCTAAACTAAAATACAGTAAATCTCAATCTAAGCCTAAGTTCCAAAAGCTTAGAAGTGATCTCATAAGAACTTGAAACATGTACGAAAATAATTTGGCCAATACAAAAATGCATTGTTGAGCATACCCGTTTGATACATATAGTAAAGAAAACTTAGCAATTCATGTGTTATATAGTGTTTGCAAATATGTAATAAGTGGTATCCGGGTCAAAATCAACCCTAAGAGATGAAATGAAATATATATATATATTATGCGCTAGTAACAGTAGTAATGAAACACATAGCAATGACCAAGGTCTCTCAACAGAGTCACAAGGGGTATACATTATAATACTATTCATTGAAATGCTAGGCCGTAACGGTGTTAATGATTTGACAAGTCATAGATACACGAAATAACACAAGCAAACACACATATGAATTGCTTTTTAGTAAAGGAAATAGAAACTTGATATATGGTACATGAGTAGCCCCAAAAGTAAAATAAAAAAAGGGGAAAGATATACTCACGGTTTGCGAAAGCGACCGAAATCCAACTAAAGCAGTCGTGAGCTAAGTAATGGGAATTCCGAAGAATTCAACCTATAAAGTTTAAGAATACTAATAAGGTAATGTCTAACAGTCTAAGGTATCTAGGGTCTAAGGCATTATGGTTTGCTAAGTCGATTTGGGGAATTAGAGTTTTTATGATAACTCGCATTTATGTAAAAGTTGTATGTCAAAAATAATATATCAAAGTTTGTAAATGTGGTTTAGGTAATATAATTATTACCAATTGAATATTTAGTTAAAAATATGTTTTGAATAATTAAGGCAAAATAATTTAACTAATTATTGTAAATAATTACAATAATCATAAATATTGAAACAAATAATTATGAGTTACACAATGATCCACAAATTATAATAAAGACATTCAAATATAAGATTATTTCTATTTTATAAGAAAAGTATTTATAAAATAGATGTTAAATGGTACAAATATATAAATGATTAATTGTGTATAATTAAACATAAATAACACCAAAAATACAAGATATGATCCAAAAATATTATTTTTATGATAAATAAATAAAGTCTGATGAAAAATGATTAAAATAATTTTTTCATAATTTTTATTAATCTATTTGTATTTAAAATTGATTTAATGAATTTAAATCATGTTTAAATGATTAAAAATAGGAAAATCCATAAAAATAAATGTTTTCTAAACCAATAATTTTTATTTCAGTTCATGATAATTAGAAATAATTTCCCAAAAATTTTAAGATTAAAATCATAAAAAATGAATTTTTAATCAATTAATTATGATTAAAACAATTTAAATGAATAAAATTACGAAAATTAAATATTTTTTAGAAAATAAAAGTGTGGAAATTTTCTTTGTGGTGTCAAGATGCTACTCCTAAATTTTTGTAATTTTTGGATTAAAAATGAATGAAAAAATTACGCCGTTAGTCCTTATGGTTTACCCCAAATTTCAATGTAAGGTATTAATGTTTTATTGTTTCTTATTAGGGTATTAGACTTTTAATTTGTTTCAATGTAGGGTATTAGGCTTTTAATTTGTTTCAATGTAGGGTATTAGGGACTAACCTAGTTAAAACTTAACTAAGTTTGAGGGGTATTATGGACCATTCACCTATATATTCTGTTTTTAAAAATATTGGGTTGAAACCAGTTCTGAGAGGACTCGAACTCGGGACCTTTGTGTCACAACAAACTGGAGAAACCATTCATCTGTATGATCAATTGTTTAAAATTTAGACTTTAATATTTTTAAACCAGCATTATACAAAATCTAAGAGCCGCCTTTTCGAAGCAAGACCGTGTGTTGGATCTATTTTTGGTTCGTCCCTCTTTCTGTCAAGTAAAGCAGGTTGTAATTAACCTAGTTTCTGATGCACTTGAAGGTTTGGTGAGATTGGCTTTTGTCGCCACTGTCGAGATGAATGAAAAGGAGATGTAATTAATAAAATTGTTATGGTTAAACGATTTTCTTGATGTGGCACCAAATTAAATTGGAATGCTTGATGATTCACATGGCATGGCAGAGGTGAGCCATGGTGGTTCACGTGGCATGGCAGAAGAGCAAAGTAATTTCTGTCACACCCTCAAATTACCACTTGCGGAATTTTACCGCGAGGCGTATGACAAACCAGGATCCAAGTCAACGATCACAATAAACAACTCTAGATGAAAAACGTAAAAACCATAAACAACGATTTTATAAGCGGAAGCATTTAAGAAGCATTTAATCAGCTATGCTAGTATCCCAAAGTATTCAAAACACTTTTATTACAAAACGTGCAACTACGCCTAGACGCCAATGCAGACTCGTGCGCCTAGTTCCATTTGTTGCTACCTTAGCGACCTGAGAAAAACATGCCAAAAAGATGTCAACATATAATGCTGGTGAGTTCACAGGTTTGTTCAATATGTTACCAAAATGTTACCATGTCCATACTATATCAATGTTACCAAGTACGCTAGCTAGGCGTATGTTTTATTACTACTACGATTGGAAACCATTACTAGACACGTTTAGCAATGTTTAGCATGTTTAAGCAGCCCGAATGTTCAGCATGATACCAATGTTTCTGTTCGAGACAATATGCACCCGCTCGGCCCTCCAAGCTGACGAGTGGGGCAGGTATCGCCCAATAGATCTATCCACATTTCCCCCGTTGTGCATTCCCGCACATTCATGGTTTCCCCCGGGACTTCCAAAGATCGTATAGCAATACAAAGTTAAAAACCATAGTATGACATATGTTACCAAAATAGTTTAGCGCATGTTTTCTCCCCCAAAAGTTAAAGCAGTAAAAGTGGGGCCGTGAACTCACCTTAAATAGCGTTCTTCGGTTACAAGTAAAGATGCTAAGCCCTTGATAATCCCTCTACCGGAGATCTATCAAAATGTTCACATAAGTGTTCCGACTAATAACCATAAGGTTATCTAGTCCCCGATTGTCCAAATCGTAACCAAGTATGTTTTAAAACGTGTTTGAATGTTTAACCGACACACTAGACCGACCCGACATCCCGTTGGTGACCCATTACCCTAACTAATCAAGTACACATAGATTACACACAAGGTTCAAGCATAAAACACTTAGTTTGTATCAAAAATCTCATTTCTGCATCAGAACGGTCGAACCAGTCAGTTTAAGTCTCCTTCGCCCGTTTTCAGTCTCCTTCGCCCGTTTTACATTTTGTTCGACCGTTTGATGCCTCCTTTGCCCGTTTTACCAGGTTCGCCCAAACAAAACCCAGGTTCGACCCTGGATTCTCTCCTTCGCACCTTCGATCGGTCGAAGGAGTCCAGGTTCGCCCCTGTTGTGCAAATTTTCCTAAAAATGCTTCAAACACATTCAAAACGACTCGAAACATCATCAAACACAGCAGTCAAGCATGAATAATTTATCCATACAAAACCCCACCGATTTCCCCCAATAATACGTCTATTTCAGCCCTTTCCTAAAATGGTAAAGATTATGGAAACATCACTTTCATGCATGAATAATTTACCCGATTTGGAAACTTTTGAAATCGATCCATATTCAACATAAAATGCTCAGTTTGTCGAGTGTTCGATCTTTCCTTATTAGTTCTATTGATCATAAATATCATGCATCAAGTCTAGATCCGTTAAAACCCCCAAATACCCATAATATCATCATTTATCCAATCCTAACCCTAAACAACAATAATCTAGCATTAATAACAATCCTATATCATGTTTCTATCATAGATACAGCAACAAATCATTGAACAACACATAACACCACATAATACACAATTTACATATGTTTATCACCATGAAAACCTATGTCAATTGATAATGTTTTGATTTAGAAAGATGTTTAGAAGGTTTTTAATCATAAAAACATCCTTAGAACAGATCCGGACAATTAGGGTTAGATGAAAACGAATTAAAATGCTTTTAAAAGGTTTAGGATTAAGAACACACCTTGGATTCTTGTTTGGATGTTGTAGATAGGTTAGATTATGAAAAATAAGAGCAAAAACTCCTTCCTTAATGATTAAGATCGTTTGAGAGTGTTTTGGGACGGTTAGGGTTTGTGAAATGATGAAAAATGACAAAGTTTGGTATTTATACTAATCCTCCTTCGCCCCATATCAATGGTCGAAGGTGGCCTCCTTCAACCCTTTCACAGGGTCGAATGAGCCCTGTCCTGGTCGAAAGGAATTCTTTCAATTCCACACCCCAGGTTCGCCCATTTACAAAGGGTCGAACCAAACAAATGTTCTCCTTCGACCACTCGAAGTGGTCGAACCAGAATTCATTTTTAACTAATTTTCCAGTTTGTCGTGTTTAACGCATTCTAACACATCTTAACACATAAGCATGCATCCTTAGTCTATATTTAAAATATTTAAGCATAGATAATCGTTTACACATCATTTAAACACATCTATGTATATAATCCACCATACGACCCATAATCTACACATATACTTAATTAGTTCATGTAATGTCACCAACAACGGAACCCGGTACTAGTGTATTACCAAAACGACTCCCAATGATCCTCCAGATCATTGCACCCCGGACAATCCTAACTTGACCCGACTCAACTAACCCAGTTAAGTCTGTTTATAAACGTTTCTCGCTAAGGTAGACTTAGATGTTACTAATATGTTTAAGCCAAACATGCCGGGTGTCACATCATCCCCACGTTGAAAGAATTTTCATCTCGAAAATTGCGCAAAGCCCCAAAAAGAAAGAAACGAAAAGAACAGAACGAAAAGAAAATTACCGGATGTCACATCATCCCCACGTTGAAAGGAATCTCGACCCGAGATTCATTCCGCTTCAGCAGTAACATGCCTCGATTCAAACGCGCGTTTCGGAAAAAGATGAGGATACTTAGCTTTCATCTGATCCTCCCGTTCCCATGTGAACTCCGGTCCACGGTTCGAGTTCCAACGGACTTTAACGATGCGGATTTTACTCCGACGAAGGCTACGAATCTTGTAGTCGAGAATCTCGACAGGTTCCTCCACAATGCGAAGACGATCATCGACCTTGATCTCCTCCAGTGGTACGATGAGAGATTCATCAGCCAAACACTTCTTCAAGTTAGACACATGGAAGACGTTGTGCACACTACCGAGCTCCGCCGGTAAGTCAAGTCTGTATGCCACCGGTCCAATCCGATCCAGGATTGCGAATGGTCCGACATAACGAAGGTTAAGCTTGCCACGCTTTCCAAAGTGTATGACGCCCTTTGTAACAGTACTGATTTCTGGGAGATTAACATGGACCTTTGTATGACACCCTAGGCAAATCCCACATCGACCGTGGCCATGAGAGATCCTTGGTTCATAAGTAATCCAAAGCCTCTTAAATCACCAACGCGTTTTGGGGTTTAATGGTAGTGGATGAGAGGAGAACTCCACAGTTAAGCGTGCTCAGGTTGGAGAAGTTTCAGGATGGGTGACCTCCTGGGAAGTTTCCATCGGAGCACCCAAAAACAAATCCGTGAGCTCTGGGTGGGCAAAGCGGACAATATTGGTGGTGAGAGGGGCCGGATGTTACAGATGGTATCAGAGCCACTCCTGTGCCGTTCGGGATGGTGGGGCAAACCTCATCGAGGACGATGAGTCCCTAAGGGGGGGTGATTGTAACAGTACTGATTTCTGGGAGATTAACATGGACCTTTGTATGACACCCTAGGCAAATCCCACATCGACCGTGGCTAGGAGAGATCCCTGGTTCATAAGTAATCCAAAGCCTCTTAAATCACCAACGCGTTTTGGGGTTTAATGGTGGTGGATGAGAGGAGAACTCCACAGTTAAGCGTGCTTAGGTGGGAGAAGTTTCAGGATGGGTGACCTCCTGGGAAGTTTCCATCGGAGCACCCAAAAACAAATCCGTGAGCTCTGGGTGGGCAAAGCGGACAATATTGGTGGTGAGAGGGGCCGGATGTTACAGATATCTGTAACACCCCAACCGATGGCGGAAACATCGGGATGTCACGTATTGATGATTGTTCAATAGCTCATGGTGAATAATAAATTCCATTAAATGATTTAAATGAATTACATACAATTGTTCTAGAATTTGTACATCAAATTGAATAAAACTATACACATATCTTCAAGCATCAATTCAAATCTTCAAGCAAGTAGAACCTGAAACATGTTAAGTTTGAAAATGTTTTGGGTCAACAAAAGTTGGTGAGAGTTACATAGGTTTTTTTGATAATTGAATAAAAATGTTGTGCAATTCATGTGTCATGTCAATCTAGTCCATATGTGAGAACATACTAGAAATAAATCGAGTGCATAACCAACCCTGGTGACTGTTATAATATGATACATCCCATACGCTCATGGTTCACTTGAATATGTTATACGATAACAAACACCCACGCTACCTTTGTAGGAGGCACGTATCCGGGTGGGATTGTCAGTCCAATAGATCTATCAATGTATACCGTCGGCTTGTACGGAGTTAATGATTATGCTAGAATGGTGCTTACTCTAATCATGCTCAAGACATAATGCAACATAGAAAACACATAGACACATTGATGATTGAATTGCATAAATGATGTTATAACATGTTTCACCCCAAAAATGGTGATAAATAAAAGGGGCTATGTAAAACTCACCTTGGTAAAATGTTATATCTGTTGAGAAATTTGGATAATTGTGTTGCCCAATTGTATCAAGTATCACCCTATAATGAGGTAATAAATATGTCTAAGTCTAACTAGTTTATAAGTATATCCTAGGGTTTCGATTTGGGGATATCCAATTGTTGAATTTAAAGTAAAATGTTAATTAAGTAAAGGGAAATTTGATAATTAAATAAAAGAAAGTCTTTTTATAAAATTTTAATTTAGTATGCTCACAATAATGTATTTGAAGTATAAAAATAATTTTTATAAAATTATTTCCTTTAAAATAGATTTTTAAATCTATTTATTTCAAATTGCCAAAATTTAACTTTAATATTCAAAAATACTAAAATTAAAGAATTATTATTTTAAAAATCATATTTCTGTTATAAATATTTAAAAATAAATTGTATAAAATTTTGGTACAAAAATAATAAAAATTGAATTTATTATGATTTAATTATGATTAAAACTAACAACAATTGATTACAAATACAAAATAAATGATTTTTCTGAATTAAAAATCATTTCAGTAATGTTTAACATTGTACAAACATAGGATAATTTTTGTAGATATTAATAAAATTGTTTTGATATTTTAATGGATTTTTATAAATATAATAGTATAAAATTGATTTAATTATTATAAATATTAAATCAATTAATTTCAGAAAACTAAAAATTGTAAATAACACTTTTACCTCAGATTTGATAAATATAATTTTTTTAGAATTTATAAAAAGGTTTAATATTTAAAAAAGAATTTATAAGATTTGATATATAATATATAATTATAAATAGGTGGTTTTTTTAAAAAAATGAAGAAAAGGTGGAAAAGGGGCGCCCAAGCCGGGATTCGAACCCGGGTGCCCTGGGTTACAAGCAACAGTCACAACCACTTGGCCTAGGCCTGTGGTTGTGATTCATTTCAGTTTAAAAAAAATAAATACAGTATACACAAACAGTTTCTTCCCCAAATTAATATTGCGAAACCCTAGTTTCTGCAATAACATGATTCACACATCATTGGCTCAATTGATGTTAGGGCTTTTGATGTGTGAACGCCGGTGATCAAAACCCACAGAAAAGATTAAGCTTACAATGTTGTCTCGTGTTCGATTGCCCGGTCAAGGATAAAGTCAAACTGTGATCGTAATAATGATAATCAGAGTGATTGGAAGAAAATTGGGGGTTGAGAAGAGTGTATGAGCGAGTTGGGACTGCTCTGGAACGATCAATTTATAGTGGAATGATTTGGATGCTCGATTTGGCAATGTTGACCTCGACATGAATGTATACGCGTGAAATAGTAATTTTGGCATCAATTAGCTGTTAATCAACGCGTATTCTAGTCGTAATGGACCGGCAATCAAGCAAACCTTCCTAAACTGGATTGATTACGCGTCAATTATGTTTGATTTGTTTGGGTAAAAGCTGCTGTCTCGCGTCTGTACCAGGAAGAAGAAGAAGAAACCGAGTTGAGTGATGTTATATACTTTTTAAGTTGGGTTTAAACCAACAAAGAAGTGTGGAGCGGGTGGTTGTTTCGTGTTGTGGGGATCTTGCTGGCCGGCTGAGGGCTCGGGTTCGAGTCCCGCCCCCAGCGTTTCTTTTTTTTTTTTATTTTATACAAAGAGGGCTTTAGGGCCTTGGGGTTTGGGCTCTGATGTTACTTGGGCTTGTGTTCGTGGGCTCAGAGTGGTTTTAAAGGTTTGGGCATGTTGGGTTGGGTTTAGTCATAATAACATTTAAACAATATTAATATTATTATTATTATTATTATTATTATTATTATTATTATTATTATTATTATTATTATATATGTATATATAAGTTGTGTGGTCGGAAAATTAAACTTAGACACATTGTGAATGATAGAAGAAAATAATATACGTATTAAAAGTTGAAAATTTTAGCGATGTTACAGTCTCCCCTACTTTTAGGAACTTCGTCCCGAAGTTAAGAGAAATACTAGGTTTACAGTTGGTCAACTACCGGAAGCCTTGACAAAATTTCACACTACCTTAACGTACCTGTAAATTCATGATTACGTTCCGGACCGTAATTACCAATTTACCTTACATTAGGGTTTTGCGTACTTTTATGACTCTATCGATTGTTGAGCAGGTCTGATAGTCTCCACCAGTCGTTAAGCAGGTGGTAGGGCCTCTCCCGACTGTTGGAAAGACATGATGACCTCTACCAATCGTTAAGTAGGTTGTTTGGTAGTCAACTAACTGTTGTACAAGTAAGCAAGTATGATTATAGATATAGCAATTAATTCACATTCAACAAGCATGCACACAGATGTTATGATAATACTTGAATTTATTATTACTTGAAAATAATAATGTCAATACAGGGAATTAAAGAGAAAAATAGACATCATTCAGATGGTAGAGATTGCTGTTAAGTAGCTGGAGGGTCTCAAGTGGGTTATTTGGAGCATCAAGAGCGTTTGTAGCAGGGATTCGGCAAGTGTCCGCAAGATGTCCATACCTTTGACAATTGGTACACTGACGGCAGGGCACTTGGGTTGGATGGTGATACTGGCAGGTGTCACACTTAGGTAGCTTCCCGCGGTATTGTTTCTTGTTGGGTGGGGTAGTGGTGTCTTTTGCAAAATTTCTGGCCTTGCGCTTTCCGTTGGTTGAGGCCTCAGTTTTGATTTTAACGGCAGGTTGGGGAGTATCTTTTGCAACAGTTTTCTTCTCCCCTTTCCGGGTCAGGGTTCCTGCCTTTACATGGTTATCTGTTAAGGTGGCAGTCAACCGCTTTGCTTCTTCCAAAGTAGCCGGGTTGGTGGGTTGATTAGGGTTTGGGGTCTCGCGACATGTGTTGACCAGATGGCCATACCTACCACAATTGGTGCACAAGCGACACGCTGAAACAGTGGGATGATGTCGATTGCATGTGTTACACAATGGATAGTTTCTTGTATAAGGCTTCTTGTTAGAAACTTGGGTAGTGAGGTTTACATCAGGATCCCTGGTCTTACGTTTCTGATTCTTGGTAGTTACCGCGACCACGATACTTGTTTTCTTGCCTTTCCGAACTAAGGTCCTGTTCCTTTCGTGATTTCCAACGCCATTTCCAATGCCATTCCCATCCATTTGGATGTCTTGAGTCAACAAGTTAGAAACCAGAGTTGTGATTTGTTGCGCCAATTGTTGGGAAATAATCGCAGCTATTTGGGCATCACTCCCATTAATGTGGTTAGTGTTGTGGTCGTTGCTATTCACTTCATCTTGATTGTCACCATTGTTAAGGAGAGTGCTGCGATGTGGAGACATGATCTGTAAGGGACACAATGAAGTTTTTAATGAGGCATGAAGTGTATGAGGTAATATAAGGAATGTAATCATTTATTCATTAATTAAAACGAATAAACGAAAACGTTGACTTATCAAAGATTCTAGATTCTAATAACATATGAAGACATGCTTTAGCCTATAAGTGAACACTCATCCCGAGAATTCCCAGGTAGGCATCCGGGTCCCTCGTCTGATTGGGATATATGCGCAATGCCAGCCTAGACAGAAGACTCAGAATACAGGTGTTCACCCTTCCAGATTGCACGTGTTCGTTATTAAAATATAGAACTTCGACGAGATCTCAAGGGGGTTCAGGTTAAACCCGAGGAATTTGTCCTATTAGTCTAAGAGTAGATCCACTGATGGAGAGCAACCTTCTTGTAGGAATGAAAGTAGGGATAACAAGTAGGAGGGAGATAGAGAATAGCAAGTAAAGGAAGCAAGTACTTGTTAAATCCTATGGTTATAGACTAGATTATTTCTCTAATAACCTAATTCCCTATAACCATGGCTCTGATACCAATCTGTAACACCCCAACCGATGGCGGAAACATCGGGATGTCACGTATTGATGATTGTTCAATAGCTCATGGTGAATAATAAATTCCATTAAATGATTTAAATGAATTACATACAATTGTTCTAGAATTTGTACATCAAATTGAATAAAACTATACACATATCTTCAAGCATCAATTCAAATCTTCAAGCAAGTAGAACCTGAAACATGTTAAGTTTGAAAATGTTTTGGGTCAACAAAAGTTGGTGAGAGTTACATAGGTTTTTTTGATAATTGAATAAAAATGTTGTGCAATTCATGTGTCATGTCAATCTAGTCCATATGTGAGAACATACTAGAAATAAATCGAGTGCATAACCAACCCTGGTGACTGTTATAATATGATACATCCCATACGCTCATGGTTCACTTGAATATGTTATACGATAACAAACACCCACGCTACCTTTGTAGGAGGCACGTATCCGGGTGAGATTGTCAGTCCCATAGATCTATCAATGTATACCGTCGGCTTGTACGGAGTTAATGATTATGCTAGAATGGTGCTTACTCTAATCATGCTCAAGACATAATGCAACATAGAAAACACATAGACACATTGATGATTGAATTGCATAAATGATGTTATAACATGTTTCACCCCAAAAATGGTGATAAATAAAAGGGGCTATGTAAAACTCACCTTGGTAAAATGTTATATCTGTTGAGAAATTTGGATAATTGTGTTGCCCAATTGTATCAAGTATCACCCTATAATGAGGTAATAAATATGTCTAAGTCTAACTAGTTTATAAGTATATCCTAGGGTTTCGATTTGGGGATATCCAATTGTTGAATTTAAAGTAAAATGTTAATTAAGTAAAGGGAAATTTGATAATTAAATAAAAGAAAGTCTTTTTATAAAATTTGAATTTAGTATGCTCACAATAATGTATTTGAAGTATAAAAATAATTTTTATAAAATTATTTCCTTTAAAATAGATTTTTAAATCTATTTATTTCAAATTGCCAAAATTTAAATTTAATATTCAAAAATACTAAAATTAAAGAATTATTATTTTAAAAATCATATTTCTGTTCTAAATATTTAAAAATAAATTGTATAAAATTTTGGTACAAAAATAATAAAAATTGAATTTATTATGATTTAATTATGATTAAATCTAACAAAAATTGATTAAAAATATAAAATAAATGATTTTTCTAAATTAAAAATCATTTCAGTAAAGTTTAACATTGTACAAACATAGGATAATTTTTGTAGAAATTAATAAAATTGTTTTGATATTTTAATGGATTTTTATAAATATAATAGTATAAAATTGATTTAATTATTATAAATATTAAATCAATTAATTTCAGAAAACTAAAAATTGTAAATAACACTTTTACCTCAGATTTGATAAATATAATTTTTTTAGAATTTATAAAAAGGTTTAATATTAAAAAATGAATTTATAAGATTTGATATATAATATATAATTATAAATAGGTGGTTTTTTTAAAAAAATGAAGAAAAGGTGGAAAAGGGGCGCCCAAGCCGGGATTCGAACCCGGGTGCCCTGGGTTACAAGCAACAGTCACAACCACTTGGCCTAGGCCTGTGGTTGTGATTCATTTCAGTTTAAAAAAAATAAATACAGTATACACAAACAGTTTCTTCCCCAAATTAATATTGCGAAACCCTAGTTTCTGCAATAACATGATTCACACATCATTGGCTCAATTGATGTTAGGGCTTTTGATGTGTGAACGCCGTGATCAAAACCCACAGAAAAGATTAAGCTTACAATGTTGTCTCGTGTTCGATTGCCCGGTCAAGGATAAAGTCAAACTGTGATCGTAATAATGATAATCAGAGTGATTGGAAGAAAATTGGGGGTTGAGAAGAGTGTATGAGCGAGTTGGGACTGCTCTGGAACGATCAATTTATAGTGGAATGATTTGGATGCTCGATTTGGCAATGTTGACCTCGACATGAATGTATACGCGTGAAATAGTAATTTTGGCATCAATTAGCTGTTAATCAACGCGTATTCTAGTCGTAATGGACCGGCAATCAAGCAAACCTTCCTAAACTGGATTGATTACGCGTCAATTATGTTTGATTTGTTTGGGTAAAAGCTGCTGTCTCGCGTCTGTACCAGGAAGAAGAAGAAGAAACCGAGTTGAGTGATGTTATATACTTTTTAAGTTGGGTTTAAACCAACAAAGAAGTGTGGAGCGGGTGGTTGTTTCGTGTTGTGGGGATCTTGCTGGCCGGCTGAGGGCTCGGGTTCGAGTCCCGCCCCCAGCGTTTCTTTTTTTTTTTATTTTATACAAAGAGGGCTTTAGGGCCTTGGGGTTTGGGCTCTGATGTTACTTGGGCTTGTGTTCGTGGGCTCAGAGTGGTTTTAAAGGTTTGGGCATGTTGGGTTGGGTTTAGTCATAATAACATTTAAACAATATTAATATTATTATTATTATTATTATTATTATATATGTATATATAAGTTGTGTGGTCGGAAAATTGAACTTAGACACATTGTGAATGATAGAAGAAAATAATATACGTATTAAAAGTTGAAAATTTTAGCGATGTTACACCCTTCCATGGTGAAACTTTCAGAAGTACCCTGTCCCCAACCTGGAACTCCAAAGGTTTTCGACGGCGATCAGCATAACTCTTCTGACGATCCCGAGCAGCAGTCAAACGCTGACGAATCTGCACGATTTTCTCCGAAGTTTCTTACACAAGTTCCGGACCAGTGAGCTGGCTCTCGCCCACCTTGGCCCAACAAAGTGGTGATCGACATTTCCGTCCGTAGAGAGCCTCGAACGGAGCTGCCTTGATACTAGAGTGATAGATGTTGTTGTAAGAGAACTCCACTAACGGCAGGTGGATCTCCCAACTTTTGCCAAAATTGATAACACATGCCCGAAGCATGTCTTCCAAGGTTTGAATCGTCCGCTCACTCTGTCCATCAGTTTGCGGATGATAAGTTGTACTCATATCCAACTGAGTACCCAAAGCCTTGTGCAGAGCCTTCCAGAAACGCGAAGCAAAACGAGAATCACGATCAGAGATAATAGAGACAAGCACCCCGTGCCGAGCAACCACCTCCTTAAGGTAAAGTTGAGCCAACCGCTCGAGTCCATCGGTTTCCTTAATAGGTATGAAACGTGCCGATTTCGTCAGCCGGTCAACAATCACCCAGATCATATCATAACCACTAGGTGACCTTGGCAGCTTGGTGACAAAATCCATCGTGATTCGCTCCCACTTCCATTCCGGAACCTCTGGTTGTTGCAGGAGACCAGACGGCCTCTGATACTCCACCTTGACTTTAGCACAAGTCAAACATTTGCTGACATAAGAAGCTATATCAGCTTTCATGTTTGGCCACCAATAAAGTATCTTCAAATCCTGATACATCTTATCGGAGCCAGGGTGAATAGAATACCGGGATTTGTGAGCTTCATCCAAAACAAGCTCGCGCAATCCCCCGAACAATGGGACCCAAACACGTCCCGCAAAATAGTGTAAGCCATCAGTTCTGAGCTCAAGATGCTTGTCAGCACCGTGCATAGTTTCAGCCTTAAGGTTTTCCTCCTTCAAGGCTTCCAACTGTGCAGAACGGATTCGGTCAGGCAACGACGAATGAATGGTGAGCTGTAAGGCTCGAACACGGCGAGGATTCGCAGACTCCTTCCTGCTCAAGGCGTCCGCCACAACGTTCGCCTTGCCAGGATAGTATTTGATAGCACAATCATAATCGTTCAGGAGTTCGACCCAGCGACGCTGCCGCATGTTCAACACCTTCTGGTCGAAAATATGCTGAAGACTCTTGTGATCGGTATATACTTCACACTTGGTACCGTACAAGTAATGTCTCCAGATTTTCAACGCGAAGACCACCGCACCCAGTTCTAAGTCATGAGTAGTGTAGTTCTTCTCATGAACTTTGAGTTGACGAGAAGCATAAGCAATAACCTTCCCGCGTTGCATCAACACGCAACCGAGACCACGAATAGAAGCATCACAGTACACAACGAAGTCATCTGTACCCTCTGGTAAGGATAAGATAGGTGCAGAACAAAGTTTAAGCTTCAGCATCTGAAATGCTGATTCCTGCGGTTCACCCCAGTCGAATTTTCGGTCCTTCTGGGTAGGAGTAGTGAGGGGTTGAGTGATCTTCAAAAATCCCTCAATGAAACGACGATAATAACCCGCAAGACCTAGGAATTGCCGCACCTCAGATGGCGTCTTTGGTGCTTCCCAATCTTTAATAGCTTCGATCTTAGCCGGATCGACATGAATTCCCAGTTCATTCACAACATGTCCTATGAATTGAACTTCACGTAACCAAAAATCACACTTTGAGAACTTAGCATACAACTGCTCCTGTCTCAAAAGTTCCAAGACCACCCGTAGATGTTCCTCATGATCCGCCTTGTTCTTGGAGTAAACCAGAATATCGTCAATGAACACAATGACGAACTTATCAAGGTAAGGTTTGCAAACGTGGTTCATTAAATCCATGAACACCGCCGGTGCGTTAGTGAGGCCAAAAGGCATGACCAAGAACTCAAAATGGCCATAACGAGTGTGAAAAGCAGTCTTCTGAATGTCAGCTTCCCTGACGCGCAACTGGTGATAACCGGACCGCAAATCAATCTTTGAATAGTAGCTGGAGCCCTGAAGCTGGTCAAAGAGATCATCAATGTGAGGAAGAGGATAACGATTCTTGATGGTCACTTTGTTCAGTTCACGATAATCAATACACATGCGAAGACTTCCATCCTTCTTCTTCACAAACAAAATAGGAGCTCCCCACGGGGAAGAACTCGGTCGGATGAAACCCTTTTCCAAGAGTTCCCGTAACTGGCTGGATAACTCCTGCATCTCGGGAGGTGCAAGACGATACGGAGCTCGGGCAATAGGAGCTGCGCCCGGAGTGAAATCAATACCAAACTCAACCTGACGATGGGGAGGAAGACCAGGTAAATCATCAGGAAACACATCAGGAAAGTCACGAACCACCGGAATATCCTCGATCTTCTTCTCATCGTCAGTAGAAACGTTAACAAGCGCCAGAATGGCCGAACAGCCCTTCCGAATGTACTTACGGGCTTTCATGCTAGAAATGATACTCAGCGGAGCACCGCTTTTCTCGCCACGAACCGAAAGAATCTCTCCATCAGGGAGAGAGATCCGAATAACCTTGTCGAAACAAACGATTTCCGCACGATACAACGATAACCAATCCATGCCGACCACGACATCAAAACTACCCAGGGGTACCGGCATAAGGTCAATGGGAAAGGACAAACCCGACAGTTCCAAGCGACATTCCCTAAGGGTGTGTGTCGCTTCGATTTTCTTACCATCAGCCAATTCTATTAAGTACTTAGCCTCTAAAGGTGTGGGTACTATATCTAGCAATCGACTAATGTCCAAAGATACGAAACTCTTATCGGCACCAGAATCAAACAAGACAGAAACATAGCGATCATTAAGAAGGAACGTATCGGTAACTGTGTCTGGATCCTGCCTAGCCTCCGCAGATCCAATGACGAAAGCACGCGCAGTCCTGCCTCCGCCGCCGTTGTTCCCGTTACCGTTCCCGCCCCTCCCATTATCGCCCTGTTTCAGTTTAGGACATTCACGCTTGAAGTGTCCCGCATCACCACAGTTATTGTAACATCGCGAAATTTTCCACAAATTTTAATATAAAAGCTCTTATTATTTTCGTTAAATGTGTCTAAAGTCTCTATATTTTTTTCTCACAACTAATATATATATATATATATAAATGTATGTAATAATAATAATAATAATAATAAAGATCATAATAATAATAATAATAATAATAATAATAATAATAATAATAATAATAATAATCACACTATAACTAAACCACTAATAATCCAACCATCTTTAGAGCCCAAAGCCTCTTCCTTTCTTTTAATGAACCGGAGCCCAGCAAGAGGCCCATCAGGCCCAACCCAACCCAAACCACTTCTTCTCCTCACCTCTGGCTGTTAAAATATATATATATATATATATATATATATATATATATATATATATATATATATATATATATAAACCTCGATGGAGCCGGGACTCGAACCCGAGTCTAGCCGGCCCAACCCCCTTAACATAACATCAAATGACCAGCTGAGCTACTCTTGTATTTTGTTTTAATCCTAATTCAATTTGTATAAAAGGCTTCCTTTTTACTGCTGCTGCTACTCGCTGCTGAGGACAGACCCACGAATTCCTCCATCTTCTCCTTGATTGACTTTAAATTGAACATAAATTTGGTAGGAACTGATTAATTGTATCGTATGATGAAATTGACATAATAATACACGTATTAAACGTATTAACGCGGTAAAAAACATACCCGATTAAGACGAATTACGCATTTATATTTTAAAGCTTGGTCAACTTTCCAATTCGTTAAACCCGTAGGTGTTAGTATAAATTGAACCATCCCTTAGACCCTAAAGGAGCCAAAAAACACACACACACTCTCAATTTCCTCTTTCTTTCATTATTATTCTTGAATTTGATCGCGTTTTGACTTGGGCTTTGACCGACCAATTCGTATTCGAATCATTCTTGTAAGTGTGATTTTTCTTGTGGGTTTCATTAATCGGTTGATACACAACATTAACCCTATGGTTAATTGGGTTAATGTTGTGTGATTAGATCAATTGAAGATCTAGGGCTCGTATGCTTTGAAATTGGGGATAAACTTGATTTAGCTCTTTATATTTATTTTTAATCGAACAAGAATAATCACAACCACTGGTCTGGACCAAGTGGTTGTGACTGTTGCATTATTCCTAGGCCACCCGGGTTCGAGTCCCGGCAGTGGCATTCTTTTTGACACTTTTTTTCATTAATTCTTTTTAAAATCAAATAATTATATATAATTTTATAAATTCGTTTTTAATTATTAAAATCCTTTTATAAATTCTAAAAAAATTACTTTTAGTTAATCTGATATAAATGTTCCACCTACAATTTTTAGTTTTCAAAAATTAATTTATTTAATATATATAATAATTAAATCAATTTTATTCTATTATATTTATAAAATTCCATTAAAATATCAAAACAATTTTATAAATTTCCACAAAAAATATTATGAGCTTATATAATAATAAACTCTTCTGAAATAATTTTTATTTCTGAAAAATCATTTATTTAATATTTTTAATCAATTTTTGTTAGTTTTAATCATAATTAAATCATAATAAATCCAATTTTTAATATTTTTGTACCAAAATTTTATACAAATTATTTATGATTATTTGAAACAGAAATATGATTTTTAAACTAATATTTCTTTAATTTTAGTATTTTTAAATATTAAGGTTAAATTTTGACAAATTGTTATAAATAGAATTAATATTCTATTTTAAAGAAAATAATTTTATAAAAAATTATTTTTATGATTTAAACTCGTTATTGTGATCACCTTAAATTCAAATTTTATAAAAAGATTTTTGTCTATTTATTTACTAAATTTCTCTCAATTATCAAACATTTTATTATTAATCAAACGAGCATTTATCCCTAATCCGAGGCCCTAGAACATATACATTTGTAGATAGATTAGACATATTTATTACCTTATTATAGGGTGATATTTGGCATCGTTGGGCAACACATATTCTATATCACGAGACTTAACATTTTAAGGTGAGTTTACATAGCCCCTTTTCTCAATTTTCACTTTTTTTTGGGGTGAAACATGTTTAAACATTTTATACTATCATTTACTCATATTTACTTGTGATTCAAGTACATCATCATTCTATCATTTGACTGTAACAAAAAGACACAGTACAATCATTAACAATGATCAAGCCGCCTGTTTAGATTATAGCGCTATAGGTCTGACAAACCCATCCCCCCGCATAAATTCAGGGATGATCGATAACAGTAACAACATTTAACTAACTTGCGAGTTAGTCATCAGTCGACACAAGGTTTGATTGTACAAAGACGCATTGTTACATGTCTGCATCATACTCTATCATCATACAACTGGGAATGTTGTACAAACTATTATTATCAAGTATTTACAAAAACCTATGTATTCTCACCAACTTTTGTTGACCCAAAATATTTTCAACTTAACATGTTTCATATTCTACTTGCTTGAAGATTCGAGTTAATACTTGGAGATGTGTGCTTAGTGTTAGTCAATTTGATGTACGAATTCTTGTAGAACAATTGTATGTAATTTATTTAAATCAATTAATGAAATTTATTATTCACCATGAGCTACTGAAAAATCATCAACACGTGACATCCCGATGTTTCCGCCATCGGTTTGGGTGTTACAGATTGGTATCAGAGCCATGGTTATAGGGAATTAGGTTATTAGAAAAATAATCTAGACTATAACCATAGGATTTAACCAGTACCTGCTTCTTTTATTTGCTATTCTCTATCTCCCTCCTACTTCTTATCCTTACTTTCATCCTTACAAGAAGGTTACTCTCCATCACTGGATCTACTCTCAGACTAATAGGACAAAATCCTCAGGCTTAACCTGAACCACCTTGAGATCTCGTCGAAGTTCTAAGATTTTAATAACGAACACGTGCAATCTGGAAGGGTGAACGCCTGTATTCTGAGTCTTCTGTCTAGGCTGGCATTGCGCATATATCCCAATCAGACGAGGGACCCGGATGCCTACCTGGGAATTCTCGGGATGAGTGTTCACTTATAGGCTAAAGCATGTCTTCATATGTTATTAGAATTTAGAATCTTTGATAAGTCAACGTTTTCGTTTATTCGTAAATGATTACATTCCTTATAACCTCATTCATTTCATTGTGTCCCTTACAGATCATGCCTCCACGTCGCAGCACTCGCAATAAAAGTGGTGGAAACCAAGAGGAAAGTAGCAACAACCACAACACTAACCACAACAACAACAACAACAACAACAGTGGTGTTGATGCCCAACTGGCTGCAATCATTTCCCAACAAATGGCACAACAAATAGCAACTCTGGTCCCTAACCTACTGGCTCAAGTCATCCAGATGAACGGAAACGGCAATGGAAATGGAAATGGCAACGGAATCACAACGAAAACGGTAATGGAAACCACAATGGAAACGGGAATGGTCTCCCAGCTTGCACTCTTAAACACTTTAATACTTGTAATCCCCCTAAGTTCAGTGGAGATGAAGGAGCTACGGGACTTCTACAATGGTTCGAGGGTATTGAGAACACCTTCATTAACAGTGAGTGTCCCGATAACTTTAAGGTCCGATATGCTATGAGTGTTCTTCACAAACGAGCACTCACTTGGTGGAATGAAGAAAAGCGCACCCGTGGAGTTGAAGTTGCACTCACTATGACGTGGGATCAAGTCAAGGAGATAATGAAGGATGAATTTTGCCCACGTAATGAGGTCGAGAAATTAGAGGACGAGTTCCACACCCTTTCTCAGGATAGTGGGGAAAACCTTCCTTATAATACCCGCTTCCATGAGCTCAGTCTGTTATTGCCTCATAAGGTCACTCCGCTACCTGTAGCCATCGAGAAGTATATTGGTGGTTTACCCATGCAGATTCAGGATACGGTATGGGGAAGGAACCCTGCTACCCTCGAAGAAGCCAAACGACTAGCAGCTACCCTAACTGATAATCACGTAAAGAACGGTACTTTGGTTCGGAAAAGCGAGAAAGCAAGAATTGTAGCCGCAGTAACTACTAAGAACCAGAAGCGTAAGGCCAGGGATCCTGATGTCAACCTCACTACACAAGCTTCTAACAAGAAACCCTATATAGGAAACTATCCATTGTGTAACACATGCAACCGACATCATCCCACTGCTTCAGCGTGTCGCTTGTGCACCAATTGTGGAAAGTATGGCCATCTGGTCAATACGTGTCGTGAGACCCCAAATCCTAATGCCAACCAACCCATCAACCCAGCTCAGGCTACTAATCCTAATCGATACAACTACGGTCAATGCTATGAATGTGGAGACCCAAATCACTTCCGTAATCGATTCCCTAAACTAAACAGAGATCAAGACCCTCCAGCTACCTAACCGCAAGTCTCACCATTTAACTATTAGTTGCTTTTATTCTATGTATTGACGCTCTTTGAATAATAAATTCTAATATTTAAATTTTTGTCTGAGAGTTGTTTACATGGTATAATCATAATACTAGAATGCATGATTGTTTGAATGTGAATTAATTATCTAAATCTGTACAACTACAACTCATACACTGTGCTTGTTATACTTGCTTGCATAAACATGTTATCAATTTGCAATCTATGTGTATAGTAAATGTCATCATGCCTTTTCAACAGTCGGGAGAGGCCCTATAACCTGCTCCACGACTGGTGAAGGCTATCGAACCTACTCAACGATTGGTAGAGGTCATTATGCCTTTTCAACAGTCGGGAGAGGCCCTACAACCTACTCCACGACTGGTGGAGGCTATCGGACCTGCTCAACAATCGGTGGAGACATAGAAGGACGCAAAACTTTAATGTAAGGTAAATTGGTGATTGCGGTCCGGAACGTAATCATGAATTTACAGGTACATTAAGGTAGTGTGAAATTCTATCAAGGTTATAAACTCTAGTTGTCTGGTAGTTCATCGACCCACACAAAACACGAGACAGTTTATTTTATTCATGTCATGCTATAACCCAAATCACATTTATTTTCATTTCTACCCAATCACCTTCAACCCTGTGTTTTTCAATAAACTTCGGGACGAAGTTCCTAAAAGTAGGGGAGACTGTAACATCGCGAAATTTTCCACAAATTTTAATATAAAAGCTCTTATTATTTTCGTTAAATGTGTCTAAAGTCTCTATATTTTTTTTCTCACAACTAATATATATATATACATATATATATATATATAAATGTATGTAATAATAATAATCACACTATAACTAAACCACTAATAATCCAACCATCTTTAGAGCCCAAAGCCTCTTCCTTTCTTTTAATGAGCCGGAGCCCAGCAAGAGGCCCATCAGGCCCAGCCCAAACCACTTCTTCTCCTCACCTCTGGCTGTTAAAAAAAATATATATATATAAAAACCTCGATGGAGCCGGGACTCGAACCCGAGTCTAGCCGGCCCAACCCCCTCAACATAACATCAAATGACCAGCTGAGCTACTCTTGTATTTTGTTTTAATCCTAATTCAATTTGTATAAAAGGCTTCCTTTTTACTACTGCTGCTACTCGCTGCTGAGGACAGACCCACGAATTCCTCCATCTTCTCCTTGATTGACTTTAAATTGAACATAAATTTGGTAGGAACTGATTAATTGGATCGTATGATGAAATTGACATAATAATACGCGTATTAAACGTATTAACGCGGTCAAAAACATACCCGATTAAGACGAATTACGCGTTTATATTTTAAAGCTTGGTCAACATTCCAATTCGTTAAACCCGTAGGTGTTAGTATAAATTGAACCATCCCTGAGACCCTAAAGGAGCCGAAACACACACACACACACACACTCTCTATTTCCTTTTTCTTTCATTATTATTCTTGAATTTGATCGCGTTTTGACTTAGTCTTTGACCGACCAATTCGTATTCGAATCATTCTTGTAAGTGTGATTTTTCTTGTGGGTTTCATTAATCGGTTGATACACAACATTAACCTTATGGTTAATTGGGTTAATGTTGTGTGATTAGATCAATTGAAGATCTAGGGCTCGTATGCTTTGAAATTGGGGATAAACTTGATTTAGCTCTTTATATTTATTTTTAATCGAACAAGAATAATCACAACCACTGGTCTGGACCAAGTGGTTGTGACTGTTGCATTATTCCTAGGCCACCCGGGTTCGAGTCCCGGCAGTGGCATTCTTTTTGACACTTTTTTTCATTAATTCTTTTTAAAATCAAATAATTATATATAATTTTATAAATTCGTTTTTAATTATTAAAATCCTTGTATAAATTCTAAAAAAATTACTTTTAGTTAATCTGATATAAATGTTCCACCTACAATTTTTAGTTTTCAAAAATTAATTTATTTAATATATATAATAATTAAATCAATTTTATTCTATTATATTTATAAAATTCCATTAAAATATCAAAACAATTTTATAAATTTCCACAAAAATTATTATGAGCTTATATAATGATAAACTTTTCTGAAATAATTTTTATTTCTGAAAAATCATTTATTTAATATTTTTAATCAATTTTTGTTAGTTTTAATCATAATTAAATCATAATAAATCCAATTTTTAATATTTTTGCACCAAAAATTTATACAAATTATTTATGATTATTTGAAACAGAAATATGATTTTTAAAACTAATATTTCTTTAATTTTAGTATTTTTAAATATTAAAGTTAAATTTTGACAAATTGTTATAAATAGAATTAATATTCTATTTTAAAGAAAATAATTTTATAAAAAATTATTTTTATGATTTAAACTCGTTATTGTGATCACCTTAAATTCAAATTTTATAAAAAGATTTTTGTCTATTTATTTACTAAATTTCTCTCAATTATCAAACATTTTATTATTAATCAAACGAGCATTTATCCCCAATCCGAGGCCCTAGAACATATACATTTGTAGATAGACTTAGACATATTTATTACCTTATTATAGGGTGATATTTGGCATCGTTGGGTAACACATATCCTATATCACGAGACTTAACATTTTAAGGTGAGTTTACATAGCCCCTTTTCTCTATTTTCACTTTTTTTTGGGGTGAAACATGTTTAAACATTTTATACTATCATTTACTCATATTTACTTGTGATTCAAGTACATCATCATTCTATCATTTGACTGTAACAAAAAGACACAGTACAATCATTAACAATGATCAAGCCGCCTGTTTAGATTATAGCGCTATAGGTCTGACAAACCCATCCCCCCGCATAAATTCAGGGATGATCGATAATAGTAACAACATTTAACTAACTTGCGAGTTAGTCATCAGTCGACACAAGGTTTGATTGTACAAAGACGCATTGTTACATGTCTGCATCATACTCTATCATCATACAACTGGGAATGTTGTACAAACTATTATTATCAAGTATTTACAAAAACCTATGTATTCTCACCAACTTTTGTTGACCCAAAATATTTTCAACTTAACATGTTTCAGGTTCTACTTGCTTGAAGATTCGAGTTAATACTTGGAGATGTGTGCTTAGTGTTAGTCAATTTGATGTACGAATTCTTGTAGAACAATTGTATGTAATTTATTTAAATCAATTAATGAAATTTATTATTCACCATGAGCTACTGAACAATCATCAACACGTGACATCCCGATGTTTCCGCCATCGGTTGGGGTGTTACAGATTGGTATCAGAGCCATGGTTATAGGGAATTAGGTTATTAGAAAAATAATCTAGACTATAACCATAGGATTTAACCAGTACCTGCTTCTTTTATTTGCTATTCTCTATCTCCCTCCTACTTCTTATCCTTACTTTCATCCTTACAAGAAGGTTACTCTCCATCACTGGATCTACTCTCAAATTAATAGGACAAAATCCTCAGCCTTAACCTGAACCACCTTGAGATCTCGTCGAAGTTCTAAGATTTTAATAACGAACACGTGCAATCTGGAAGGGTGAACGCCTGTATTCTGAGTCTTCTGTCTAGGCTGGCATTGCGCATATATCCCAATCAGACGAGGGACCCGGATGCCTACCTGGGAATTCTCGGGATGAGTGTTCACTTATAGGCTAAAGCATGTCTTCATATGTTATTAGAATTTAGAATCTTTGATAAGTCAACGTTTTCGTTTATTCGTAAATGATTACATTCCTTATAACCTCATTCATTTCATCGTGTCCCTTACAGATCATGCCTCCACGTCGCAGCACTCGCAATAACAGTGGTGGAAACTAAGAGGAAAGTAGCAACAACCACAACACTAACCACAACAACAACAACAACAACAACAACAACAACAACAACAACAACAACAATGGTGTTGATGCCCAACTGGCTGCAATCATTTCCCAACAAATGGCACAACAAATAGCAACTCTGGTCCCTAACCTACTGGCTCAAGTCATCCAGATGAACGGAAACGGCAATGGAAATGGAAATGGAAACGGAAACGGGAATCACAACGGAAACGGTAATGGAAACCACAATGGAAACGGGAATGGTCTCCCAGCTTGCACTCTTAAACACTTTAATACTTGTAATCCCCCTAAGTTCAGTGGAGATGAAGGAGCTACGGGACTTCTACAATGGTTCGAGGGTATTGAGAACACCTTCATTAACAGTGAGTGTCCCGATAACTTTAAGGTCCGATATGCTATGAGTGTTCTTCACAAACGAGCACTCACTTGGTGGAATGAAGAAAAGCGCACCCGTGGAGTTGAAGTTGCACTCACTATGACGTGGGATCAAGTCAAGGAGATAATGAAGGATGAATTTTGCCCACGTAATGAGGTCAAGAAATTAGAGGACGAGTTCCACACCCTTGCTCAGGATAGTGGGGAAAACCTTGCTTATAATACACGCTTCCTTGAGCTCAGTCTGTTATTGCCTCATAAGGTCACTCCGCTACCTGTAGCCATCGAGAAGTATATTGGTGGTTTACCCATACTATCCCACTTCCTCTTGTTCCCTTCAGTAACCTTCACAGCAGCACCCTTAGGAGGCAAAACACCTTCTGCCACCTTCAGGTTAGTCATCCGATGAGCTGATCGGACAACTTCAGCAATAGTGGGAAGGTTCCCAGCAGCCACCAACCCAGCAATCTCCGGCACCAGTCCAGACACATAGTGCTCGATCCTCCTGTACTCGGGTGTGTGCAAATCAGGGCACAACACCGCCAGCTCATTCCTCCTCACAGTGTACTCTTCAATCTCAGACCCAACCATCTTGTAGCTCCAGACCTCATGCTCTAACTTCTGTATCTCCTCTCTCGGACAATACTCACCTCTCAACAGCTGCACAAACTCCGCCCAAGGCATAGCAATAGCCTCCCCCAATCCCATGTTCTGAGTAGTATCATTCCACCACGATAGTGCAGGCCCCTCAAATGTCGCAGTAGCATACTTCACCCGGTCCCCAGCAGGACAGTTACACATGACGAATACAGACTCAACCTTTTCCAGCCATCGGAGCAGTCCCACCGCTCCCTCAGTTCCAGCGAAGTTATGGGGCTGACAGTCCCTAAACTTCTTATAAGAGCACTGAGGTGGGGGTGGATTGGCACCCATACCTGAAACACGGTACACGAGTAAAACACAAACGAAAGGACGCGAAACCCAAAAATGAGGCAAGGTCGACAGAAATCAACTCACCACCCATGGAATTAATCCCAGTCTGGAAATTAGCCATAGCCATGTTCACTTGCTGCTGTAGCAAGTTGTTCAGTTCAGCTTGGGTCATGTTGATGTTTCCACGACCACCGCCTCCAGCACGACCACCGCCGCCAGCACGGCCACCGCCGCCACCACGACGTCCACCACCGCGAGCACCAGACATGATCTAGCAAATCAAGAAATCGAGGGATTCAGATTCACTTCCAGTGTCAACCACTAGAAATTTACAAGAGTTAACCTAGGGACGAATCCAGGACTATACATCCAAACTCGAAGTCCATCGGGATTTTCATGCATTCCAGTTTATTATTTCGTGTGCACCCGAAATGATAAACTGCTCTACATGGTCCTCCAGATGTACCCCTAATCCAGACCCCAGTCACCGAATATCGTCGCCTAGTAACGTGTGACAATAGGTGCAAGTGTAAGATGGCATGTGTGTGCTAGAACCAACAAATCAACTCCTCCTCCTTCAATCCAGAAGAAGAAGACAAGACTAGGTAAGAACCCAATTAAAAGCGGATGATGTAACGGAGAAGCATGATGATGATGTAACGACACCCCGACAACGTTAATACGTATCCCACTAATAGACCCAAAGTATGTGACCGTCTAGTGTGTGCGACTCGGCTATAGACCAGACTCTACATGCAGTCCTAGTTCACTATAACCATTGGCTCTGATACCAATCTGTCACACCCTCAAATTACCACTTGCGGAGTTTTACTGCGAGGGTATGACAAACCAGGATCCAAGTCAACTTATATGAAAAACGTAAAAACCATAAACAACGATTTTATAAGTGGAAGCATTTAAGAAGCATTTAATCAGCTATGCTAGTATCCCAAAGTATTCAAAACACTTTTATTACAAAACGTGCAACTACGCCTAGACGCCAATGCAGACTCGTGCGCCTAGTTCCATTTGTTGCTACCTTAGCGACCTGAGAAAAACATGCCAAAAAGATGTCAACATATAATGCTGGTGAGTTCACAGGTTTGTTCAATATGTTACCAAAATGTTACCATGTCCATACTATATCAATGTTACCAAGTACGCTAGCTAGGCGTATGTTTTATTACTACTACGATTGGAAACCATTACTAGACACGTTTAGCAATGTTTAGCATGTTTAAGCAGCCCGAATGTTCAGCATGATACCAATGTTTCTGTTCGAGACAATATGCACCTGCCCAGCCCTCCAAGCTGACGAGTGGGGCAGGTCACGCCCAATAGATCTATCCACATTTCCCCCGTTGTGCATTCCCGCACATTCATGGTTTCCCCCGGGACTTCCAAAGATCGTATAGCAATACAAAGTTAAAAACCATAGTATGACATATGTTACCAAAATAGTTTAGCGCATGTTTTCTCCCCAAAAGTTAAAGCAGTAAAAGTGGGGCCGCGAACTCACCTTAAATAGCGTTCTTCGGTTACAAGTAAAGATGCTAAGCCCTTGATAATCCCTCTACCGGAGATCTATCAAAATGTTCACATAAGTGTTCCGACTAATAACCATAAGGTTATCTAGTCCCCGATTGTCCAGATCGTAACCAAGTATGTTTTAAAACGTGTTTGAATGTTTAACCGACACACTAGACCGACCCGACATCCCGTTGGTGACCCATTACCCTAACTAATCAAGTACACATAGATTACACACAAGGTTCAAGCATAAAACACTTAGTTTGTATCAAAAATCTCATTTCTGCATCAGAACGGTCGAACCAGTCAGTTTAAGTCTCCTTCGCCCGTTTTCAGTCTCCTTCGCCCGTTTTACATTTCGTTCGACCGTTTGATGCCTCCTTTGCCCGTTTTTACCACGTTCGCCCAAACAAAACCCAGGTTCGACCCTGGATTCTCTCCTTCGCACCTTCGATCGGTCGAAGGAGTCCAGGTTCGCCCCTGTTGTGCAAATTTTCCTAAAAATGCTTCAAACACATTCAAAACGACTCGAAACATCATCAAACACAGCAGTCAAGCATGAATAATTTATCCATACAAAACCCCACCGATTTCCCCCAATAATACGTCTATTTCAGCCCTTTCCTAAAATGGTAAAGATTATGGAAACATCACTTTCATGCATGAATAATTTACCCGATTTGGAAACTTTTGAAATCGATCCATATTCAACATAAAATGCTCAGTTTGTCGAGTGTTCGATCTTTCCTTATTAGTTCTATTGATCATAAATATCATGCATCAAGTCTAGATCCGTTAAAACCCCCCAAATACCCATAATATCATCATTTATCCAATCCTAACCCTAAACAACAATAATCTAGCATTAATAACAATCCTATATCATGTTTCTATCATAGATACAGCAGCAAATCATTGAACAACACATAACACCACATAATACACAATTTACATATGTTTATCACCATGAAAACCTATGTCAATTGATAATGTTTTGATTTAGAAAGATGTTTAGAAGGTTTTTAATCATAAAAACATCCTTAGAACAGATCCGGACAATTAGGGTTAGATGAAAACGAATTAAAATGCTTTTAAAAGGTTTAGGATTAAGAACACACCTTGGATTCTTGTTTGGATGTTGTAGATAGGTTAGATTATGAAAAAGAAGAGCAAAAACTCCTTCCTTAATGATTAAGATCGTTTGAGAGTGTTTTGGGACGGTTAGGGTTTGTGAAATGATGAAAGATGACAAAGTTTGGTATTTATACTAATCCTCCTTCGCCCCATATCAATGGTCGAAGGTGGCCTCCTTCGACCCTTTCACAGGGTCGAATGAGCCCTGTCCTGGTCGAAAGGAATTCTTTCAATTCCACACCCCAGGTTCGCCCATTTACAAAGGGTCGAACCAAACAAATGTTCTCCTTCGACCACTTGAAGTGGTCGAACCAGAATTCATTTTTAACTAATTTTCCAGTTTGTCGTGTTTAACGCATTCTAACACATCTTAACACATAAGCATGCATCCTTAGTCTATATTTAACATATTTAAGCATAGTTAATCGTTTACACATCATTTAAACACATCTATGTATATAATCCACCACACGACCCATAATCTACACATATACTTAATTAGTTCATGTAATGTCACCAACAACGAAACCCGGTACTAGTGTATTACGAAAACGACTCCCAATGATCCTCCAGATCATTGCACCCCGGACAATCCTAACTTGACCCGACTCAACTAACCCAGTTAAGTCTGTTTATAAACGTTTCTCGCTAAGGTAGAATTAGATGTTACTAATATGTTTAAGCCAAACATGTCGGGTGTCACAATTTCTTTCAAATTCAATGATGAGTTTGGAGTTTAGGAAAAGAGGCGAGCGATGGTGGTTGCAAGACGTTTGCGGGCTACGGGTTTTGTGAGTAGCGATTAGATTTTGTTGTGGTGGTGACAATAAAAGCGTGTGTGAGTTACGTCTTGTGTTGGTCGGTAGTCTTTGGTAGCTTCATGATGGCTAACGGTGATTTGGATCAGCTGGTATCATGGAGGAGTAACATTTAGGGAGGTGGTGGTCACAGTTGATCAATTGAGTGTCGGGGTGGTTTAGTAGGTTGGACAAAGGAATAAAACTCGTTCAAAGGTAGTGGTAACTGGTAAAAGTTCCCGATCAGATTTTGGTGAACCCTTTGAATCTTTGATTCAGTACAGTTGAAGGCAATTGGCAAGTTATCCCTTCTTCCAATTGATCAAGTTCTGTTATTGGTCACGTTCAAAGGTGGTTAGAAATTTGATCTCTTCTTGTGCAGTGATAAAGTTCAATCAGTTCTGGTTTGGGCAGCGATAAAGGTTTGATCTAAGTGGGTTTGTAGTATAGTTTGAGGGCTACTTGAAAGGCGATCGAGGGCCTCTGGAAGTCCTGTCAAAAGGGTCACATAGTTCGTGACTACAATTGAATCCAGACGAAGAGGTGTTTTTCGCCAAATGCGAAGAGTGTGTTTCTCAGGCTCTTCAAGCTGATGTGGCGTTGTGACTACCAGAAGAAGTGATGTTAGTACTGGTAATCATACTGCAACCAAGGACAATAATGGCGATGTGTCTATTGAAAATGTCGATGGAGGTCATGTGTTTACCAATGATGGTGCAGCAGAACAAGACAGAACCAGTCAAGATTGAGAGGGAGGAACAGTGAAGCAAGTGTTGAGAGTGAGTATTAAACCGGTAACAACATTTGGAGTTTGAATACAATGCTTGGAATTCAAGATGATCCTTAATAGTTAATTATTTATTTAAGTTTTACATAAGCATTGGAAGTAAATCTGGAATAGTTTGAATTTTCAATTCATAACTTAGGAGTCGAGTTTATGGCTCTATTAAAGCCACCAATAGGATTTAATTTACTATACTTTGTTTCTTAATTAATGGAAAAAGAGTCTTGCACTTGTGGTGCAAAATCGTTGGTGTTTCGCTTCTGTTTGCCATTAACTCTTGTATATGTAAATTGAGAGCAAAGTATGGTCCAGATCAGATGGTTCCTCCGGTTTGTTGTGACACAAAGGTCCCGAGTTCGAGTCCTCTCAGAACTGGTTTCAACCCAATATTTTTAAAAACTGAATATATAGGTGAATGGACCATATTACCCCTCAAACTTAGTTAAGTTTTAACTAGGTTAGTCCCTAATACCCTACATTGAAACAAATTAAAAGCCTAATACCCTACATTGAAACAAATTAAAAGTCTAATACCCTAATAAGAAACAATAAAACATTAATACCTTACATTGAAATTTGGGGTAAACCATAAGGACTAATGGCGTAATTTTTTCAAAATGAATTTAATATGAATATTCTAATTTCTATATGTAATATATATATATATATATAAACAAAAATAAGAAAATGAAATAAAAAGGAAATAAAAAAAGAGGGGATGAACCGTGGCCAGTGGGGCTCGAACCTGGGTAACTCCAATCACACACTCTAGTACAAACCACTCCACCTCTTGTCTAGTTGTTGAAATATTTGGTTAAAAATAGTATGCAAACAATAATAAATTAGTCATCTTCTTCCCCAATTCACTAGTCAAGGACCCTAACCCTAGATCCAAAATCAATTGGCCCTGAAACGTTACTGTTAACAACACATTCATAGGGCTTTTAAAGAGCAACGAATCATGAACAAAATGGCACAACAAAAATGGACTTACAAGTTGATTTGGGGATCGAAAATTTGAAGAACTAGAAGCGAGTAATAATCCGTAAATTAAGAGCTTATGGTCACGATTTCTTTACGTTTCTGGTGGGTTTATACAGATAAAACATGCGGCAAGAGAATGGAAGGATCAATTTATAAGATTATAAAAAAAACCGTTTGATTTCGTTTTAATAGGTCGACGGTTACAAACATGTAACCCGATTAAACTCATTGAAACACTGTTTTATGCTCAATTTAATGATGGATGTTTAAGGTTATAGATGGAGAAACATATATGTAACATTAAAAACGAATTAAAAGTTATAGAAGATGATAATATGAAAATGGTTATGGTTTTGTTGTTGCCGTGTCTGTGCCTGTGTCGTAGTCCACAAAAAAATGAAAAATATTCTAGTTTAGTATTGTGTGTCTTTTGTTTTTGTCATTAATGACAACGAATAATTTCAAGAAATTATATTTTTATTATTTATTTATTAGTCATTGTTATTAGAAAAAAAATATGTTTTTTATATAACAAATCTTAACTGACCAAATAACTAATTAAGTTTGTATTTCGTAAGTTTCGACTAAAATTTCACACATTTAGTAAGCGTTTAGATTTACGATTTAAAAGTAGCTCACCTTTTAAAATAAATTCGACAACGTTGAAAAGTATAGGGACTAAATTTGACAATTAGCTAAAAGATAAGGGTGATGGTTGTCACAAGAATCTATCTACAAAAGACCTGCTCACCATCCAACATCTTGAACCAGAACAAGGATCTGTTACTGAACAACAACTGCATCAACTCAAGACTTCCATGATCAGAGAAATTTGAAAGATGCTTGATGGCAGAAAGAGAGAATAAAGGATTAGATAAGGTTTTGGCTTCATCAATCCAGGGAGAGATTGTAAGGAAAAAAAGGATTGAAAAAACCACTTTTGGATGCCTTAGTCTAATTCCTGTTTCTGCAAATAAAGCTAAGTATAGAAGCTACTGAAGAAGAAGAGCTGAAAGTAAGCACTGAAGAAGAAGATATCAAGTGCTTAAGAGTAATGATCAGAAGTTCTGAAATCTAACCAGACAAGTCAACTGAAGAACTACTGAAGACAAACTACTCATCAGTAGTTTGTCACTCATCAGCTGTTTTGATAGAAGCTTCCCACTGCCATAGTACTTTAGTAGTTTAGTATTATATTGTTTTGTTAAAGTCTTTGTACAAGTTTCAATACTACAGCCTGTTGTAGTATTGTTTAGTATTATATTTTAATCAACTTGTATGTATTTGCTGGTCTATAAATAGATGGGTTAATCCCACTATTTTAGACATCGATTTTACTGAAATTCTTCAAAAGCTTCTTAATAGAAAAACCATTTCATATATGAGAATCTTTTATTGTTATATGCTTTGAATTGTTTAGATTCTCATTAACTGCTTTAGTTCATTAAATCCAGGGGGAGTAATAACTCATGTTAAAAGTGAAACTTTAACTTGAACACTTTACTTATTCCGCTATGCAAATCTGCTTTGATATATTTACAACACACAAGTGTTCATGAATAAGAACTGTTAAAAGAACACTGATCCAACAAGTCCTTACTGTATTGTTGGTGGAACCCCTTAGCAACTAGACGTGCTTTGTATTTTTCAATGGTGCCATCGGGTTTTCGTTTGATGCGGAAGACCCATTTGCAGCCAATTGGATGTTGGTTGGCTTGTGGTACAAGTTCCCAAGTTTGATTTTGGAGAAGGGCCTTATACTCAAGGTCCATGGCTTGTCTCCATGCAGGATCTCGCATGGCTTGAGTGTGAGTGGAAGGTTCCAAGGTGTTTGGAATGGGGTGGCGAGTAGTAGAGTTAACAAAGTTTGGGTTGAAATACTTTGGGTTAGGTTTCGGTTGGCGGCGGGTCAGTGTGGCAGGAGTGTGTTCGGTTTCAGTTGATGGTATGGGATCGAGAGTGGATGGTAGTGAGGATGAGGGAACGGTTGTGTGTGTGGGACGAGTGGTGGCGGATGAGTGATTGTTTGGTTGTGATGAAGATTCGGTCGCGGAGGAGGGAGGTGGGATGGTCACGGGTGTAGGTGTGGTAATGGGTATATGTGGGGTTACAGGTGTGGGATGGTTTTCGGGTGAAGGTGAGGTAATGGTTGTAGGCTGATGTAAGAGTGTGGGTGGTGAGTGGGCGGAAGTGAGGTTGGGTGGTGAGACAATAGTTGATGTAGGAGGTGGGTGAAATAGTATGTGATGAAGTTTTAAGGTTTAGGAAAGATTCAAAGGAGATGGCAGTGGGTGTGGAGATTGTGTCATGAAGAGGGAAAAAGGTGTGGAATGAACTCAACATGTCGTGAGTGATATAATTTGTTGATAGCCGGATCAAAACATTTGTAAGCGGATTTGGAAGAGGAATAACCAAGAAAAATGCATGAGGCGGAACGTGATTGTAATTTGGAGGTGGTGTATGGGCGTAGCCAAGGGTAGCAAAGACATCCAAACGGTTTTAGTTTGGAGTAGGTGGGAGCAACATTGAACAACATGTCATAAGGTGATTTGCTATTCAAGATAGTTGTGGGTAGACGATTTATTAGATAAGTAGCGGCTTGGAAGGCATGTGACAAAAAATGTGATGGTAGGTGGCCATAGTGGAGTAAGGCAAGGCCCGTTTCAACAACATGTCGGTGGCGTCGTTCGGCTACTCCATTTTGTTCGGGTGTATGAGGAGGTGTGATGTAATGAGATATTCCATGGGTGGTGAGAAATGGTTTAAGACCAATGTATTCACCGCCATTCTCGGTAAATAGAGAGATAAGAGGTGTTTGAAAAAAAATTTCCAATGGTGATTTGAATTGTGGAAAAAGGGTGGAAACGTCGGATTTTCTTTTTATTGGATATAACCAAATGTATTTAGAAAAATAATCGACAAATATGACATAGTACTTGAAGCCGTCAATGGATGTTTAGACTGGCCCCATACGTGTAAGTAAACGAGTTGTAATGGTTTGTTTGCAACAAATGAGTTTTTACCAAAAGGAATTTTGTGGCTTTTGTTTAACGAACAAAATTTACAATGAAAAGATTCGGGTGACACTTTATTACCATTAAGTCCTAATTTAGAAATGATGGACTTGAAAACATGAAACGAAGGATGTCCAAGGATATGGTGCCACACGAGTAGAGATCTTGTTGTTGTTGTTGCATTGATTTGAGGAGAGAGTGGGGTTGGTCCGTAGTAAACGTCATTGATGTTCACGCCTCGCATGAGATGCGCCCCCGTGCGTAGATCCTTAACCAAAAAATGATATGGAAAAATTTCAACAGAAACTTGGTTAGTACGACTAAGTTTTGCAACAGAAATAAGATTATTGCGAAGATTAGGAGTAATTAAAACATTATTTAAGAATATTGGTCGTGAGTTTGTTTGAAGAGTTGTGTGACCAGTATGTGTGATAGGAAGCGATTTACCGTCACCAAAAACAATCTCATCCGAGCCACCGTATTTGGAAAGAACGTGCACTGAGTTTGGATTAATGGCAGTGTGATCGGATGCCCCGGTGTCCAACATCCATGGAGGGTTTGAAGCCACGGCATGAGGAGAGGTATGATTCACAATCGGATTTGCGAATAATGATCCTTGAGTAGAGACTTGATGGTCACGTAGGAAGCTACTAAGTTTGCGACATTTTTTTGTTTCATGGCCAGGAATTTTGCAGTAGTGGCAAAAGGTATTGCTTCGGGTGATGCGGTTGTTCGAACTTGGGGATGTAGGTTTGTTTGACTAGGAGGAGGGGCGGTTGTGGGATGGTGGGTTTGAGGTCGAGGAGCAATAGTTGCGGGTATCATTGCTATACCAATTGTAGTTTTGGGTGTGAACGGGTGGGGATGCCATCGGAAGTGAAGTTTTGGTTAGAAAAGAAAAAAACATAAAGGATGCAAGGTCGGATCGGTGGAGTACTCGTTAGAGTGTATGTGGCTGTGATACCATATAAAAATAGTAAACACAGAAAATGATTTTTGTGAATTGTTGTACAACTTTACATACAAGATGAGGGTATAAATACATTGTTACAGCCAATGGTCAAGGAGATGAATTTTGGGTAATCAGTTAGTAGCTTGATCAGGACTTTGACCTGACTTGGTGTTGAGAGTCAATGGTCAATGAGCTGAATATGAGGTAATTAATTAGTAGCATTGACCGAGACTTTGACTTTAGTTGTTGTTTGTGATAGCATCCTTAATATTGTTTACGCCGGTTAAGGAGAAAATTTTAACCATTGTATCTTCTGTAAGTAAGGGAAAAATTTAAACTATTGTATCTTCCCTATCTTTAGTTAATACTAAAGATTTATTGTCTTTATTGCTTTGAATGATATGGTTTTATTGTTTAAGTTCAAAATTATTCAACTTAAACTATCGGTTCGATTGTTACAAATTTATTTTCATTCTATTTACATTTTTTATTTTAACTCTCATGTTTACAAACATAAGCATAGCCCATTCATTGTTTTACTCTACAAGTACGTCGTAAGCTTTCATCATTCGATGCCATAATTATTTCTCATTTTATTATAAAAAGTCAAATGGCATCGTTGGTTTAAAAATTATATGACATTGATTAATTAGTCCATATGTAAGTCATTATTCACAATATATGACATGTAATGAATGAGTGTCTTTGTCAACCAACAATCTAGTTGTGTATACCACTATATAATCGTAAGATGTTAGATATTGTATTCAGATCTTATGTGTATTGTGGTTTTTATTGCAAAAACCTTTTTTTTTCATGACAGCCCTTAAGAGTTTTCTATACATTAACCCATGAGTAAGGCCATAATATGGTCATGTTTCTCATGCATGTCAAACCCAAACATACAAAACCATCTCACTGTACCTTATCTATCAATTTTTGTACCCTACCTATCAATTTTATAAGCAACTACGATAGTTCCATGTATCAATATATTATTCGATATCTTTTTATGAACTTCTGAAATATAAAAATGCAACCCTAGATATTAACTGTATAAAAGATTATAAAACAACAAAGTATGGATTGGTTGAGGGCGTAAACACATAATGTTTGCAAGAATACTGTTTTAATGGTGAACAAAAAGTTACATTAAGATCAGTACCCTATATTTCACAATGTTCCCGTACACAAAATCCCTTATATATGAATTTGCAGAAACAAAAGACAATGGTTCATTAATTGTTTTCATGGTAGAAGGCAACCATAAAATATCAGTAAGAATAAGGCCTCACAAAGGTACAAACTGAAGAAAGAAGCCGGTGACAATGCCTACTAACAATCCAAAGATTATAAAGAGAATAAGGAATGTGAAAGTTGTTTTATGGAGATGTATATAATAATAAGGGCGAGGCTAACGTAAAAAGTTGGTTAGCGTACAAAATGTAAGAAGTAATATAGATCGTAGGATTAGGCGGCTAATGAGGGGTACGATCGTAAAAAACCATGCGTCATTAAATTTGTCGAAACAAAAGAAAAAGGGAAAATTAGTAATTGGACCAAAAAAATTGGGCCAATTACAAATATCATTCAACTGATATTCAATTTCTAAAATAAAAAACGAAAACTGTCTACTCGATACAAATCAAACACAATTAGGTTTTTTTTAGTGTGCGAAAGCAAAAAAACAGAACGATCAACACAATATAATGGCATCGAAGGAAAAATCAGGTATGTATATACAATATTTGGAATATTATTGCGTTTAATTAGTAGTTGCAATTAACAAATCCAAATGATACTTTACATGAGTTGAATATGAACGGCGATCAAAGAAAAGCAATGATCGGCCGGGTAAAACTTCAAAATTAGGTTTGCTGGACAATTATAAGTTGTTAATAAGTATACTCATATTATGATTTTATAATTTTTTTTTTCAAATACATGTTTATTGCGTCTTAATGTACTCATTTTTGGTTTAGGGGTATATGCTAACTACATGCATGTAATGTTACTTGTACCTGCGTGTAATGTTACTTGTACTTGCGTTTGGATTTGTTATCAGGAATAGTTAAAACAAAAATGTAGTTGCATGTATTGTTACTTGTACTTGCGTTTGGATTTGTTATCAGAAATAGTTAAAACAAAAATGTATTTGCGTGTAATGTTAGATATACTTGCGTTATAATTTGTTATAAGAAATAATTAGCAAGTCGTCATAATGTAGATATTTTAAAGTAATAATTACAAAACTGACATGATTTACTTTCTATCAGTCGGCTGTGTCAGTAAAAAAAACTATATAGACTAATAAAAACCTATAGTATATCTACCACACTTATTATAATAAGAATGTGAAACGATCAGTCCATCACACTTGCGTCTTCTCTATAAAGATTATTTGATTTTATTATTTCTATCAGTCCAATTTTAAAATTTATAAATGGCCAAACGTTATGTCTCTCTCAAAGAATACCAAGATGAACTTGATGCTGTTCATGCCCTACTTTTATTAAAAAAAAAAAAGTGTTGTTGTGGATGATCGTGTACCACAAGCAATAGGTATTGAGGAATTACAGGCATTTAATAACATAAACGAAGTACAACAACCTCAGAGACGTTATGGTTTGGTGTATAAGCGTAGGAATAGAAAACCATGCAGTACCTAACGAGGGAGAGAATGTCGAACAACATGAAGAAGTTGAGATGGTCCCTGCTCAGTAGGAAATGTTGAAGGTGCAGGGGATGTGCAAAATGAAGTTGTTGTCAAAATCGATAATAATGTTAAAGAACAAGCACAACAAGATGTGGATATGGTAGAACAAGAAGATGGGAAAGACAACATAAATGGCGATGTGTTGTACACTGCACAAGAAGTGTTAGCAATGCTTAGCGAGGGATTATGAAAATGCCCTGTTTTGATATTTTTTGGTATATTAAAAGCAAAAAATGTTTTGTTAATGGTGGTATGCTACATGCACAAAAAAAATGTATATATATGAAGCTATATATTGTAATGTGTAAGCATCTTAAAATTGCAAATGATGTTCATAGTTGGTTTTTATGATTTTGAATACTACTTGCGTTTGAATGAAAATGAACTTGCGTTTGATCTTGTTTGAATTTATAATATGTGTCTTGGTATATTTAAACATTGAATGTCTAACAAATATGTTAATAGTTGCGTTTGAATAGTATTGTAATGTGTAAGCATCTTAAAATGCAAATGGTGTTCATACTTGGTTTTTATAATTTTGAATACTACTTGTGTTTGAATGAAAATGAACTTGCGTTTGATCTTGTTTGAGCTTATAATTTGTGTCTTGGTATATTCAAACATTTTAGTGTCTAACAAAAATGTTAATAGTTGCGTTTAAATAGTAAATAACTTGCGTTTTGATATGTTCCGTTAAAAATATAGATGCTTCAAGGTATGCGCTTATCCCATTTGTACCAGTTGATGAATATGAGCAACCTATCATCACATTGATAAAGAAAAAACAAGTGAAGAGGAAAAGAGCAAAAGTTGTTGAGTCAACATCATCTGATGAAAATTGATGATGCAAAGAAGAAACAAAAAAAACACAAAAGAAAACGTATGCTTATTGATGAATCATCATCCGACGAAGTTGTGGAAATAAAGAAATAGTCAAAAAAACAACAAAAAAAGAAGCATGTAGTTATTGATTCTTCTTCGTCCTAAGATCATCATCATCATCATACTCAGTTAATCCCACCAATAGCAAAACCTAAGGTAGGGTCTGAGGAGGGTAAGATGTAGACAGTCTTACCTCTACCCTGTGGGAATAGAGAGGCTGCTTACGGTGAGACCCCCACCTCGATAGTGGTTTTGTATCAAGCCTTGGACATAAGGTACATAACACTTAGCAATAAGGACAAACCCAATTGATTCATGTACCCTATTGTCTTTTGGCTATCAACGACACCACTTGATGCATCGTCCGAAGATGTTGATAAGAAAAAGAAAAAGGGGGAAAATCTAAAAAAAACTGAAAAAAAAAGAAGCTTCATATAAAGAATAAGAGCGACAAATTTTTTGAGTACATGCATAGAAGAATAAGCATGAGATGCTCACCTGCAGAATTTATCTCAACAATGAAGATATTGTCGGATGAACAAAAGGAAGACGTTAAAAAGATGGACTTCGAATCAATTTTGATTTTTGAGTATGATTCAACTGCATCAGGCTTGGGATTCTTGTTGATCATGAACTTTGATTATGAAACATGCCAGGTGAATGTGGGTGATCATAAACTTTAACATAACAGATGTAACGGTGCATGAGCTGTTCGGAATCCCAATGGGTAAAATACCAGTAAAAGAAAAGACTAGACCAAGGAAAGGCTCTGCAATCACATTTGATGAATTCAAGAATCAATTCCCAACAAGCAAAGTAACCGTTAAAAACGTCCTGGATCAGATAAAAGGAAATCAAAATGTTGGTCGCTTGTTTAAGCTAAATTTTTTGGTGCTCCGGAACACAGTTTTCGGAGAAATAACGAAGTCAACTACCATAAACCAAAGGTTCTAGAAGTCAATTGACAATGAAGATGAAATTCCAAATATGATTTGGTGCGTATATATGGTTGAACTTTTAAAAAGGACCAAATCTGAATGGAGTGGCTATAAGGAGTTTTATGATGGTCCTATAGCTTTACTAACGGTAAGTAACTTTTAAAAAAGCATCTATGTTATATATTCAAATACATTCTGATACAGATATGCTGCTTGTCACAGATTATGTACACACATGAGTTCCATAAACACAAAAAATTAGAGGCTGCCTCAAGAACACCGACCATCAGTTACATAACATCATAAATAGTGGCCGAAATGGAAGAGTATGTAAACAACAACGGTCCATTTACAATTGATGAAAATGAAGCTGCAGCAGAAAAAAATGATGTGATCGAAGATAGCCCAGGTATTGTAAATGAAGTTATCGATGCATTGATGATGATACCAGAATAGAAAAATCAAGAACATGTGAGCCTCGATGACGATTACACAATACGGCGGGCTAAAAGTCCAAATAGAAAAAGTTATTATGACAGCGATAATGATTTTAAGTTATCTGGTGATGAAGATGATAATAACAATACATGGAATGGGATGGATTTGGGGAAGGAAGGTGAAGAAGATAATCAAACCAAAAAAATCAGTGAGGTAAAACGCAAGTATTAAAAATTAACACGCAAGTTATTAAAAATTAAAACGCAGTTATAGTTGAATTTTTTATGGGGTATTGGATTTAAATAATCCAAAGTTTGGGCCGTTGGCCGATAATAATCCAAATTTTAACGTTGGCCCAGGATAATCCCAAGTAGACATGTGGTGTCAAAAATAAACCTCCATTAACTCTGAACTAACTGGGTTAGTGAAAGCTGACGTGACAGTTGACAAGGCATGCTGCCGTGGCAGCTGAGGTGTCATGCTGACTTTTTTCTTTAACATCTTCCCTCTTTATCATCTTCCCCATCACACCTTCCATCTCCATCTTCAATTCACCTTCCTCATTCCAAACAACCCAAACCCACTTCCCCATCACACCTTCCAACTCTATCTTCAACCTGTCACCATCTTCAACCTGTCTCGCATGCTGTCACGATTTCGGCAACCAACACTCTCTACCCAACAACTCATAGACTATCACCGAACCAGCAACTGAGAACTGCCACCTTCATCTTCGATCACAATTTCGACCCTACCTCTCCGACTATCCCCAAAATAATAGCCACCCGACCCTTCTTCTTTGTCACCAAACCTACCTTCTTCTCCGATCAGTAACAAACCCAACCCACCTCCGGCTATCCTTTAACAAACCAGACAAACGACCCGACAACAACTAGTCACGACCTCCGACCACCTCTGACCCTTTTCTCTGACAAACCTAAAACCAGATCTGAGCATCTCTTAATATTATTTCTATTACTATTATCATTCTTCTTCTTCTTCTTATTATTATTATTATTATTATTATTATTAAGAGTTTTAAGATCTCTCTGCTGCTTTTGAGGTTATGATAATGAAACTTGACCTGAACAGAAGCTTTGGTTGATATGTTATAGTTTGGTATAATCGAAAGACGAAATGGTCAAAGAAGATGAACGTGTTTTCTTCTAAATGTTATTATTATTATTGGTAGATGATGATGGAGGGATGAAACTGATGAAGATGATGAAGGATGGATGAAGCTGATGAAGATGATAGAGTATGTGTGTGTGAGAGTTTAGTTTTAAAAATAAAACAAAATTTAATAAAAAATCTAGTCAGCATCAGTTTAATGACTCATCATCTTAGTCATCATGCCACGTCAGCAACACACTAACTGGGTTAGTGAAAACTTAACGGATGTTCATATTTTTACACCCTTATGTTCACTTGGGATTGTCGTGGTCCAACGTTAAAGTTTGGATTGTTATTGGCCAATGGCCCAAACTTTGGATTATTTAAATCCAATACCCCTTTTTTATTGGTATATAGCTAAGAACGCAAGTTTAAAAACTTTACACGCAATTGTTGTTTTTAACATTTTCTTTTCATTCATTTTCAGGAATTGGAATCCTTGATGGATAGAAAGATTAACTGATACCAACAAATTGAGAAAGAGATGAATGAAATGGTTGAAGTAATAACGAAGAAATATTATTGGATTTCATCTTTGTTGGAGAGGTGCAACAAATGCAATGTAGTTTGTAAGAAAGATAAAAGTCAAACATAAACTAATGAAGAGGTTGAAAATAGAGAGCATGCCTAGAACATGGACTATTTTGAAGATCACATACAAGTTGATTCTGATAATCAAGCAGATGATAATACCAGAGGTGATGATGGTGAGGGTGAGAAAGTTGATAACATCACCTTGGACAAAAATGATTGGATTGATGACCATGTCAGTGATTATATGGTTAACAAAACATTTGATATGGGCAAGGACGACACCATATCTAGTCAGTTGATGGGTGGAGAAGGAAGAGATGTTGAGGAGCATAAAATTAAAGGAGAGAAAGATTGCAACATTGGTGATGATGTTGATAAAGATGATGATCCAGCTGGTGGGGTTGAGGTTGAAGAAGGAGCTGACAAGGAAGGGATAGAAGAAGATCAAAATGTTGAAAATGAAAGTGTTGATCCAGAAGAAGAAAATAAAAGCGTGATTAATGAAGATGTTCTCAATGATACAGTTGATGATTTCGGGGATGATCATACGGATGTTTATGATGTTATAACAAAAAATCCAATTTGTCAGGTTGATACAGAAGAAAATGTGGAGACGCCAAAGGCTCAACCAATCCCAAAACCTACATCCCCAGAAATTCAGCAAGATACGGGTAAAGGTAAAGAAGTGGATGAACAGGGTCGGGAGAAAAGAGAGAAATTCCCTGCACTACCATTCCTTTCACCATACGTTAATAAGTAGGTTTACATAGTGGAGAGGTTAACGCATGAGGAGATGATAGTCTTTCAATACATCATGGCGCTGACAATAGAATATTAGTAAGCTGAAAAATTGTATATAAATATTCTGTTGCATCTTACATGATCTTATTTGACTGTTTATTCTAAAACATGCAGCGATAATGTATACAAGTCGGTATGGTTGGATGCACCAAAGGTAGTAATGGAAAGTTTGTTCGACGGGTAATGGCTACACCAAGGTTCAGTTGACACATGGGCAGAGCTTTTGAATTATGAGGAATTAAATAATAAAAGTAAAGGCTCTGTTTATAAGTTGTTCTGCAACACACAAACCCTGGTATGTTTATTTTTATTTAGACTCAAGTATTATTATTGTTAAACGCAACTTATAAACTAAATGATGTCTTTAAAAGTAAATAATATTAACAACCAAACGCATGTATTATGTATTTAAACACACTATTTTTATTCTTGAACACATGCAGCCCGAGAACTACTATTTCTAGGATAAATCAATGGAAGAGACATTGGCTATCTTTTCAAGTAATGTCCTAAACATAATGGATAGACTAGATGTAAGAAGACCAGATGAATTTGATATAATCATCTGCCCACTACTGATAGACTAACATTTCTACATGGTATGCTTCAATCTGAAAGATTTAACCATTGAGCTAATTGACAACTCAGCAGCTGGAGGTAAAGCCATCCAAAAATACAAAGGAGTCCAGGTGAAACTGGTAAAAACAAACCGTATAAAATTTAAAAACAACTGTGATTATTATTAAAAAGTAACTCATATATTATTCAAATGGTTTGCAGTGAAAAGTATTATGCAACTTCCTGACCAACGCATGCCCAGAAAAAAAAAGAATTCCGGAAACTGGAAAAATAAAAAATAGAGCGTAGGAAAATGGAGTGGAGAACAACGAAAAATGATGTCGACTGCGGCGTGTTTGTAATGTGACACATGGAAACGTACACAGGAGAACAAAACTGGTCATGTGGTTTTAAGGGAAAAGGGGCTGAACAGGATAGGCAGATTAAAGGATTGAGGCGTAAATACTGCGCAAAGATGATCCTTAATGAATACAACATGGAAAGGGAACACGTTATTGAACTTGCAGAGAATTTTGACAAATTTCCTCAGAAGAAAAATGTGCTCGCAAAAATAAAAGAAAAACTGGAGAAAAGACAAGATGATCTTTTCAATGGGGATAAGAAGAAAAAAGAAAAATGAAGAACAAGATACATTTTTCTTTGTTGAACAAAAAATAACATATTTCTCTGTTGTCCTTTCTAATGTTTAACATTTGTTGTGTGCATTGGGTCATCTTTTTTAAGACGCAAGTGTTGTTACTATTATTAAACGCAAATGTTAAAAAAATGTTCAAAAAACAAAATTAAAACGCAAATAAATAAAACTTTGGCAAGGTAAAATGCAAGTTGTATTTTAGACACCACACTTTATAAAAAAGGTGATAACTTACAAGAAAAATGATTTTTTAAACAAAAAAAAAAATTAATTACATTTATATAAAATAAATTGGGTTTTAGTAAGAAAAAAAACTAAATCATTTTGGATGGTTGATGGTTTTTTAATGTTTTTCTTCAGATATTGAATGTTCTTTGTTATATAGGCTGAATGTTTACTGCTTGATGTAGACATTGTGTTTTTTTTTTTAAACACAACTTTTGTTGATAATAAACGCAAATAATAAATAATTATTCAACAATAGTTTTCAAATTAAAACGAAACTTATTTTTTAAAACGCAAGTTGAATAACTTTAAATTAATATAAAGCGCAAGTTAAATAACATTAAATTAAAAAATCACATGATTTTTTAAACACAAACTAAGAATTACATTTAACTAATTTACTTTATTTAAAATGCAATAAAACAAAAATCATAACATTTAAAAAAATTGGTTGTAAAAAGATAAATTTGTTAAAAGAAAAGTTAATATAAATTAGTAAAATTTAAAAGTGACGGTTTAAAAAGGACAAAATTACCATAGACCATCAAATATATGTCATTTCACACCTGATAAAAAAAAGGTAGAGAGTCATGATGAAACTGAAGACCGTTGAACTTATAAAATTAATTTTTTGAAAGGGCAAAAGTTCTTTTATTTACTATACAAAATAAACACTATAAAATAACATAATTTGTGAACATTTTAGGGCAACTTTACACCTTCATTCTCTCTTAACACAAAATCTAAAAACCCATCAAAATATCAGAAAATGGCAGACAACAGAACCCTGTGCACATGGTGGTAAGAGCAGAGAAAATTCAATCTGATAATGAGCGATAACCAAAAAGTCATTTACAAGTGTAAAGAGAGTGTGCTCAGAAATTGTAGCAAGCCAGTCCTGAAAAAGATGTATGCAACAGGTGTTCCACATCTAAGCCATTCAACACAGGTGACAAAACTGTTTGATGTGCTGAAGAAAATGTTTAAAAATTGTGAGGTGAGGGATGTTAGCAGCTGGGAATTTGTTGAGGACAGGTTTGTGGTTGATGTAACATTTGATGATGGAGAAATTGAAGAATTCCATCCTAAGGAGATCTATTTGTCAACTGATATGGATTTTCTTAAAAACTTGTCTGGGAAGCCACTTATAAACCAAACTGGATCAGTGTTTGGTTCAAAACTTGAGTTGATGGTCAAGGCTCAGGTTGAACTGTGGTCTGGTATGGACCCAGAATCATACTATGAAGAGGAAGAAGGAGACATTGATGAGGCAAAATTGGACCCAAAGCATATGGGGGTTGTGTATGAGGGGATAACTAGTTTCTCTCCCTAGATAGTTCATGAATTCAATAATGTTATGATTTTTGGCTGTTTAAGTTTTTAAAGTCAACCATGATATGTAATAGACCTAAGAATTTAGTAATATTATGTTTTTTGGCATGTTTTATGATTCTTTTTCAATTAAGTTGTATGAATTGTCATGAAAACAAATAAACGCAAATATATAACAATTCAAACGCAAGTTATGAAATTAAACAAAAAAAGAACAAATGTCATCAGTTTGATAAAATAAAGACGCAACTACTATTATGAATAAAACGCAATTATAATTTATTATGGAAATTATTAAACATAACTACATATCCAACTTACACGCAAGTACAAAATATTTACAAACATAATCATCTTCTCAAGTTAATCATTTATGTTGACATATCTTGTTCAATCTGGTTAAACGCAATTACATATCCAACAACCAAATATCATCGGTATGATAAAAATCATACGCAAATACATAAAAAAATTCAAGTTAATTATTTACAAACATAATCATCTTCTCAAGTTAATTATTTCATTTATGTGGACATATCTTGTTCAATCTGGTTAAACGCAATTACATATCCAACAACCAAATATCATCAATATGATAAAAATAATACGCAAACACATAAAAAATTCAAACGCAACTTGTAGAAAAAATAAACCAAATATCATAAGTATGATAAAAATCAAATACGCAAATACAAAATCTGAATAAAAAAGCACTTATCATTCATAATATAAAATTAATAGAACGTAAGTAGAAATCCAATTTACACGCAAGTACATATGTACAAAAAAATCTTAAAAAAAATAAAGTTTAATAGTCTTCAATATATAAAACGCAAATACATACATCTTCAAACTCAAATTGTAAAAAAATCAACTATCATTGATGATGGAAATTACTAAAACATAAAACACAACTACTATATGTTCAAACTCAATTTAAAAACAGAATTAATGAGAGTACACATCAAAACATAACATAACAATCATTCATGATGTAATCTTCATCTACAATCATTGACTTGACTGTAAAATCAGCTTCTTCCCCTAAATTGTCACTGCAAATTGTGATAAGTTGTAATCTTCATCTACAGTAGTTGGATCATCACTTCAAACACAAAAATCTAAAAAATTTTGGAGAAAAAAAAAGAATTAAGATAAACTGGTAAAAAAATGATAGAATAGATTAAAACGATTATGATTTGTAAGAAAGAACTGAATGATCGTGTTAGTCAAATACTCGATCAGAAACTACAAAATGATCATGGTGTTAGGGTTTTGAATTATGTAATTTTTGAAAGTAAAATACTAATTAAAAAAATAGAACATAAATGAGAAAAGTCTATAATACCCGCACATGCTGGAAAATTAAATACGATGTAATCTTGGTAACCGCTTCCACGTGTACGGATGTTATTGCTTCTTATGTTTTGTACGCTATTAAACTTTGTACAATAAACTTTCTCTAATAACAACACAATGACCACTATTTATATGGGTCTAATAGAAGGTAAAGACATAAATGAAACAAAGGAGTTAGGAACATCGATAGTCGCTAATAACTTTTAAAGGAGTTAGAAACATTGATAGTCACTAATCATAATTGTATTCTTTCATAATCAACTTAATTGTTAATATAAAAAGACAACTTCACCCATTTACTACATTCATTAAGTTATTGTACCCTAAGCATAAAATGTAGTATAGATATAATATAGTATAGATATAAAAGGTTTCATTTCGAGTTAAAAGCTAAAATCGTCCCTAAGGTTTGGCCACTTATGTTTGTTACATCCAAAAAAGTTTTTTTTTTTTTTTTTTTTTTTTTTTTTTTTTTGCAACTGCACCTGAGGTTTGCATTTTTTTTTTTTGCCATTTTCGTCCATTTCGTTAACTCCATCCATTTTTTCTGTTAATTAAAAATGGTTTGACCAAATTACCCTTTTGATAAAAAAAAATAAGAAAAATATAATCAGAACCCTGTAACACAAACACCCACCAGCCACTTAGGGCATGCTTGGATAAACTTATTTGAGTCAAAAAGGACTTTTGGTTAAAAAGACTTATTAACTTATAACTTTTTAAAAGTGAGTTTTTAGAGCATTCATAGTAGCTACTCATTATCCATCTCTATAATTACACTAAAAATCACTACATTTCTCTCTCATTTTCTATTTAATAATACTTAGTCTATACTTTTATCATTACCTTTTCTCTCTCGTTTACTCACACCACTTTTAAAAATATTAAAAAATTATGGAAGATGAACAGTGTCTCCTCCAAATTTACTGGTGAACAGTGTCTCCTCTAAATATTTTCTCTCTCCTATACTCACAACCACTTATACCCACTCTGTATAATATAGAGATGGCACTCACACCGTTATGGAGGAGCTAATGTGAATGCTCTTAGAAAAGTGTTTGGATTAGCTTATGTGATGGGGAAAAACAATAAGTTGATAAGTTATTTTGTAAAAAAAATGTATGGTTTAACTTATTTAGGTAAAATGACTAAAAAGGATATAAGGAGGGTAGGTATAAGGATATAAGGAGGGCATGTACGTAAATATCCATCAATAAGTTATAAGGAGGTTCAAAAGTCACACATTCCTTACTTTTCCAAAACAACTTATTATAGGCAAATGAAAATTAAAACATTAAGTCCTTTTCCATTTGCCAAACACTTTTTTTTAACTTATTAACTTTTTGGAAAAGTAATAAGTTATAAGGAGGTGGAAATAAGGAGAGCCAAACCTGCTCTTAACACAACCACCACTACCACTTCCACGTAACAAAAACACCAATACCAGCGTCCACAGCCATATTAACCTTGACCTGCAAGAGCCAGTACTGTAGCCACTATTTTCCCCACACTTAACAAGCAGTACTACAAACTAATTCCTATTGTTAGTTTCTATTCCCCAAAGTGTATATGTGTGATATTACGAAACATAGTATCAATTATCAGCACCAGATAATAAACCCTAATACTCCAAACTTCTCGGAGGTGGCAAACGGCGAATTGGTTTTCATAGCAAGTATGACGAGTAGGGAGAAGTATAAGCTAAACACTTGGTATGATGCTCCATCGAAGAAGGGTAGGAAACCTACACAAGACGTTGATTCGAAGAATTATAGTGTGCCAGTTACAAAGTTCTTTGTGTCCAATATTCTGGGAGGTTGTGCGTCGTCAGATCTTTATGTTGTTCTTAAAGGTTTTGGAGATATCCATGGTACGTATATTGCGAGAAAATATGATAAACTTGGTAAAAGGTTTGGGTTTGTTTCTTTTAAGAATGTTATGGATCCGTTGAGTTTAGAGAAGGAGTTAAAAGACGTTTGGATAGGGTCGTATAAGTTGTTTGTCCTGTTAGCTCGTTTTGTGGATGGGGAGAGGGTATCATGGAAGGAGGACAAGCAATGGATACCGGTGAATGAGAAAAAATTAGAGAGCTTTGTCAATGAAACAGTGAATGTGATTGTGGGTGATTAACCGGGGCCGAGTTCATCTAATCAACGTTCATTTAAGGATACTCTTCTCGATAAAAACCCGAGGCTAAGTCAGTTAGAGGTGGTGATAGAAAATATTGTCCAGGGCAGACTTCATTGGAATGGGATGGGGTTGTTTGGAAGGGTTCGAGATCTTCAGGAGTTAACTTCTTTGAGGGTGTGGTTATCCTCGGTTCGTTTGGCGAAGGTTCGGATTAGATATGTCGGAGGTTTATCGATTATTTTGGTGTTTGAAGATATGGAGTCTATACTCGACTTCCATCGTACAAAAGAAGTGTGGTCACCGGTTTTTGCTTCGTTGGAAGTTTAGGAAGGGCAAAGGGTACCATTTGAGCGTATTGCATGAATAAAGATTTTTGGGGTTCCATTGTATTTGTTTGATGATTGCGTATTCGATAGTATTGAGTCTAAGTTTGGCGATGTTATTCAATCGGCTCAAATCAGTGAACGTCAACAAGACCTATCGCATGTCCTGGTTAGAGTGTTGTGTGACTTGGTAAATAGGATTAATTATGAGGTTTTGCTAAAGTGGAGGAATGAATCTTTCTCAATTTTTATAGAGGAAGAACTTGGGGATTGGATTCCAGACTGTTTGGACGACAACGTAGTAGAGGAGATAGATTATTCACTAGATGAGGCTTTGCTAGAGAAAGAAGGTATAGGTGGAGGTTCGGATAGTGTTGTTATCATGGAGAATACTGCAGTTCAGCAAGAGATTGTTGATGAGGTTCATCAAAATGATTCGAATCCAAATAGAGTCGATCTTGGTGTAAAGGAGGTTTTCTGTGCTCACTTTTTTGGTGGTCAGGTTCCTAAGGGTAGTAAGAACAAGAAGAGAGGCAGCTTTCTGAAGAAACCAAGGTCGGACAAGTCTCCTTCTCCCACGGGACTCGAAAGGCCTAAAATACGATCTAGAGAAGATGACGATTCGTGTGATATTGATCGGTTTATATTCAATGTTCATGAGAGTCCAAAAATGATCGACGAAGTTGATGGTTCATAGGAAGAGTTTATTACTCCCGATCTTAATAAAGAAACGATGAATGGGGAGGCTGAAAGGAATCCGCTAGTTGAGGTAGTTGCTGAAGAAGTAGGCGAGACGGTTATTTTGGGTATGAACCTTAGTGCTTCTAATATAGATAGGTACGAGTCGTCCATTGTGATGATGGTTATCGAAGAAGATTTTCAATCAGTTCCTCAATGAATTGTATTTCATGGAACGTTAGAGGGTAGGGGTCTGTTGGAAAGAGTTCATGGGTTCGAAAACTAAAGGTCTCCAATGAGGTTGGGTTCATTATGCTACATGAAACTCAGTTTCAGTCGTTAAAAGGTGTGGATGTGAGTGGATTCTGGGGGTCGAGTGAGTTTGACTACGAGTATGTTGATGCTTCGGGTAGGTTTAGGGGTTTAATTTCCTTTTGGGATCCAAAGGTTTTCGTGAAGACGACGGTGGTTAAAAGTCGATCGATGCTTGTGGTTTCGGGTTACATGAAACAAAATGGTGAGAAGGTTTCATATGTCAATGTTTATTGTTCGCAAAAGTTGGTTGACAAACGGGTGGTTTGGGATGATATTAAGGTGATTAATATGGATGATAATGGGTTTTGGATTGTCGCAGGAGATTTTAACAAGGTTAGATATCGGGTGGAACGTAGAAATTCAAAGTACAATGAAGCGGCTACCAATGAGTTTAATGAATTCTTGGAAGATGTTGTTCTGTATGAGTATTCTTTAAGAGGCCGGAAGTTCACGGATCTTGCAGGGAATAAGCTTAGCCGGATTGACAGTGTGTTCGTGTGTTGGCCATTCTTCAATAGATAGCCGAATGCGGAGTATAGAGTTTTGGACCGGGTTGAATCAAATCATTTCTTGCTGATGGGGTGCTGGTTTTCAATAAAACTTAAACTTCTTTTCAAAAAGGGCAAAGTCCTGAAGGAGGTGCCAAAAGCTTGGTGAAAAGATAGTTAAGTTAGAAAACAGTAAGACACTTACAAGTTTTAAATTTATAAATTAAAATGATAGTTGCTCAACGTTCTAAACCCAGCACAACAGGCAAGCGTACCTATCGTGTATAGTATAGAAATGTGCAAGTACCGAGTATCGAATCCATTGACACGATTTTTACTACTCATCTTTCCTAAAAATTACTAAGAGACTTTTAAAATGAGAAGAAAAGTAAAAAGAGAGATGTAAACTTTTAAGAGAAATCAATGACAAAACAATAGTGTTGCTTCGGGATCAGATGGAACCTGGTATGATGATAGCAATCTTTTATTAAAGTGGTGTGTTTAAGTTGTGCACTTGTGCTTTAACTTAAAGTTGCCTAACTGCATTCTATAAAGGTAACTGTTTTCACATAACTGTATAAACAACTGTGTTCTTAATGTTTTTATGAGGGTCTCCCAAACCGGGTAGCTCACCTCTCAACAATGGAAAGAAAATGACTCGAGACTATGTCGACTCAACCCCGAATTACCTACCTCCCAGTGTTGCGATATAGACATCTAAATACTCTAGACTTTTATGAATAACTTGTCAGTGGCCGGAGCATGACCGAACAAGTTACCACTTAATATCATAGAGGAGTCGTGACTAACCAAAACACGTGCATCCCCTACTTGATTTAATAAACTTATAAAAAAGCGAGTGGTCAATTATTAACTGTGCGGCAGTATAATAATGAAAGAAAATGAAAACCGTTTTCTTTCAACACGGGTTCATCAATCCTTAACTTGCGCCAAAGCTTTCACGTAGACAATGAAGCTAAGTCACAAAATTAAGTCTTGACTTATCACCAGGACCGAGCATAAAGACCGTACCGACCCTAAGTGAGATCTTGATAGTAGAGGATTAAGCCAGTAACTGTGTGTTTCTACCCATAAATGGGCTAATCACTACTCGCGGGATTAGGTTAGCTCACAAGTGCATGGGTTGTTACACACCATGGGTACATTCATGAGTCCTCCCACGTCCTATCAAGTCACCCACAAGACCAAAGAATAAGTGACTTATTAATTAACTCATTAAACAAAGTTTAGAATAGAATGAATTATTAAGAACACAATACACCACTTTTAAATAAAAGATAAACTATATTAATTCATGCCAAGTTTCCATCATCACCCTAGCAACACCAACAGAAATCTAGCCTAGCATGGTTGATACAACAAGCTCACAAGGTTGGGTTGGTGTACAAGACATGGTGGAAGGTTGTATGAAGATTTCTAAGGGTTTTGGGTGATTTCGGGTTGTTTCTCTATTGATTGAGGTGTTTATGGAGTGATCCCAGGCTCCAAAGAACAACTACAATCCTCAAGGATAACTGAAACTTCGTGGAGAAGTGGTGGTTTTCGAGTGAGTAGGGATGCTTTAAAATGTGGGGTGGAGGCCTCTATTTATAGGCAAATCAGCTCAAGCATGCCCATGCTCATACCCTTGCACGCCCATGCTCGACAGCAGGTACTGTTACAAAGTCCTTTATACAGAGATGTCTATCCTTAGGTCAAGCACGCTCGTGCCAATGTCCCTGGCACCCCCGTGCTTCCCAGTATGTGTAACCATCTTGTCAGTTTTAGTCGGTTTAAGCCTTGGGGAACACGTCTCAGCAAAGCACGCCCGTGCCCTTGTAAGTGGCACGCCCGTGCACTTCTTCAAAGACTGATTTTGGCCTCTGTTGACTTGGAAATATTGACTTGTTAACCCGGAACAGTTGAACAGCCGTAAGCACGGCCGTGCCACATCTGGCAGAGCTTCAAATTCTTTAATTCTTCGTCCGTTTAGTGCCGTTTTGTGCTGGTTTCCACTTCTTTTCACCTCCTAACCTCTGATCCTGCAATTATCAAAAAAAGAGATAAATCATGATAAAATAGAGATAAAAGCACGATTTTGAGTATAAGATAGGTGATAATTATGTGTGGAAAACATGTCAATTTCTCGGCACATCATAACACCTCACACTTGATCTTTTGCTTGTCCTCAAGCAAACCGAACGTTAGGCAACTTTGTAGGATAAAAACTGTAAGTTTAACTCGATGTGCCGAGCTCAACTTACCTCCTAAGAGTCTCGCTTAATAGACTTTTGGGATTTCGGGCTTGGTTTTCGGTGAGACTATTAAAACAATTCCTAAGGTGCCCCTTTTTTCCTCACTCCTCTCATTCACTCGGGATTTATTTGGGGGTGAACACTCAAATTCTAACCGATGGACGACATGAATCATAGGCTTGTATGCAAATCGCAACTCCATGACTTTTATTGAGGTGAAGCGTGTGAATCCAAATGACTTTTTAAGGGTTGGTTTAGTGAGATAATAGAAGATATGGTAGTAATGGAGTCTACCACCATGACTAACTTCGAGTTTGGTGCTTTAGGTGTTTGTCGGAATCTCGGTGATCTTCTAAGTTGGCTTTACTGATATCTCCTTGGACTTTATAGCTCCACTGTGGCCTACTCTTGTGAATCGTTTGGCGCAAGGGCCGCCTAATAGCCTCCACTAGGTTGGGTCGATTACTTGGTCTCCCTATAAAGTGTTACAAAACTTTTCTTTTGAAGTTCTCTTGATTCCTTTAATTCCGCAACATCTTTATTCACACTTTTTTTAACACAAAATTTCACTTCATGTTTGCCGGATGATTATTGACACTTGGTATGCTCTTTTGATGGCTTTCTCTTGTAGCCTCTTCACGATCGAGATTCTGAATTCATGATGTGCTGCTTATGCTTCAAAGTCCCAAAATTGCCAAAGAGCTTCCTCAACACCTCAACACTTCCCTAGTTTTGTCATGGCGGGGGCTAAATGGATTCAAGGAAATGAATAGGCCAAGGCTCAAAGATGGGTGGCTAGGGGTGGGGAAAATGTATGGATGGCTAATGATAATGGAATGGGTAAGTCCTAAGTGCCTAGATCATTTTCACACACTCCCCTCTGATGTGGTCTTGCAGCGCATAAGGCACACAAGTTCTAATCGCGCCATGCCAACAGGGAATATCTCTCAAGACAAATGAACGAGCATGTGTAGTATGTATATAATGGTGTGCTCGATAAGGCTCAATAATACTCATATGTAGGGGTGGGGGTTATTTAAGGAATCGGGAACACCTTAGACTACTCTTTTGACTACCAAAAACCGCCCTAATCTCCCGCAAAATCGTTGGGCTGACTCAAAGGGTTTGAAAATGTTTTTGTTTCCAAAAACTCTTTTTTTAAACATTTCCTTTTTAGTTACGGTTCGCCGACTGCTTTGAGGTGTTTTAAATTGTACAAAAATTTAAAACACCTCATACTTAATTCTTTTACACAATTTTAATAATAGTGATATGTATGTGCAAAGAAAAAGCGGGCAAGTCAAATGGAACAAGTGTCTCCCCTTTTTGTTCTCCAACCGTCTGCGTGCGGTCGATCCCCGCAGCTGCCTCGGCACGAATGCTTCCTTAAGAGAAACCACTTGGCATGAACTTTAATAATTTATTAGTAACGAAAATAAAAAGAAAAACAAGCTACTGTTCATAATGCCGAGAGGGCATACCTGGGTGATAGAAAGAATCAAGAGTGAACGACCATACCTGATGGTTCTTGACCAACTCTTCTATCGTATGCACCAACCTCTCTACTTATTCATCCTAAGCTACTGATCCGGGCTGTCTCCACGGTAGAGCCACGTTTTACGTCTTTGGCTGGACAAAACGTGTGATGCTCAGACTGCTTCCTTCCCTGCCTCTAGGACACTCATGGTGTTTTTCTTCCGTTCGTTTCTTTTTCTCCATCCAGTCCTCTAACGATTGTCCTAATATTCATCTATCCACTTGGTGTTGTCAAGCCCTACTGCTGATTCTTCTGGTGGTATCACTGCTGCGCCTTTGGCTTTCTTCAATTGATAATCTAGTTGTTTATCAATGAAGTGGGCCATGTCAAATGGGTCTTCAGACGCGTATTCTCTTCCACCAGGTGTGTAGTGCAACTTGTTGTTCCCAACCCGAAGTGTAAGAATCCCCTTACTCATATTTATGGTGGCTCGGGCAGTAGCTAAGAATGGTCGACCGAGAATAATAGGAACATTACTCTCGCCCATGTTGAGGATGACAAAGTCGATGGGAAATTCGAATTTTCCTATTTTGATAAGCAGGTTTTCGACAATCCCCTCGGGCTTCTTTATGGTACCATTCGCCAACTCGATCGTAGCTATCAAAGGTTGTGGGTCGCCCAAGTTGAGTTGTTTGTAGACATAAGTGGGCATAACATTCACACTCGCACTAAGATCTGCTAAGACATAATTTGTAGGCAAATTACCTATGGAGCATGGCATTGTGAAATCTCTAATTGGGGGCATTAGCAGTTCAACCTATAGGGACAACGCCAAGCAAAGGAGTCGGTTTCAACAACAACCCGTGAAGACGAAGGTCTGCAATAAGACTTTGTAACTCTAAAATCGTTGCACAAATTTCATTCTAATGTCGGTAATTCCGCTGCTTCGGCTCAAAGCGGCGAGAAGGATTCCCAAATTTTAGTCCAAAAAATTCAATCCAGTGACCTTATCCAAGACCACTTAGATCAGAATAGCATTCACAGAAATGTTCTAACATAGAGTAGAATCTAACATTGAAGAGATTAGTTAACAACAGTCAAAAGATGGGTGCCTAATTCCAATACAATAGGGGTCTATCAGTGCAAGTCAGTTGAACACCGTGATTGATGAGTGGGTAGCTGGGTTAGGTGCACCTCTCGCCCTTGGAGGAAGGCTTTGCTGGAGTATTGCCACGCACTCCAGTGCGTTTCCCTTGATTGCTGCTTCGAGATTTCTTTTGTTGCTCAAGAAGTTCTTCAGAAATTTTGAGTACTTGGGCATTTGCTGAATGACTTCTATAAAAGGCAAGTTGACATGGATTTGACTTAGGAGTTCAGTGAACTTCTGGTACTGCTCGTCCGTCTTCTGCTTCATCAATCGTCCGGGATAAGGTATGTTAGGCCGATATTCCCTCCGTATCGTCTTTGATGGTGGTTCTGGCGGTGGAGCAACTGGAGGATTCTAGTTGGTTGCGGGGCCTTCATTAACCGGCATTGGTGAACTGGCGGTCAAGTTTTCTGGTGCGACGATATTGGGAATGGTTATGGTTGGAGCGGGTTCATTTGTGAGTGGGTTGGGTGGTGTAACTTCTTCATTGGCAGGTACCGCTGGCTCGGGATAAACACGGTTGCTTCGAAGAGTTATGGCAATTACATTGGCTTTTGGATTAGTTTCAGTGTTGCTTGGGAGGCCTCCGACAGGTCTTTCTGCTAGAGACTTGGCCATTACGCCCAATTGTACTTCCAGGTTCCTGATGGTGGACTCGAGTCCTTGAAGCCTCTTGTCGGTATTGTTGAACATCTCGTCCATTCGTGCTGTTGATCAGGCATCGAGTTTTGTGAGTCTTTTATCACGGATGGATAACAGTTGTTTGGAGGGCATTGCTGGTTGTTTTGTTGACTGAATCCGGGTGGTTGCATGGTGTGGTTGTTGTTTTTCCACCCGAAGTTTGGATGATCACGCCAGCCAGAATTATAAGTATTGCTGTAAGGATTGTTTGGCGGGCGGTCTGTACCAATGAAGTCAACTTGTTCCACGGTGGCCTGAGGAAGACTCCCGTCTTGCAGCTGCAACTCTTCTGCGGTGATGGCATTGACTTGTGCTTTGCTCGGCTGGTTGAGGCGAGTTGATAGTGCCTCAATTTGAGCTTGCAACTAAGTGGTGGAATCGATCTGATAGAGGCCGGTCTTTGATGGCAGACTTCGAGGGTTGTACCACTGATAGGTGTTGACTGCGATTTCTTTGATAAGATCATAGGCTTTTTGCGGTCTCTTGTTCCCGAAAATACCTCATGCGGTTGCGTCAAGTGTCTGCCTTGCTTGATTTGTCAGCCCATTGTAGAAGGATGAAACTTGTAATCAAATTTCAAGACCATGGTGTGGGCATTTTCTCAGCATATCTTTGAATGTCTCCGAAGCCTCGTAGAGTGACTCTCCTTCTTCTTAGCAATAGGTGGTGATGTCATTTCTTAGCTTTGCGGTTTTGGCTGGGGAAAGTATTTTGAGAGAAACGTCTGGGCAAGGTCAGCCCAGGTGGTAATGGAACCTGCGGGTTGTGATTTTAGCCTTGCTTTGGCACGATCCTTTAGTGAAAAAGGAAACATGCGAAGTCGGATAGCATCAGGAGTGACGTTATGCAACTTAAAAGTAATATGAGCATGGGGATCTTCATCGGGTAAACCATGAAAAGTGCAGTTTTGTTGTATCATGTGGATGACATGGGACTTAATTTCAAAATGGTCGGCATCAACGGCGGGTCTAGCGATGCTAGGGCCCAAAGCATTGATGGAAGGTCTAGCAAAATCGGAGATGGTTCTATCGACTTGTGCCATTTTTAATTTTTGTTCTTTTCTTCTAGCTCTAAAATATCTTTCGGGTTCTTTAAGAGGAGGCGTAAGAATAGGCGAGAGATGCAAGTTCATACACTACTTGAGAACCTTTAGGATAAAACTTTTGACAAAAACACTAAGAAAAAAATAAGTAATTTTAAGAAAACCTTTCTCTAAAATAGTCGTGTCCCCGGCAACGGCGCCAAAAACTTGATGGGGTGCTGGTGTTTCAATAAAACTTAAACTTCTTTTCAAAAATGGCAAAGTTCCGAAGGAGGTGCCAAAAGCTTGGTGAAAAGATAATTAAGTTAGGAAACAGTAAGACACTTACAAGTTTTAAATTTATAAATTAAAACGATAGTTGCTCAACGTTCTAAACCCAGCACAACAGACAAGCGTACCTATCGTGTATAGTATAGAAATGTGTAAGTACCGGGTATCGAATCCGTGGACATGATTTTTACTACTTAGCTTTCCTAAAAATTACTAAGAGACTTTTAAAATGAGAAGAAAAGTAAAAAGAGAGATGTAAATTTTTAAGAGAAATCAATGACAAAACAATGGTGTTGCTTCGGGATCAGATGGAACCTGGTACGATCATAGAAATATTTTATTAAAGTAGTGTGTTTAAGTTGTGCACTTGTGCTTTAACTTAGAGTTGCCTAATTGCATTCTCTAGAGGTGACTGTTTTCACATAACTGGATAAACAACTGTCTTCTTAATGCTTTTAAGAGGGTCTCCCAAACCGGGTAGCTCACCTCTCAACAATGGAAAGAAAATGACTCGAGACTGTGTCGACTCAACCCCGAAGTACCTATCTCCCAGTGTTGCGATATAGACATCCAACTACTCTAGACTTTTATGAATAACTTGTCGGTGGCCGGAGCATGACCGAACAAGTTACCACTTAATATCATAGAGGAGTCATGACTACCCAGAACACGTGCATCCCTTACTTGATTTAATTAACTTATCAAAAAAAATACACGATCTCAATGTCCTCCACTAATCACCTTTATTCAATGAATTTATGCACAGATTGTCCCTTAGATGCTTGATTAAAAGTAAATTGTGTGCAATACAAGCATGGATATTACATTGCAGATGGGATACATCCAATTTGGGCTAACTATGTGAAAGTGATATGCCACTCCAAATGACCAAAAACGAAAATGTTAAGGTGGCGCGAGAGGCAGTAAGAAAGGATGTCGATCTAACGTTTGGTGTTTAGAGAGTAGTTGTTTAGTTTGACTTCCGTCCTGAACAATTTTGGTAAAGAAGATGAGAAACATAATGTATGTGTGTATCATATTACACCATATGATATTAAAATGTCGAGGGGGATGACACTATCCAATTTGATGATAATGTCCTTTCGAATTTGAATAATCAATAAATACCACGCACTTCGAGCGGGTCATGTGTTTGAAAAGACGTTTATTTTATCTTTTTTATTTAAATGAGGTTAGTGTATGTGTAGTGGTGGGGGTTATGAAGGGTTATAGGTATTAAAATATTAAAAAGTAATCGAAGGGGGGTTATGGAAAAAGAGGGTGTAGTGGGAAGGGGGTTATAAATGATTGGATAATCATTGGTTAAATTATTATTTTCTTATTTAAATAATAATATTAAATACTTTAAATATTCCATTTAATATATAAATATTACAAATACTAAAAAAAATTACAAATACTAAAAAAAAATTACAAATACTCATAGGTTATATTTTTTTTCGATTTTGGCCTTTTGGTTCAAACACATTTCCAAGGCATTGCCTTCTAGGTGGTCGTGCGGCTTCGTGTAAAATGCAAAGTCGCGCTCAAATTGTCGATCCCTCATAATATCAACCACCTCTCGGTTTTCTTGGATACGTTGTGCCCCGATGTCGCGTATGTCTTGGAGCCGCTGGTTCATCTCAGCAAACGCCGGGATCAACTCGTTCACCCCTGACGACGAAGAGTCCGCCCGTGCTTGTCGAGCAGCCCATCGACCGGTCGGACGACGCAACTCCTCCGCCCCCTCCTCCCCTGCAAAAAACGCATTTTCTTCGGCGTTTAGGTCGACGTGACGCGCGTCAGACGTAGGGGTCCCGGTATCAGCCGACTCAGAGGTACTCGACTTCTTTCTAGCTCTAGATGAAGAAGTTCCAACCGTTGGGCGGATGGTGTGCCATTTGGAGCATTCTTTCAGCAGGCCCCAAAGCCTCAAGTACGGAAAATTCCCGTATTCTTGTTTGTATTCATCCAAAGCCGCCTCCAAAATCTGGGCGTCGCTTTGGCCAGTTTTCCACCCAAACCGGGCGCGTTGATAAATACCTTGAAAGTTTGTGCATTTAAAGTTGATATCAGTCCACTTGCCCGATATCGAATCGTTCTCCCGGTAGTTCTCTCCCTTACCAACTAGTTGAAAAAATATTGCTCGGAGTCTTTTCCAAAAATCTCCTTTGTTTTGATAGTTCGCTTAAAAAACAAACAAAAAAATATATAAGTCCCCGTTTAAAAAAATATATGTAAAACAAATATAACATAACAAAAAATATATATCTTACCAACAATAGGATCCTCTGACACCTCAATCCACGCTCGGGCTAAGTTGAACAGCTCGTCGTCGTTCCATGGTTGTACGATTTTTTTGGCGCGTGTTTGCGTCTCTTTCCTTTTGTGCGTTCGGTTGGTTGCACGGGCTCTCCCTCGCCCGGTTGGTCGCACAACATCTTCCTCTTGCTCTTCCTCCAGCGATTGTGTCTCCGGAACCGCCTGTGAGTCTTGCCAAGCATTTGAGGACCTGAACATTTGAGATGTCCCAAACACTTGTGTTGACCCAAACCCAACTCCCATGGGTTGCCCAAAACTCCCTCCCATGTTATACATGTTCAGGTCCCAATTATAGGGTTGGTTTAACAGGTTCATAAAAGTTTGTGGGTTTGAACCTGAACCCGGAGCTATGGGTCGGGTGTTGTCGCCAGTAGTTTGGGAACCAAACCCGAAACCACCTCTACCGAATGGATTCATCTTGTGTGTAGAAATTTTAGAAAGAAAGTGTTTGTGTGTGTTAGTTTGTATATGGATATGGATGAGAATTGTATGTGGATGTGTATGTATATATAAAGAAGAGAGAATGCCACGTTTTTTTTTTAAAAAAAAAAAAAAAAAAACCTTATGACCGTTCAACGTCAAATGCCACTTTCAAGCTTTCAAAACGCCTGTTATGAGCATAACGCTCAAGCCTCAAAACACCCCATAGCGCCCTGCGGGGCGGTGTGCAGGGGGCTATGGGGTCTTAAAACGCCTGACAACGCTCCACTACACTCGACCTTAATAAAAAATAATTGCTAAAAAAACAGTGTACTAAACTTCAGGTAACTCCGCCTCAACCGTGTAGGGAATTTCGAGAAGGCTGACTCAACCTTATGGAGAGCCCATAGCATGAAAAAAAAAACTTGAAAAATGAAAATTTAGACCAACAATTTGGAGCAATTATTTTAACATGTTTGAACTCTTAGACTAAAATAGTTTTTTTTTTTTTTTTTTTTTTTTTACATCTGGATCGTTCAGGTTTACTTTTTGTTGCCAAATTCGTCCCTAACACTAAACCCAGTTAAATATTGTCGTTAACTCGAGGGTTATTTTTGTCTTTTTGCCTGGCCCCCTTTTTAAAACCTAATTTAAACACAATTTCTTCTTCTTTATATACATAAAATCCTAGAAACACACTTCAAGATACATCAACATACATCAACCCTAACGATTCCAATCTCCACGAATCTGTTCAATCATGCTTTGCTCTCGTGGTTCAACAACCAGGAATCACACCTCGTGGACCATGCAAAATCCAGGTAGATGATTTTGTTCCTGCAATAACCAGGTATGTGAAATTTCAAGTCTTAAATTTGAACTAATTACTTGCACTAATTTGGGAAAAATAATGTAAGACACTAAATTTCTAAGAATTGATAGGTTAGAAGCTATGGATTTGTTGCTTGGACTGAGGGACCAATGTGTGAAGAGCTGTTCATGCTATGGCTGGACTTTTGAACTCATTGAATACGCACGAGGAGAATGCAAGGATAATGGTAAACAAGAACATGATGCTTGAAGATTATGCAAGAAAAATGGTTACGGAGAATGATGTGTGCAATTAAGTATATAAATAAATTGATCAAATTAAAATCCTAGACTTTTCTAAAACCACACACTATCGGCAAGTGTACCGATCGCAAGTAGCAAGTAGGCAAGACCAGGTATCGAACCTAAGGACTTTATCTAACACTTTTTGTTGGATCAGTTTGCTCTTTTTGCTAAGTAAGAACTTGCTATCTTGACACTTAAGTGTTTAGCAAGCCCTTGTAAATCAGATTATAAGCACAGCGGAATGTATAAGTTAAAGCAACACTTTTTATACTAAGGAAGAGTTATTACTCCCCCTTGATGATTGAAACTAATAAATGACAAGTATTTATTATGAATCTAAGCAGTAAATGAGAATTAGATACTTAGACAGATTCACAATAAATACCGAAATGGAATAGAACAGTTGAGAGCGTTTGAAGGATTTTTCTATTAAAAATCAATGTCTAAAACAGGAGGTTGAAGCCTCCTATTAATAGACGTTTACATACATGTATCTTGCCCAAAAAGCAAGTACAGAAACAACAGAAACAAGTTGCACAAGTTGCAACATTGAAACTAACAAATACAACTAAAAGTAATAATAAACAATAAACTACTGATGCAAAAGGCGGTGGAAAATATCTGATGCTAAGTGCTGATGAATGACAAACTACTGATGAGTAGTTTGTCTTCAGTACTTCTGAAGTGAACTTTGTCTGGTTTGGACTTCAGAACTTCTGATGAAGTTTCTTCTTCAGCACTTCTCTTATCTTCTCTTCAGCAGTTCTTTGTTTTCTTTTCAGTACTTCTATACTTAGCCTAAATGACAGAAGTGAATTAGACTAAGGTTTCCAAAAGTGGTTTCACCAATCCTCTTTGTCCTAACAATCTCCCCTGGATTGATGAAGCCAAAACCTTACTAATTCCTTATGTTTTTCTTCTGTCTTGAACAATCTTCCATATCTCTTTGTACATGGTGTTCTTGAGCTGGTTTAACTGACCATCAGATAGAGATCCTCTCTGTGGTTCTAGATGTTGAATTGTGAGCAGGTCTTGTGTTGACAGTTTCTTCAGATCACTGATCTTCTTGTAAGCCCTGCTTGAGAGGTCTCTTCTTGTCAACAATACTGAGTTGTTATCAGTAAGTGACCATCTGATGATAGGTATCTTTGACTTGTTAAAGTCAGAAGAATAGGGAACCAGACTTGTCCCTTGGGTTGATGGTCCTGAGTGTTGGATGCTTTCAGTTTCAGTTAACCTCAGGTGGGAGTCTCTTCCTTGTTGTTGTTGCATATCAGGCATCTGAACAGTTGGGAGATGGTGTTCAGTCACTACTCTGGTATGCAGCTTTTCTTTGATGGTCTTTTGGATTTGGTAGGCAAAAGTGGAAGGATCCCTGAATTGTGTTAACAGAGGTTTCTCCTCAATGTCAAAATCTGAATGGACTATTGAACTTCCTTCAAGTAGTACCATTTTGAAGTCAGTTTTGACATTGTCCTCTGTCTTCTTTCTCTGAGTAGCAGTTCTTCTTCTTGATACACCAGAAGTTCTAACTACTGATCTTGAAGGATCAGCAGTTTGAAACTTCTCTGGATTTGCAGCCTTGGCAGCCAAGTATTTTCTGTAAGTATCCATTAGTCTTTCTTCTTTCCATCTGGATACTGAGGCTTTTGAACCATAGCCCTCTGCTACTAACTCTTCTATTATCTGGGCTCTCTTGGCCTTTCCTTCTTTGCTTGTGGCCATTTTGTCTGCAAGCAGCTGTGCTCTTCTTGTCAGCTCTTGCATGGAGAGTCCTTTGAGTGTATAGGCTTTAGTCTTGCTGTTCTTGGTAATGTAAGACACCAGTTGTTGTCTTTTATCTTGTTCAGCAATCTCATCAAGGCTAGCCTGCCTTTGTAGTTCAGCTTCATAAGCCTGAAGTTTTTCTTCATGGCTTAAATCTAGATCATCCCTTTCTTCCAGAGTTTTCCAAATCAGATCTTCTCTGGCCTTCTTGTTGGCTGCAACTAAGCTCTTCTCTAATAATTCAGCTGATTGAGAGATAGGAGAAGGGTTTAGTACAGTCATTGTTGTAACAGTTGTAGGCTTGATAGGATCAGATGTTGGTTGAATGGGAGCAGTGGTTCTGGAAGGGTCAGCTGTTTGAGGTTTGGAAGTGTTAACCTCTGATGGGTTGACAACTGCTGATGGTTTGTCAACTACTGAAGGATTGTCTTCAGTACTTTCTGATTCTTCATCAGAACTTTTGCCATCAGAAGTTTCTTCATTGTGCCTTAGGGATTCTTCAGATGTTTGGGTCTCATCTTCTTTTTCTGCTGCTTCAATCTCTTCTATTGAGACACCAAACTGTTTGGCCAGTTTTTCTTTCCTAGCCTGATCTTTTTGATCTCTTTCAAGGATGGCCACTCTTGCCCTTATCCTGGCTTGGAATGACTCCTTAGGTTCCCTGATCTTCTCCCCCTTTTTGGATTCATCAATTTTAACTTTTGAAGTTGAGGGTTGGGAGAATTGTCCTTGAAGATGAGCAATCTGTTTGCTGTTGAAGTCTATTTTGTTGGACAGATCATTCATCTTGGTCTTGATCATTCCAAATTGATTCTTGATAGACAGCTCCAAGTTAGCTGTGTATGTTTGGAAGTGATTCCTGATGAGAGTATTCATCATGTGGTACAGGGGACCCTCTGGGCTGCATAGCTGGTTCAGGTCTATGCTTGTTTGCCCAGGGAATTGGGTAGGCATTTGTTGTGAAGGGGGTGTTTTTGGGAGATCCTCATGTTGTACAGAGGATGCCACTCTAGGGGTTTTAGGGATTGAGTGGGCTTTAACCTGTGCAGGGGTGACTGGCTTCTTGAGCCTGGATACCCCTGAAACAGGACCTTCAGAAAGTGCCGTCAATTCAGTAGTTTGTGTTTTTGAAACATCATCCAAATTAATGGAATCATCTGAATCCCTGATGTTGCCCTCAATGAGGACTGTCTCAGTTAAATCATGAGCTGAGCCCAACTCAGTTCTCTCATGAACCTCTTGTTCTTGGTTCTGAGGATTTCCTACTTCAGGCATTAAGCCTTCATCAGTAGTTGCCACACCTGAGGTCTTAGCTATGTTACTTCTATCCTCAGATCCACCACTGGGTGGTAACTGAATAGTAGCAGCCTCAGATGCCCCAAGAGTCTCTAAAATTGGGCTTAAAGACTCTGGTCCACCCTCATCTCTTGGGATAGGGCTAGAGATGTCCACATCCATGTCTGATGTAGTGGTTATGTCCCCTGTTTGTTGTGGTTGTAGGGGACTGACATAATCAGATGGGACCTTCTCTTTTAGCCCAGAGAGAAGTTTGGCAATTTCTATTGCCTCTTGTTCAGAAATTTGTGGGGTTGGTTCAGTAGTTTGGGCAATAGGTGAAATTTGTTGTTCAGCAGTTTCAAAAGAAGAGTGTGTTTCAATAGTTTTTCTAAGTCTTTTTCTTTTGAATAAAATGGTTATGGGTGCTCTTGGTGGGGTTTGAGATGGATGAGACTGAGAGGGTGTTTCAGTCTCACCTATTTGAAGAGCAGACTGCTCATGAGCATGTTCAGGCATCTCAACCTCCTGAACAGCTTTTCTTTTGGGTTGGTGTGTTTTTGTCTTTGTTGGCTTGGGCTTTTTGGCTTTTGGTGGTGTGAGTTTGGAAGATGTGGGCTTCAGGGGGACTTGTTGTTGTTCTCCCTGATCATCTTCTGGCCAGGCAACCTGTTTGTTATGCCTTGAGTATGCTTGTGATGTTAAAGGATTTAAAGTTGAAATTTTTCCCACAAGCACCTCATTACCCAGTTCCCCTATTATGCATTGCATAATGAACCTTGGGTACAACAAAAACTTTTTCTTGGTATTATTGTGATGTAACACCAACTCATTGAAAAATAGTTTTGATGCCCTGAATTTAGTTTCATTCACAATGGAATGAAATATTGGTTGAAAAGTGGAGGGCATCTGGTCATAAGACCCTGTTTTTGGACTCAAACACATAATAATATAATGAAACAAAAGCTTGTATTTTGGTTCAAAATATTTTTTGAAGATTGTAGCATGGGAGAGAGTACCTTGATAACCACACTCAGTCATGGTTAGATGAATATCAGAATTAGCAACATGGTCAGGGGCAGTTACATCATCCAGACCCAGTCTTGTTGCCAGTGTGGCCGGTGTGATGGTCAGTGGTTTCCCTTTTATTCTTGAGTTGAGGGAAATGACCTCATCATCCGTTGTCACCGTCTCAGCATTTGCCCAGAACTCATTCAGAGTTTCAGTGTGAATTGGTGGGTTTATAGTGAGAGCAGTAAAATATTGGGATTTTACGACAAGATCAATGATCTCATCGTATTGGGACCAGCCTTCTTGTTTTTCAAGAAAGGCCCTTTGATTGTGTCCCTGCTTTAGAACTAGAGCCATGTGGTTTGGGTTTTGATTGAACAGTTGATTTGCAGGTTTAGGTTATTGAGAGAGTTTTTGAGAGAGAAGGAGGGATATTTTGAGTTTGAAAGGATAAGTGTGGAGAAAAGGTATTTATCAGAAGTTTTAACCGCTTGAATCTTCTTTATTAGAAGTTTTTAAACCGCCTTAGGTTAAAAATCTTTTTATCAGAGGTTTTAAACTGATTAGGTCAAACCTCTGATGATGGGAAAAGTCAGATTTGCCCTTTTGACTTAAACTGCTGATGAAGGATTACTTCATCAGTAGTTCCCATTTCCTCTTCAGTAGTTTTAACAGCTGATGAGAAATGTTTTTATAAATACTTTTATTCATAACTTCTGAAGGTTATTTTATCAGAAGTTACACACTTTTCAGAAAATTATCCCATACTGATGTTTGTTCATCAGTAGTTTCTCTCTTTTCAGAAGTTTTGTTTCAGACGTTTTGTCTGTTTTGTAAGTGAAAAATGAAAAATTGCAGAATAATAAAATAAACACTTACAAATTTAGCATCCCAAGCATGGATACTAACTTCTGAAATGTTGATGTGTCAAGGGGTTTTGTGAAGATGTCAGCTATTTGATTAGCTGTTGCTACATGCTTCACCTCAATCTTGCCTTTTTCATAGCAATCTCTTATGAAATGGTACCTGATCTCAATGTGTTTGGTTTTTGAGAACTGTACCGGATTTTGAATGATGCTAATGGCAGATTTGCTGTCTACAAACAAAGGTGTCTTGGTCTCTTTGATTCCATAATCAAGAAGTTGATATTGGAGCCATTGTATCTGTGATGTACAACTTGCAGCTGCAATGTATTCAGCTTCAGCAGTTGAAGTTGCAACAGATGTTTGCTTCTTTGATTGCCATGACACTAGACAGTTACCCAGGAATTGACAACCACCAGATGTTGACTTTCTTGTCATCTTACACCCTGCATAGTCACTATCTGAAAAAGCTGATAACTTGGTATTGCTTGAAGCAGGATACCAAATTCCAAGTGTTGGAGTTCCTTTCAGATATCTGAAAATTCTTTTGACTGCTATAAGGTGTGATTCCCTTGGTGCTGATTGATATCTAGCACAGACACATGTTGAAAACATAATATCTGGTCTAGAAGCAGTTAAGTATAAAAGGGAACCTGATGTGTGTAAATGTATATATATAAATAACACAAGTTCTAATTAAAACGACTCACCTAAAAACTACACACGCACGGCAAGTGTACCGGTCGCAAAGCAGTAAACAGATAAGACCGAGTATCGAACCCAAAGACGCGAATGCAACTCTAGATCACAACCTATACCGAATGCTAGCCTAAATAAATATATACTTAAATGGGGGGTATTTTAAACTACTAATTATAAACTTAAAAGAAACTAAATATAAATAAAACAACCTTAGCTGCTTATAGGAACTAGGAACTTGGAGAGATCGGATAGGAGAAGGCTGGTTACTTAGGTAAAATCCCTAGACACTAGCAATAAATCCTGAATCTGGTAATTAACTTGAGACCCTATTCTTATCTAATAAACCTCCTGTCAAAGATAGCTCACTAGACTCAAGGCGGGACAAGTGTAGAAATGCTAAAATGGATCTGGATCGCCCTAGCGTACCAAAATCCCACAGAAATCAGATTAAAACCTCTCCTGGATTAAAACCTTCTAACTATGAAGCAGACTTAAACTCTACTGAAGAAAACATAGGAAAACTCTAAACACGGACAAGTAGCAACTCCCGCCCTAGCGCTTGCCAACTACCGAACAATGCCTAGTTAGTTACCTAGCAAACTCGAGTTAGATTTCTCACCCTCAAGAATGGACTGCACGTCTTAGTTAATTTATTATATTAGTCTGTTATACTTGTGTCGTACTCCAACTCCAAATACTAGCACGCTAACCTAAGTTGACGAACTAGATTGATTTCAAGACCTAGGGGGTATCTCTACATGCCTAGCTCCACAAAACCAATAAACAAACTTCAAATAAAAATAACACCAACACACATATATCAAATCCAACAATAAAATTAAAATCATGTAATCCTACACATCAAAATTAAAAACCAAGAATCATTAAAAACTGCAAATTACGTGTCTAGTTCATAAACCTAAGCAACCATAAAAGTCTAGCTACTCATAATATTTAGAAACATAAATTCAAAGTTTATAAAAAACAATTTCATCATGTCTATAAAAATATAGAGCGAAAACTAAACCTAACCCAAGGCTCGTTGGCTCTTGATCTTTACCGTGCCCGTGGCCTTTTCTCCTTCCGTGCTCGTTCGCTCGTCACCGTGGCTGGCCGGTCACCTTTTGTCTTTTTGTTGTGCGAATGTCCACTGTATAATTGTGAATGAATGTTGAATTGCCTTTTTGTCCTCTGGTGGCCGCTTCTTAGCAATTGTTGAATTCCTATACTTGTAATGATGCGGCCGTTCTTCTTAAAATAATATGCGCAGCCCTATACTAATATTTGTGTGAAGGGTTTTGACTTTTATCATAATTGGGCTTTATTATTATTTTTTTCTTGCTTTCTTGTACGTAAGTCCAAATGGACTTAAAGTCCATCTTTATTATTATTATTATTATTATTATTATTATTATTATTATTATTATTATTATTATTATAGTAGTATATACTCTAAGCTTGCTTCAGGTGTTCGCGACTCGGGTGTTCTTGGCTTGACCAAAGTTCATCGTTTACGCTCAAACGTTCACACGAACACCTACCAAAATATAAAATAAATGAATAAGTACTAAAAATTAAAAAAAACTATACAATGATAAAAATAGGCCAACAAACGAATACACGCCTAAAACTACTAAAAACTATATACAAAAGACTAAATTATGACTCAAACTACATAGGAAAATGGATGTGTTTTACGACACGTCAAACATCCCCACACTTGACTCTTTTTCGTCCCTGAAAAAGAATTATGCTATGGAATCACAGTTAGGTTTACATCCAGTTTCAAAACATAGGTTACTTAATTAATAATCTACTAACGTGTTGATTGCGATTGCAGGTATATTGATCCTCTTAAACCCACACCGGTTTCCAAGCCCCTTTTTATTTATGTTAAGTTCATGTTGATTAGTCTATCTAGGGTCTCACTCGAAGGAAGCCACAGTTCCTCCTAATCCCGCCTCAAGCTTATGAAGCTAAAGGAACGACCAATTGACCATTTCCCAACCGTCTTATGTAGAAAACCAAGAGAATTTAAAATCACTTTTTTTTTTTTTTTTTTTTTGCATACTTAACTCAGAGGGTGTGACCAATCCAAGTCGCTATCCCAGTGGCCAGGCACCTTAAGCTTCAGCATTTTTTTTCATCTCAGCATACTTAACTCAGAGGGTGTGACCAATCCAAGTCACTATCCCAGTGGCCAGGCACCTTAAGCTTCAGCATTTTTGCTTTGATTACTAATTTTTTTTTTTAATTGATTAGAAATTCTAACGGTTTTCTACTTATAACGGTGCTTCTTATACTATTTTTGGCGGTTTCGGTCTCCCCGTTTCTCCTAGATGAGAACCCACAAAATAGCCTAACATAATTAATTTATTACTTTTCAAAGGAAACCTTTCTACCGGCCGAGCCTACCCACATATCCCAAATCAGACACGTTTTCAATCAATTTTAATCTCTTATTATACATACTATTTGAAAACCGGACACCTAACTTTACCTATCATTTTCCATATTTTATATAATGCAAACTTCAAAATCAGGGACTTTTTTTTTTTTTTTGACTTAAAATGACTTTATATACAGACTAAACGACAGTTTCCCATCCCCACACTTAAACTCTACATTGCCCTCAATGTAGGAATAGAAAACGACTCAAAACAAAAAATAAAAAAAAATTTCGAATAAAAAGACGAGGGCAAATTGGAAAAGACTTAGCTGGTTAATTAATGCGTAAGCTCTAAAAACTCTAGTCCAATCCAGCTCGATCGTATAGCATTTTGGTCGCGATCGGCTCTGACACAATGGTAAACTCTCGGGTTGCTTCAATATAACGTACAGGTCCAGAATCACCCGAATGGAGATTGAGTACGGGTGGTGCAATCCAAACCTGCGCAAAACAAAACAAACAAAACCCGAGCATAATACCGAACCACACAAAAATAAACAGACTCAAACTATTAACTTAGACTCAAAATATAACAACAAAGAAGAAGACGTACCTGCTTGGCAAAATGGCGGTGAATGGTGGTAGAACCAAATGGGTATAGAGAAAAAAAAATCTGGTTCTTGCTCAACGTGAAGGACACTAGTGATCACAACACGTGTTACAAGCGAAAAAAATACAACTTTCCGGGGTAATAGCTGGTCGCAAGAGGCGAACAGGTCAGCCCAGACTTCTCACATTACGTGAAAAGTCTTTTTTCAGAGAAAGTTAATTAATTATTATTATTATTATTTATTTTATTTTATTTTTAAGAAAAAAAAAATCTCTTATTACCCAAACCTTTACCAAAAACTCCCACTCATAAAATATATATATAAAGATAATACATGGGATCCGCTCATAGTGAAATTTCCTCTACCTAAGCAAACACGCAAACTTGCAAACAGACTCAAAGACACAAAAAAAACAAAGATAAAATTGAAAGATAAAAACCTATGAACCACTACCGAAGGACGGACCACAAATAAAAAAAATGAAACGCTAGAAAAAAAACAATAAATAAATATAAATTTAAATTTACAAACTCTACAGAGCCTCCCCACACTTAAATTTAATCAGGGGGCTTCTCCTTTATCTGAACCCGATCCAACCCGTTTAATTCCACCCGGTCCATATTATTTAGAAAAATTACATTAGTGGAATTAAAAAATATTTTATCGAATTTAAATGGGTCGGACCACCAATATTTAAATTTACCTGGACCAAACCTAATTCTTGGCATGTAATGAGGGGACTTGTTATCTCTACAACTCCTGATCCTCACCCTGTGTCGGTCCAGGTGCCTCTTCGCCTTCTCCCGTGGTGGTGGCCATGGTGGTGGCACTAGTAGCAGTGTTATATCCAATGTCTGCACGGGCCGGCTGTGGTGTTCTTCTTCTTCTTCCACCACTGCTTGTTTCTCATCTTCCTTGTTTGGTGACACTTGGTCAAAATCTTTGTCCACTTCTGGAGCTGACAAATCAACTAACTCATCACCAAACTCTGCTTCCCCATCAGCTGCTTCTTCAAGCAGGTCAGTGGTGTCTTCCTCTTCCACCACTTCTTCCTCAAACAGCCAGCCTGTGGATTCTGAAAAATCCATATCTTCCTCAGCCTCCCTTATCTTCTCCATCATGGCTTTCCTATGCGCGTCCCAGGCTATCCTTTCTATCTCCTCATCATCACTCCAGACATCTGCCTCCCAAGGGTATGCTGTTGAACTAGAGATCTGGCAAGGCTGCTCATCCTGCTGAACCAAAGGTGGGACTAAGGCGTCCATTATGGTCTCTGGCTCTAACCCTGAATCCTGCAAAATATCATCCTCACAAGACAAGTGTAAAGAATCATATGGGTCAGTTAAATCATGCACAGAATCAGATGAGTAAGGACAAACAGTTTCAGCAACGGGACTAATACAATCAGGTAATCTAAGTGTTACCATCTCGTCTGGGTCATCATATGTGAAATTAACCTGCTGAACTGGAGGTGGGACTTCAACGTCCATTATAGTCTTCAGTTCATCCACCTGAGTCTGTAGCCTCTCAAGTGCCGCATCTTGCTCCCTCAAATAGTCGGTGCGCATGGATAGCAAGGAACGCATATCCTCGAGCATGAGCTGTTGATTAGAAATGAAGGCGTCTTGCTTAGCAAGAAGGGCGGCAAAGTCAGGCCTAGTGTGAGAAGAGACATCCCGATAATCGGGATGTGGATACAAATGTTGGCTAGGTGGATACTCTGACGAGCTACCACCATGCCTTTCCTCATACATCATTGCTTGTAGACGATCAAGCCGACTTGTTATTCTATCTAGTGACTCAGATGTTGCAGGGTTAAACCACTGGTTAGCCTGTGGGTATGAAGGCTGGTATGACTGATATGGCTGCGGCTGCAAATACGTGTTAGAATAATAATCCGTGGAATACCCCGATGAATTTGGGCATTTTATAGTAAAATGGGGCCCTCCACAGATCTCACACATGTTAAAAAAAATATATATTACGAATAAAAACAAATAAAAAATAAAAAAATAATAATTACAGGAAAAAACAAAAACTATTTACAAATTAAAAGACCAGACAAACGGTTTAGGAAGTTATCCAGAATGCCAATTGCGTCCCCGGCAACGGCGCCAAAAACTTGATGTGTGTAAATGTATATATATAAATAACACAAGTTCTAATTAAAACGACTCACCTAAAAACTACACACGCACGGCAAGTGTACCGGTCGCAAAGCAGTAAACAGATAAGACCGAGTATCGAACCCAAAGACGCGAATGCAACTCTAGATCACAACCTATACCGAATGCTAGCCTAAATAAATATATACTTAAATGGGGGGTATTTTAAACTACTAATTATAAACTTAAAAGAAACTAAATATAAATAAAACAACCTTAGCTGCTTATAGGAACTAGGAACTTGGAGAGATCGGATAGGAGAAGGCTGGTTACTTAGGTAAAATCCCTAGACACTAGCAATAAATCCTGAATCTGGTAATTAACTTGAGACCCTATTCTTATCTAATAAACCTCCTGTCAAAGATAGCTCACTAGACTCAAGGCGGGACAAGTGTAGAAATGCTAAAATGGATCTGGATCGCCCTAGCGTACCAAAATCCCACAGAAATCAGATTAAAACCTCTCCTGGATTAAAACCTTCTAACTATGAAGCAGACTTAAACTCTACTGAAGAAAACCTAGGAAAACTCTAAACACGGACAAGTAGCAACTCCCGCCCTAGCGCTTGCCAACTACCGAACAATGCCTAGTTAGTTACCTAGCAAACTCGAGTTAGATTTCTCACCCTCAAGAATGGACTGCACGTCTTAGTTAATTTATTATATTAGTCTGTTATACTTGTGTCGTACTCCAACTCCAAATACTAGCACGCTAACCTAAGTTGACGAACTAGATTGATTTCAAGACCTAGGTGGTATCTCTACATGCCTAGCTCCACAAAACCAATAAACAAACTTCAAATAAAAATAACACCAACACACATATATCAAATCCAACAATAAAATTAAAATCATGTAATCCTACACATCAAAATTAAAAACCAAGAATCATTAAAAACTGCAAATTACGTGTCTAGTTCATAAACCTAAGCAACCATAAAAGTCTAGCTACTCATAATATTTAGAAACATAAATTCAAAGTTTATAAAAAACAATTTCATCATGTCTATAAAAATATAGAGCGAAAACTAAACCTAACCCAAGGCTCATTGGCTCTTGATCTTTACCGTGCCCGTGGCCTTTTCTCCTTCCGTGCTCGTTCGCTCGTCACCGTGGCTGGCCGGTCACCTTTTGTCTTTTTGCTGTGCGAATGTCCACTGTATAATTGTGAATGAATGTTGAATTGCCTTTTTGTCCTCTGGTGGCCGCTTCTTAGCAATTGTTGAATTCCTATACTTGTAATGATGCGGCCGTTCTTCTTAAAATAATATGCGCAGCCCTATACTAATATTTGTGTGAAGGGTTTTGACTTTTATCACAATTGGGCTTTATTATTATTTTTTTCTTGCTTTCTTGTACGTAAGTCCAAATGGACTTAAAGTCCATCTTTATTATTATTATTATTATTATTATTATTATTATTATTATTATTATTATTATTATTATTATTATTATTATAGTAGTATATACTCTAAGCTTGCTTCAGGTGTTCGCGACTCGGGTGTTCTTGGCTTGACCAAAGTTCATCGTTTACGCTCAAACGTTCACACGAACACCTACCAAAATATAAAATAAATGAATAAGTACTAAAAATTAAAAAAACTATACAATGATAAAACTAGGCCAACAAACGAATACACGCCTAAAACTACTAAAACTATATACAAAAGACTAAATTATGACTCAAACTACATAGGAAAATGGATGTGTTTTACGACACATCAGAACCTATCATGCATCTGTACATGGTTTGATCAACCTGTTTTCCTTGATCATCAGGTTCAACTTGTGTGATTGGTGTCATGGGAGTGGAACATGATTTACAGTCATTTAAAGAAAATTTGTTCAATAATTCTTTAATATATTTTGATTGATGTATAAAAGTTCCATTTGTTTGTTGCTTAATCTGCAGTCCTAGAAAGTACTGCAGTTCTCCCATGGTACTCATCTCAAATTTTGATTGCATGAGTTTCTTAAAATCATCACACAGTTTTGTGTTTGTTGAACCAAAAATGATGTCATCAACATAAATTTGAACAAGTAAGACATGATTTCCAACATGTTTAATGAAAAGAGTTTTATCAATGGCACCTCTTGTAAAGTTATTTTTGAGTAAAAAGGTGGAGAGTGTATCATACCAGGCTCTTGGAGCCTGTTTTAGCCCATAAAGAGCTTTGTCCAGTCTGTACACCCACTCAGGATGAGAAGGATCCTCAAACCCAGGTGGCTGACAGACATACACCTCCTCTTTTATTTTTCCATACAAAAATGCACTTTTCACATCCATTTGATAAACTTTAATTTTGTTGGAAATGGCATAGGCCAGAAATAACCTGATGGCCTCAAGCCTTGCAACTGGAGCAAAGGTTTCATCATAGTCAATTCCCTCTTCTTGAGAGTACCCTTGAACTACCAGTCTTGCCTTGTTCTTGATTATCATACCAGCTTCATCTTGTTTGTTCCTGAAAACCCATCTTGTGCCAATTGGTTGCTTGTTTGGAGGTAAGGGACAGATTTCCCAGACCTGTTGCTTGTTGAACTGAAGCAGTTCATCTTGCATAGCTTGCACCCAATTATTGTCTTTGAGGGCTTCATGGTACTTCTTTGGTTCCAACTGTGAAATAAAGGCTGAAAATAGGCAAAAGTTGGAGAGCTGGTTTCTGGTAAGAACACCTGAAGCTATATCACCCATGACTTGATCAAGTGGATGATCTCTGTGTTCAATCAGTTGTTGTAAACCACTGACAGGTGTAGGTGGCTCTTGTTCTTCAAACAAACTACTGAGGTCTATAATATCTGGTTCAGCAGTTTTAGCTTCTTCAGTAGTTGCAGGTGCTGAAGCAGATGTTTGAGTTTGGCCTTCAGTATTTGTTGGATCAGAAGTTTGTGAAACTTCTGATGGTGTTGAAGTTGACTTAATGACTGTTTGAGGAGTCCATGGTGTAGGATCCTCATCTTCAAACCTTTGATCACCATAATAAGTAGGTTTGGAAGAAGTAACAGTCTTTTCAGGTCCAAAGTGGAAGTTGTCAAGGTCAAAGAGTTCAGCAGGATGTGCTGGAATAAGAGTGTGTTTTGACTCATTGAACTTGACATTCAATGTTTCTTCTACTATCCTGGTGTGAGAATTAAAAACCTTGTAGGCTTTTCTAGTTGAAGAGTAACCAAGAAAGTAACCTGAGTCAACTTTGGCAGCAAACTTTGAAATAGATTCCTTGATGTTCAAGATGAAACATTGACACCCAAAAGCCCTGAAAAAGGAGATAAGGGGCTTCATGCCATGAAGAACTTCATAGGCAGTCTTGGAGTGCCTCTTGACCACAAGAACTCTATTCTGAACATAACATGATGTGTTAACTGCTTCTGCCCAAATGTACAAGGGCAGTCCAGAATCAGCTAACATTGTTCTTGCTCCTTCTATTAATGTTCTGTTCTTCCTTTCTACTACACCATTTTGTTCAGGAGTTCTGGGAACACTGTATTGTCTAATAATCCCTTTAGACAAACAGAATTCATCCAGAGTTTTGTTCCTGAACTCTGTCCCATTCTCACTTCTAATGGTTTTGACAGATAGAGAATATTGTTTCTCTACTTGTAGAATGAAGAACTTGATGATTTCAGCAGCCTCATCCTTGGAGAATAAGAAGAATACCCATGTGAATCTTGAGTAGTCATCAATGATGACTAAGCAGTACTTCTTCTTACCAAGGCTCATAATCTTGACAGGTCCAAATAAGTCCATATGGAGTAGTTGAAGACATGCAGTTGTTTTTGATTCTTCAATAGACTTATAGGAGGACTTATGTTGTTTTCCCTTTAAACAGGATACACAGTGTTCTTGACACTGGTATACTTTCAAAGGTAGACCTCTGACCAAGCCCATTTTTGTGACTTTATTTATGGTTTTAAAGTTCACATGGCCAAGTCTCCTGTGCCAGAGATCTGTTTCTGAAGTTGATGCCCTTGAGAAGAAACAGGCAGTGTTGTTCAATACTTTGTCTTTCTCAATGTCCACTACATAGACATTGCCACATCTTTTGGCAATCAGCAAAGTATGATCTTCAATGATCTTCTCTATCAACTTCTGGCCTTCTGGTGAGATGATCTTGCATGCTGTCTTTGTGAAAAAGGAAGAATATCCTTTATCACACATTTGTGACACACTCAGCAAGTTGTATTCAAGGTTTTCCACCAGATTGACCTTGTCAAACTGTATTTTGCCAGAGGAGACATTGCCATGTCCTAGCACATATCCCTTAGCATTGTTCCCAAAGGATACAGATCCTTCTCTTTGGCTGATAAATTGTTTATCAGGTATCTGCATCCAGTCATGTGCATAGAGCCTCCACTATCAACATACCATATGCTGTTTAAGCCCCTGGAAACTCTCTGCACATAAAAGCAAATTAGTTAGATCTAGGAACCCAAGCCTGTTTGGCTTTGGGTTTGCTCTTGAGAACAGTTACAGTTTGTTCTTGACCAGGTTGAGAAATCCATGTCTTTTTGGCAATGGATTTTTCATTAAGAACCATGGTGGTATCCTTTTCAGGACCACCATCAACCTTGGTCATCAGTAGTTGTACCATGTTCATTAGATTTTGTATCTCAGCAGTTTGTGAAACTGCTGATGATTCTGGTCTAACTACTGACAAGGAATTTTGAGAAAAAGATTTTGGTTGAGATTTTATCTTTTTCTGAGAAAAGGTGTTTTCAGGTTGTTGTTTCTTGGGTTTAAAGATTCTTTCATAATCATTTCTGATTTGATTTCCCACAACCTGTTGTTTAAATTTTTGATTGAACTGAATTCCTTTTCTGTATCTACAAAATTCAGTTTTGTGGTTGAACAGACCACAAATTTCACACTCTTTTGCCTTTTGTTTTTGGTCTAAAGGCAAATTTCTGACATTAGTGTAAAGATTTTGCTCATCAGTAGTTTTCAGGGTCTCAACTCCTGATGTAGATGAAACTACTGATGGCTCATTGTCAGATTTTGTTAACACTTCTGAAGTACTTTCTTTAAAAATGCCAGGATTTCTGTTTAGAAAGTTTTCATGGAAAGATGTGCAGTCTTTCCCTTCAGAAGTTTCATTTGAAACAATTCTTCTCCCATCTTCAGTAGTTTTGGGAGAGAAATCTGTTGGTGTTTCAACATGATGGTATCCTATGCCAAACTTAACATTTGAAGCACTTTGTTTGTTTAGCAATAATTGATACCCCTTACAAGATTCCACCCATTTTTCACATGTGATCCTGGTGTCAGCAAGCTCTTGTCTGACATCTCACAGGTCATTTAGCATGATTTTAATTTGTGCTTGGGTTTCAATAGCTGAGTCAGTTAATTTAGAAACTTCTTTTGTTTTAGCACACAGTTTTCTTTCTAAATCACATTTTATCTGTGTGTATTTTCTTTCTAAATCATTGGCTTTACCTTGTAAGTGCACATTTGTCTCTCTTATGAGAGCAAAAGTTTCTTTGCAAGAATTTGAGCAAAGTTTTGTCAAAGATTCTTTTGATACCTGTGACAATGCAGATTTTGAAGTACAGCCTTCAAATGCCATTAAGGCAAAGTTCTTTCTGCCATTGTTTGGTTCTCCCCAGTTGATGTCAAACATTTTGTTGTCTGCATCAGGATTGCACTCTGTGGTGTCAAAAGGGAGACTGCTCCAGTCAACATACCCTGAGGTGAAAAGACTTTGTTGAGAGGGTTGTTGAGGCTGTGGAGGATGTTGAGCAGCTGGAAAGGGAGGGATTGATTGTTGGCTCTGCATCTGTTGAGCAGGCACTTGAACATATTGTATTTGTGGCATGTATTGCTGTTGAGGAGCTTGTGCCTGTACAAAATGAGCACTCCCTTGAGTTCCATTATTCCTATTATAATTGGGGTTATAGTTATTTCCAGATTGTGATTGGTTAAAGCTAGAGCTTCTACACTCTCTAGCAAAGTGTCCCAACTTCTGACACTTGTGACATCTTAATTTAGATTTGTCAAAACCAATTTTTGTATTACTGGTCAATCCTGGAAATTTCCTTCCTGACCTTTTATAAAACTTGTTAGTTTTAATGCTTAGCATGGCCAGTTGGTGTAAAATGTCCATTTCTTCTAAGTCATCACTGCTAAAGTTTTTCAAATCATCCATGATAAAACATAGATTATCAGCAGTTTGACTTTGGTCATTATTGTCATAACCTGGGAAAGATCTTTCTGATGAGATCCCAGTGGTTATGTCAATATTGTCATAAGATCCATAGGAACAAGTTGGTGAATCTTGTCCCAAAAGTGCTGTACTACCTGGTAGGTAGTCATCAGCAGTTTTACCAGATGATTGTAATTTCTTCTTTTGATCAATTTCTCTCTCAAAAGTAAGTAATCTCCCATGGAGTTTTGTAAGAGTGAGGGAACTAAAATCTGGTGAGGATCTTAAAACAATGGAGTATGTTTCCCATTTGTCAGGTAAAGACCTTAAAAATCTATGTAGCATAGACACTGTTGTATAGGTCTGACCATTTAACTTTAGCTCAGATATTAATGAGGAGAATCTTTCAAATTGTTGAGTTAAAGTTTCCCCATTAATATGAGCAAATGTTTCATATTGTTGAGCTAAAATCTCTCTGGTGTTGGCAATCACCTCTTCAGTTCCTCCAAACTGTTCTTTAAGACAATCCCAGAGTTCTTTGGCACTTTCACAATGTAAAAGGCCAGAGTATATCTCATTTGGGAGAGCCATTGCCAACATAGAGAATGCTTTTGCATCTAGCTCAAGTTTTAGGAAATCATCATCTGTATATTCTTTAGGGTCCTTAGGGACCTTAACATTAGTTTCAAGATTAACATTTACTGGTTTGTGAGTACCATATATCACAGATCTCCAACAACCGGTGTTGGTTTGTGACAAGGTATGTGCCATTCTCTTTTGCCATATGTTGTATTCATTTCTAACAAGCATGGCAGGTTTAGTGGCAGAACCAGTATTATGTGGATCCATTTTAAAGAGTATAGATTTGTCAGATGACTCTTTTAAGTGATGGATGTTGATAAAAAGTGAACTTTTGATCTTTTTATTGAGTATCAATAAGAGCTTTGTGTCTGATTCTCAATTTGTTAGATTGATATGTGATCAGATAAACCAAAGCTCTGATACCAATTGTTGGATCAGTTTGCTCTTTTTGCTAAGTAAGAACTTGCTATCTTGCCACTTAAGTGTTTAGCAAGCCCTTGTAAATCAGATTATAAGCACAGCGGAATGTATAAGTTAAAGCAACACTTTTTATACTAAGGAAGAGTTATTACTCCCCCTTGATGATTGAAACTAATAAATGACAAGTATTTATTATGAATCTAAGCAGTAAATGAGAATTAGATACTTAGACAGATTCACAATAAATACTGAAATGGAATAGAACAGTTGAGAGTGTTTGAAGGATTTTTCTATTAAAAATCAATGTCTAAAACAGGAGGTTGAAGCCTCCTATTTATAGACGTTTACATACATGTATCTTGCCCAAAAAGCAAGTACAGAAACAACAGAAACAAGTTGCACAAGTTGCAACATTGAAACTAACAAATACAGCTAAAAGTAATAATAAACAATAAACTACTGATGCAAAAGGCGGTGGAAAATATCTGATGCTAAGTGCTGATGAATGACAAACTACTGATGAGTAGTTTGTCTTCAGTACTTCTGAAGTGAACTTTGTCTGGTTTGGACTTCAGAACTTCTGATGAAGTTTCTTCTTCAGCACTTCTCTTATCTTCTCTTCAGCAGTTCTTTGTTTTCTTTTCAGTGCTTCTATACTTAGCCTAAATGACAGAAGTGAATTAGACTAAGGTTTCCAAAAGTGGTTTCACCAATCCTCTTTGTCCTAACACTTTTGAAATTACTCCCAATGCATTACCTGATAAAATATTATTATTATTAATTAATGGATCGATTGATTGGGGGGTTTAAACTGAAATTAAAATAAATTAATTAAAAGTAAATTACTAATTAAACTAAGAAACTGAAAATAAACGAAAGCTGATGAACTGGGTTGGAACTCTAATGAGGAGAAGATTGTTAACCTGGGTAGAATCCCTAGACTCTGGTAAAAAAACTAACCTATGTAATCCGGTTGGAGACCCTGTTCTCACCTAATAAACCTCCTGTCAAGGATAGCCGACTAGACTCAAGGCGGGACAAGTATTGAGATGCTAAAATGAAAGTGGATCGCCCCAGCAAAACCAAATCCCACAGTAATCCTTTAATCAACCACTCTTGGATTGAAACTCCCAAACTGTGAAGCAGACTTAACTAATACGAATGAAATCCTAGGAAAACTCTAAACACGAATAAGTAACCGGTCTCGCCCCAACGATAACCAAACTACCAAACAATGCCTAGTTAGTCAACCTAGCAATCCCGAATTATATTCCTAACCTTCGGGAAGGGATTGCACACCTTAGCTAATTGATTTTAAAAACCTGTTAAACTTGCGCTATTCCTAACTGCAAGAACTAGCTCGACAACAAGAGTTAATCAAACTAGAATGATTTCTAGATCTAGGGGATATTCCTATATGCCTAGAACATCAAAACCAACAAACAAGTAATCAAATCAAAAAGCGCCAGTACACAAATATTCAAAATCAAACATAAAAATTAAATCATGTAACCCAACACATCCGAAACGGAAAACATAAGTCTTTAATTAAAACCAAAATTTAGTTCATCATCCCAAGTCACCAATAAAAGTTTTAGCCTATAATATTTAGAAACATCTTCACAAAATTAATAAAAATAGTTTTAATCATGTCTAATAAAAATATAAACGAAAACTAAAGCAAACCCGAGACTCCTTGAATATTGATCTTTAACATGCCCGGGGTCTTTTCTCCTTCACTGCTCTTTTCGATCACAGCTTCCTGGTCCTTAGTCTCAATGTGCGAATGAATGAATCATCCCTTAATAAATATTGTTGCCGTCCATTTATAATATCTCTCCACCGACCTCTTGAATTGCAAATTGCAATTGTGTTTTGTTTTGTTTGGCTTGGGCCACGAGCCCAAGTCAATTCTTTTTTTTATATTATATTATATTATATTATATTATTATTATTATTATTATTATTATTATTATTATTATTATTATTATTATTATTATTAGAGCTTGACGTTCTCGACTCAAGTGTTCTTGGCTCGACCAAAGTTCCTCATTTATGCTCCAACGTCTATGACCACATGCTCTCAAGTGTTCGTGTCTCAATTAAAATTCTTTCGTTTTGAGCTCATTTTCCACGAACGCCTATAAAATAATAAAATAAATAAATACATAATAAAAATGACACGAAACGAATAAAAACATGACCAAATAATATACAAAATACACGGGAAAAGAGATGTGTTTTGCAACACATCAGAGAACAAGAGACTTAAAACAATGTTGTTCCTAAGTTGGCTATTTTTCATCTTGTATTATGTATTTCCCTGACCATGTGTAACCAAGATTTCTAGTATGAAATGTAATAAATGTATTATGTTTGGTTAATCTAATCATGTGTATTTATTTGAACAACTGACCCATTAAACCATACCATAACAAACCATTGTTCATACATACCAAGCATAATATATCATCCAAAACAAGCACATAAACTTAACCAAGCATAACATATCAAAAAAAAAAAAAAAACCATTGTTCATACAGACCAAGTGACCCAATAAACCATTCCAAAACAAACTATTGTTTATACAATTATGACAATGACCAACTGACCCACTTTATTCTCACTCCTACCACCAGTTAACTTCCAATCCTCATTACTCTCACAACTACTCATATTCAGATTCCCACCCAAGCAGATTCCACGAACTCTAGTCAGGTCATTTTTTGAGATGTACAATTGCCTCCTTGAATGAATTGCATATCTTTTGATCAGCCCCTTTATGGTTTATCTGTCAGTGAAAGTTTGGCTAAGATAAAATAGGCAGTCATCAGATTGTTTAGACTTTTTCATCCTTCTCCTTACTCTCCTAGCAGCTCTATGCAATGTGGTATCATTATCAGAATCACTAAGACTTTCAACGTCTGCAAAAATCAACCTCCTCATCATTAATTTCATCTACATCTTCACCATTATCTTCCTCTTTATCACTGATATCAAAGTCAACAGCAACTCTAAACTCATCCATATTTACATCAGGCTCATCCACTAAGTTATCTTCATCTACAATGAAATCATAATCCTTATCATCCTCACTACCCTTGTCAGTTTCATGTTTACTTCTACTCCCACTACCCTTATCAGTTTGATGTTTGCTTCTACTCCCACTGCCCTTATTAGTTTGATGTTTGCTTCTACTCCCACTGCCCTTATCAGTTTGCTCATAACTACCCTCATCACTCTCACTTCCCTTATCACTTGGCTCGTACCTATCATCATCACTATCGCTCCCACTCCCCTCATCACTCCCAATACCTTCATCACTTGCTTCATAACTCCCATCCTAAGAATCTATTTCATATACCACATTAGGATCTTTTAATGGTTTAACAGGAGTTGGATTTTGTTTAACATGCTGAATGTAGATTTCAATAACTTTATTAGTTTCAACATACTTTAGCTTCCTAATAACATCATTGTCATTTTCCAATGGTCGTAAACCTAAATCTAAGTCTTCTCCGGGAATGTTAAAATGGTAAACTACTACATCATCTTCATAATACCCTAATGTTACCATCATTTCATTCATAATAATCACAGAAAATAGGTCAGAATTCACCTTGTCAATATAGTGAATAGTACCCCCCTCGTATGTGCCATCTAAGAATTTAGTGAAGTCACCCCCATGATGTATTTTCAAAGTGAAACATTCAGGGAAATTAGCTGCATTTAGTTAGATAGCACACAATTAATAACAAAAATCAACAAAGTTTCTAAAAAATAATTAGATTAGACTAAGTTAGATGAACATACCATATTCAGATGTAGGATCGAAGTTGGAATCTTTAGGTCTTGCACGCCACAGTTCATCAATCTTTGCAGATAATCGAAGCTTTGGATTATGGAATTTGAAAGACGAAAGAGGGTTTTAGATTAGGGTTAAATGTTAAGGACGATTTTGGTTTAATGAAGGTTATCAGTTTCTGTGTTTAAATTGGGTTTTAAAAGGGTAAGGCAAAAAGGTCAAAAGTACCCCCAGAGTTAACGACGATATTTAATTGGGTTAGTGTCAGGGACGAATTTGGCAATAAAAAGTAAACCTGGAGGATCCAGATGTAAAAAAAAACTATTTTGGACTGACGTGACAAAACTGGCCAAATCTCATGGACGATTTTGGCCATTAACTCTATTTTGTGTAGTATATGGTTTGTATCGTAAATATTTTTTCCTTCAAATAACATACTTATACTTGTTGCTTGATGAGATAATACTTATATGCAATGATCATATATGAGTAATATTTGTTGTTCATGCATTATTTGTTGAAAGTTAATCCTAAAAATTGTATGAGTTGAAAGTTGAATGGATGATTTGAAAGTTCGTTATTAGTATTTAATTAATTAGTTGAATGTTTTGAATTATCTATTTTATTAAATATTAAATTAATAGAGATAATTATATGAGTTAGTATCTATAATCTATAACTTATAATAAAAGAATTGAATATTGATGAGTTGTAATTCAATGAAAGCCTAAGAAAGCCATTTTAATGACATGGCATTCAAGGAGGCATTCTCCTCTTTGAGTGTGTCATGTGTCATGCCATGTGGCAAATACAAAATAAATAAATAATAATATAAAACCTAATCTACTAAATTTAAATTGAGTTATTTTAGGAAAAAAGAATTTAAAAACAAATTTAAATTTTTCTCTCTTATTATTCCTCCCATAATTTTTAAACATTAATATCTTTTATATACGAGATTTTTTAAAGAAAAAAATTACACCAAATTAACAAGTGTTTTATTATCTTTCCAACGAGTACCATAGTGCTATATAAAAAACGAAGAAAAAAACGACTATTTTTTTGTGGGGTTTCGTTCATACAGGAAAAAAAACACAAAGTGTTCAGATTATTCATTAATAATGTTTTTTTCTTTTAAACCAGGTTCTTATCTACGATGTTGAAATTCAACCCAATCGCCATGCTTTCATTGGAATTTTACTCTTTTAAAGATGCATAGGTATACTTCATCAAGAGAAGCTAGGAGAAAGAATCGCGCAACACTGCAACACATGGTGTCACCTTATAGCAAGGTTATTTTTTATTTATTTAATTACAAGAGTAATAATTATTACTATTAGTATTAGTATTATTAAAATTGTTATATTTTTCAACCCCGGGACGCTCTCGGGATAAAAGCTAGTTAGACTATAATTGCTAGAAGTATTTGAGTAGGATTAGTATGGTTAGTTTAGTATAAATAGGGGTCTCGGTTAATGTTTTTTATTTTTGTCTCTTTTCATTGTAAGTTCGTTTGTTTGAATAAGAAAGAGTCGTAGGTTCGTCTCCCCAAATATCTCGTGATTATGTTTGATCTAGTTGTCTGGGCAACAATTGGTATCAGAGATTTGGCTCGTTGCACACACGGTTGTTACACTCAGGGACGAAGGTTTCTTAGGGCCAGGGGTGGTCCTGGCCCCTCCTGTTTTTTGGCGCAGTGGTGAAAATTTGCGATTTTCATAGGTAAATTGTGTCCGGGTTAAGTCCGGCCCTCGCCGATTTGCCACTACCGATAAAAAAAAATGAGTTCGGCCTCCCCCGATTCGAGAACCAAGCTTCGCCCCTGGTTACACTATAATACAATTCACAAAGGTTTCGTTCATCCTATTTGGATGTCGTTGTGTCCGGTTATTTGTTCGAATCTGTCACCGTCGCAAAGGTACGTAATAAAAAGGAAAAACGTGTTTGTTAAAGGTCGTTTATGATAGGAAGTGGGAGGCAATTTTTTTTGTTCTTGTTGGACGATTTTCAAGTAAGAGTTAATATATATTCTTGGGTGAATTAATTTCAAGGGAATTATATTGTTCTTTTGTTGTGAGTTAGCAAGATTAAAAAAAAAAAAAAAAGAATCAGAAGCTTTTATTTGTATCAAGTTTTTTTAGGCCTTAGATTGAGTCGCCCCCAATATACCGCACATACATTTTCTTTTTGTTTGTTGTGATTCGAGAGGAGAAAAAAAAATAAGAAGAAGCAGGTCACTTGAAAAAGTTAAAGGCGGCAGGGTGACAATGTTTTGTGGTGGAAGGAAATAAAACCGAGAGAGAGAAAGAAAAGATTGATTGGCAGTTGAGTATCTATATCTATATCTATATATATATATTGCAAAGGGATTAATCTTACATGTCATACTCTTAGGCAATCTCTCATTTGAGAGATACCACATAAGATGTGATGTGGCACCTTTAAACCAATTAAAAAAAAGAAATAAATATGATTTAACCTAATCTATTATAATCTTTAACATAATCTATTAAATACCTAATCTACTAAATCTAAATATTAAACCTTTATTATTTTATCTCTCGTGTTTCCTCTCATAACTTTTAAACGTTAATATCTTTTATATACGAGATTTTTTAAAGAAAAAAATTACACCAAATTAACGAGCGTTTTATTATCTTTCCAACGAGTACCATAGTGCTATATAAAAATCGGAGAAACAAAATGACTATTTTTTGTAACCCGACAGGTATTGTATCGGGTTTGGGATTAGTTTAAAAAAATTGTGGGTTTGGGTCGGGTCTGGGATTAGGTGATACCCGACCCGATTACCCGAAACAACATACCCAAATACCCGAACTACATACCCGATCATATACCCATGAATTTTTTAACGCATCACATAACCCTTAGACTAATGCGTTTGATATTTCAATAATTAACTTTTTTTTTCTTATTTCATGTTAGTTCTTTTTAAAATAGACTAATGTGTTCGATATTTCAATAATTAACTTTTTTTTTCTTATTTCATGTTAGTTCTTTTTAGAATGATCGATTACAAACTTCCGAATTCATTTGTAATGGCACTAGATTTATATCCCGCCGCAGAGATTCATTTTTTTTATATTTGAATATGATAACTTATGGCAGAGATTTGTTTTAAATAATAATAATAATAATATATTTTATTATATTATATTAGATATTTCAACCCGGGACGCTCCCGGGATAAAAACTAGTAATCTATAAAGACAAAAGCAAAGTAAGATCATGTGTAATGGACGTTATGGGGGCTTGAAATCTTATTTTAGCGCCCAAACACCGCTACGGTGAGGCTTTATGAGACGTTATATTGCTTTAAAATTGAAAAAATTGGTGTCAGGCGTTATGTATATAGCGCCAATTTTGTTTGGTTGGTGTGCACCAAATTTCAGCCAATAGAAAAAAAAAAAAAAAAAAGAGGGGGCGCTATAATGGTCTTCCACTGCAGGCAGTCTAATAGTTGGTGAAGATAACAATTCTTATTGAGAAGGGTGGTTGAATTTATTTAAAGGATCAACAACTGGTTTGCAATTCGTAGCAAGTTCAAAAGAAAATTGCTCGGGTAAAATAGAAAGAAGTGTTTTATTTTTGGGCCGAGTAGGTAATTAGGAAGTTTTTTTTCTTGATGAACTGAAAGAAAGAAAGAAAAGTTTGTGGTGTTGGAGATTGGTTTCGGGATCGGGAATCAATTCCAACTGAAAAGAACAATCTGGAAAAGAAAGTAAAGAAAGAAAGGCCACGATTATGAGTGGGGGACTTCCAATATTGACGGAATCAAACTACAAAGTATAGGCGACCAAATTGGAGGCGAGTTTGAAAGACTATGGCTTTTAGGATGTTATTGAACCTACAGTCGGCATAGCTGTAGATGAAAGGAAGATGTACACAACATTGGGGTACATATGTCAAACACTATTGGAAGACATATTGGTACAAGTTGTTGGCATACTCATGAATGCTAAGGAAGTGTGGCGTGCTTTGAAAATTCGATATCTTGCAATTGATTAAGTACAGAGGGAAGAACATGAAAAAGCAGCTGAAGAAGCCATTGAGAATGAAAGATTGAATGAGATCGCTATGAAAGAAAGATTGGATGCGATTGTTCGAGAAGAATCTTTGCAAGTTTTGGAATAAGAGGAACAAGAAAGAATTGTTTTAGAAGAATAAGATAATGAGATGAATCTTCATGTATGTTTTTCAGATTCAAAAAACCTTGAAGACGAAATTGTTAAGATCGACGAGCAGCAACGAAGCAAGAATTCTGTTACTGATCATAATTATGAGAAACGATCTAGTACTGGATGAAAGGAAGGATGTTGCTAACATATATGCACATTTAGAAACGTATGTGAAAGTCAACAATCAAGTATTTGTTGAAGAAAAATCAGATTTGAATGAAAAGTTCAGAAGAATTGTAACAAAGAAAAGCCCAACAGGGTATGAAAAGAAACAAAGACTAACCGAAATGCGAGTTTTGGGTCAAAGATGGGTTGCAAAGAATGTTTGAATGAGCAAAGAAAGAAAAAAGAAGTGAGAACGAAGAACTTGAAAAATGAAGTGGTATCTGAGATGAATGTACGTGGAAGAGTTGAATGTTAAGATTAGAGAACCTATTAAATAGGTGTGTTACAAACAACTAAAGAGAAAGGTTAAAGATGAAGTAATTATTAAAACTAAAGAGTTGAGAGCGCTATTAGGGACTCGAGACCATGGCGGTACAAGGTCAAAAAATTTGAGTCGAGTTTTAGGATTAAGGGGGAAGGTTGAAAGTTAATCCTAAAACTTGTATGAGTTGAAAGTTGAAGAGCTTATTTGAAAGTTTAGTTAATTATATGTGAGTTAGTATAGTTAATCCTAAAACTTGTATGAGTTGAAAGTTAATCCTAAAACTTGTTAGTTTAGTATAAACAGGGGTCTTGGTTAATGTTTTTATTTGTCCCTTTCCATTGTAAGTTCGTTTGTTTGAATAAAAGTCGTGGGTTCGTCTCCCCAAATATCTCGTGTTTGTGTTTAATTTGATTGTCTGGACCAACATTATCGTCGTGAGAAACATACTTATTGTACTAGTTACGCTACTAAAATATACAACTATACAAGGGTCGTACTATACTTTGTCGGTGCATGTCTAATAGACTAATACGCATTGTCCTTAATATTTATTAAAGAGCATTTGACGCTCTTTGATAACACCTTCACCATATAATATCAGTCGTTCGAATTTCGTTAGCGTTATATGTTTGAAAAGATCGTAACCACTGGCCAGTTAAGTTCCCCTAAGGGTGATTCAGGTCTTACCTTAGTGTTGCGATGCTATGGGTGTAGAAAAACCTAATGCAAGATAATACAACTAATCTGAACAAATCAATCACAAACAACAACAGAAATAGCGACAAAACGGTGACGTAAAAATATTATTAACCCAAACCAAAAAACCCCAAACCAAACCCAGATCTCAAACAAAACGTTTGAGATCTAAAAGAGATACAAAGTCTCTATAAGTCAGCTGATGATTTATCAGCTGACAATACCAGAATACAAAGAATAAAGACGATAACAAGACGATTACAAGACAATAAAGAAACTAACAGACGAAACCCTAATACCAGACAGAGAAGACAACAAAAGGAAAACAATGACTCAAAAGACTTGAAACCCTAAAATGAAAGGAATGGAGGATATTTATAGCAGGAGCAGAAGTCTCTGGAAAGTCTTGTACGTACAAAGGCCTGGGCCTGATTTAAAGCAAATGGGCCAGACAGCAAATGGAAATGGACTGGGCTCCACACAAGATCAACCAATCTTAACACGTGACCTGGGCCAACCTCAACCTGCACATATAAACTCACACATACATTATAAACGTGACATATAAAAAAATGTAACACTTGAATTATAATTGAGACAAATGTATTTTTAACATCCCCCCTTAATTCAAGTGTTTAAACATGTTTCTCAATCCAAGTTCATTACAAAGAACTTCATGTTGTCCACTATACAAACTCTTAGTAAAGATATCGGCTATTTGTTTAACCGAATCTATTTTAAGAGTTTGAACAAAACCTTTATTTACTTTTTCTCTCAAAAAATGTAAATCAATTTCAAAATGTTTTGTTCGGTCATGGAACACCGGATTTGCAGCTATAGAAATAGCTGACTTGCTATCACTATAAAGAGAAATTGGTAACTTGACTTTAACACTTAATTCAGCTAGCAAATTCGATAACCAAACAAGTTCACACGTAGTTGAGCACATGGCTCGATATTCTGCCTCAGCAGAAGAACGAGACACTGTATTTTGTTTTTTGCTTTTCCAGGAAACTAAATTTCCAGCAAAAAACACACAATAACCTGTCACAGATTTTCGAGTTTCCAAACACTTTGCCCAATCGGCATCGGAATAGGCTACCAAATCAAAATTGTCATTTCTTTTAAACATAATGCCTTTTCCAGGTGCACTCTTAAGATATCTTAACAAACGTAATGCCATTTTTAACACAGACTCAGTAGGTTTATGCATATATTGGCTTAGAAACTGAACCGTATAACTAATATCGGGTCTGGTTAACGACAAATAAATTAAACTTACCAATAAGTTTTTGAAAACCAGTTATATTTTCAAGTAACTTATCGGACTTGCTGTTTTTGACTGAAACTATATAATTCTGCTCAATCGGAACACTCACAGGTTTACAACCTAAGTATCCGAACTCATTTAACAATTCTAAGCAATATTTACGCTGATTTAGACATATACCCTCATCACTATACAACACTTCCAAACCTAAGAAATATTTCAATTTGCCTAAATCTTTGATTTTAAAACTTTCATTCAAAACAGTTTTAACAATGTTAATTTCATGTTCATTATTTCCGGTAACAACTATATCGTCAACGTATAGAAGTAATACCAAAAACACATCATCTTTAGCTTTAACAAATAACGAATAATCACAAACACTTTGAGTAAATCCTAACTTCAACAATACTTCAACTAATTTCTCGTTCCACTTTCGTGGAGCTTGTTTTAGACCATATAAAGACTTAACAAGTTTACACACTTTTGACCCATCATTATTATAATAACCCTCGGGTAATTGCATATATACATCTTCGTCAATTGACCCGTACAAAAAAGCGTTATTTATATCTAATTGAAACAAGTTCCAGTTATGTTGAACGGCTAAACTAATAACACACCTAACCGTAACCATTTTTACAACCGGAGAAAATGTTTCTCCAAAATCTAAACCTTCCCGTTGACTATAACCTTTGGCTACGAGTCTAGCCTTATATCTCTCAACCTCTCCACTAGACCTATACTTAACTTTATATATCCATTTACAACCTATAGCTTTCCTATTTGGTGGTAAATCAGTTATAACCCAAGTTTGATTTCTATGTAACGCTTCCATCTCGCTATTCATTGCTTCGATCCACTTTGGATCTTTAGAAGCATCTGAATAACTGGACGGTTCTACAACTCTATTCAAACTAGTAACAAAACAAGAGTTTTCAAACGACAAGTTAGAGTAATTTAACACCTTTTCTACCCCATATTTTACATTACCCTCTACAACGTAATCAGAAAATCTTTTAGGCATGGCAGACTCACGATTAGACCATCTAACAGATTCAAACCTATCTCCCTCAGGAGTTATAGTCTCATCACGTAATCCTTCATCAACTGGGTCGTCAGTCCCCCTACCTTCAGTACTACCAGGTTGCTGTTCACGAGAGTGAACTACATCACTGGCAGCTCTGGGAGAGTCGTCTAACGTTCTCCCAGGTGAAGGATTATGAGAACTATTTGTTCCCCCTTCATCATCGGGAGGACTTGCACTAGTACTACGACCACTTAAAGAACTTTCAGACTCAACACTATCAAACAGATTTAAATGATCCACATTTTCAACCACGGTTTCAGTATCTTCAACTTTAAAAGGAAAAATATTTTCATAAAATTTAACGTCCCGTGAAAACAACACCTCTTTACTTTCCAAACACCACAATTTATAACCTTTCTTTAGAAAAGAATAACCAATCATAACACACTTACTAGCACGACTACACAACTTATCAGGATCATCTAAAACAGTTTGAAAACATAGACATCCAAAAGTTCTTAAATGATCTAACGTGGGGGGGAACCCATACATCAACTCATAGGGACTTTTACCAGCTAAAACGGACGACGGAATCCTGTTAATAATATAAGCAGCAGTCAATACACACTCTGACCAAAAACTAAGAGGAACATGACTTTGAAACAATAAAGCCCTAGCAATATTCAAGAGATGCCTGTGTTTTCTCTCCACAACTCCATTTTGTTGTGGAGTGTAAACACAAGTCGTTTGATGTATTATACCATTACTATCACAGAAACTATTAAATTGCTTGTTAACAAATTCGGTTCCATTGTCACTTCTAAAGATTTTAACCCTTTTTGAAAACTGGGTTTTAACTAACTCATAAAAACTTATCAAATTTTCATACACTTCACCTTTGTTTTTCAAAAGATAGACCCAAACTGATCTTGTATAATCATCGACAACGGTTAAAAAATATCTATATCCTTCTCTACTCGTGACCTTGTAAGGTCCCCATACATCAAGGTGTACAAGGTCCCCTACTTCCTTAGTTTTATGGTCACTAAGAGGGAATGGTACCCTGACTTGCTTTGCCTTGTGACAGATATCACAAGTATGTAAATCAGGTTCCCCAATATTCAAGGACTCTCTTAATAGAGCTAGGACTTGACTGGACGGATGTCCAAGTCTACCATGCCAAAGACTATGTTCATTTACACTATTAAAACATAGATTACTAAAACTCACGTCACCACCTACAAAATAGAGACCATCTTGTTGTCTACCAGTCACCAGGACATTCCTTGACTTGGAATCCTGAACATAACATGCGTTTTCATTAAACAACACATCTAGTTTATTATCTCTAGCCAACTTATGTATTGACACAAGATTAACACAATAATCTGGAATTAGCAAAACATCTTTTAAGATTACACCATTAGCAAGTTTTACATCTCCAATTTTAGTAACTTTAGCATGTGTGCCATTTGGATGTTTGACCTCAACATTATATTTTGACACATCAACAGTATTAATCATGTTTTTATCACTACCTATCATGTGTTGATTAGCCCCAGAGTCCATTATCCAACCCAAAAACAATGCAAGTTTCACTAAACTAGAACAGCTAGAAAAGTTTTCAAACAATCCAGACAGCCTAGACAAAACTGACAAACCAGAAAAAACCATTTATAATAACTCTCTCACCTCCAACATTCGAACTTGAACTCTGGGGGTCAGGAACAGACTTCTCACTAATCAAGCTCATTAGTTTAGTAATCTGTTCAGAAGTAAAAGGAGTAACAGTAGACGTGGAAGCACACACATTGTTACTGGACACACTAGACCTCCCATTAGATCTGTTATTATTTGTGTTATTATTCCTAACACTTTGTGTACCCGGTTTCTTTTTAAAATCAAGAGGGTACCCAACAATTTCAAAACATCTATCAACAGTATGTCCAATTCTGTTGCAATGTGTGCATTTAAGATTGGGATTTGGTCCCATGTTATTAGTTCTCCTAAAGTTATTTACCAGATTACCAGAATTATTTTTAGACATGAATGAAACATTTGTACCTTTATTACTACTATTAGATTTCCTATGTGACTCTTCTCTAGACACAATAGAGAAGGCATGTTTAACAGATGGTAAAGGGTCCTGTAACAACAGATTTGTTCTAACAGGTTGATAGACTTCATCAAGACCCATTAGAAACTGCATAAGTTTTATTAGACTACTAAAACTGTTAAACTCTTTAGAGGCATCACAAGTACAAGGTGGTAACTGGACAATGGAGTCAAACTGTTTCCACATTGTATTTAACTTGTGATAATACTCAGACACACTAGCACCATTTTGACTCATGGAGCAAATACTTTGATGTAAACTAAACACAACAGACCCATCCACTTTATCATACGTTTCTCTTAAATCCAACCAAACATCTCTAGCATATTTTGAAAAAACTTGACCAAGATACAATTCATCACTGACAGAGTTTAACAACCAGGATAGAACAACGGAGTTGCATCTATCCCATTGTTTCCCTAGTACCTCATCATCATGAGGTCTAACAACAGTACCGTCTATAAACCCATATTTATTTTTAGTTTCAAGAGCAAGTTTCATAGCGTTAGACCACACCTTGTAATTTTCAGTACCTTTTAATTTTAAACTTATTATGGTTAATGAACTAGTGTCACTAGGATGGATATACAGAGGATCTCCTATATCCAACTTACTTATCAAGGTTCCAACATTAACAATCTCACTACCCCCAGCACCACCACCTTGTGGTCCTTGGGGTACTGGATCTACATTGTCACCCATCTAAGCAGACAAGAACACACAACAACAATCAAATAAGAACACAATCACACAGGCTAACAAATAGTTAGCAACAACCAGAAAGAACAACCCTAATAGACGAAGCTGTGTCAGTGTTCAGATAGTGGGTTCATCACTCAAGGTGCCCACCCAGATCTTAACACAGGAGTCTTTAGTAACTAATATATACGTATATAAAAAAACTTATACAACTAACAATAATAAACAATCAGACAACAAAACCACCAAGACACCACACAAATCAATACCGGTCCACCCTAACTCGGTCAAGACTTCTAGACAACAGACAGACACAACTGAAACAATAATCAACCAAGAAGGAACGATCTCACCGAGGGGGGGGACCCAAGTTAGGGTTCTCCTAACCTGTAACCTGTACCTTCACTTAGGGTACAGAGTTACAAGAGCAACTGTAGCTATAAAATCCAATCCAAGGTCAGCAACCTCCAGATCCGTACAATATCTCCCAAGATCCAACAACAATATGAACCAAATACACAACAGTGACCACACAGTAGACCAGATCTATGATCAAGACAAGATCTACTGGACACACTCAGATCTAGACCAACACCTATTATATTAGGTGAGATCCAAACCCAAAGAACAACAAAAAACCAGATCACTCAGATCTAGACCAACACCTATTATATTAGGTGAGATCCAAACCCAAAGAACAAGAAAAATACAGATCTACAACTAGACGCAGCGGAATAACCAAGAAAAAGTAATATCAAGAGCCTTAAGCTCTGATACCATGTAGAAAAACCTAATGCAAGATAATACAACTAATCTGAACAAATCAATCACAAACAACAACAGAAATAGCGACAAAACGGTGACGTAAAAATATTATTAACCCAAACCAAAAATCCCCAAACCAAACCCAGATCTCAAACAAAACGTTTGAGATCTAAAAGAGATACAAAGTCTCTATAAGTCAGCTGATGATTTATCAGCTGACAATACCAGAATACAAAGAATAAAGACGATAACAAGACGATTACAAGACAATAAAGAAACTAACAGACGAAACCCTAATACCAGACAGAGAAGACAACAAAAGGAAAACAATGACTCAAAAGACTTGAAACCCTAAAATGAAAGGAATGGAGAATATTTATAGCAGGAGCAGAAGTCTCTGAAAAGTCTTGTACGTACAAAGGCCTGGGCCTGATTTAAAGCAAATGGGCCAGACAGCAAATGGAAATGGACTGGGCTCCACACAAGATCAACCAATCTTAACACGTGACCTGGGCCAACCTCAACCTGCACATATAAACTCACACATACATTATAAACGTGACATATAAAAAAATGTAACACTTGAATTATAATTGAGACAAATGTATTTTTAACAATGGGCCATCTGAGTCTTACCCTCATTTTAACAAGCAAAGTAACACATTTTATCGTGATCATATATGGTTGAGCAATAAGTCAAATTAAAAACAACTACTAAACAATAAAAAGTAAGACGGTTAATTAATCAATAACACTATATCTTTATTTATAAACAATAATATCGTATACATATACATAAAAAGGAAATAATAACCAAAACATCTATAAGCTCCAAAAGTAAAAACCACATAAATAGAATAGAATCAAAAGAATCAAATGATCGAACCAAAAATCATGAACGGAGATAACGATCATAATAATGATGATGATGATGATGATGATCGATCATAATATCTACCAATCGAAGTCACACTTGGTCCTTTCAAACCTACGGTTCGAAACCACGCCTTCAGAAGTCAACGGAACCTTCAAGTCGCACTCAAAATGCGGTTTAAACTTTGGTTTCGCCCACCAAACCTTCAACCGTACCCTAAGCTTCAGCCTCAAATCGATATCGTGAACCCCATCGGTCCGCTCGGAATTATACTTCGATCTATCATCATTGTTGAGAGCGAGCACTTGTTCTCCTCTAAACACCGCGCTCACATCCTTCTCCTTCTTATGTCCCAAATAAAACCTTTCCAAATTTTGTGTGTCAAACCTCTTATCGCGGTACTCCGCGTTAGCTTCAATTCTATCGTAGTAAATCCCTATGCGTTTGTTGGGGTTACGGAACGTCATGTTGACTGCTAGGTTGTAGTACAAAGTGTCATTGTTAGGGGACAACGTGAATTGGGTGAGAGTGGCATCGTTAACGTGGAACTTGGGCGCGTTAGGGCGGAAGATGAGCCAGAACACAAGTACGATAATACCAAGGATGACTAGGATTGTGATCAGGATTTGGAAGATGAGGTTGAATACGCAACCACATATGCAACTGAAACACCAGGAGAACGGGTTGCAGCTGCCTCCACCGCCACCAGGGCGGTGGTAGGATCGGGTTTTTTTGGTGGGAGGGGGGATGGAAGGGCCGTAATAAGCCCCGTTGAGATGAGATTGATCAGACATGATGACGTTGTTGTAGGTGTGTTTGATGTTGTGAATATGTGGATGTGGTGAGAGCTTTATATAGTATTTTGTTGGGATAACGCGTTAAGGCTGCGTATAGATGAAAACACCGTGTGAGTGTAACGGATTGCGATTGTTTCAAAGATCACCATCCGAGTAACTTCCTATATTGGCTTTGTCAAGACGGTTGTTATTTTTATGTCAAGTTTTTCTGTACCTACTCAAACTGGCTTTATTATTTTAAATATAAAGATAAAGAATTAAATATATAAGAAAGGAACATATGAGATATTTCATACTTGATAACCAAAATATCAAACTATCAATCAGATATTTTTTTTAGTTTTTATCTAAAATGTGGGTAAAAATTAAATACAAATGTATTTTAACATATGAGATATTTGATAAACAAGAAATCACTATCAACCAATTATTTTTTCATTTGTATCCTCATATTAAAATGTTATTGTAAAACTGAAGAAAAAAAGAGTTAGCAAGACAACTTAAATTACACCAAATATATATGTCTTGTATGAGCAACATATATGTATCTTTTATAGCTATGTATAATTCACATGCTACATAAATATGTTTTTATACACATTGTGAGTTATAAAAGTAATATTTTAGGGATTTTAGTTAATTATTAGTAGTTCTCTTAGTTTTTTCATAATTTTATGGTTCTTTTTGTGAACCCCTAACTACAATTTACTATTATCAATGTGTGCTAGCCTAATTGGTACAGACATAATCCTTTTATAGGCGATTAGACGAGTCCAAGATTCAATCATTGAAAAGAGTATGTTTAGAATAATTATTGTAGATGTAACATGTGTCATTCAAGAAAAAACTATAAATTCGATTTCCTATTATTTTGCTATGCAAATACATAAATATATGGTAAAACTCATGTATAGAAACTTTTAGAAAATAATCGGTGTTTTCTTTGAAGAAGTAGTCAACAACGTTTATTGTTTTTGGTCGTCATTTTCTATGTGAACTACGGAAGGAGACATTTTGAATTTTATAAAAGACGGTAATATAAAATGTTGGGACACCTAACACATACGCATGCACAAACACGCGCTTCTATTTGTCTTACTATTCAAATACCACATAATTCTTCATCAGTTTTTCAATCATTTCATTTTCTTAAGTCATTTCAACGACCTTTTTTTTTTTTTTCTCTTTTTAGAAATCACAAAGGACATGCATATCAAAATTTTGTATTTAAGATTTGTTTTTTATAAGACGTGGAATATGGATTCAATACAGGCATACCGCTGATGATGTTATACACACAAACCAAAGTTATCTATGAAACTTTCCGTGTGGAATGGGATAACCAACAACATAAAACCAATTAATATATTACAGACAGTTTATGTTGGAATAAATATATTTATCGATAGCTATTATAATCATTTATATTACGACGATCAATTTTTAATATTATTCCAAGTTTAATAACAGACATGTCTTTGATGAGCGGACTATCATTACATGGGCCTTATAAGGGTGTCCCCTGAGCAGTCTCTCTCTCTCTCTCTCTCTCTCTCTCTCTCTCTCTCTCTCTCTCTCTCTCTCTCTCTCTCTCTCTCTCTCTCAATGTGTTCATAACTTAAGAACACATAAACCATCAGAACTACATATCCTAAAGGGAACCTAAATCCACTGACAAGCATGTCAACCTCAAATCTCTTGCGACATCAGTAGCAGGTCTCATGGATCTATCAGGTATTACTATTATTATTATTATGTTTTCCATTACATACAGTCAAAACTGATCAACATGTGGTATCAGAGCAATGTTGCTCATATCAGTTTTGTCAGTTTTCCATTAGTCCAGGAATCTAAATCAGAAAACAATCTTAATACCTGAGTAAATAATGGTTTCAGGTTTCATGTCTTCTCCCAAATCTAATAAGTTTTTTGGCTAAAGTCATCAGCCATAATTGGCTGATTAAAAAAAATTCGAATCATGTTTTGATCTCATAATGAAATTGAGATTAAACATGACTTGATTTATGAATCGTATAAATGTTTTGTCCGAAGATTTATGATTCCGGGCATTTGATTATGTTATGGTTTTATGTTTTTTTTATGTTCTTATTTTCGGTTTATGTTCTTCATGAACATATTAAGAAAACTGAAAATTCCTTATGTTTTGGTTAGTTTTAGGATTGATTTGTTGTTTCCTAAAATCAAGGGATGAAAGCAACCTTATGATTATCTCTTAAAATAAGGAAACAACTTTAATGATAATCAATAATTTTGGTAATCAAATTTTAAAACCTTAATGATAAGATTTCTGGATTAATAAACAAATAAGGGTTTCCTAACCCATAACTTGTTTCCGGATTAAAAGAATCTTAATAAAATTAGAGATATAATCGGTTCCTAAATTAGCTCAACAGAAACTTGTTCCTAAACGAACAGGAGTGTCCGACCAAGTATAACAGTGTCCGACCTCATTAGCCTGTGTCTGACCCATAAGAGTGTCCGTCCAAGTTTTCTATTTTCGAGCATTAAGGTATTTACGAACCATTATATCATTAGCGAAAACCCACTTATTTTCAGCAAATATGAACCTATTAATACGGAAACCTCTATAAAATCAGGGGGAAAATTTTTTTGGGAGAACCCGAACCCCCGCAGGGGGCCATGCCCCCCGTACCCCCAGAGAAGATTTCGTGGGTTTCAATATGCACTAACAGAGGCTTATCGTTAACTAATTGGAATCTTGATAAAACCTAACGTATCAGTTTTATCAAAACATTACTTAAACCTTGCTTAACTTGCACTAACATTTGAGGTGTCACTTCTGCACAAAGGTGATGTGTCACATTAGGTGGTTATAAAGATCTCGTTAAGCATTGTAGCTCGTTCACATAAGTGCCATAAGGTTTCACTTCTGCCCAAAGGTGATGTGTAACAGATTATGTTAATGAACTGAGCGTATTGCATTAGGACTTTGAATGTCTCACTTCTGCCCAAAGGTGATGGGTTACATTCAGTGTCGGCAATTTAATACTTAAATAAATAGCGTATAGCCAAAGCTAGAGCATTGTATTTAAGTAGCTTATGTTTTTTTGGTGTTATTATATTATCATATCTTCATATCAAAATTGATCCTCACAATTAATGATCCTTCATTAATATAATGATCATAATTTAAGTCTGCCTTACATCAATACCCATAACTCAACTAAGTGATCCACTCTAATTATCAAAACTACGAAGAGTTATCTTAAACTTTGTTCTTATTATGTCTTAAATTACCTCTTAAGACATAACATTCCTACGCTCTATCTGATAAAGTATTACAGAATAACATTGAGCATAAGAAAGTGGGATACACAAAATGTCTCTTATGGTAATCAAGAACGCTTTTACTGATTCCTATCAGGTGAGCTATTAAAGATTCTGAAATTCCTAAGACTGATGTATTATCTATGGAAATGAAAGAATATAATGAATTCCTAAGAAGCGTGAAATAAATAAGTCTAACTCTATGGTTAAATGGGATCTGCGAATACATATTAATATTGAATAACATGACTCATAAAGCTAAGGGTTACACATGAAAATCAATAAATTTCTAGTGCATAATAACTTTTCCATCAGTACAATTAGATGCATTATGAATCAACTATAACACTCAGAAATATCAAAGTAAAATGAGTGTGTTGATAGCGAATTATGTACAGGAAAATGAACGCATTAAACTAGAAAAGTTGATGTTATTCACCTTACTACTATTAAACCTACAAGAGGAAGAATAATTACCATAGAGAGGATAATTATAAGGTATGGAAACAAGATACAAAGTTTTCTCCAAAGGGAAAGTCTTACTAAGCAAAACTGTGCCATTAAGAATGGGCATAAGAAATGAGATTACCCATAAGTAAAGAGAACAACTGGCTAAGATATGTAGTGCCTAATTAAAGATATTTAACTCCACAAATGCTAATGAATTCCAATTAACACATGATGGTTGAGTCTAGTTTTATGCATTTCCTTATCAGAATTCAACAAATACTTAAGATGAGAGTTAGTGGCAAAATTAAGGGTCTATTAACCATTAATAGCCGATCTTAGTGTTGAAGCTTTATGATACCTTACGATATATGATACCTTACGATATTCTTGAGATTACTCGCAATTTAGTATCAATACTAAAAGCTACAATTTTTTTTTATAGTTGTAAGGTTTTAATGACCAAACCAAAGCCACTGTTAAGTTAAACTCTTAAATTGTTTGTTGTCATTATCTGAATAGAAACCTTATGAAATAAACTAGATGATCCAATAACATATTCACAACTTTTGTTATCATGAAAATGAAGATTTAACAAAAGAAAATGAGACTCATGCAATTCATCCACTAAGACCAAAATTTCATGAGAAATCATGACCAAGTCACTAAAGGATGCTTGGCTATCAAATCTCATTCTCAGTGACTTTAAAGCACGTGTTAAGCGCCCTAAACATTAAATGACGTAAGGAATAAATGGGTTTTCATCATAAGTCATAATTAATTGATATTAGTAGAGCTTAGATAAATATCTGATTGTATCTAACTTGTTTCCTACAGACCAAAGTATTAAAGAAATCAATTCATATATACTTAATGAAATTTCCTCTAAGTATGTCCTTAAAATACCTTATGAAATTTTGGACTATAAGGGAATCAAGTATAAAATATATGAAATATTCTCGTTCACACGCATCGTTAAAACTTATTATGTGGAGATACTAAGAGACCTAAAAGATTAGTGGGAGCATTAGATGTCCTACTTATGACTTGCAAAAGTTACAGAGGTGGGGGGAATGGAAATTTGATCTATCCTCAAATTACACCTCTTGCACTGGACAACGCTCTATCACAACTTGTCTCCTTAGCATTTAACATACTCCTAACAGAGTTTTGTGGATGCCTAAATATGGGCGAACTTAGATTTCTTACTAAAGTAATCCTCATCAAGAGAAACGACAATAAACATCATTAGGTTGTTTTCTCTATTAAAATCTATGGATCTTTCAAATGTTAGATCTTAAGCATGCTGAATTCATTAAGATTTATAAGGTAAGTGGGAGCAGTAAAAGTACTTATTATGACTTTTCGTAAGTACAAGATGCGGGGAGAGACTCATTAAAATTTGAGACTCGTTAAGTTTAACTCCGAATTTAACTTCGATTATTCCTCTTGTACACCTTACTGCACCAACTATTACACACTTAGAAATTAATATTGCTCATTATATACCTGAAAATATAAACACCTAACTAAAGTTAAGTTTGTATCATAATAAACCCAATGTTCAACTCAGGAGGTCATCTGGGTCTAAAAGCCCATTAAATTGATGATTATGTAACCTGCCTGACTAACACAAAATGGATGTTTGGAAAGTTTACGGATCCTACCTCCTATAATTAAATCATTAACATCAATCAGTCTTTAAATGGAATAAAGGCTATTATTAGCAAAACTTGATTCCATAATTTAGAATAACGTTTGGGATTTGGTAGAATCACCTAATGGTATTCATAATTAAACTAGATTTGAATGGGGATGTTATAAATAAGATTGATTGTAAAAGATTATACTCAAGAGGAATTAGATCATCAAAGAATCTTCTTACCTATGTTACAAAAGATTTCTTTGAGGATCGTTATCGTCCTAGTATCTCATAATAACTAAGAGCCACATTAGATGGACATTAAGCAACTTTCCATAACAATGACCTAGACGTTCATTAAACAACCTGAAAGTTCTAAACTGAAGGGTAAGAACACTTAGTCTGTAAGTCAATAAGATCCATGCATGGGTTGATGCAAGCATAAAATGTGTTGGAATCATAATGAAATTCTCTTCATTAATAACTAAGTGTATTAAAGAACCTACCTCAAGATGAGTGGGACCAACTAATGAAAAATTGTCCTTACATAGATGACATTTCTCTTGACAAGTATATGTTACCTAAGTCAAAGCATTGGTCATGCATAATTTTGACATGATGAATATTGGGGATTCCTTTTACGTTATAGGAATCAAAATATACCGAGATAGACCCAATGGGATATTAGTTTCATCCCATAAGTTTTACTCTAAGCGGGTCCTTAAGTATGTAACATACAACATTGCTCTCTTTTAGAGGATAATAGGATAATTTGAGATTATCACCTTATGCTTTATTAATTAGAAGACGGATGTAAATTTAAGTCTATGCTTGTTTATGATATTATTCATATTGCTTAGTACTAGAGTTGACTAGATTGATGAAAAGCATCTAATGGAACATTACAATATCTTTAAGAAACAAGAGACTATAATCTAAAAAAGAAGTGTGAACCTAAAGTGATTGACTACTCTTACTCTAACTTTGTTATATTCAAAGGAAATCAAGTGTCAATTTCTGGGTATATCATAACGTCGGCATACATAACTATTTTATGGAGGAGTCATAAGGAACTGTTAACAACAACCTAAGTTATCATGACATAATGTGTTGCTGATCACAACAGAATGGTCATTAAATGTTGTTACTAAATTTATCAGTTGACTCATAACTTATTAACTCCATATAAATACTAAGTTGAAGACTTACTGTGATAAAGTCAGCTGCCCTAATTTCTTGAACAGTAACAGTTTGAGAGGAGCTGCATTAGAGTTCGATACGAAATTGTTGTTCGCTTATGTTAAGAACAAATAGAGGAAATCATAATTTTGTATCGAATGCATTCATGATATGCTTATGGATCCAATAACTAAAGGTCTATTACCCATAAAGTCTCACTAAGGGCCAACTAAGAGAAAATGGTTTTACTAGTGACCATGTACAACTGCATATCGTATTATGAATGACTTATGACTAATGACTAATGATTAATGATTAATTTTCCTCATTATGATTTGTTTGTCTATTAGTATGCTAAGCTAGCATAATGGCATAAAGACAACAATATAACAAATCAACAACTAAGGACATAACGTTAATTGATCATAATATTAAGTTTTAAATTTGTTTGTAGTATGATTAATGGGGGTCCTAAGTCGAATAAAGACTTAAGGATTGTATTTCTCTGCTACATTTTAGGTTTAGAACTAAAATGAGTATTAATCTCTGCAGACTTACGTAATACTCATATTCAATGATTACTCGGCTAAGTGGGAGAATGTTGGAATGAATATACGTAACGTTTGTATATTTATCGATAGCCATTATAATCATTTGTATTATGATGATCAATTACTAATATTATCCTAAGCCCAATAACAGATATGTATTTGATGGGCGGACTATCATTAGATGGGCCTTATTAGGGTGTCCCCTGGGTATGTATAAATAGAGAGGTTATTATGAGATTAGAGTTGACACACAATCATAACAACATAACACCATTAGCAGTCCCCCCCCCCCCCTCTCTCTTAATGTGTTCATAACTTAAGAACACATAAACCATCAAAACTGCATACCCTAAAGGGAACCCGAATCCACTGACAAGCATGTCAACCTCAAGTCTCTTGCGACATCAGTAGCAGGTCTCATGGATCTATCAGGTATTACTATTATTATTATGTTTTCTATTACAACATACAGTCAAAACTGATCAACAGTTTATATATAAACAATTGATTTTATACAACGCCTAGTTCTGTTGTGGATATAGGATTTACATTATATATCATCTTATTGCTATAATAAATTTGTTTTGGTATAATTACACGCCTAGATAACCATATTTCTAATAAGACACAAGTCGCAACATTTTACATGTTATCGAGAACCACTTGTCCTTGTTTGATGTGATGTTAAACTCGATGTATGTGAGTTGCTCTCTAGATTATCCATATTTTTATGTACTACATATGTTTGAAGTATTGTCAATTGGGCGTACGTTTATTGATGATACGCAATGGCGGATTTTTTTTTCAGGGGCACCCCCCACTTTTTTAGTGTATTTTATATCGAAAAATTATATGTATTGAGTCTTCTCCCCTCTAGTTTTACCGAAAATGCATTTCAAGCTTCGCAAATGAATTAATACGTAAACGAAAACGCTCATATACAAGTGATATTTTTCGTACAACATGATTTTTAGGCTGAATTGATTGGATTTAAGCTTCCAATTTGACCAAGAAATCGCATCTCATTTTTTATGCGTAAATGTTCCCTTACATGGGTATAAGAGTATGACACGTAGCAGAAAATGACCAATTTCATATATATATATATATATATATATATATTATATATATATATTATATATATATATATATATATATTTTTAATGCAACAAAATATATTTGGTTGGATGAATCGATTCAAAATGACATCAACCGATTTATTTAAGAGCTAAGTATTAAGTTTATGAATAATTCATGTGGTTTGGTTTTAGTCACACTTTTAGGGCATAAAACCTTTTTTTTTTTTTTCATGTTTGGTTATGTGCTTTTCATATTATAACAAGTTACACAATCCGAATTTAGGCTGTCCATTTAATCGCATATTCGGATAATCCGAAAGAAAAACAATACAATATATGTTAGTTTGATACCGTAGACAAGCCCATTATAGTGTAAGGAAATTTTTGAGGCTTATAATTTATAACATGTTTGTGCCACTTCGAAACACGGACTAGATTTATGAACATATGATATATAACTAAATCCAATCCACAGTCCACACTTCAACAGTGGGCTAGTTTATCCTTTAAAACGAGCCCATTAGACAAGTCCATTATTAATTTATAAGAGGAAGCTTTCTTCACTTTTAATAGATCTGGGCCCAGTGTGTGTTTTACCATCGGAATTTTGGCTTTCTTATAAAATTACATAATTTATGAGAAAATGTTTTTTCGAGAGGTGATCTGTACACCATTTAAAAACTTCCGACACCATTGATGCTGTTGATGGTGTATGAAGTGATTTAAATGGTGCATAAACGTCACCTTTATTTGATATCGTTCTTTTACCACGACATTAGCACGCGGGGAATAATGCCTATAGTACGTGCTACGCACACGACAAAGCTTATTATATTGTCATGTGAAGGAACAAAGTATAATAAAAAGGATGACATAAAACACAAACCACCTCATCATGATATGTTGTTTAAAGGTAAAAACAAGTTGCATAAAGATGATTTTCTTTAGAATCAAAAGATACCTGTGAAAGGCTGAAAGCTTTCTAAACACACTTTGATATCAAGATTCGAACAATGGGCTAAGAGTCTTAAAGACGCTTAGTGGACTTGTGCAAACTTTACAATTACAAAGGGTTCTTGTTGATTAATAAATTTTATAATGTTAAAATTTTACTTTTTTACATAAACTTTGTTTTGTAGTTCTTTTTTATGTACGAATATTAAAATTACGATTATGTATATGTAAAGAGAGATAAAGCCCTAAAAAAAGGTGAGACCTAAAGTCTATATATTAGGTGCTTCATCTTCTAGCCACCCATGTCTCATATATCATATATCCCCCATAGTGGATTATGATTTAGTATCTTACTTTAGATTTATATATAGTCACCATCTTAATCAATGGTATTTTTTATAAAAATTGAATGATTGTCTCAAAATCAAGTATGGTATATATCATTTTCATGTTACAATACTTGTGCGCCACTAGGGCCGATTAACTTCTTGTCGGTGCTGCCTACACTGATATCCGGTCACCATCTATGCAAAAAAAAAAAAAAAAACGCAACAAATTATTGGCATTAAAGTGATTTGGTTCGGGTGGTTATAGATAATTTACATAGTGACATGTTTTAAATATGCAAATGTGTGCAATAGATGGTTGTACCCTTGTTAAGGAAGTGTACCACTACATTCACATGAGTGTTGGGTGAGGTGGCTTTGAAAACAAGAAAAGAAATCGAATGAAGATGTGAAGATAAGAAATGATTGAATGTTGATAACTTTAATGTCGCTTTCTCTTCAAGGAATCAATTATTATATTTTAATTAGTTACCACTTGTTAATCATAACCCATCTAATCTATGCCAAACTTCTTTAACTTAATTATACTTATTTTTAGGTAAAATGTTGAATTAATTACCTTCTTACTTATTTTTAGGTTCTAATATGTTCCCAGTCGCAGCAGTGAAGTCGAAGATTAAGGATTTTCGGGACAGTGACGATGTGTTCAAAATCAAATGGATTGCTTGGGTCCCATTAATGTGTAACATTTTTGCTTGGCGGGTGGAAATGGATGGGATCCCCACGGTGGAAGCTCTCGCCAAAAGAAATGTGTTCATTCCTAATGATCGGTGTAAACTTTGTTAAGTTGATCTTGAAACATCGATACACATCTTCTCTAGTTGCGGGTTCTCATACGGGGTGTGGTCTTTTATTTGGAGGTGGTGTGGCCTGGATACGACTGCAGTGACTAATACAAGAGACATTTTGCTTTTTATACAAACATGCTAAAGGTTGCAAGTGGGGGAAAGAAGATTGTGCAGGGCATCATTTTGGTCTCCCTTTGGTCGATTTGGAAAGCGAGAAACGAAAAGACATTTAGGGGAGTGGAGCCTAAGGTTAATCTGGTGATAGGGAGCATAAAAACTTTAACGAAAAGAATAGGTCCAAGTTCAATGATCTCCTTTGAGAGGATTGGTGTATTTGTCCCTTGTATATGTTGTAGTTGTTTCGGTTGGTAGTCCTTGTTTTGAGGACTGCCCCGAGTTTGTTAATGAAAGTGAAAGTTCAAAAAAAAAAAAAAAATTACCTTCTTACTTTTTTTTTTCCTGAACGAACAAGTAAGTAGAAGCTGGGTAATCTGTACGCGTCTATCAAGGGCCAAATGAGCCCTAGCCGGTCTTTACATAGACGGACGAAGCCCCTAGCCTACCAACCACAAGTTCTGAGGAAAACCTTACCATCCACCCGTTCAAAGGCACGACAATGGGATAAACGGTAAAACCCGACGCTCTCAAAAATCGAACCTGTAACTTTTCAGCCACAGATGTTCTATCACTGAGTCACGCACCACTCTACCATAAGGTGGGTGGTACCTTCATGCTACTAATTGATAATTAACTTGCTGTTAGATTATTTTTTTAAGAGTTAATTACTATTTGAGGAAGATAGAGATAGAAATACAGAGAAAGAGTAATAGTAGGTTAATATTTGTGTGTGGTATTATTTTTTGTTTTTTTTTTAATACCTTTTGCATTAAATATTTGTACATGATATGTAAATGACTGAAATGCCCTTCTAGCTAACAGATTTGGTGGACGATCTTAGTAAATTGGATTCCGATAGTTATAATTTGAAAAGTCAGTGCTTAAGTAGTTAAACGCTTGTTTTAACTTGTAATAGGTTTTTTTCGTTAAACTTGTATTTATTCTGATGAGTGTGTGCCGGTTCCTTTGAGGGGGTGCGTACTTATGAAATAGAAAAGTGTTCGCCTAACTCAAGTCAAGTCGTGTGAAACCATTTTTTTAATTTTAAGAACTGGTTCAATTTCAGGTAGGGATGTGAATTTTTGACATGATATGAAATTCGGCATGAACCTAACACGAAATTCGCGGGTTTGGATTTTTCCTTAGCGGGTTTGGTTTGGTTTAGTTTCAAGTTGATATTGCGAACCTGTTTAGCTAAATGGGTCAGGTTCGTATCAAAGCCAATGGGTGGTGGGTTGACCCATTTATTCCATTTATATTATATTTTATATTTTCTTTCAAAATATGTTTTTAAGTCCTAAGTTAAACTGGTTGGGTATTTTATAACTTAAAAAGAAATTGACAATAATTTATAATCAAAATGTAATATTTTTTAATTCATATTTGTATTTTTTTTTGTAAAAATGTAAATTCAAAATATTAATTTGTGAAGAAATAAAAAAAAACCCGGGTTAAACGAGTCGTGTTTGGGTCAAACAACGAATATTTGTGTCGTGTAAAATTTATGGATTAGGATCAAGTTAACCTGTCAGCCTATGAACATGACCCGTTTAAAAAGGAAGATAAAACATCCTTTTTTGTTATATTTTTAAACTTTATTTTGGTATGTTTTTAGTGTAGACAATGGCGATGCAAATGAAAGTTTAGGACCATGGTCTCGTGATAACCCAACACGATAACATGATTCCTCATGTGTATTGTGTGTGATGGCGGAAACAAGAGACACATTTGAAAGCGGTTAGAAACGTTTGATAATGATGAATAAATAGGTTTCATATTTCTAACACAAATCGGGCAGGGCTTCGGCTTCTAATCACACCTAGAAAAAGGTTAGAGAATGAGGAGTATGAGTGTGTTATGTATAGGCACACCTCCATTTGCCCAAACTAACAATGGCAAATAAGCAAAGGCTAACGAGTCTCTCCATTCGCCTAAATCTCATTTTACGCTGATGATCATCAACCTTGATCTCTTCGAGAAGAACAGTGAGTGTTTCATTAGTCAGACACTTCTTAAGATTCGAGACATGGAAGACACTATGCACGTTACTAAGCTCAGCTAGTAAGTCAAGTTTGTATGCCACCGGTCCAATCCGTTCCAGAATTTCAAAGAATCTGACATAACGAGGATCCAGTTTACCACGTTTCCCAAAACGTATAACACCTTTCCATGGAGAGACTTTCAAAAGAACCTTGTCGCCAACCTGGAATTCCAATGGTTCGCGACGACTATCGGCATAGCTCTTTTGACGATCATGGGCTGCTGCCATACGATTACGAATCTGTACAATCTTCACGGAAGTTTTGTACAGAAGTTCTGGACCAGTGAGCTGACTTTCGCCCATCTCAACCCAACAAAGAGGAGACCAACATTTCCACCCGTAAAGAGCCTCGAACGGAGCTGCCTTAATACTAGAATGGTAGCTGTTGTTGTAAGAGAATTCCACCAACGGTAGATGACTGATGTGTGAAATGTGTAGTAAATAAGTCAGTCAAGTTTTAAAAATGGAAAAACCTACAAAACCACACACTAACGGAACGTGTACCGGTCGCAGTGTAGCAAAGCAAGTAAGTCCGGAATATCGAACCGTGGACACTCTATGGCGACTCTCGGCACTAAACCTCAAGTTTTAAAAATGGAAAAACCTAAAAAACCACACACTAACGGCAAGTGTGCCGGTCGCAGTGTAGCAAAGCAAGTATGTCCGGAATATCGAACCGTGGACACTATATGGCGACTCTCGGCACTAAACCTCTGTCGACTCCTAGCCTATTAATTTGGATTTTTGAGAATTAATTATAAGCTAAATGCAAATAAAATAAATAACACAGAGACGAAAACAAGAAGCTAAGAACACTGGATCAAACTCAGATAATGTGGAAGGCAACTACCTAGGTCTACAATCCTACCCGCAGACTCACAACTCTCGGAATCGAATAATGGATTGGCTACCAGGTTTTCTAAAGATACGCCCAACCCACGAAACCCCTAAAGTATGCTAGATCACCTCCCGGCCTCACTAACACCTCTCAGAAAATCCTAAGGGACGTGTAAATCACTGGTTACTAGTTCGGTTCACCTCCCGGTCTCACCTCACTAGGGAATGCTAAGGTACTCGAAAGACTTGCTCACCTCCCGGTCTCGCTAGTCACAACACACCCAAAAATGTGAAGGAGTAATCTAATTGGCTTGGAAATAATTCGGAATTACAAGAATCTAAAGACACACTAGGCAAGGATCACCTCCCGGTCTCACCTTTACCCGATACCTAAAGATCTAGACAACTCGACACCCTATCACCTCCCGGTCTCAAGGAATGGCAGAATACCTAAGTCCTCTAAACTCTCAAATCAAGTTCCTATGGAATTAGACGTCAAAAACCATAAACTAGTCACAAGCACAAAGCAGGTAACCTAGCATGCATCTATAACTGAAAGACATTCAACAAGACACATGTGGAACTATCAAAGATAATAAATTAGACTTAAATACCCATATGCATCATAACCAAACACAATTAAATCTTTACCAAAACATAAGCCAATTATATAATTAAACGAATCCGAAAGTTATGAAAATGCTAAGTATTCATCATACCGACCTAGGTAGCCTAAAAAGTTTAGCTATTCATAACAACGGAACAAGATGAAAACAAATGTTCAAAATAACACATAGTCATCGTCTTAATATTTATAACACAAAGTAAATAAATATAAAAATTATAACGTTTAGTGATTAAACCCGTAGCTTTAATTTTGAACCCGTGCCTTCAAAATTCTCTCCAAATTGCTTCTTGCTGCTGTCGATGTATTCTGCTTTGCGGCAGTATGAATTCTTTTCGTCTGACTTCGATAAAATCCTTGACCGCTGTGTTTTTTCTCTTTTATAATAATGTTCCACCGACTTATAATATTCTGCCGTAGGTTTTTTTGACTTTGCATAATATCTTGGGCCTAAAAAACTCCCTCTTTTTTTTTCTTTGTTTTTCAAACATACGAGACTACTAAGTCTCTTTTCTTTAATTTCATTCTTTTTCCTTTTATGTATTAATTATTATTATTTGATGCTCGCTCTACTCGGGTGTTCTTGGCTTGACCAAAGTTTCTCGTTTACGCTTCAACGTCTATGAACACCTGCTCTCAAATGTTCGTGTCCCGATTAGAAATCATTCGTTTTGAGCTCATTTTCCACGAACACCTATAAAATAATAAAATATAAAATAAATAAATAAATAATAAAACTGACACGAAACGAATACAAATTTGACCAAATAATATACAAAATACATAGTAAATTAGATGTGTTTTGCAACACATCAATGACTCTCCCAACTCTTGCCAAAATCGACAACACATGCACGAAGCATGTCTTCTAGCGTTTGAAACGTCTGCTCACTTTGACCATCAGTTTGCGGATGATAAGTTATACTCATGTCTAACTGAGTACCCAATGCCTTTTGCAAGGCATTCCAGAAATGCGAAGTGAAACGAGAATCGAAATCAGGGAAGAGGGAAAGAGGCACCCCATGCCGAGAAACCACTTCCTTAAGATAGATGCGAGCTAACCGCTCCAAGCTGTCACTTTCCTTAATAGCTAGGAAGTGTGCAGATTTTGTCAACCGATCGACACTCATCAAAATAGTATCACAACCACTTGGTGATCTCGAAAGCTTGGCTACAAAATCCAAAGTGATTCGTTCCCACTACAACTTAGGAATTTCAGGTTGCTGAAGAAGACCGGACGGCTTCTGATATTCAACCTTGACTTTAGCACAAATCAAACACTTACTCACATATGAAGCTATATTAGCCTTCATATTCGGCCACCAATAGAGTATCTTCACTTCCTAATACATCTTATCGTAGCCGGGGTGAACAGAATATCGGGATTTGTGAGTTTCATCCAAGATAAGCTCTCGCATGTTCCCGAATAACAGAACCCAAACACGTTATGCAAAATAATGTAGGCCATCAGACCTGAGCTCCAGATGCCTGTCGGAACCATGCATGGCTTCAGCTTTAAGGTTTTCCTCCATTAAAGCTTCTTGCTCCGCAGAACGGATTCAGTCAGGCAAACCAGAATGGATAGTGAGCTGTAAAGCTCAAACACGATGGGGCTTAACGGATTCCTTCCTGCTTAAGGCGTCTGCCACAACATTTGCCTTACCAGGATGGTATTTAATAGCACAATCATAATCGTTGAGAAGTTCGATCCATCGACGCTGTCGCATGTTCAAGTCCTTCTGATCAAAGATATGTTGAATACTCTTGTGATCGGTGTAAATGGTGCACTCGGTACCATACAAGTAATGTCTCCAGATCTTTAAAGCAAAAACAACTGCACCCAGTTTCAGATCATGGGTAGTATAGTTCTTCTCGTGAACCTTAAGCAGACGAGAAACATAAGCGATAACTTTCTCGAGTTGAATCAACACACAACCGAGACTCCGGATAGAAGCATTACAATATACAAAAAAAAAACATCTGTACCCTCAGGCAAGGATAATATGAGTGCAGAATAGAGTTAAGCTTCAGCGTCTGAAACGCTGACTCCTGAGGATCACCCAGTCGAACTTTCAGTTCTTCTGGGTAAAAGATGTGAGGGGTTGGGCGATCTTCGAAAATCCCTCAATAAAACGACAATAGTAACCTGCGAGACCTAGGAATTTCCGCACCTCAGATAGCGTCTATGGTGCTTCACAGTCTTTGATGGCTTCTATCTTAGCTGGATCGATATGTATTCCTTGCTTATTAACCACATGACCAAGGAACTGGACTTCGCACAACCAGAAGTCACACTTTGAGTACCTAGCGTAGAGCCGTTCTCTTCGCAAGAGTTCCAAATCAAGTTGAGGTGTTCCTCATGGTCTACGCTGCTCTTGAAACAGATCAGTATGTCGTCAATAAAGACAATGACGAACTTATCAAGATAAGGCTTGTAAACACGGTTCATCAAGTCCATAAATACTTCCGGGGCATTGGTGAGTCCGAATGGCATGACCAGGAATTCAAAATTGCCATAACGAGTTCGAAAGACAGTCTTCAGAATATCAACTTCATGCACCCTAAGCTGATGGTATCCGGATCTTAGATCAATCTTCGAGGAATAACTAGAACCCTGAAGCTGGTCGAACAGATCATTGATACGACGAAGAGGATAGCGATTCTTGATCGTCACCTTGTTGAGTTCACGATAGTCAATGCACATACGTATACGGAGGCTTCCATATTTCTTCTTGACAAAAAGGATAGGGGCTCCCCACGGGGACAAACTAGGCCGAATGAAACCTTTATCTAATAACTCCTACAGCTGGTTGGATAATTCCTGCATCTCGGGAGGTGCAAGTCGATAAGGGGCTCGAGCGATAGGAGTTGCACCAGGTGCAAGATCAATACAAAACTCAACCTGACGATGAGGCGGAAGTCTAGGTAAATCATCAAGAAATACATCCGAAACGTTACGCACAACAGGAATGTCTTCGATCTTCTGTTCTTCAGTAGATGATATAGAAACAAGAGCCAGAAGGGTGGTATAACCATTCTGAAGATACTTGTAGGCCTTCATATAAGAAATGACACTCAAAGGAACACTACTCTTTTCACCGAAAACCGATAGAATCTCGCCATCAGGGAGTGGAATTCGAATGATCTTGTCAAAGCAAACAATCTCGACATGATACAAGGATAACCAATCCATACCCAGAATGATGTCAAAACTACCCAAATCAACTGGCATAAGATCAACGGGGAAGGACAACCCCGATATCTCAAGGTGTGACACCAGTCAACGATCCAGGTCAACATCCGTACGCATTTTATTTATTATTGTCATTTCATGTGCATAATTAGACATTCTTGCACATACTACCCCCCAAGTTTGGTAATGCACGAGTTATTAAGAAAGCTCAATAGATCACCCATCTATGCATACAACACCCAGACTATACCACACAATTAGCGTTGAACAATCAAGCCAATCACACGCTCAATATGGAGCAACTGGATACCCGATTCCTATACATGAACAAAACAACAATACACGTGACAACATTTAAGTGGGAAACTATACAATTCCACTCTTGAACCAAACCATTCCCTATGTATCCTATGGGAATAACACACCAAAAATCCTAGATCAGAATCTAGAATACGAACACATATTAACATGAGTTAATATCACACTACAACACATGTTTAACATTAATTAACACATGATACCATGACGCTTAGATGGATATTATTATCACAACTATCAAAATATCCGTACACAAGATCAAGCATACACCTATGTTGCCACTCGAAAAGGTATCCTAGCATCATGAACAACTAGAGGTTACCAAAACATACCATATCTATGCATATATATATAATATATATATATATAATCAGCCAAACACACATGTATATATATACCCACGATCACATACCATGCCCACTTAAATTGATAAGTTAGATAACTTATAATTGTATAATCAACACAAGATCACATGTGATTGTAACTACACATTGAGCCACACTTTTTCCTTGTGATCTTAGCCGAAAAACAACCCATCATAATCATCAATGACAACCAAGTTTATACCCTTTTAGGCCTTGCATGATGACACCACATATCCCATAACATGATCATAACCTAAGTTTAGAAATACTCTATTTCTTTGTTATCTTCGGCCGATCACAAACAAACACCACATCCACAAGTCCCTTTCATACAATATGTCCATATCTTATACCAAAGAGGAATTGACAACTTTCTCAACACCTCCCAATGATAATTAGTTTCCTCATATGATCACCCCAAACATTCTCCCTTGCCCAATTCTTTTCGGCAGAAAGGGACACCACACAAAACACACATGTTTTGTTTGATATGTAGGACAATCCTTGTGGCATTGATAAGTCACCATCCACCTTTTTACATCCTTATATCCGCTAACCTCCACAAACACACACTCATAACCATTTTGATAAACTTACCCTTATGTGTATGTGAGCTCATCCGATCGGCCAAGCAAAGAGGATCAAGGACACACATGTAATGGTTGTCAACTTACACCAAAGTGAACAAGAAAACAACATTGAACCCTTAACCAACTCAAGTCAACATGCTTCTTTTTCCTTTGTCCTTTCAATTGATCCACAATCAAGGGGCATGAATGCCAATCATTCTTGTATTAATCCATACATAAGACAACTACATAGAAACATTTCCCCATGAATGATCCTTTCCCCTTTTGATTCCTTGAGATTGGCCAAGAGGTGTGGATAGGGACAAGAGAATGTGAGTTGTCATGGATTAACATCAAACCATGTTTTGCCTCTTAATCCTATCACAAACATAGGAGGATGACTTACCATATATAACCCCTCACCCCTATAACCGATCGTGTATATAAAGAGGGCCAAGCATTGAGTTTTATTCACACATAACAAACCACAAAGTCCCTTGTTTCCACCTTTGGCTTCGGCTCTCCTTAAAACTCCCTCACCTCCTTCAATTCGACCCAACACCTTCAAGGATTTGCATCTAGGAAGCTCACAAGGTCACGAGTTCCGTCCCATCATCTATACTTGAGGTATGTTATAACTCTTCGTAATGTCTAGCTTCTCTTCAATGACATCGGCTCTTAGACTATAAGGAGTTGGGGGGGGGGAAGAAGGGGATGAAGCGCCATGTGGCACTTGTGGGACCCTTGTGGGGGGGGGGAATAATTGTGGGGAGTGGAAGGGGGGAAGAGGGGGGGGGGAAGGAAATAATATTATATTGTGTTAAAGTTTTAAAAAAAAAATCTGACCAATCCACGCATGCCACCTCACCCCCACCCCAAGCCCCACGCCGGTGAATTGCCTCCCGCCCCAAGCCCCACGCCACTCTCCCGCCCCTACCGGCGGCGGTGTTCCCCCCCCCCCCCCCCGCCCCTCTCCCGCCCCCACTCCGCTTAATCTTAACCTATCACTCGAGTCTCAAACTCTTGTAGCTTGGAGATTCCTATATCTAGTAGCACTCGAGACACTAGGATCACTATGGTTAAAAGATGCAAAGATATAGCTTTTATACATACTCATCCAAACACACATGGCCTTCGGCTGAAACTTATGCATATCCACATGATGTTAATTCGCAAAAGGTGTTTCAATCACACGATTTATAATTAGAGTGTAACCTTTTTAAAACTAAAACATGTATATGTTGGAACCCGAATAATGTATGGTGATATGTTTATGTAATCACACTCAATTTCATGTAAGGACATTAACACACACCTACAAACAATCGGTTACCTAATAAGTGTCAGTTGCGAATCAATGTGATAAGGTAAAACAATCGAAATCGAACCACCTATACACGTGAGATTTCGGCTATGCCTTTATAAACATATGTTAACATAACCACCACATGTGTTAAAACCATCTTTCGGACATTAGAAGGGATAACATATGTTAAAACGTTTGCCTTGCTATAAAACTACCACACTTGTTGAGATTGGGAATATTCTACTCCCATGACAACGTGTGGGGCCTATTTGTTAGACATAGATACGTTTTCCCAATAAAACACCCGAGATTCTCGAAACCGAACATCTTACAAAGTACACATGAAACCAATAATAATTTTCACGTACACGAACTATGGTCCACACATAACTGACACAAGGGTCCACGAATCCAATGAACATCTTGTATGATAAACGACAAGAACATACAACTTACTATGTCCTTGATAATCATAAGGCAAGCATTGTAAGGATGGTAGTTACCGCACACCTCAGCTTTACCAGACCACACGTACTATCATCAGGTGAGTTTCACGACCCCGTTTTGCTATTTTTCCATTTTTTGGGGGATAAACATGCTTGAATCCTAGTACATTTCAATTGTGTGTTATTCTATCGTGACTACCATGTTGAACATGAGACATTTCGTTCATGAGATCAACAGTCTTCGTACTTACATTTACACCGTAACCATTAGCTATCAAAAGCTATAGAACACTTAAACAAATCTATTGGGTTGACACCCCCACTCTTGGTTAGTCGCTCTAACCGGTTACATACAAAAGAGTGTTAGTATTCTACTATACATATGTTGTCTTTATTGTACACTGTGCGAGGCACAACAGTCAAGAGGTTTGGTTATGGGACTCATGGTTTGTACAGTAATCATTCGCTTAGCTAGCCTATGATTGGTCATACACGAATTACACTAGCACTTTACATAGTACATTAAAACCTGTTAACTCACCGACATTATGTTGACAAATGTTTTATGCATGTTTTTCAGGTAATTGACCATGAGGAGCGGAGACTTGGGAAAGAGGTTTGAGCATGCACATCGTGGTACCATCATGGGTTGGAATTTAATAAAGTTGGTTATGTTATGTTTCGGTATTTGAGACAATGATTTCCAGACAATTTTATGTTTAACCTAATTATGTATGACAACATTTATTGTTGATGGTTTCGTTTTAATTTACATCTTATGTGTTGCTCGAACCTTGTTCTTGAAAACCTTTCGAATCACATCCTTGTGTTTTCCGCCTTTGCGGGGTGTGACACAAGGCGACTTTCCCTAAAAATGTGTGTAACCTCAATTTGTTTACCGTTAGCCAATTCTATCAAGTACTTAGCCTCTAAAGGTGTAGGTACTATGTCTAGCAACTGACTAAACCCAACAGATATGAAACTCTTATCGGTACCATAATCATATAAAACGAAGCATAGCGATCGTTAAGAAGGAACGTACCGGTAACCGTATCTGGATCTTGCAGGCTTCACCCGAGCCAATGATGAAAGCGCGTGCATTCCTGCCGCCACCTCCGTTGTTGCCATTACCATTCCCGTTTTTTCCAACATTGCCCTGCTTCAACTTCGGGAAATCCCTCTCGAAGTGCCCTGCTTGACCACAGTTATAATAAACTGGGTTTTCCTGTGGAGCGGGGGCGGTAACAACAACCTGAGCCGGCTTTGATTGAAGATTGACCCTAAAATCCTTAACAAGATGACCAGCCTGCTGACAACGATTACAACGGAACTTATTACAAACCCCGACATGATGATACCCACACAGATTACACTTCGGGTTCCTCCCAGCATATCCTATTGCTTCTGACCAGACGATGACCCTGTTGCTTTGAACTTCCTTGACTGTTGCTGAGGCTGAACTAGAGCTGAATTCTTCCCATAATTGTCCCACTTCCTCTTGTTGTTCTCAGGGGCTTTCGAAGCGGCACCCCTAGGAGGTAAGACACCTTCCTCAACCTTCTGATTGGTCAGCTTATGAGACAACTTGGTAGTCCCCTACAGAGTAGTAGAATCATTCGCAGTCACTAACCCACGAACTTCAGGCACTATTCCAGCAATGTAGTGCTCAATCCCCCTATACATCGTTGTAGTCAACTCTGGACACATAACTGCCAGCTCATGGTGCTTAGTCGTGTACTCCTCGATCTCCGATCCCACCATCTTGTGGTTCCACAACTCTTTCTCCAGCTTCTGCATCTCGTCCCGAAGGCAATACTCACTCTTCAAACGATAAACAGACTCATTCCAAGGTATGGAATTGGCCCCCCCTATGCCTAGAGTCTTAGTAGTAGAGTTCCACCATGTCAAAGCAGGACCTTCCAAGGTACCTGAAGCAAACATCACATGATCCACTGCCGAATAGTGGCACATAGCAAACACAGACTCAATCTTCTCTAACTATCTTAGTAGTCCCACTGCTCCCTCAGTCCCACAGAAACTGTGAGGCTTGCAATCCATAAACATCTTAAACATGCACATAGGCTGCACATGATGAGGTGGTGGCGGGTTTACAGCATTACCTATACAAACAAGCAATACTGCTTCACCAAAATGGATCAAATTACCAAAAAATAGGTAAGAGTAGTCGCAATCAAATTACCACCGAGGCCCTGTTGAGCGACGTGGAAAGCAGCAAGAGCAATAGACACCTGCTCCTCAACCAAATTGTTCAACTCTTCTTGGGTCATGTTGACATTTCCACGACCCACAGTGCGACCACCGTCGCCACCACGACGTCCACCATTGCGACCACCATGTCGAGCACCACGAACTCCTGACATCTTTTGGCACCACAAGAACAAGACATTCAGAATCACTAGTATGGGCCCATTAGTAATTATGATATAGAATCGTATTGATCCGACCAATTTGTATCAACTACAAATCATCTTATCAAGATATCGTATGAGTCCCCAAGTTTTGGCTGAAGTGTGTCCATTGGAGTATAGAAGGGAGATATCTGAATCCTGGACAGATCTCTAGAATACGTCGAATCCACTCCAATGTACACCACCGCCGTGCAAGGATCTACAAGCTAGCCTCTTCGTCTTCATTACCCGAAGATGAAGAAAAGATAGAAATAGAAATAGAAGATAGAATCAGATAATAGATAAGACATATGATGTAACATGATGATGATACTGACACCCCTGCAAAGTTGGTAAGTTTTCCATTTATAACGACTCATAAGTATGTGACCGTCAGGTGTGTGAGACTCGGATATGGACTACACTCTACATGCAATCCTAGTTCACTATAACCATTGGCTCTGATACCAATCTGTCACACCCTCAAATTCCACTTGCAGGGTTTTACCGCGAGGCGCGTGACACACCAGGTTCCAAGTCAATGGTCACAATAAACGACAACTATATGAGTAAAAATAACGTAAACCAAACCATGCTGTTTTAAAAGTATCAACCCAAATACCGTGGAAGAAAAATAGTTTACAACTCCAAATGAAAGTAAAAGTAAATTTTTAAAAGTTCAACACAATGCATGAAACCTAGACGCCGTGGGACTCCACGCGCCTATCCAAATCTGCTACCTTAGCGACCTGAGAAAACATGCTAAAAATGTCAACATACTATGCCGGTGAGTTCACAGAGTTTATAAAAGCGTTTCATAAGTTTTGAAAGATCAATCCCATTACTACTATGTTATGCGAACGTTAGCTAGATGTAAGTGTGTTACTACTATGATTGGAAACCATTAGTGACAAGATGTTTCGTGTGTTGTTGCCCGTATGGGCTACTGTCATCCCCGATAGGCCCTGAAGTTTGAGACAATATGCATCCGTCTCCAGTCGACTCGGGTGGGGTTTTTCAGGCCCAATAGATCTATCCACATTTACCCCGTTATGTACCCCCATATTAGTGGTTTCCTTGGGACTTGGATGAGTCGTATAGTAAACAAGAGATAACCATAGTATAACACGATCTTTACGTATCCAAAAATGTGTAGCATGTTTCTCCCCCATGAGAAAGTATGTGAAAGCGAGGCTGTGAAACTCACCTTAGGTTGCGTTCTTCTCAAATAGATGATCTGACAATGAAATGATAGTCCCTAATACCGGTGACCTATCATGAAATGTGTATAAGTGTCTAGACTATCAACCAATAGGTTAAATAGTCCTCCATTGTCCTGATCATGACCATGTATGTTTGAAAACGTGTTATAATGCTGACCCAACCAGACAAGACAAACTCGACATCCCGTTGGTGACCCATTACATCAGTTGATCAAGCATACACAGTTTACACACAAGCAATGCACATAAAACACTTAGTTTATATCAAATGTTCACATTTTCACACGTGGGTACGAATGGAAACTTTCATCTCTCATTCTTACCCTTAGTTAGGTCGAATGGAAAATGAGTTTTTTCATTCGTACCCCCGATGGTACGAATGAAAACTTTATTCGACCTGTTTGTTTGTTGCACTATTTTGACGAACAAAAACCCTTCAAAACTTGTCGAAAACTTCACGAAATGCAACAAATCACAGCAGTCAACCTTATCTATCCTACCCATATGTAACTACCCCCTATTTCACACATAAATCCGTCCATTTCACATAACAAATCACAACTTTACCCAAAATGGCAAATTATGGAGATGTCACATCAATTGCATGAAAACTTTACCCATAACGAAAATTTTTGAAATAACATCATGTACAGATCAATAAGCATATATTTACATGAATAAACCCATGATATCCGCCGTCTTCAATGAGCTTGTGGACTGTTTCAGGTGACCGTTGAGGCTGTTTCAACTGATATCGACGTTGGGATAACAGTTTCCTTGTTTCTCGCCTATTATTAATGCTCGTCAGTTACACATTTGACTCTTTCTTTAAGCTTGGACTTGCCTTGAAGGTACAACTCTTACATCTTCAGCTTCGTTGACTTAGTAAAATAATATAGCCGTTAGAGAAGAGTTAAAAGTCTTTATTATTGATTATATGAAAAAAGGTAACTTCTTTCTTCTTCTCTACTTTCTCTAAATTCTTCAAAAACTTTCACGAAAATATTATGAAGATGGGCAAGAAAACAACCAGATCTTCTGGGAGTGTTGGAGTCCCAGAGGATTTCACCTCTCAAGACCTGTTAAGCAATCCAGAACAAGAGATTTGTTCCTTTACTGATAGGGACATACAAGCTTTGAAGGACTCAGGGTCCTTCCCTAGTTTTGCAGAGTTTCATCTCTATGACCAGGGTGCAAAATCTGATTTTGCATCCTCAGTATGAGTCTGCTTTCTATACCTGCCTTTTCTTCTTGGCTTAAAGTATCCATTCCCTCCATTCATTAAAGAGTTCTTTGATGTGACTGGGATGGCATACGCCCAATCCATGCTTGAAATATGGAGGATCTTAATGGTTTGTAATAAGATCATTGAGAATCATGGCATCAATCTTCAGATTGGTGACCTGTCTTATCTTTATAAGCTGAAAACTCATGGTTCCAACTGCTATGTTCTTCAACTTATAAACAAAGACCCTCCATTCCTGTTTAATGTCATCAGATCTGACAGGTCCTGGAAGTCTAAGTTTTTCTTTGTAAAGAGGGATTCCATTCCTTATGGGGATGATATCCCAATGTCTTGGTTAAAAAGTGGTAAAGTTTTTCAAAATCATAAAGTTCATTTTTAAGATAAAAAGGTTTTTGTAGATATATCCTGAGGATATCACTAACATTCTGAAAACTTTTTTGTGACAGGTTTCCCATTTGCTAAGGTTGCTCTTCCTTTTCCTGATTCTTTCATCAGATACAAAGCTGTTTTAGATTTACCTGAGAAAGCTAGAACTTTCAAAGCAGAAGAGAGCTACACCACTAGCCAAGCCACAGAAATGTCTGGTAAGTATTACTTGTTACATCTTGAGGATGTTCATATTGTTATATGTACCTGTCTAAACCTGTATTTCTTTACTCTTTTCAGCAAAGAAATCCACCTTCTTCGACCTTGATGACATTAACAGTCAAGATGTCAAGGCAGCCAATATCACTTCGCCATTTTTCACATATATTAAAGATGAAATACTTACCTGTTTTCTTTCTCTTGTAGGTACATGAATATTTGCTGCAGTCCCTGGATAAGGTAGCCAAAGAGATGAACGACACCAAAGTCAAGCTAGAAGACGCGAAGAAGACTACTTAAGATAAGAGCAAACATCTTGAGAAGGAACTTGGCAAGGTGAAAACTGAGCTTAAACTGGTGAAGACTAAACAGGTCAAGGCAGTGCAGGGGCATGAGAAGGAGATGGAGGAATATAAAGGGCTCGTGACATCTGCCATAGTTTCTGTTCTCTAGGCTAGGGTGAGGATGGCGCTACAGGCTAAGGATCCCATCTTCAAGCAAGAGGATTGGGATATTGAGGCCTGGCAGGAGAAGATCAGAAATCTGGGAGGAAAAGAGGTGGTGTACGAGTCTATCCCTGATGCTGATCCTGAGGATGCACCCAAGGAGCCTGTGGTGGAGGAAGTTGCGGTGGCTAAGGAATTTCAAGTGGGCAATGAAGGATGTAAAGACTAGGCCTGAGCCCACTTTTTTAGAATTTGTGGTTGTTTTATGATGGTAGTTTGTGGTTGAACAGTTTCAGACAATTTACTTTTTTGTATGTATAAACAATGAAAGGTTTGGGGTGGAGGGATCTTGGTTTTCAAGACGAAGCCCCAAATCTTTATCTGACCTGGACCATAGATGTTGACCCCTGGTGGATGGGTCCTGGTTTAGGATGAAGCCATGGGTTGGTATCAATTTTGACTTTATAAATAAAATGGAATGGCAATCTGTTTTGACACTACATCCTTGTGTTCTTTTCTTCATTATTTTGATATCCTACAAATATTACCAAATAACAAGTATAAAAGAATGAGATGAGTTATAAACTTATACCTTCAACAATTGGTCTTCAAATTAGTATGATGAGAACAACTTCAACAATAGTGACATCCTGAGGATCTCCCCAGTTCCTGTTATATCCTTAGGATGTTTCATCATCCTTAGAATATTTTCCAAGTTCTTTCTCTTTGTCATCCTTAGGATAGTCTTCATCATCCTGAGGATGTCCCAAGTGTTGCGCCTTCAAGATAGACTTAAAGATCTCTTTTTCTTTTCAAGAAAGGATTCATACCTTTTTAATAATGACTTGTAGAAAGATAAACATAGTTATCATACTGGCGACAAGGCCTTATATAAACTGGGGTCAAACCCATACTGATGTATAGTCTTAAGGATGACTGGAGACAAGGCCAAGTGTAACATCTGGAGGATAGCTGGCGACAAGGCCACTAGCAACTAGGCCAAATACGAAAAAGAGACATTGAAAAATGTCTACACCTTAGGGATTCAATGTATACTCCAAAAATGATGAGATTATCAGCCACTTTTACATGAACCGGTCCCACCATCCTGAAGATATACACGAATAATGTGCGCTCCAGGCGGGGTTGCTAACCCAATGTGAAATGTGAAAACCTTTAAACCTTAGGAAGGTGTCAGACACCTTAACGTAGGAGAGGGTGGCCAACCCTCTAGTCTGCAAAGTTCCATCTTCAGGATAGACCTGAAAAATTCTTAGGATGGACTATATACTAGACCATTTTTAGTTGTGAGATCATTTAAGAAAATGAAATGTAAACAAAGATAGAAGGTTTTCATACCTTATACGTGATAGTATTTAAGATGGATTGCATTCCAAGACCTTGGTAGAATTTCTCCTTCCATAGTTGAGAGCCAATATGCTCCTCTACCAGCCTCAGAATCAATCAAATATGGTACTTCCCATTTAGGAGCCAACTTACCATCACTTGGCTTGGTAGTGTTTTGAAAGGATTTTCTTAGAACCAAATCTCCCACTTGGAATCTTCTTATTCTTATATTCTTGTTGTATGCTTTAGCAATCTTCTGTTGATAGGCTGCCATCCTCAATTTAGCAGCATCCCTAAGCTCGTCCACTGTTTCAAGATCATTTCTGTTAGGAGCATGGCTTCTGTTCCAAAGACCAAGGAGAAAGGTGTTTGGTCAGTTGCATTCTTGGAGGTGGTTCTATCTACCCAAAGTACAAATGGAAGCTCTTCTACCCATTTTCCTTTCTTTTCTCCAAGCTTCTTCTTCAAATTGTTGACGATGATCTTATTGGAAGATTTTGCTTGTCCATTAGCTTGAGGATGGACAGGTGTTAATGGTATCATTTTGATTCCCCAGCTTTCACAAAAACTGGTAGTCCTTTTGCTGATGAACTGAGATCCATTGTCACATATAATCTCAGATGGTACACCAAATCTTGTAAGGATGTTTCTCTTGATGAAGGATACTACTTCTTTGTCATTGACTTGTACAAATGCTTCGACTTCAATCCACTTTGAGAAATAATCAGTCATGACCAACATGAACACCTTTCCACCAGGAGCTTTAGATAGTTTTCCTACTATATTCATCCCCCATTTCATGAAAGCCCATTGTGAGATAATAAGATGTAATGGTTCAGCAGGTTGGTGGAGGATGTTGCTATGTCTTTAACAGGCATCACATTTCTGGGAATATAGCATGGCATCCTTATTCATGGTTGGCCAGTAGTATCATGTCCTTAGAGTCTTTGAATATAAAGCTCTTCCACCTATATGATTTCCACAATCTCCTTTGTGGATATCCTTGAGAACTTCCTTTGCTTCTTCCTTGTTAAGACATCTTAGGTATGGACCTACAAGAGATTTTCTATACAATACATTGTTTATAATAATAAATTTAGATATCTTCATCCTGAATGCTCTAGCATTTTCCCTATCAGGAATGTCGCCATCAAAAAGATACTTTATGATAGGAGTCATCCAGGATGTATCATCTTGATCCTGAGTAGCAAGGACAATGTCATCCTTAGGATGTATAATGCTATCCTCAGGATGAACTTCTGTAGTTGCTTGCTTTAGGATGTGAATGATAGGAATTTTGGATCCTTCTGGTAAATTTAATAGCTTGTGGACTGGTAAATATTGGATCCTTCGTTCATCATGTCCCTATTTTTAATTACACAAAAAGTAAATTAAAGATCCCGTGAAATCTGCCGTCTTCAATGAGCTTGTGGACTGTTTCAGGTGACCGTTGAGGCTGTTTCAACTTATATGAACGTTGGGATAACAGTTTCTTTGTTTCTCGCCTATTATTAATGCTCGTCAGTTACACATTTGACTCTTTCTTTAAGCTTGGACTTGCCTTTCACGTACAACTCTTGCATCTTCAGCTTCGTTGACTTAGTAAAACAATATAGCCGTTGGAGAAGAGTTAGAAGTCTTTATTATTGATTGATTGTACCTGCAACAATATTAGAACAAGAGAATTCGTTAGTCTATCCTCGGGATGCACATAGGTCAGAATAGTGTTACATCCTGTAGTCTGCTTGATCCTTCAGTATCCTGAGGATGTCACACATAATATTTGAGGTAAATCCATCCTGAGGATTTCACCACCAACATTGGGTACGAATGAAAAACTATTCATCTCATTCGTACCACCTAAGGTACGAATGGGATTTCAAGTTTTCCATTCGTGCCTTCGATGGCACAAACGAAAACCCATTTTTCTAAATTCGAGTCTACAACCCCCAATTTGTCATTTTAACATATGTTATCACACTTAATCACATAAACATGCATTCACAAGTTGTTAATCATTAATAGAACATACAATACTTGATAACTCATTCCAAATATGTAATTTTAACAACAGGACTCGAGACTTGTGTGTATGTGTGTGTTTCCCCAATGATTCCCCAAATCATTAAACAATGGACATTACATGAGTGCAAACCGACTCCCAATGATTCCCTGAATCATTGAACTGGCTCAACTAACCCAGTTAAATACGTTAAATAAATGTTTTGCTGAAATAGACTTATGTGTATGCAAAAAGTATTAACCAGAGTTAGATACCTTTTCATGTTGACAAGTCAAATTTTCAATTGACTAGTTATTTGGATTCTTAACTCGTTAGAATGTAATATTATCCATTTCATTCTAGTATACATTTTAGACTAACTAAACTACAATTAATCAATATATCCCAATGATTGATCAAAAACATACTGAGGTCAACAATAGTCAAGATTGACCAATAACCAATTCCTGATTCTTCAAATTATCTTTTCAAACAGGTAGGCCTGTAAACGAACCGAACGAACACGAACACATAATCGAACACATTTTTGTGTCCGTGTTCGTTCATTAAGAAATTTGCCGTGTTCGTGTTCGTTTATGTTTGTTCATTTAAAACCTAAACGGACAGTTCATGAACATAAACGAACACAAATGATCAACATAAACGAACACAAACAAAAACAAGTTAATAATGATTCATCACAATTCAACCAAGTGTACATCACAATGCAACCAAAATCAAATGACGGGTATGTACGACATCGCTATGGTCTCTGGAGATGGGGATGAGGGAGACGGTGGCGCTGTGGAGGCTGGAGAGTAGAGACGGGGCTGTGGACGGATGGAGACGGGGATGTGGAGGTTGGAGGCGGGGCTGTGTTGATGGTAGGCCAGAAGTAGAAGAAAGTAGGGTTGTGGAGTGTGGATAAGAAGGGAGATTGGGCTGTGACGCGTGGATTGCATCTGATAAGTGATATGGTTAAAATGTTATGGTTAGGGTTAAAGTTTTAAAACATATGAATCAAGATACTTAATAAAAGGAAATAAATAATAAAAATAAAGTTAAGTTTAATATAAACGAACAAAAATAAACGAACGATCATAAATGAACGAACATAAATGAACGAACAAGACGTGTGTTCATGTTTGAAACATGTATCAATCTTTCCTTACACTTCTAATATAATAGTGGTATCGAATATGGATAACTCGAAATTTGGTGTACTACAAATATTGTAATAAAGAAATGCATTTTGGGTCGTTCTTGTTCCATTTCAATAAAGTTTACCAATATTGCAAAACAAACTCTTGTTAGATTCTGAAAGCATATCCAACAAGTTTTAAACATTTTTTTTACATTATAAGTTATCAATAATATAATGTTAGAATCTTGCATCATTTTCACTGTTATCGTATACGAGGAATTCATAATGTGATAACAATGTTAAATTAGATTCTTGTGACGTCACGTACATATTGGACCCTTTCTCACACACATTACATATATACTACAGTATATTATTGTATGTAGTTTGCATATTTTCAAGTCGATATTGTAATTCGTTCATGTTTGAGTTTGATTAAGTTAATTGAAACGTAAAAGAGCAATAACCTTCAAATTTTTATACAAATATTTAATAAACAAAGAATACATATAACTTCGAAGTGCCACAAAGGTTGAACCACTTGCAAATTAATCCAAAGGTTGTTATCGGTCTAAATTAGTGCCTTTCTACATCACCTTTATTATTATTGTAGACTTGTGCACATGAGAAGGTTTTTTTTCCATGAGACACTGTCACTATCACCATTACCATAATCGCATGTTAAGGCCGTAAACCTAAGTTTCTAGGGAACACTCATATTTCGAAGTGCCGACTCGTATTTTGTAATTTTAAAATATTTAATTAAAAGATTAAACGTACTCAAATCTAACATTTAATTTTTTTTGATAGTAATAACATTTATTTAGTGTCACTGAAGTCACATTTGTATTATTTACAAAACCACCTAAGTTTTTAATATTTAGGAAATGGAATTAATTAATCCTAACTTTACTAGTTTAGAAAGCAACAATCACAACTTGAAAGTTGGACTTTAACATACCCAACTTGTCATGGATTTTAATCCATTGGCCCAAAACTAACTAGGGTTACCTCAGTTAGTTTTCTGTTGACGTGGGGATACTCATATTGGGCCTACTACAGGGGTGCAACAAGGGGACCCCCTCAGCCCCCTTCTTTTTGCATTGATCCTCCATCCGCTCATCCTTCGTGTGCAGGGCGCATGTTCCTTGCCCTTCCATGCTTGGTATTTGGAAATTGGCATTATAATTGGTAAGGCAGAGGAAGTTGCGAGGGCGTTGGGCATTATTCGCTCAGAGAGGGCGTCTCTAGGGCTTAGGCTTAATATTCGGAAAACTAAGATTTTTTGGCCGTCATGCAATGGTTAGAAGAAAGTACCAGGTTTATTCCCCAGCGAGATTAGCAGGCCCATGGAGGGGCGGTTAGTCGAGATGCAGGGTTTATTAAGTCTTTGGCAGCTAAACGAGCTCTGCGGGCGGATGAACTTATGAAACGACTGCCGGACTTGAGGGACCCCCTAAAGTGAGCTCCTTCTGTTGCGCTCGTGCATGGGGGTTGCTAAATTAGTATTTAGGCTCCGGACTTGTCAACCTAAACATGTAAAAGAGGTTGTGTCTATCTTTGATGCAGGCCTGCGAGGGGCAATTCAAGACATTGTTGTCTGCGAGGGACCGCATTTTGGGGATCTCCATTGGAGGTTGGCTTCCTTCCCTATGCGTTGCGAGGGCTTAGTGTAACACCCCGCCCCTCTCATCACCAATATTGTCCGCTTTGCCCATCTAGAGCTCACGGATTTGTTTTTGGTTGCCCAAGTGGAGACTTCCCAGGAGGTCACCCATCCTGAAATTTCTCCCACCTGAGCACGCTTAACTGTGGAGTTCTCCTCTCATCCACTAACATTAAGCCCCAAAACGCGTTGGTGATTTAAGAGACAAGGTATTACTTATGAACCAAGGATCTCTCCTGGCCACGGCCGATGTGGGATTTTCCTAGGGTGTCACATTCACCCCCTGTTAGAGTCTCATCGTCCCTGATGAGGTATGCACCCACCATCCCGAACGGCACAGGAGTGGCTCTGATACCATCTGTAACACCTCGCCCCTCTCATCACCAATATTGTCCGCTTTGCCCATCTAGAGCTCACGGATTTGTTTTTGGTTGCCCAAGTGGAGACTTCCCAGGAGGTCACCCATCCTGAAATTTCTCCCACCTGAGCACGCTTAACTGTGGAGTTCTCCTCTCATCCACTAACATTAAGCCCCAAAACGCGTTGGTGATTTAAGAGACAAGGTATTACTTATGAACCAAGGATCTCTCCTGGCCACGGCCGATGTGGGATTTTCCTAGGGTGTCACACTTAGGGCTTCTCTTGGCGGAGGACGTCTCCGAATATGCCTTTGTGGCGTCCAGGGCCCTGTCGTGGAAATTGCAGGACCACATATTGCGTAGAGATGGTGTTGTGGGGGTGGATCCTGACTACTCCCTTGCGCTTGGTACTATTGGAACAACTCTCCCGAACCATGATCTAGGCGCTTTTACTCATAAGGAGACCTCCCCCAAGAAACCACAACAAACTTTGGCGAGTGCTCTTTATTGTAACACGTGCAGGATATGGAGGAGCGGTTTGATATGACCCCACGTCAAAAGATAGTTTTTGCTTGTCTCAAGGGGGCACATGCCCAAGATTTTTTTACTGTTGTGCCCATTAAAGGTCTTGGGCAACAGATATCAGCAGTTGAAAAGAGAGCCATCCTCAAATACCGGCTCATGATTCCTCTTTTCCATCCAGATGATTCATGCCCCATTTGTAAAAAAGTCTGTTTGGATAGATTTGGCGAGCATGCCCTCCACTGTAAGGAATTCTCGGGGTTCAAGTATCGTCATGACTAGGTTAGAGATGTTTTATGGGATGTGCTTAGACGTGCTGGAATCTTAGCCAAAAAAGAAGCCCATGTTAACTTTCTGACTGATCCGCATGAGGGAAGATCTACCCTGCGTCCGGCGGACGTCCTTGTGTTTGGCTGGGCAGGGAGTAAGCACGCGTGTGTCGACCTCACTAGGGTGTCCCCATTGGTCGGGCTAAGAGACAGTGGTTTCGTTCCAGGACAGGAGGTTTTGAAGGCGGGGGCTAGGAAAGTTGCTAAGTAGGAGGCAGCATGTGTAGAGAATCAACACGTGTCCATTCCGTTTGCCGTCAAAACATTTGGATCCCTAGCTCCTGAGGTGGTTCGCTTTTTGGAGCGGGTGCAGAAGGTGGTCCAAAGTGACTCACAGAGCCCAAGGAACCAAGGGTTTGTATTTAGTAGAATACGTTTTGCGATTCAAAAATGAATAGCGGCACAACTTGTTGCTCGCTTACCAATTATCCAGATGTAATTTGGTTTTTATTGTGGAAAAAAATATCAATTAGATTTCTATTTTATAACTATATAAACTGTACAGTAAAATACATGCTCGTACAAATATGCATAACTTTAAAAAAATATATAAAAAAACATATAAGTTTAAATAGTGAAATATTATCAAACTATACTTACTATAATAGGAGAGTCGTGAGTGACATAAGAAATGCTTAGAAAAGCTTATGTGTCAAGCATAGAGATAGGCCAACAATGCGTTGGTGATGTAAAAAGTGATGTCATTAATCAGCTTAAAATTATAATTAAATAATGTCACTTGCCTGAATAGTGCTTCATAAATTAATTAAATAATGCCACTTACTTTAACAGATGTTCATACAACTGTTGCTCCAAATTCAAATTTAAATTTCAAACTCAAAACCCCATTACACAACTGTATAAAGGTGTCATCTCTCTCTCTTTCTCTCTCTCTCTCTCTCTCTCTCTCTCTGTCCATCTGTCTGTCTCTCTCAAATAATATATTGCTTTCTCTTAAATTCTTAAATCATAACAGATGCTTTTCTCACACTCACGTTCAGATCGAAGGATTCAAGTATCAGGTAACCAAATTCTAATCGATCATAACAATAAGAATAAAATTTATCTATGTGCAATCCAATAACCATGGAATCTTTTGTCTGTTCCATTAGCAACCAGAGTATTTAGGTTGAAAAAGGTGTTGATTTTGGGAAGATTCTTACAATCCAAGAAAAATATTAGTTGTACCATTAGCAACGGTTCAACAATGGCAGCATCAAACTCAAGCAAAAACCCCTAATTTATTATCATCCTAACTGTCCCGAATGCAAGCGTTTTCCCAAAATAGCATAACTAGCATGTAAGCATCACATCAACATGCAAAACTTACCCTAAATAGCAAATATCCAGATTTCATCACATAACGACGTTGTCCGACATTATCCTACTATTCTAGCATCATCCTATAGTAAACCCTAACCTCAAACAATCAACAAAACACAACATATCATCATCAATCCTTCATAATCATTCAAACGGGTCAAAACGCCTATTATCAACAATACACATCTATGAACCTTCAAACTCCTAGGTTAACATCATATCAACTCATTTAGGTTAGAAACATATCAATAACACAAGAACACTCATGTTTAAACGATAAAAATCCTATCTTGCATGAATACATCACATATAACAAGCATAGAGGTTTGGGTTTGTTTAGAAACTGATTTTAATGAGTTTTCAAAGACACAAATGTTTAGAAACCAGGTCTGGACCATTAGGGATCAAAACAATATCATTACAAAGGTTTGGGTTGAAGAACACACCTTGAAATTGCAAGATTATGAGGTGTAAGGCTTGGAAAGGTGGTTTCTTGAGCAAAAACGTGTTCTGAAGGTTGGATAAGGTGTGGGATGGCTTTGGGGTGTATTAGTGTTTCACAAATGATGTTTTACAACATAAGGGTGGTATTTATAGGCGTTTCTAGTCGTTAGACACGCGTCAGGCGATTACGCAGCAGTACAGGCGATTAGGGTTCCTAATCGCATGTACTACTAGCGATTAGAGCTCTAATCACCTATAAATATCCCCCAATCGCATGACTTACTGGCGATTAGGCCAATCACCTCCTATTTATATGCAATTACGCGTAATCACCTATAATGTCATGCAATTACGCGTAATCACCTATAATGTCATGCAATTACACGTAATCACTATTTTAACACATATAAACACGTATTCACATACTGACAAGTCATATAATGATTTTAAGCACATAATGCATGATAACTAACACGTTCCCATCCGTTCAGCAATTCCCGGGACTCGAGATTTACGTCTGTGCGTTAAACCCGACGATTCTACAAATCGCCAATCCGTGTTCACATGGTTATGGACCGACTCCCAATGATCCCGTGGATCATTGTAACAACTCCCAATGATTCCCGGAACCATCATAACGACTTAACTGACCTAGTTAAGTATGTTTGAAAACATTTTTCGCTAAGGTAGACTTATGTGTTTTATAAAATGTTAACCTAAACGTGCCAGGTGTCACAGATTTGTTCTTTTATAAGTCTTCCACTTTGTATGTAGTCTTGTTAAGTCAGATATTTCAATGAAATTATGAAATTATAATAATAAGGTTGAATCGTATAACAACTGTTTGACAAATTTGTTGGCAACTCAACCGATATTAGTAAATAGAGTAATGAAACCTCCGTTGAAGATTAAGATTAACTGTTTCTTTTTAACACGTCTTAGAGGATCGAAATCCAAAGTTAATGATTACGATTTGAACTTAGTGTATTTTGCAATTAGACGTAAGAGTAAAATTTTAAACTCATAACAACATAATTTAAATTCAAAATTAATTTAAACACAAATTAACAGACGGTTAATAAATTTCGAGGGGATGGTTATTAGGAAACGGCTATTAGGTAACCATTGCTAATCACAAAGTCTTTTTACCAAATGAGGTACTAATACATCTTTTTTAATTCATATATTGCAATTATACTCAAGTATAAGAATACAATATTTTGCAATTAAACCTAAGATTAGTAATTCATATACACAAATAATATACTTATATTTATTATCTTTACTGACTTATACAAACAAAAAAAACAAACTTTTCATGTCCACATTTAGATAAAACAGAAGTTAAACAATTATAATATAAAAAACGTAAAAACATCACATGTTCATATTTGCACAAATATTGGCAAATAGTATTTGTGTTTGTCAGTAAATTTGAATGTAAAAAAAATCAGAATTTAAAGAGTTGGTTCAGTGGGAAAGTAGCCAAATTAATAAAGTATGTATTCAACACTAATAAAATGCATTGTAGTTAATAGATTCAATATAGTTAATGCATTTTTTTACTATAAAATAAGATTTTCTCCTTTTCCTATAGCACATCATTTAAACATTACCATCTACATCTGCATAGCTTTAGAAATCTTATAAAAATATTATTAAGATGTATCCCAGCAACAGCAAATGGTCACAAATGACAGAAGTTTAGAAACTTCTTTTGGAATGCTTTAAAGAGGACGAAGAGAAGGAGATTCTTGAAGTAATTGAAGGTGTTACACGATTGCTTGAACATCACATTTGGAAGACGAACCTGAAAATTAATCCGGTGATTGCTACCAAGGTATCAAGTGAACCAGGGCCGGCTCAACCGCTTTGGTAGCCTAAAGCAGATGATAAAATTGAGGCATTTATTCGGATAAAGATAATTATGTTCTTTCACATTACCAAACAGAACTTTAAATCAAATAAACAATTTTCTCAAGGTATTCAATGTTCATAAACTTTTTACTATTTAAGTCACTATCTATTTCTAAAAATTAAAGGCGAAAGTTAAAAACCTGACAATTACTTGCTTGTTTTGTACACAAAAATATAAGAAAATTGAAAATATAGAAGTAAGAGTAAATTACCAAAACCGTCCCTGAGATTTGGGCTAATATGCCTGTCCAGTCCAATCTTTTAAAAATTGCTTGAACACTCCCTGATCTTTAACAAAAATAGGGCAAATCAGTCCTACGACTTAACCCAGTTAGATTTTCTTAGTTAAATCAGGGGCATTTTTGTCCAATCAGGTATAAATTGATCTTCTTCCCCATTTCTTCTTCCCTGATCAGACCCACCATCTTCACCACCACCACCACCACCACCACCACTACCCACCATCTCCTCCACCTTTAGCATGATACCTTAGCTGCCACACTAAATCAAAGCAATTATCTTCATCCAATTGTCTTCTCCCCTCAAATATAGCACACACTCTGAGTTCCCAACACTTTACTAATTTAGGGTTTCACCATTTCATCTGCAACTACTTATTGTTATAGCACACACAGGTAAACAACATTAATCGAACTTCAGCGCATTCGTTATTCAATCACATTATCCTCTCTGTAAGTAAACCGAAATAATCAACAGATCTATTATTATTATTATTATTATTATTATTATTATTATTATTATTATTATTATTGTAATGGAACAGAAGGGTCTTGATTATTAGTATTATTATAAATATTATCAAAACTAAATTTAACAAACGGAGAGTTAATTTTCCGGCAAATTCTCCGGCGACCAGAACCAGAAGAAGATGAGGAGTCAGCAGCTGTACTTCTTATTCCCCTACTTTAATAACAAATCTCTTGTGTCAAAAATGAAGAAAAAACAGATCCTTGTTCCCCCACTTTAATAACAAAAAGATTCTTTATAAACTTGTATATGAATATGGATTTATGATTATCTGTGTTAAGGATGGAATGCTTTTGGTGTGGGAGGGCCTGGGCCTTGACTTACAAGTTTATAAAGAAAAAAATAGAGATCTGTCTGTTTCTGCTGCTACTGATGACGTATGAGTCCTTGAATGGCGGTTTGGGTGGGGTGGGGTGGGGTGGGGAGGGGGTGGGGTCAGATGGAGGAATGGTGGGTAGTGGTGGTGGTGCTGAAAGGTGTAGGAGATAGTTGGTGGTGGTGGTGGTGGTGGTGGTGAAGATGGTGGGTCTGATCAGTGAAGAAAAAATGGGGAAGAAGATGAATTTATACGTGATTGGATGAAAATGCCCCTGACTTAACTGAGAAAATCTAAATGGGTTAAGTGGTAGGACTGATTTGCCCTATTTTCTTAAAGATCAGGGAGTGTTCAAGCAATTTTTAAAAGATTGGACTAGACATGCATATTAGCCCAAACCCCAGGGACGGTTTTGGTAATTTACTCTAGAAGTAAAGAAATGCAAGTTAGATACAAGTATTGGGTTAAAATGGTCACATACCCAAAGATAAACTCCTAAAGTGCTATTATCTTTATTTTTTATATCATCTTCTCCTCTTTGTGGTTTTCTTCTCTACAACATGATTTTCCACTGCCAATGATCTCCAGCCCAGCTGGTTTGAGGTAGGGTGGGTTTTCCTTTAGGGGTTCCCATCCTGGGGGTAGGTCACTGGTTCGATCCATGCATACCACAAAAAAAATTCCCGTGCCGGTTTGAGTTTAGGCAAGGAGGACACCGGTGTGTGGGTAGGGATTCGATCTTGGGACCGTTAGGTTAGGGCTGTACAAGGATTTCCACTGAACTAAGCCTTTAAAAAAACATGATTTTTCACCATTATTGACCTCTTCTCTGCAGAAATTATTGCCAAAACTTAGAAAACCCTAAACGAAAATTGGGGGCCTAAAGCAGCCGCTTCATTTCACTTACCCAAGAGCCGGCCCTGAAGTGAACGATGGATGGAATCTTCATTTCTTTTGGAAAACAAAAGATCAAATGAAAAGTTCAGTGAAGACATACAAAAAATCTGTAGGTCCTACAGAAACCATGTTCAAAAGAAGAACAAAAGATTGAACGAACTGTTGAAGACCACAGACTAATTATTTAAATGTACTTGATATTATTACCGGTCTAAATATATTGAAATTTTGATTTTACATATTATGTCATCATTATATAATGATTTATGTTTATTGGATCAAAAATACTAATTTGTGTAAAATAATACCGATTAGTTATATCAATTTCTTGTATACTTAGTGTTTGAAAAACGAGTCAAAATCAATAGTCTACTATTAAAGTCATCCGCTAAAAATATATGTTAACAAAGATGCTGAACATCTGTTTGAAGATTAACAGATATATTAGTAAAGAGAGTAAACAGAGTAACAAATTCTCAGTTGAAGATTAAGATTGTCTGTTTCTTTTTAATACATCTGTTATGTCAACATAGTTTTCATGCGTCTGTTGATTTATCTCTCCGTGGTTGTAACACCCGTCAGTATTAAACCATCTGATTAGTACTATCAACTGATATCTTGAGAGAAACAGATCTTACTAAACAGATTTTTCTTACAACAGACGATTGATTTCTTTATTAGTTCTTTAGTAAACATACCTTAAAATATGATATAGCTTTCCATGCGTATGTTGATTTATCTCTCCGTGGTTATAACACCCTTCAGTATTAAAACATCTAATCAGTATCTATCAACTAGTAGCATCAAAGGAACAAATCTTACTAAATAGATTTTGCTTACAACAGATGATTGGCTTTTTTATTTGGTCTTTAGTAAACAGACGTTAAAAATGTAAATGTGATGTCATTGTTAGTAACAACTGTTTAAGGCAACATCTGTTTGAATGAAACCGTTGAAGTAACATCAATTTGAATCAACGACTGGTTTTAGTAACAGCTGTTTTACAAAGATCTCCTTAACACACACACTGCCTTTGAACAGACGTTACCAAACACAATTTTTCTTGCAACAGATGGTTGACTTTTTAATTTGGTGTTTACTAAACAGACCATAACAGTTGCTCTGTTTATATTTTGTATATTTTGGGGAGTAATTGTTTTAAAAAAAAGATATAGTATTCCCGTGTTTTCACTTAATTATTTAAAATATTAAAAACAAATAAAATAAAAAAAATTTATAAAATCCCATCACCTCTCTTTCTCAACTTTCTGTCTCTCTAACAGCACCACCACCACCACCACCAACCTCCACCCGCTACCCGACCACCACCACCTGCTCCCGTCGTTCTTCTCTAAACACTTTGTCTTTCTCACCATCTTAACACGTACCACCACCTGACTATTAACAACCACGAGTATTGCACCTTCACCACCGTTCACCACCACACCCACCTCGAGTTTTGTATACATCGAAGTAGATGATGTGTGCTTTTGTTTTGATGTGTGCTTAAGAATGTTTCATATAACAGACATGCGTGAACGACAGCCCAGATCTAGGGGATTTCAAATAACGGTAAGGGTTGGATTTGGTTGTGGTCGATTTAGAAATTAGGGTTTCATGGTGGTAGTTGCAGGTGGTGGTTGCTGAGTAGTGATGGTTGTTGTTGGTGTGTGAATATGGGTAGAAAAAACTAGGGTTTATATTTAGGGATGGGGAGGTTGGTGGGTGTGGTGGTGAATAGAGGTAAAGGTGCGGTGGTGGTGGTGGTTGTTGTAAATGATAAAGGCAGTGTTGACAGTGGTGGTTGCTTATAATGGAAATGATGGTGTTGACAATGGTGGATGGAGGTGGCTGGTTGTGGCGATGGTAAGGAAATAAAAGGAAATGGATGGGTGGTGGTGACTAGTGGTAGTAGAAGAGGGAGGGATATAAAGGGGTGATAGATAGAGAGTGGGGTGAAAGATGGATAATAACTGATTTTTTGTTAATTATTTTTTAGTTTTTAATGTTCTTTTTCTTTTCTTTTTATGCATTTTTTATTTAATGGGTAGAAAGACAAATTTGCCATTACATAAGGTCAACTTGGTCAAGATTTAACTATGAAAATTAACTGGGTTTGGGGTAAAGGACATAACATGCAACGGTTTTTAAACATAAAGTATGATTTCTGTCATTTATATTTCTAAAAGACATGATTGGCAATCCACTATAAACATAAATGATGATTTCTGTAATTTACTCCTTCTAATATTAGGGTCGAAAATTGAAATTTATAAAAGTTGATTAGAACCGTGAAAGCAATACTTAAGGGTTAGATATGTCATTTTTTTTTTTAAATCGTTTTCGTCTTTTTGTTGAGCACCTCGTGGAACAACAAACAAAAGCATGTTTGTGCGTATCACAATTTACAAAGCCATCAAAATCAGTCCAAATAGACAAATAGTACGTGTATTCTCCATATGTTTTCCATCTTCTATTTTATTGTAATAGAATGTTTTATTGATTGTAATTAGGTGTGTTACAAATCTTTTCCACCTATAAATTTGTGTTAACTTGATCCTCAAAATTTCTTACATCATTTACAACTCATTTTGTCATCTAATCCCCTAGAATCATTAGATCGTGTATATATAACCAAGCTTATTCGGCATTTTGTATATCTTAAAATGTAATTGAAAACCTTGCAAGGTCATAGCATTCATAAATATGATACGTGAAAGTGTCATGAATATATCCCTCGTAATTCATATGAAAACCTTAATTTGTACATTGTTTCTCCAATTCTTTCATAGTTGTGAAGGAACCGATGAAATGAGGACATGATTTCCTTCTTTATCGAATTATATATGTGTATATATAATAACATGATTAATACTCACATGTGTATGGCCAATGATGTCCAGCCCAGCTGGTCGGGGTGGAAGGATTTACTTTTTAGGGAGATTCCTGCCCGGGCTTGGTCTCAGGTTCGAGTCCCCCACTCGCACTCAGGGGTGAGAAATTCAACACCCGCGTTTAGCCTGGATTCGAACTGGGGTTGAGGGGTTGTGCGTCGTTTGGATTCTCCGCTGAAACACACCTTCCAAAAAAAATACTCATATGTGTATTAATAAGGCACATATGTGTATAGGGGGGTCATTTGAGAAAAATTTCAATTTGAGAAGAAAAGGAAGAAATAACATTAAATACTTTAACTCATTTCACATTAATTATTCAATTAATTACTTTTAAATATTTTATCTTACACACATCAAAACTTGTCCTACACATAGGGCTGTAAACGAACCAAACGAACACGAACAAGGCTTTGTTCGTGTTTGTTTGTTAAGGTTTCTTGGACAAACGAACCGTTCACGAACACACTAACGAACATAATTCTATGTTTGTGTTTGTTTGTTAACAAATTCAGTTGTTTGCGAACTGTTCGTGAACACGGGTCTTGAACAAAAACAAACAAAAACAAACATTTAATATGCAACTAACTAAAAAAACATTGTTAATATTAACCGTTAGACAAAGTATATCTACTAAACTATGTCAATAAGTCAAATTGTACTAACTTAGACATAATTATCTAAAATTACTTAGGCATAGGCATGAATACATGATATTCTTAACTCAAAAGTTCATAATTATCCTAAGTTTTAAGTAGTGATAAAAAATAAACAAACATGCATGAACGGATATAAATAAACGAACGTAAACAAACACATTGCCGAACGTTCACGAACGCAATCGAACGAACGAGACATTTGTTCGTGTTTGTTTGTTTACTTAATCAAACGGAATTTTTTGTTCGTGTTTGTTCATTTACTAAACAAACGGACACAAACGAACTTCCCGCCAAACGGTTTACGAACTGTTCACCGAACGTTTGGTTTGTTTACAGCCCTACACATATCAAAATTTATTCTACACACATCGAAATTGTCATACTTTTATCCTACACATAACGAAATTATCATTAGGTTTATCCTACACATGTAGAAATTCATCCTACACATACCGAAATTTATCCTTCACTATAAATTATCTTTGCTTTAAAGATATATATTTAAAAATGAATTATGATTTCATTTATTTAACTAGTTTATGGGAGTTACAAAAACTTTAAAATTTATTTAACATTAAATACAACTATTAAAATGAAATATTTCTATTGGTCTAACTTTCTTCTTTTTCTTCTTACAAGAAAACTTCTTCTCATTTGAACTCTTCACTATGTGTGTGTGTGTGTGTGTATATATATATATATAAATCATTCATTAAAACATGATTAATACTCATAAATTCCATCAAATTAGAGTCAATGGTACTGACGGTTTCAAATGGGGAGTCAATATAGTGTATTGTAGTAAATACCAAAATGAAATGTTGTTCTCATATGGATTTAAATTGTAATATGAAATAAATTAGATATTAATTTCTATATTTAATCCTATTATATATTTTTGTTTTTAGTGTATTTATGTTGAATAGCCACAATAATTAGTTTGAACATACAAAACTTTACTACAAAATTTTTATATGTTTTTAATGGCTATTTTTAAAATAAAATAAATGTCACTAGTAATTCTATTGTTAACATATCAGTATTTAAAAATTCGGAGTGTTACAACACTACCCCAAACATTACGAAAAAATATGGTTTATGCGATTTTCAGTTATGGATTATTGTCACATTAGATTCCCAAAAGTTATAATTTACTTATTAGAAAATTTGTGAATATTACATCAATCATAAATGAAACTTTGATCAGAAAAAACTAAACTAAATAAAATTCATGATATCCTTCTTTCCTATCCTAATTTTCTAGAAAATGAACATAAAATTGAAAAAGCAGAAAATAAAGGAAAAATTGATTCAAATAATATTTTAACATTTACATTTTTTTTAAAGAATAGTAAATTTTCACAACCACTAAATCTACTTTTAAATAGGGGTATTGGATTTTAATAATCCAAACTTTTACCCGTTAGCCGACAATAATCTGTACTTCAAAAATTCCCAACAACAATCCCCACTTTCAATCTATTGGCCGACATTGAAAGTTGGGATCGTTGTTGGGAATTTTTTAAATACAGATTATTGCTGGCCAACGAGTGAAAATTTGGATTATTAAAATTAGGGGTGTGCAACGTTTCAGAACCGGACCGAACCGACCCGAACCGGAATCGAACCGTTTAGTGATAAATATAAGAACCGGAACCAAACCATATAAAACCCTACCTGTTCGGTTCGGAACCGTGTTAAACGGTTCTTGCCGGAACCGGATGTCAATTAAATCATAAAACTAACAATTAAATCACATGCAACTTTAGTAAACTAAAGTGTGGTGTTCTACTCATATTACGGACCAATGATACATGTTTAGAAGTGCACAATACCAACTGCATATATGCAATGATTGTAATTTTGACACTACGAATGATATGTGAATTGCATTCCTAATGTCACATGTTATACTACATCATTGTTCGATACACATTATAGGCCAATCTGTGCACCTTATAATTGAATTTGTAAGCGTTGATTCTCAGTTTAAGCTATTTTCGTTCCCTTTATTATACTCTATATGTTTTTATAGAAATTACATAATTCAAATGGAACTCATATCACAAGTTTGTTAGATATTATATAGTTAACATGACTCGAAAAATATTCTTTATAAAGATTAAACTTGGGAATTGAAAATGTGGATAGTCGGTATACAAACTACTTGGAAAAGCTCACTAAATTAATAGGGTTTTATATATAATATTTAAAATTTTAAACCTAACCAAACCGGGAACCGTTTTCACCATAATTTAAGAACCGATACCGAACCTAAATACAATAATATGGTTCGGATCTAGCGGTTCTGCGGCGGTTCCTCGGTTCCAACAGTTCCGAACCGTGAATTGCTCAGCCCTAGTTAAAATCCAATCTATCTATATAATAAATGAAAACACTAGGGTTAAATCCTAGATTTTTAGAGGGTCTTCAAGGATCCAAATCCTAATTGGGGCTCCATGAAAAAGTATTATATAAACCTTTTTCTTTTTTTTTTTGTCAACATCCATTTGTATGTTACAACATCTTCCTCCTTCCTATCCTAATAATTCCTTTCTCATTCCTCATTCCTCTCTCATTCTTCTTTTTGCAAGGTATGTTGTTCATCAATCTTACATCAATCTCGAAATGTTTTTTGATAATTTTTCTGCATTTTGATTAGTTTGATACATAATGCTTGCAATCATCTTACATAAAAGATAAACATAATCGGTTTCTATCATTATTTTTCTACAAAGATAAATCACAATCGTATAGCTATCAACCTTCTACAAAATATTTAACTACAAAACACGTTTTCTTATTAAAATAACTATCTAATCTGTTTTTGATTATGTTTCTGATTTGTATGATATCCATACATAGCGGTTTTACTAACATATTAAAGCAAACAGAAATACAATCGTTTTAATTCGGATTTATTTGTAATGATCAGAATCTTTTTTTTATTAACACCATTTGATAATCTGTTTAGGATCAAGTCTCTGCTTTGGATGAAATCGACACACAAGTAATTCTGATCAGGTTTAATCATTGATGATATGATTGTGGTTTTAATAACAGATTGCAATTGAAATCAGTTTCGAGTATGTGTGAATATAAAAAAAGATTATAAAAAAACAAAATACAGGATTTCATACAAAAAAAAATTGAAATCAGTTTCGAGTATTAGTGACTTTATGGATACTTTAACAAAAGTTTGTTTTGCAGACGAAGAACAGGATTTCATTAGGACAAATAACTTCATTATGGCTTATCACAAGGGTGACAAATTCTTCAAGGTTATTCATGACCCTTCCGCACGAGTTTTGGTATGACGTTTCTAATTTTTTTTAAGTAAAAAAAGCTTATTCGTTATTATAATGTTGTTTTTTACGTGTTTGTCCAGACATTGCCGAAATCCATGAACAGGTTTTTGTTATCTAAAAACTTACAAAACAACAACATTAAAGTTTTGACATACCACGTAGGCTTTTTGTTACCAAGATTGACACACAAGAAGTTATTGATTTGTCACAAATGAATTAATCCGTGTTCAATGTATTTTGTCGTTCATTCCATTAAACACATTTTCAATACACTCGTCAGTTTAATGTTACTTCTTTATTTATTATGATTTCCTTTTATACTTATTTTAAATAAATTTTACTGCTTATTAAATATAATTTGACCTTTGACTATGCTATAATTTTTCAAACTTCGTATTAATTGGAATTTAAATGTGTAATTATGCACGTTGACTAAGATTTAATTATGGTCAACATGTCTAAATGAGTACGAAAATGTGTGAGTCAATAATCATTAAAATCATTACTATATTCCATTATTATATACAATAACATTTAGATTTTTACCGAATATTTAGTATGTTGTAATTGTAAGAATGTGTATACGTTAATCAGTGGTGGCAAGACGCGATTATTTAGAATACATAATGTATATGAATTTACTCACAGCATTCATAAGGAATTGATACATGTTAAGGCGAAATTTATGGTTTCCTTCTACAATAACAAATTGACTTTGAATACGAATTTACTGGTCCAATTTTCAAGCATGTTAAGGCGAAATTGATGGTCTCATTCTACTCCATTGTTGAATGTATAAGGAAAGTAATATGTTTACTGATCTTGACTTTGAATACGAATTTACAAAATTGTAAATATACATTAAGATAAATAGTTATATTCACTCACATTATTCATAAGGTACTAGGTTAGAGTCCCGTGGGGACCCACGGTTCACCCGAAAGTAAAATGAAAAAAAAGTAGGAAAATAAGAATTGTATTATGCAATTGGTTACTAAATGTTTGATAATGCAATATGCATGAATTTTGATGTTAAATGTAAAATGTCATCTAACAGTTTAATATAACGAAATGATGGATATATCGACTAAGTAAAGTTTAATTTGACAAAAAAATATATAAAATGAATAATATTGTATTTATTCTAATGGATTTATTATAACCATGAACATTCAAAGTGACTAAATATAGTTTTCATAACATTGAAAATAATAATAAAAAAATTCACTATTCGAACTTTTAAAGCAACATTAATAAACCTAAAATAAAAAAAAACAGAGAAATCAAAATCTTATAAAGTTATTCATAAAGCTTCAAATATTTCTTTATACACAACGTTTGATGTTTTGTTCGTAAGGTTGCCATCTTGATCTAGTATTAGTATCTTCAGTCCATCTCGACTTTTGACCAATGATGGTGCAACATACAACTGCCCATGTGATGGATATATCGACTAAGTAATGTTCGATTTGATAAAAAATATAAACAAAGACCGGAATCCATTAAAGTAGGCAAGTTGTTTTGCTTACTAAATATTTGGTGGTTCAATTGGTATGGATTTTGTTGTTAAATGCAAAATATCATATAAGGCTTTTAATGTAACGCAGTGAGGGATATATCAACTAAGTAAAATTTGATTTGACAAAAATTATAAACAAAGACCGGAATCAAATGAATAATACCGAATTTATTCTAATGGAAGCCAAATGAACATGAACATTCAATGTGACTAAATATAGTTTTCCAGAACACAGAAAATAATAATAATAACAAATTTCACCGTTAAAGCTTTTGAAGCAACATTAAAAACCTTACTTATAAAAACAGATAATTTAAGATCTTATAAGGTTATTTATTTGTACACAACATTAGTTCTTTTGTTCGTTGGGCTTTCATCTTTGTCTAATATTAACATATTCAGTCTGTCTTGACTTTTGACTTTTGATAGCGCAACATACAATTGGCCATTTGAAAAAAAATAGGATCCTTCAACAACTCAACTCTAGATAAGGATTGTCCTTGATTCTTATTTATTGTCATTGCGAAAGACAAAGCAAGTGAGAATTGTCTTCGGTTAAATTTAAAGAAATTTTTTATCAGAAGGGGACAGACTAATTCTTAGAATAAAGGTTTGAATTCCAATGTTATTTCTTGAAATGATTTTTATCTTCTATTACACGTTTCCCCTTTTTAATAACTTGTAATCTTGTCCCGTTACACAAACCGTTTTCTGATCAATCTTTTTTAGTAACATTACTGGAACAAAGTAAATGTATTAAATTTATAATTCGGGAAATAAGACTAAAAGTATATACGAAAGGAAATAATTTAAGGTTTTCAATGCTATAAACACAATACATAGATCATAAGCTGTTTAAATAAAATAAATAGAAACAAAGTAACATTTCACATAACTTATAGTTATAAATCACAAACCTAGCTATAAACACACTACATAAATCTCAGTTATTGCCAAAATTAAAATTTCATTTTATCGTAATTAAATTCAAATGAAAGCTTATGATCTAATACCAAACATAACATTTTGCCAACTTACCTGATTTTGAGCAAAAGATTAATTTAGAATGATTAAGCGCTATATTTAAATATTCAATGGTCCATTTTCATTACTTCAACCAATGGTCCATTTTCATTACTTCAATCAAAATCTTCCAAGTCTTGCTCTTTGATAGCTGATTTTTCACCTTCGAAGTTGTTATCATTGTCATCACGATCCTCGGAGTGCGGCTCGTTTTCAATAATTTATGAAAACCTCCAACATTGTTTTCCATATTTGTGTTCGACATAAAATATAGTTGTTGTAAAGATATGGATACGGTGATAATTAAATCAAGAAACAATCCTTAACCCATTTACTTGAATGGATCGCTTAAATTTTACATGTTATCTCTCCAATGGTTCAAACCGATAACATAACTAAAAACAACTAATAAGAAAATGGGTCCAATGTCACATGATGTAATATAAATTTCCTATATTTTATTAAAAAATAGACACCAAAAGGATCAACCCCCGACCTATTTCAACATGTAGCCAAAAGGACCCATTATAAACACACTTTAGGCAACTTTTGACATGTTGCAAAATGCCGTAAAAAAACGTCATGATTTAAACTGTGTAAATATAGTACTTAACAATTAAAAACAGATAAGATTTTTCTGTTAGGGTCAATGATCAGTTAGATTGTATTATGGTAATAATATTATTTTTTTTATTTATATAGAGATTGTATAAAGAAAATGTCTTAAATTTTATTAAATATATTTAAATGAGAATAGTAACATTATAATTATTATTATTACTTATTTATTTAAATATCGTATATATTGTAGGAAACTGTTAATCAATAATAAATTATATTTATTATTAATTTGAATATCGGTGTTTATCTTTGTAAATGGTTGACAAAACTTCCATTAAAACGTTTATAATTTTTTAATTTATTGACAATTGAATGATTGATTTCGTTATCATTTATTGCCAATTGAATAATGGTCAATGTTAATGAATACATTAATATCTTAAAATTACCATTATGCTTAATTAGTGTATTATTGAATTCGTAATCATTTATAGACAATTGAATGATGGTCTAATTATTGTAAACATAATATGATAACGTTAATTTTAAAATGGAAACCATTTATGGTAATGAATTGGTTTTTAGTTCATATTGTTACTTATAATAAATTATAATAGTATATATTATAATATAATAAGGTATTAACATATAAATAAAAACACATAACATGACATGTCAGTACTAATGAGTCTAGTGCAAGACAATAAAAAATAAAGTCAAACAATTTACCTCCATCAAAGTTCCACAAATTAAAAACAGATAAGGTTTTTCTGTTAAGGTCAATAACCAGTTAGATTGTATTATGGTTTTAACGTTATTTTTTTATTTATATAAAGATTTGATAAAGAAAATGTCTTAAAGTTTATTAATATATTTAAATGAAAATAGTAACATTATTGTTATTATTATTACTAATCATTTATTTAAATATCGTATATATTATAGGAAACTGTTAATCAATAATAAATTATATTTATTTTTAATTAAATATCGATTTTTATCTTAATAAATTGTTGACCAAACTTACATTAAAACGTTTATCATATACTAATTTATTGAGAATTGAATGATTGAATTCGTTATCATTCATTGACAATTGAATGATGGTCAATGCAAATGAATACAATAACATCTTCAAATTATCATTAACCACATTTATTGCATGATTGAATTCATAAATAAACCATTTTGAGTTGGATCCTATGTGTATGTATTATGGTAATAATGTTAATTTTTTTATTTATATAAATATTGGATAAAGAAAATGTCTTAAATTTTAGAGTAAAGTGCACGGATGGTCCCTGTGGTTTGCCCAGATTTCACGTATGCCCCCACATATTTTCAATGATCCCCAACGTTGACATTTTATAACATTTTGATCCCTACCAGCTAACGTCGTTAAATTTCAGTTAAGTCATGTAAAATGACCAAAATACCTATAGGGACCATCTGAGTACTTTAATCTTTTATATATATTTTCCAAACCACCATCACCTCCACAAACCACCACAACCTCCCCCTCTCTCTGCCATCACCACCGCCCTAAGCCCACCGTCACCGCCGCCCTAAACAAATCCAGATCTTGAATCGTGTTCCATTCAGTATCTGAACCAAGGCTGCAGAACGAAGATGCAATTGAACGACGTATTTGATTGGAAATGTTGACACATTATTAGTTTTATCAAGTAAATTAAGATTGGCACTTACAGTTCCTCAAGTGTCGCGATATCACCTATTTCACTTGGTATTGGACCGCTAATTCAGTTACCCAAAAGACTTCTGTAAAGAAAGAAATGTCAGAAGAATGTTTTTAATAAAAGAAAAGAAGAAATGACTAAATGAATCTGTAACTTTTACAAAATCGGTTATGTATATATATTATAATATAATGAGGTATTAACATATAAATAAAAACACATAAAATGGTATGTCATTACTTATAAGTCTAGTGTAAGACAATGAAAAATAAATAAAGTCAAACAATTTACCTCCATCAAAGTTCCTCAAATTAAAAACAGATAAGGTTTTTCTGTGTAGGGTCAATGATCGGTTAGATTGTATTATGGTTATAATGTTATTATTTTATTTATATAAATATTGGATAAAGAAAATGTCTTGAAGTTTATTAAATATATTTAAATGAAAATAGTAACAATATTATAATAATTATTATTTAAATATCGTATATATTGTAAGAAACTGTTAATCAATAATAAATTATATTTATTATTAATTTAAATATCGGTTTTTATCTTAGTAAATTGTTGACCAAACTTACATTAAAACGTTAAATAAGGGAAATTCTTTGTAAACATATCGTTTATGTGTCAACGATATTTAAATTAAAGACGTAATATTATTTGTATTATTTACAACGTTCGAATATAGTATATATTTTAGGAAACTGTTAAATAACTTTTATTTATATTTATTATTAAATTATAAATCGTATTTATTTATTAAATTGGTCACCATTTATTAACATTTGAATTAGTTTCAATTTAAATGAATAGATGCATGTTTTCAAATTTTTATTTACCAAAATTATTGTATGATTGATTCTGTAATAATTAATTGGCTTTCATATAATTTTTGTAATATTTATATGATATAATTATATGATATATTTGACAGAGAAAAAGTATATTAAACAAAACTATTGTTAATCTATATATATATTGGGAAACACTTTTATTAAATAAATATATGTTAGTACTATACTTTTATTAATTTGAACATTGTATAAGTTTTTGGAAACTGTTAACCAAATTTATTATATTTATTATTAAATGAAAGACAGAATATTATTTTCATCATTGGATAGTATTTTGAATATAATATATATTTTAGAAAACTGTGAAACACCTTTAAATTATATTTATTATTAAATTAAATATCGTATTTAAATTATTAAATTGGTTACAATTTATTACAATTTTAATAAGATTTAATTTAAATGAATAGATTCATATTTTCAATGTTTAATTTACCAAAATTGTAGCATGATTGATTCTGTAACAATTAATTGACTTTCATGTAATTTTTGTAATAATTATATGATATAATTTGGTTATCACGAAAATTTTAAAATATAGAGACAAAGTATATTAATCAAAACTATTGCTAATCTATATATATATTTTTGGGAAATACTTTTATTAAATAAATATATGTAAATATTACACTTAGTATTAATTTGATCATCGTATAAGTTTTTGGAAACTGTTAATCAAATTTAATTAATATTAATTATTAAAAAAATATTGTCTATATCATATGAAATTTTTGACAAAATTTAAATTAAAAAATTCAATCATTTACTAATTTATTGACTAAATTTCATTACTAATTACTAATAAGTGTATTGTAAGATATGAAAAATAAATAAAGTCAAAGAATTGATCTCCATCAAAGATTCAAAAAATTAAAAAGAGATAATGTTTATTTGTCAACGATATTTAAATGAAAAACGGAATATTATTATTATCATTGGATAATATTTTGAATATAATATATATTTTAGGAAACTGTTAAATACCTTTAAATTATGTTTATTATTAAATTAAATATCGTATTTAAAATATTAAATTGGTTACCATTTATTAACATTTGAATGAGATTTAATTTAAATGAATAGATTTATCTTTTCAATTTTTTTTACCAAAATTATTGCATGATTGATTCTGTAATAATTAATTGACTTTCATATAATTTTTGTAATAATTATATGATATAATTTGGTTATTACAAAAATTTTAAAATACAAAGTCAAAGTATATTAAATAGATTGAGAATCATTGTGTATGAATAGATTGATCTCTACAAATTGCCATTTATTGAAAATTAATTAGAATTTAAATTCGAGAATATTGTAACAACTTTGGATTATAGCCCAAGTTCGTAAAATATGTTAAATGAAAATTATGATCAGCTTTTTCTTTATATTAACTTTAACTTAAATATCGTGTTTATATTAGGAAATTGTTGACAAATGTTAAATTAAAAAATTCAATCACTTACTATATTATTGCAAATTTAATGATTGATTTGGTTAGCATTTATTTAAAATTTAATGAGAGTCAATTTAAATGAATACATTCATCTTTGCAAATAAGTACAATCATAATTTCCATAAAATTATTAATAAATAACATTAAAAGTGCTACAGTCTCGCTAAAACTTATTAATTGCAAAATCAGAATTTAAATTTCAAATGTCAATAACCTTTGGTGGTGCAATCTTAGAAACAAACATCCTATGCTGGATTGAACACCATTTGAAGACACAATATTCGCAAATGGAAATATCTTCTGATTGAAGCAAATCAGGTCATCCAACCACAATAACCTTCACAAAAGCATTATGTATAGAATAAATTAGAATGTTTAATTAATTATAAAATAAGAATATTGTAAACATAAATCTTGAATACGCAAATAACAAACCTAGCGACTTGTGAAGCAATTTCTACACGAACTGGCACAGACCAAGAGTAACCATTGTGTATGTTTTTAAACAACAGAAATTTGTTCATGGCCATCGGCACAGTCTGGAAAGGCACGTAAAAAAACAACATTAAAAATGAAAGAACCATTTTTTAAATTAAATAGGCATATGAACATAAAAAAACCAAACATACCAAAACTGTTGACGAAGGGTCATGCAAAACCTTGAAGAATTGAGATCCATTGTGATAAGACATATAATTATACAAAATGAAGAGTAAGATAAAACAAACTTGTGTACCAATACTGAATTAGATGGCTCATACACAACCTTGACGAACTGTGTAACATTCTGGTAACACCTATCCAGTAAATAGAAAAATAAGTGAGAATTGGAATACATGATTAGCAAATAAATAGGTAAAAAAATAAAAAATAACATCAATGAAGATAAGTGAATCTAAACCATAAAACGAATAAGAACATACATTGGAAAACAGATACAAATAAATGATTGAGTAAGATGTGAGCATAATAATTTGCAATATGACATCGCATTTATAGTATTCATATGCAAAGTATAAGTAGAATGTCTACAATATAATTAAAAACATAAATCATTACCAAAAAAATTTAAATCATCAATACATAAATGATGATTGACTTATTTTTGGGTAATTATATTGACATTGAAAACGTTTGACCAAAGTATATATTTATGGCAATGATATATCATACAGTTGTAACGAAAATGTTTTAAAGAAATTTATTCTAATACATCAGTGGTAAAATTCAATATTTGGACGAATTATATTATATTATATGATATATTATGTGAGATATATATATATAACGAAACGACAATGAAAATGAGAATATTTTTAAAATTATTCAAAATATTCGAATTTAAAGTCAATCCCACCTTTATCTCCTCATTCAAACCGTATATCAAAACATTTACTCTCTTTCCAAATCAAGATGAACCAAAATAGGAAGGTCAAACATTAATTATGATCCGGATCCAATTAACACAAACCAAACACTATTCGGCACCTACTCATGATCATTCATCCAAAACATCCAAACATTATTTGAATGTCCATCTTATAGTCAATCCTCAAGAACATCCATGAACAAATGAACTTAAGGACTATGATCAACATAACAAATGACCACCCATATTCTAATTATACGAACAATCAATCCACAAACAATAACACCCCTTAAAACATTCGGCCTATACCCGATAATAAACAATCAACCCCATAAAAATCCATCAGCTGATATGAACCTTATGAACATGGCCCAAGGTAGCAAGTTGATTAACCTTATGAACATGAACCTTATGAATATGTAAATTATTGTGTAAATAATCTATATATGAAATAATATTTGTAGTTAATAAAAAAACGTGTTGATCATTACAAAAAACGTGTTGATCATTACAAAAAAAACCGATTGTATTTTTTCCAAGGTTGATGTAATACGATTTTGATTTTTCTGTGTAGTAAAAAGAAAATACATAACCGATTGTATTTCTCTTTGATGTAATAAGATTGTAAGCAGTTATGTATCAATCTCATCCAAATCAGAAAATTGATAATAAAACAATTTCGAAACTTATGTTAATCGTATAACGTTTTGATCATTAACAAAAAACCGATTGTATTTCATACAAGATTGATGTAATATGATAAATATAAGATTAGATGGACAGCATACCTTGCAAAAAGAACAATGAGAAATGAATGAGGAATGAGAAAGGAATTAGGATATGAAGGATGAACAATGTATTAGGCTAGGAAGGAGGAAGAATGTTTTAAGATACAAATGGATGGTGAGAAAACAAAAAAAAAAGAGGTTTATATACTACATTTCATGGAGCTCCATTTACCATTTGGATCCTAGGAGACCCTCTCAAAAGCTAGGATTCAACCCTAGTGTTTTCATTTATTATATAGATAGATTTATACATGTTCAGACGAATTTTTTGGTATCCTGATTCAATAACATATTCACTTTAAATACGAATTTACTCATAAAAATCATAATGTTATTGTCAAGATCTTTGCTGCTATACACTATAGTTATCATGTATGTCAAGCATTCAAACAATAACACACTAACCTTTTGCAGTTTCGAATCTGTAGCATAATGATATATGTAAAGCATATAATAACATATAAAGAACATTTAGTTAAATAACATTGAATAGATCAAAAAAAAATCGCAACTAGGTATAATGCTTGACATGCGGCATTTATGGTTTCAATGCTTGACTTTGACTAAATTCAATCAATACATAATGTTATAACAATAATAACAATGCTAATTCGGATGCTAATTACCCTCCACTCTTTCATCCATTTCTTATCATTGAACTGATTGAATACCTATATAATGCTTGACATAACATATAAAGAACATTTAGTTAAATAACATTGAATAGATCAAAACAAATCACAACTAACTATAATGCTTGACATGCGGCAGTTATGGTTTGAATGCTTGACTTTGACTAAATTCAATCAATACATAAAGTTATAACAATAATAACAATCCTAATTCGGATGCTAATTACCCTCCACTCTTTCATCCATTTGTTATTATTGAATTGACTGAATTCCTATATGAATACCTATATAATGCTTGACATACGCCAGTTAATCAAGAAATGCTTGACGTTGACTAAATTCAATCAATACATAACAATAATAACAATGCTAATTCGAATGCTAATTAACCGGCCACTATTTCATCCATTTCTTATTATTGAATTGATTGAATAACTATATAAACAAGTCAAACCAATTCACATACGATTGTAATAAGACACGTTGAATGCACTTTGAGTAATCGCAAAGATATATTATTAGGTTAATTTCTGTTTCTCATCTTTAAATACATAAACATTATTTATTTTGATTTTGATTTGTTGTGTTATTGAAGTCATCTATTGGTTTTTACATCATTTTTTTCCAGTTAACAAGATCAATGGCTGCTGTAGATGCAAATGAGTTTACAATGGTTAACCAAATTCATGTAAACCGAAACGATGTGGCGTTAAAGCTAAAGATTATTCGGGTTTGGCGTCTACCCGATCGTCGCAATCCTAATGATGTGTACTCAATTGAAATGATCCTATGTGATGAAAATGTAAAACTCGACAACACGTTTTTTTTTATATCCTATTATTTTTAAATTTCATAACTTTTTTTTAGTTGTGATGTTTTTAATTTTAATGTATATGAATTTTCTTATTTTCGTACGTTAAAATACATCAATTACGTAGATACATATTTATAGTGTTTTCTTATTTTTTTTATAATGAACAGGGTGACAGGATTCAAGCGAATGTATTTAAGCGGTTGTTTTTTAGATTTGAGAGGTTTATGACTGAAAATTCTTCTCTTATTATAAGAAATCCAGGAGTTGGGGTCAATTCCTCTAAATACAAGTATGCTCCAAACCCAAACAAACTCTGCTTGAATATAAATACTCAAGTTTCCGAATATGATGGTTTCCAAGGTCCAGATTTTGGTTTCTCTTTTGTGCCCTTTCAAAGAATTCTGGATAGGGATGTTGATGAATATGTTACAATAGGTATATTTCGTTCTAATAGTCTTTTTTTCATCACAACCAAACCATAATAATAGTTTTATAAGTTATGTTTCATTAATGTTTATTTTATACTTGATCTTAGATGTTATAGGACATGTTAACAAGTTCTTCAGCAATGATGATAAAGATAAAAAGGTTGTCGCTGATAAAAAGAGGTTAACAATGGAAATTCAAGATATCGAGTATGTATTCTTTATTTATTTATTTTTTTGTTTGCATTTTATATACAAAAAAAATTACGTAGCTTTATAAATTGTTTATTTATTTTTTACTAAAATAATTTGTACTTTTTTGAAGGGGCTTGCGCATCTATTTAACGTTGTGGGATAGTTATGTCATGGAGATGTCTAAATATGTTGCAACTCATCAAACAGAGAAAGAATTTATAATAATAATGCAGTTTGGCCGTTTGAAGTTTTATAATGGTTGTATAATGTTAATAAATATATATAGTTATATTTATATTTATAGCTACATTATATTTTGCATTATAAATTAAGTTCTAACTTCTAAATTTTCTTATTATTAAATATTTCAAATTTTTTTTCCTAATGTTTTCTTTATATAGGAAAACCGTATGTTTCTAACTCTTTTGGAGATCGAGTTAGTCGACTGTTCATCAATGGAGATATTGAAGATATAAACCTGTACAAAAAAGGGTATGTACTATTACGTTTTTCAATACGAATTACAAAACCTTTATAAAAAGTATTAATAAATATGTAATCTGTAAATCAAATTATTTTTATCAGGTTGGGTAAGAAAATCGCTGATAATCCTTCCTCTTCTCATCGACCATATGGAACTTCTATGTTCTGTTCTGATGAAGATGAATTTGTCCATAACACTCATTTTAGTAACATTGGCGACATTTGTGAGATTCAAGAGGTAAGTATAATGTTGATACTTAAATACGATATTTATAATTAAATATAAAAAATTGTAATGAGGTTAAAATTTTAATTTTTATTTAATATTAATATCCATTGTATACCATATACTATCTTATTTCGGTAACAAATTATAATATTCATACAGGAGCAGGCTCTGGTATTATTGGGTACTATTAAAGACCTGTTTACCGAAATTGGCTGGTACTACATGGGATGCCCCAAATGCACCAAAAAATGTAGTATTGATTATATAATCAAACAGGTTGGTGAAGGAAGTTCAGATTTTGAGGAAGAAAAGGTTTACGAGTGTTTGAATGTTAGTTGTAGTGCCAAACAAGTTGAGCCTTCACCAAGGTCGGATATATTTGTAACATCAATTTTAATATACACAAATATAGTTTGATTTCAACCCAACTTAGTTATAAATTTTTGTTTTTTTTTTTAATTTTTTTTCTAGGTTTAAAATTCAGGTTCGTGTGCAAGACGTTAATGGTGTTGTATCTCTTACGTTGTTTCATCGTGACGTTGCACAACTTATTAGTAAAAGTGCTTCTGAATTGCTTGATTTGAATACGGTATTCCATATTTTTAACTAAATTTTAAATACAAAATTATTTTTAATAATTCCTTAATTATAGTTTTGTAATATTTATGTATTTGGTTATTTCTTTTAAATAGGTTGGTGATACAGTTGAATATCCTGAAGAGATTAAGACTTTGTTAGACAGAGAGTTTGCTTTTAAGATCTTTGTCTCTGGGTTCAATTTAAACAACAAATATGATGTTTATGGTGTAACTAAGATAAGTGATGATCCAACAATTATCTCGCATCTTAAGAAAAAGTTGTACGTAGGACAGGTACATATTCGAATTCCATTTCATATAACTTAGCAAATTTTATTTACGTAAGACTTTATTACATTTCTAATTTTTTGCATATTTTTTTTTAAAAACAGCCTGCTGAATCAGAATCACTTCACACGTCTCTCCTGGCAATGCCGTCTAATGTTATTTCTGTTTCCAAGGTACCATTTTCACAAACACTTAATTTCATATTAATACATTTTACTCATTTTTTCTTTCATACACAATCACTGATGAATTTGCAACATATGTTTGTAACTATTTTTTCTTTAGGAATCAGACACAGGCGATAATGATACGCCAATTTCCGTTGTTGATAACTTTGTTGATAAAAAAGTTTATGCTGAAGGAGAACAATGTTCTATCAGTTCCAAGTATCAAATGGTTAAGCGTAAACTGATTGACGCGATTTCTGATGATGAAAGCACACCAATTCCTTCAACTAAGATTGGAAGTGGTGGTAGTATGGAGTAACTTAAAATTCCGTTGAGCCTCCCGTCTTCCTAAACCCAAAATGAAGATGATTTGTTTGCTATGCTTATGGTCAACCAGTTTCATTGCTTTATGTTTTGTTTTTTTTTCTTAATAATTTTGAACAATTTCTACTTTGTTATTTTCTCTTTATACCATGATATGGTTTACTGTTTTTATTAAGTTTCATAACGATGATAATATTTAATAAATGCGTTTGCTTGATTGATAAGTATGTTTTCATCCATTTGATATTATGTTTAGTATATACAGATACAACTAGATTGGTGGATGTAGTCATCAAACATAATAGTGAGTTTTAATTTTGTATGATTAGTATCTAATTATAACGAAAAAATTGTAACATAAATGTTGTATATCATTTTAATTTTGTTACCGAAATATGTTGTTATAATACAAGCAACCATGGATCGGCCCACTAACTTACCAACACCAGTCCATATAAATTACATAGCATACATATTAGATTACTTATTGGGTTGAATGTTTTTATTAGACAAAGGCCCGATTATTTAATCTTACATTCTGATTCAGCCCAACATCAATTGTTTCATTATATACATACCCGATACCCCACATTGTTTCACTTTTTCAGATTTCTAGGCTCTTCCAAAAAGCTACTTTACCAAAATGTAAGTAACCGTTCATCTTCTTCACTATTATGAAATTTCGATACTATCAAACACTTTCAGACATCATGTTAATAATCGTGTATCTGTTAGGAATCGATGTATTTGTTATTATCACTATGATTTTTTGATGATGCATGTGCTATTAATTCTCTCATTAACAGTATTAATCGTGTATCTTGATATGTAATGTCACTTATATGTATTGAGTAAGAATCATTGTTTGATCTTTAATGTTAAGTAGATAAACAATCAGTGTTAAATATAGATGAATATCATTAACAAATCTGGAGAATTAGTGGTGTGATAATTTATTATTAATCATGTTTGATTGTTTTGATCAATCTTTTATTTTCAAATTATTGTTCTTGCATGTATGTAAATAATTGTTTGTATTACTATGTTAATTTCGAAATATGTATAATATGGTTATTAATTGTTTTTTAGTAACCTACTAATCAGTTGATGAATTATATAAATATACATATCGAAACTGATTTTTAGTATTGTTTTCGTTTGCCATGAACATATACCGTGTCTACTCCGGTGGGTACCAATCTACTGATTAGTTGCTCGATAAATCATTCCGGATATGTTATCAGTTTTTTTCAGTAGCATGTCAGTTTGTTGGTTAATGTTTGATGATTTTTCGAAAATAATCCATATTCAATCATATGATGTTAGCTCTGTTTTTTGTATTTTGTTGTTTAGTCTTATTCAATTTTCTACAAATTGCCATAATAGACATGCGTTTTTATTTAGATTTGTTTGTTTTCAATACATGTGTAGTTGTATACATACTTATGCTTTTAACCTTATTTCTCACCTTCAAATGAATGCAGCCTTTTGCCATCCTGCCGCTTAAGTAGCAAAAAATGGTAAAACACTTAGATTTTTCTTTATTTTTATATCTATTTTTTGTAAACATACAATTTACGCTTAACTTTATAATTGTTTAGGCTAACCAACAGCCTGTTGAAGTGATTGAAGTTTCAAGTGACTCGTCTGACTTTAGCGATTGGGATGAAAGCGATTCAGATAGTGGGATGCACAATTTGGGTTTATGTAATTGGGAAGCTGCTCCTGAGCGTGATTCCATTGTTACAAAAGTCACAAACAAATTTGTGAGTATTTGTTTAGTCATTACTAAATTTTAATCTCTAAGTATTTTTGTTAACAATTGTGATCTTTTAATTAACTTATTACACGCAAATCTTTATGTATTTTGTCGCAGCGCTTTCCAGTCGCTTTTGCAAGGCACCATCACTTCGAAAAGAAAGCCACCGTTTTTGTCCAGTTTGAAAATGGACCGTGTATGACTAGAAGAGTGCTGGTTGAAGGAAGCGGGAGTAAGGTAAGGTATTCGTTGAACAAATGGAAGTCAAGAATGAAAAGGCTTGGGTTAAGGAATGGTCGTCGTTATAAGCTTACGTTTTACAAGGGCATTTTGGTTTTCTCCATGCCTTAGCTAAAGGCATTGTAGGTTCAATGTTTTTGGTTTCGTCATTTGTTGTTGAAAATGACGATATCGTAGTAGAAATGAAATATAACATGACGTTTATGTACGTTTAGTGGTCCCAAATTTTGGTTGTTTATTACTGTGGGTACCCGTTTTGTACTAGCAACTTATTTATTATGAATGACCTTCATGTTTAGGTGTTAACTTTTATCCGAATATTAATGAATGAATCGGTTTGTAGTATGTATGCCGTTTTAATTTTGCATCAAGTTATGTATTCATATAAACAATAGATGATGCTATAAGTTTTGACCTCTTTCAAATTTGTATACACTTATTAGAAACAATCCATTTAATATACTAATACAACCGCTCCGTGGTTCTGCGTTTTGGTACACCGATCATTCTGGTGTTATAACCCTTTACTAAAATTCGTAGTAAATAATTTAATTAGACAAATAACATAAAAATACAAGTTTATATTTGGTATATTAATATTTGGCATAAACTAATTTTAGAATTGACTGTACAAAAAATTCGTTTGACTTTGATAACTAAAATTGTGTACAATTATACATAAATAAATTTCCAGTATATTTGGTAAATTGAAAAGGAGATTATATGTTTTAAAAATTTACGGTAATTTATGTTCATAAACAATTGAACATATATATTGTTATTAATAAACTTTACAAAAATATTTCTATTCATCTCTATATAATAGTTATGCAACCATAAATATGTAATTCATTTAAAAGCCTTTTCACTTTTGAAAACCAGGTTTCAAAACTTTGTTTGGTTATCTAATTTATTTACGTTTTGTGTTTATGTATACTATTTTTTTTTTCATTTTTTTAGTTGTCATGGATAATAGAACCGTTCAAATGGTAGCCAACGGTGCAGTCTTGCATGAAATCGTTTACTGTTATCTATGCGATCTAAAGTGTATTGACCATGCTCAATACATTCAACATTGCAATGGCAAAAAACATCGGGCAAAGGTATTACATTTACGTCATTCGTATAATATATTGCGCATTCCTTTTGTCAAGATATTTTAATATACGTAGTTTTTTTGTTTTTTGACATTCAAGAATGGTATGTATTAATGGCTATTTTTGTAGATTGGGCATGCGTATGGTCAAGATTTGTTCTACTATGGAGTTTGCAACATCCAATGTACCAGCATGGATAACTTGAATGACCATCTTGCAGGAAAGAAACACATTAAGGCGATAAAGGCCCAAGGTTTTTTTTAATGTTATGGAATAAGATATTCTTATGTCTCGTAATGTCGCATCTTTTAATTTTAGTATCTTAATTGTTTTCAATAACAAATACTAATTACCGTTTTTCAGTTTATGCATCTATGTTTCTATATTCCCTAATGTTATAGATAATGTTATTTACTATGTTAATTTTGAAGCATTCATATTTTATTCCGTCGTTTACATACTTAGATGTCCGATGTTTGACACTATGTAAAATATATCTACATCTTATGATTTGTTGATAACCAAGACATGGTTTTATACCAAAAGTTTAATAGATATGCCAATTAAAAGTAACCAGTTTATATAAAACTTCGACCCAATTAGAATAAATTCCATAATTTGAGTTTGTATTGAAGAAAAAACGTGTAATACATATGACTACTTTTCGCTTTTGTTTCTTCAATCCGATGTAACCTCATTAAAATACGATTCTTTGTGTACCTCAGACACAGCTTCAGGTACATACATCGATAACTTTTCTCTATGTAATGAATGATATTGTTAATACCAATCTATTATTGTTTCAATTATACATTGTTAGTTAATAACTGAACAGTTGTATTCTAAATTATCATATGTAACTGCACTTAGTGCATAAACTTGCTGAAGTTTATGTATGTTCATATCCCGGCACTTTTTTCTCGCCAATCTTTATTACCTATACAATTTTCATAAATAATTTGTCATAATTGTGTATACGTTAAACTAAATCTGTAAACTGTTAATTTATAAATGAAGAAATAGATACCGAGTAGAGTGCCTTGCAAAACACTCGTGACAAACATACATCGTGTGAAAGGTTGCAGGACAGATTCTGCATAAACAACAGATATAGCAGATTTATCAAACTGTTCAATTATGTGACGATTATTATAAACAATTTTTTTGCGAAATATATTTGAATAAGCTTGCAATACAAACAGACGTTATGTATATACAACTTCAATAATAAAGTATTATTTAAAATTTTTTTTTTGTACTTTGAACAGTGCGTTGTCATTTGTCAATAAAACAGGTTATGTACTAATTACAATTACATTAAAAATAAAAATATGATAAAAAGTCATTTACAAAAACACAATGTATTCATACCTTTTGTTATTTTTTGTTAAAGTTTATACTTTGGTTGAGTACTGATCATAATAGGTAATCGGTTTTCATTACTAACGTTACTTATAGGTTACAAAAAATATCCACTTTGACATGAAAACCATAGTTATATATTAGTTTTAATTTTAATACCCATTTCATATCAACGCAACATTGAAACATGACGTTTATATAAGAAAAAAAATATCAGGCTAACCGTTATTCTTAACACTTTACGTTGTAGCCACTAAATTTGAATAATACAACTCTTAGTTTAATAAAAAAAATTTATTTGCTATGGTTTGCACCGTGGGTCCCCACAGGTCTCAAACCTAGTACCCCTTTAAAATATTACACCAATGTTAACCGGATGACTATACTACTTGGAAAATATCTTGGTGATACCAGACTTCGAGCCCGTTAAAAGAATATGTATATAGTACTTATGAGTTGATGACAATATCTTTAAAAAATATCCATATGTATGGTGAATATCTTTATTGGAAATTTAGTAGAGGATACTTGATTACTTGCAAAACTTTTCTTGGCCATGATCCATTACTACCAACTAAACACAACTAAGTACCGACAATGACTAATCTTGATTTTTTGAGTGTCGTGACGTTCGCTTGACATCAAAATTAGAGAATCACTTGAGTGATAAAAAAAAAAATATACTTTTTAAAAAGTTGGTTTTATCCTTTTAAGAAATAAAACATACCTTTGATTTTTTGGTTGGTCATGATAAAAAGATTTGTGAAAACATATACCATTCGTAAATTAAAGTTTTATATTATTTTATAATATTACGCGTGTTAGTGTTAGGCAGTACATGGTGTTGGGCTCGCGCCCCTGTCACCTCAGCCATCTTCTGAAGACTGGTGCCTTCCATGTTATCCGGACGTCATTGGGGGTGGGGGGGGGGTATTGAAGTTTCGTGAAAACAATAACGAAGAAAAAGGGGTGTTTGGTAGGGACCATTAAAATTTTATAATGTTTGAGAATGTTAAGCTCTTTAAAAAAAAAAATTAACCTGTTATATAAAACATTTATTCCTCATATTTTTAACACACAACTCTCTGGTTCTTCTCTTTTAAACCTCAACCTTCTTTCGAAAAATAGCGCCTCCGCTGTTATCCCGACGCCATTGGAGGCGCTATTGATGTTCCATGAACACAATAATGAAGAAAAATAGTGTTTGGTGGGAACCATTAAATTTGTGTAACGTTTGAGAATGTTAAGCTCTTTAAAAATATTAACCTATTTTTTTTAACTCTATATAAAACATTTATTCCTTATATTTTTAACACACAATCTCCGGTTCTTCTCTCTTAAACCACAATGCTCCATTAAAAAATGCCTCCATGTGTTTCAATTGGGAATATGGATGAGGAGTTTGCGTTGACCATTTTAGTTCTACACGTTAGGAAATCAGACGTTTTTACAACGCATGGATTTGGTACCGAATATTCGGATTTGGATAAGGATAAACTTGAGAGGAAATGGGTTATGCAATCACGCGTACAAGAGATGAAATATCGTCGAAGTGGGAGAGTATATCGGGAGTTCTTTAAAGATTTCACTAAATCTACAATAGACAGATAGACAAGTTGGGAGATGATGAATATAATGACAATGTTGTTGAAGAATCTTGTGCCGAATATGCACGCGTTAATGGAAGGTCGTTTAAGAAGTTAAAACTTTGAGAACTAATAGTCGACACCAATGTTGACCAAATTGAAATATTTAGTATTTTTATTTCAATGTTATGTATTTTTTGTTATTAATGTTATGTATTTTTATTTTAATATTATATAATTTTATTTGTTTAAGTGGACTTTTTATTATTAAATTTAAAAATTAAAAAAATATTAAAAAGTAAATGATTGGGTAATGACTAAGAGAGCTTTATTTGTCACACCCTCAAATTTCCACGTGCGGGGTTTTACCGCGAGGCGCGTGACACACCAGGATCCAAGTCAACGGTCACAATAAACAACACTATATGATACGTAAAAATGACATAATCAAACCATTAAGTTTTCATAAATGATCCAACGCTGCGGAAGCGTAAAACTTTATTACAACGTGAAATCAAAAGTACGAAAGTCTGAAAATACTAAATGAGATGCACATGAATCCTAGACGCCGTGAGACTCCGTGCGCCTATCGACAGCTGCTACCTTAGCGACCTGAGACAAACATGCTAAATACGTCAGCAAATAATGCCGGTGAGTTCACAGGTTTTTAATGAATACCGACTCCAAATGTATACCAATTCCAAGTGAAAATCGACTCCAACTGAATACTAACTCCCAAATGAATACCCATGATCAATCCAGACCACATGTATGCAAATCATATGAATACCTGTTACTACTGCGATTGGAAAACCATTACTGGACTCGAATACTGTGAATACTGAATACGTGCCCGAATGAATACTGAATACTGAATACTGTATACTGAATACTGAATACCTAAGAGACAATATGCACTCGTCCGACCTCCAGTCGACGAGTGGGGCGGGTCAAGCCCAAATAGCGCTATCCACATTTCCCCCGTTGTGCATCCCCGCACATTCATGGTTTCCCCCGGGACTTCCAAAGATCGCATAGTAATATAATGAATACTTCCAAAACATAATGAATACGTGAAAACATAATGAATACTCCAAACCCAATGAATTCATGAATACCAAAACATAGTTGAAACGTCTTTTTATGAAAACATAGTTGACACACGTTTAAAGGACACAGCATGTTTTCTCCCCCGAAAATGTAAAACCAGTAAAAGAGTGGGGCCGTGAAACTCACCTTATAGTGCGTCTTCCGATAACTAGAATTCCAACACGTGTATGATAATCCCAACTAATGACAACCTATCAATGAGTTTACATAAGTGTGATGACTACTAACCCGAAGGCTAACAAGTCCCCGATTGTCCAGATCTTAACCAAGTATGTTTTAAAACGTGTTTAAATGTTTAACCGACACACTAGACCGACCCGACATCCCGTTGGTGACCCATTACCCTAACTAATCAAGTACACATAGATTACACGCAAGGTTCAAGCATAAAACACTTAGTTCGTATCAAAAATCTCGTTTCTGTTAACGTAGGGTCGAACGTAGCTTGGAGTGGTCGAAGGTGACTTTGATTGGTCGAATGTGGCCTTGAACTTCCACCTTCGCCCCTTTTTCTCCCACCTTCGCCCATTTGTGGTTCGTTCGCCCCTTTAGTTTCTAGGTTCGACCCTGGAGAACCACCTTCGCCCGTTCGACTGGTCGAAGGTGCTCCAGGTTCGACCCTGCCGTATAATTTTCCCAAAAACGCGTCGAAAACGTCCGAAAACATCACGAAACACCATGAGTTACAGCAGTCAAGCATCATTAACATATTCCTACGAATCCCTACCGATTTTACCCCAAAATCTATCCGTTTTACAAGTTTCCTAAAATAGTAAATTATGGAGATGTCACATCATCATGCATGAAATCATTACCCAATTAGGAAACTTTCTGAAATTAATTAATCATCAGCTCAACATACTCAAATCATCATGAACAAGAAACCCCCTATCATAACTCTATCATTACCATCAAAAACAAGCCCTAAATCTAACTAAAAATTCCTTTAATCGACAAAACACCATCAACAATCAATTGTAACATGTTTCAATCATAACTCACCATTAATAACAGTCCTAGGTTGTTGTCATATCATCTATACAACAAGTAATCATCAAACAATGCATAATACTACATTAACACATGTTAATTTGTATAAAAACTCATTGTTTATGAATAGGTTTTATTTAGAAAGATATTAGGAAGGTTTTTACCCATAAAACATGTTGATATCAGATCTGGACCCTTGGGGTTTCAATGAAAACAAGTCAAAATTGTTTAAAAAGGATTTGGAATGAAGAACACACCTTAGGTCTTCACTTGTAATGATTTAGAGAGTTAGGTTATGAAAAACAAGCTCAAAAACTCCTTCCCCAATGATAATAGTTGATAGAGAGTGTTTGGAGGCGTTTAGGGTTTGTGAAATGATGAAAAATGACTAAGTATGGTATTTATACCAGGTCCAGGTTCGCCCCTTTTATATGGTCGAATGTGGAACTTTTCCACATTCGTCCCTTTGTAATGGTCGAATGTGGAATCTTTCCACATTCGCCCACTTTGTTTCTACATTCGCCCACTTTCTCAAGTTCCATTTCCACATTCGCCCACTTTCCACTTTCAGGTCATCAGCACTTTTTTTTTAACACATGTTAACAGCACTTTTTAACTCATGTTAACTTTTCCAGATTTCCAGTTTGTCGTGTTTAACGCATTCTAACACATCTTAACACATAAGCATGCATCCATAGTCTATACTTAACATATTTAAGCACGGATGATTATCTATACATCATTTAAACACATCTAAGCATATAATCCACCATGTGACAATTAGTCTACACATACACTTAATTAGTTTATGTAATTCACCAACAACGGGACTCGTATCATGTGTGTGTGTGTGTGTGACTAACCCAATGATCTCCCGAATTATGGAACCCTGGACAATACGAACTGTGTTCCGACTCTACTGACCCCGTCAAGTATGTTTAATAAACGTTTTTCGCTAAGGTAGACTTATGTGTTTATAAAATGTTGACCCAAACATGCCGGGTGTCACATCATCCCCCTGTTGAAAGAATTTTCGTCCCGAAAATTTCCCGAAGTCAAAGAGAACGAAGCGAGAAAAAGAAAAATTTCCCGGTCGTCACATCATCCCCCTGTTGAAAGGAATCTCGCCCCGAGATTCACTCTTCGACAGTAATGAGTGTCGACCTAACCCAAGTAACGTTTCCTAGAACACAAACGAAATGATAACCACGAACGAAAGATGATATCAACGAATACTCTATGCCGGGGAACCGCCCTCCCCAAAGTGAATAGAAAACAATGAATCCCCCTGATCGAAGGCCTACTAGAGACTACTATGATCGGTATAAATGATACACCGGTACCGTCCAAGTAACATCTCCAAAGGACCCACATCAGACTCATGAATGCAAAATGATGACCAAATACCAAACTGAATGCACACAATAAATACGAATTGCCAAACAATGCGAACGAGAATGAATACGAGCATAACGAGAATCAAGAAAAGAATACTCACCAGTAACAGTGTCAGGATCCTCCTGGTTCTCCCTAGCGCCAATGACGTAGACATGACCACGAGTAGTTCGACCGCCGCCTTCATTCCCAGCACCACCTGCAGTCCCTTGGTTCAGCTTAGGACAATCCCGCTTGAAGTGTCCATTATCCCCACAGTGATAACATCCCTGCCTCCCCTGAGGAGCAGTAGCAGTGGTAGTAGTAGTGGCCTGTGCCGGTTGTAGCTGAAGAGTAGTCCTACAGTCCTTAGCATGATGACCAAAACGCTGACACCGTCGACAGCGAAACCTCTCACAATCACCCGTATGATGAAACCCACACTCACCACACTTCGGGAGTTTCCCAGTATATCCCCCAGACCTCTGCTCGGATGATGCTCCCACAACTTCTTGCTTCTTTGTCTGCGGCTGGGACGACCCAGCGCTCTTTCCAGCACTCTCCCACTTTCTCTTGTTGTCCGCAGGGGCTTTCACAGCAGCACCCCTCGGAGGTAGAACGCCCTCCGCAACCTTCATGTTGGTCAGCTTGTGGGCTGCCCGAACAGTGGCCAACATAGTAGTGTGATCAGCAGCAGCAACCAGTCCAGCAATCTCCGGCACTAACCCAGCAACGTAGTGCTCAATCCTCCGGTACTCCGGTGTAGCCAACCCGGGGCACATCACAGCCAACTCGTTGTGCCTAGCAGTAAACTCCTCGATCTCCGACCCAACCATCTTCAGATTCCAGAACTCATGCTCCAACTTCATAATCTCGTCTCTTGGGCAATACTCTGCCCTCAACATCTGAACAAACTCGGACCACGGCATAGCATTGGCCTCACCCAGACCAAGGTTCGCAGTGGAGGAGTTCCACCAGGTCAACGCATGTCCCTCCAGTGTAGCAGAAGCATACTTGACGCGATCAGCGTCGGGACAGTTACACATAGCAAACACCGACTCAATCTTCTCCAACCACCTAAGTAGTCCCACCGCTCCTTCAGTCCCATTGAAGAAATGGGGCTTACAGTCCATGAACTTCTTGTACGTGCACCCAGTCTGCATCTGATTAGTATTTCCCAGGTTCTGCTGAGCAGCCTGGAAAGCAGCCAACGCAACGTTCAACTGTTGTTGCAACATGTGCTCCAACTCCGCCTGAGTCATGGTGATGTTCCCACCACCTCGTCCACCGCCATTGCGACCCCCGCCGCCACCACGGCGTCCACCAGCACGTCCACCAGCGCGACCAGACATGTTCTGCCAAACATGAGACAAGATACGCAAAATCACCAACAGATCGAGCTACAAGTGACCAAACGAATTCAGAACATGGTTCCAGCATGACCATTAGTCCGAACACGAAGTCCACCAAGATTTTCATGCATTTCGATTTATGATTTCGTGTGCACCCGAAATAACAAATCGCTCTACATGGTCCTCTAGGCGTGCTCCTAGCTAGAACTTCAAATCACCCGATACACACATTCCTAAAAGAAACTGTTATCACCCGAGAATCCCAAAGTGAACAGTCACTCAGGAGTGTACTATGACAAGTACTAGCGCATGATAGTGTGTGTGAGTAAGCAAGTATGTAAGCGAATAGTCCCTTCAACTTCAAACCCGAAGAAGAAGATAGAACCCAGGTAGGAATAACAAAAGATAGATAACGTGATACTGTGTGATGAGGACACCGACACCCCGACAAGGTTAGTATGTTTTCCAAATGACACGACTCGTAACTATGTGTGACCGTCTAACGTGTGTGATACTCGGCTATAGACTAGACTCTACATGCAGTCCTAGTTCATTATAACCATTGGCTCTGATACCAATCTGTCACACCCTCAAATTTCCACGTGCGGGGTTTTACCGCGAGGCGCGTGACACACCAGGATCCAAGTCAACGGTCACAATAAACAACACTATATGATACGTAAAAATGACATAATCAAACCATTAAGTTTTCATAAATGATCCAACGCTGCGGAAGCGTAAAACTTTATTACAACGTGAAATCAAAAGTACGAAAGTCTGAAAATACTAAATGAGATGCACATGAATCCTAGACGCCGTGAGACTCCGTGCGCCTATCGACAGCTGCTACCTTAGCGACCTGAGACAAACATGCTAAATACGTCAGCAAATAATGCCGGTGAGTTCACAGGTTTTTAATGAATACCGACTCCAAATGTATACCAATTCCAAGTGAAAATCGACTCCAACTGAATACTAACTCCCAAATGAATACCCATGATCAATCCAGACCACATGTATGCAAATCATATGAATACCTGTTACTACTGCGATTGGAAAACCATTACTGGACTCGAATACTGTGAATACTGAATACGTGCCCGAATGAATACTGAATACTGAATACTGTATACTGAATACTGAATACCTAAGAGACAATATGCACTCGTCCGACCTCCAGTCGACGAGTGGGGCGGGTCAAGCCCAAATAGCGCTATCCACATTTCCCCCGTTGTGCATCCCCGCACATTCATGGTTTCCCCTGGGACTTCCAAAGATCGCATAGTAATATAATGAATACTTCCAAAACATAATGAATACGTGAAAACATAATGAATACTCCAAACCCAATGAATTCATGAATACCAAAACATAGTTGAAACGTCTTTTTATGAAAACATAGTTGACACACGTTTAAAGGACACAGCATGTTTTCTCCCCTGAAAATGTAAAACCAGTAAAAGAGTGGGGCCGTGAAACTCACCTTATAGTGCGTCTTCCGATAACTAGAATTCCAACACGTGTATGATAATCCCAACTAATGACAACCTATCAATGAGTTTACATAAGTGTGATGACTACTAACCCGAAGGCTAACAAGTCCCCGATTGTCCAGATCTTAACCAAGTATGTTTTAAAACGTGTTTAAATGTTTAACCGACACACTAGACCGACCCGACATCCCGTTGGTGACCCATTACCCTAACTAATCAAGTACACATAGATTACACGCAAGGTTCAAGCATAAAACACTTAGTTCGTATCAAAAATCTCGTTTCTGTTAACGTAGGGTCGAACGTAGCTTGGAGTGGTCGAAGGTGACTTTGATTGGTCGAATGTGGCCTTGAACTTCCACCTTCGCCCCTTTTTCTCCCACCTTCGCCCATTTGTGGTTCGTTCGCCCCTTTAGTTTCCAGGTTCGACCCTGGAGAACCACCTTCGCCCGTTCGACTGGTCGAAGGTGCTCCAGGTTCGACCCTGCCGTATAATTTTCCCAAAAACGCGTCGAAAACGTCCGAAAACATCACGAAACACCATGAGTTACAGCAGTCAAGCATCATTAACGTATTCCTACGAATCCCTACCGATTTTACCCCAAAATCTATCCGTTTTACAAGTTTCCTAAAATAGTAAATTATGGAGATGTCACATCATCATGCATGAAATCATTACCCAATTAGGAAACTTTCTGAAATTAATTAATCATCAGCTCAACATACTCAAATCATCATGAACAAGAAACCCCCTATCATAACTCTATCATTACCATCAAAAACAAGCCCTAAATCTAACTAAAAATTCCTTTAATCGACAAAACACCATCAACAATCAATTGTAACATGTTTCAATCATAACTCACCATTAATAACAGTCCTAGGTTGTTGTCATATCATCTATACAACAAGTAATCATCAAACAATGCATAATACTACATTAACACATGTTAATTTGTATAAAAACTCATTGTTTATGAATAGGTTTTATTTAGAAAGATATTAGGAAGGTTTTTACCCATAAAACATGTTGATATCAGATCTGGACCCTTGGGGTTTCAATGAAAACAAGTCAAAATTGTTTAAAAAGGATTTGGAATGAAGAACACACCTTAGGTCTTCACTTGTAATGATTTAGAGAGTTAGGTTATGAAAAACAAGCTCAAAAACTCCTTCCCCAATGATAATAGTTGATAGAGAGTGTTTGGAGGCGTTTAGGGTTTGTGAAATGATGAAAAATGACTAAGTATGGTATTTATACCAGGTCCAGGTTCGCCCCTTTTATATGGTCGAATGTGGAACTTTTCCACATTCGTCCCTTTGTAATGGTCTAATGTGGAATCTTTCCACATTCGCCCACTTTGTTTCTACATTCGCCCACTTTCTCAAGTTCCATTTCCACATTCGCCCACTTTCCACTTTCAGGTCATCAGCACTTTTTTTTTTAACACATGTTAACAGCACTTTTTAACTCATGTTAACTTTTCCAGATTTCCAGTTTGTCGTGTTTAACGCATTCTAACACATCTTAACACATAAGCATGCATCCATAGTCTATACTTAACATATTTAAGCACGGATGATTATCTATACATCATTTAAACACATCTAAGCATATAATCCACCATGTGACAATTAGTTTACACATACACTTAATTAGTTTATGTAATTCACCAACAACGGGACTCGTATCATGTGTGTGTGTGTGTGACTAACCCAATGATCTCCCGAATTATGGAACCCTGGACAATACGAACTGTGTTCCGACTCTACTGACCCCGTCAAGTATGTTTAATAAACGTTTTTCGCTAAGGTAGACTTATGTGTTTATAAAATGTTGACCCAAACATGCCGGGTGTCACATTATTCTATTTATTGGTAGTTATTGAAAGAAGAGAATAAAGCCTCTTTTTGACATATTGCTTACGATGCTAAGATTAGGCCTGCAAACGAACTAAACGAACACAAACACAGGCGTGTTCGTGTTTGTTCATTTAACTTTAACCGAACACGAATACGAACACGAACACATAATCGAACACATTTTTGTGTTCGTGTTCGTTCATTAAGAAATCTATCGTGTTCGTTTATGTTCGTTCATTTAAAACCTAAACGAACAGTTCATGAACATAAACGAACACAAACGAACATAAACGAACATTAATGAACAAAAACAAAAACAAGTTTAATAATGATTCATCACAATTCAACCAAGTTTAATACATCATAATGCAACCAAAACAAAATCTAAATTAGTAGGGTTGTGGAGTGTGGAGAAGAAAGGAGGTGGGGTTGTAAAGTGTGGAGAGCGGCTGATATGTTTAGAATGTTAGGGTTAGGATCAAATTTTAGAACATATCAAATATATTGTATATAATATAATATGAATTAAGGTTACTTAACCAAAGGGAAATAAATAATAAAAATAAAGTAAAGTTTAATTAAACGAACATAAGCGAACATAAACGAACATAAACGAACGAACATAAATGAACGAACAAAACATGTGTTCATGTTCGTTCGTTTAATTAAATGAACAAAAAATTGTGTTCGTGTTCGTTCATTTATCTAAATAAATGAATGTAAACGAACTTTCCGCCGAACAGTTCACGAACAGTTTATGAACGTTCGGTTCATTTACAGGCCTAGCTAAGATCATGGAATGGAGCCTCTAGAGCATGCGTCACGCTCACCTTTCTTATTGAAAAGAACACGATTCTCTAATTTTTTTTTGTTTATATATTCGTATAAAGGGGAACACTAAGAGATGCATTGAATTAATGACTTTTTTTGACAATACATATTTAATGACTTACTTGACAATACATGATGTCTTCCTTGACAAAAGAAAGACTTAACTTTTCTATTGACTCAAAAGTGTAAATATCATACAACAAAAGTGTAAATATCATACAAATTAAAGTGACTGTTCATAGAAGCTTGTTTATTAATATTAATTAATATACAGGATAAAAGATAATACTTAATTTATATAAGTGTGATGGCTACCATGGTAGCCGCTTCAATTGACTATACGATACACATGTCTATACACACAAAGTGATGGTCTATATTTGTGTGTGAATGTAAACACTCAAATAATTAGCAATCAATAAATCACCTTTTAAACATTGAATCATATTTCAATCGAAGATTGGGATAGATTTTTCTTTTATCCTTTGTCCGTTTCCATTCATGATCAATACTAACAACTGTTTTGTTTTGTTGTGTTTAGTGTTCTAGTTCTTTGAAACTTTAAAGTTTATCACTAGCTCTCTGTTTTCTATATAGAAAAAAACTAAAATCAAGTTAACTTCACGAAGAAGTTTTTTGTTATGGCAAAAAAAGGACCTTGCTAAAGAGAGGGAATTTGTACCCTAAAATATTGGTGTGCGTATGATCATAGCATCTTATTAATACATTGTAAAACACTAATTATATGCTTATTTTTAAATACAAAGGTATGTACTCGTATTAAAAAATAGGGGAAATACCATAAAAAAACACTAAATTTTCTGTTTTTTCTCACTAAAGTCACTCAACAATTTTTTGCACATAAAAAACACTACACTTTTAGTTTGTTCTTACAAAAATCACTCAACATTTCTTTGCACCTAAAAAACACTATACTTTCTGTTTTTTCCTCATAAAAGTCACCGAACGTTTCTTTTTCGCATAAAACCCCTTAAAATGTCAATTTCGAACAAAATTTTGATGTTTTTGTTTTAAATAACCGGAACTTATAACGATGAAAAACACTAATTTTACTATTCTTTTATAATAATACTTTCATTCAAGGACAAAGAAAATTACATCAAGATAACGGGTAAGCGGGCAACAAGCTGCGCCGCCACCCCTTTTCGAATAGCAAATCCTAACCTACTAAAACATAACCCTACCCACCGGAGTCGAGACACTACTATGAATAACCCGCTGGACCCTGGTCAGGAAACGGGCAGGCTCCGGTGCCAATGAGCCACGTATCAAAAGCCAAGGGTATAAAAACGTGTTGGTTCTCCTCGCAGGCTTTAACATGGTTTTTTTTACCTTCTTTGCCTCTGTTTTCACACCGCATACCCTGTTACAAAGCCACTATTCCTCAACCCAACTAGATGAGATACACCCGTCAGTTCAAATGTTATGCGACAATATATCATGTAACATCATCGATCATCTATTAGGTCATAGTTAAAGAAGTGAAATGATATACCCTTGCGAAGGTGCCGTAGCAACCATTTTCTTAATTTTACCTACGTCATACGGATATGGCAACACCGATTTATATGGCTATATCCAACTATCTACAAATATATTTAAAGACAAGTTCATTTAATATTAAAACTTAAATAACGTCGAAATTACGAAAATAGAGATAACACAATTTCTGTAACTTTGACACCTAATCAAATTGGGTATATTTATGTATTCTCAAATACCATCACATGGATTGTCCATCTTTTTATAGCTAATACAACCAAACGTCACGTAACAAACCATCAAATTTCATTTCTTATAAATTTATTTTTTTTCAATTTTCATTTTTTATATTCTTATTCTAACAAACAAAAAAAAAGAAAATCTTATCACCCCAATTTCTTGAATTATTGAGTCCACTAAAACGAAAGCTCTTTCCTACCTTTATCAAATAAAAAGCAACAATAATCATTAAAAGAAAAACAAATAATATTAAAAGAAAATTGGTCACGAATGAACATAACTATATATGTTGGTGATAAAATGTCTTACCTCTGTCTTAAAGGTGAAGAGTTCAAAATCCTATAAGACGCGAGTATTAGTGGTTAATAGAACGACACTAGGATTAGGTTAGTTTGCCGCTAAAATAAAAAAAAAAAAAAAAAAATACTGAAACTAAAAAATTTATTGTTTATCAGGAAAATTAGTTACATTTATACTTGATGCCCATCTTTTCCTTACCTTATTACAACCCACCAAAATAAAAAAATTTACAAATTCCTCCACGTATGCTTCCAATAATAATATCATCACATAAACAAAAACCAACTGTAACCTTTAACCATCAAGACTCCTCAACGACGTCGTTTACCAACATCTTCACACGTTTACACTGCATCTTTGAGACAACTGATACTTAATCCCAGTCCCGACAACAATCCCAGGCATAGCCGAATTCTGTTTATTCCCAAACGGTATATAAGCAGGACACCTCACATGTATATGATACCTTCCAGAAATAAACCTTCCAACTCTCCATCTTACCCGTCCATTCAACATAATCAACAGATTAATCGAACCGTTGGATTGGTCCTCAGACAAGGAGGCCCCGTTGTACGGGGCCACGGGAACGTTGTTCCCGAACACAAACGGGGACCACACGTTTGTGTCATGGTGGCCCTGGTACACGGGTTGTATGCCCGTGAAGTATGTAATTTGTTGGTTTTTGTATGAGGCGTATATGTTTAGTTTATCGTAGTAGATCCCGATACGGGAGTTCGGGTTATGGGAGGAGACGGTTACTTGGAAGTTTGAGGATAATAATATTGGTGCCGTCACATTGAAGTTGAAGATTGTAGCGTCTTGGAGAGTGAACCTTGGCTTTCTTGGCTGGAGGATGGCCCATGTTATTAAGAAGGTTAAGAGGACGATGAAGGCTAGGATTAGGAAGAAGGAGCATAGTTTGCGGGCTAGGTTTTGGCCTTTGTTTTTGTGGTGAGTGCACTCTTTGACGGACATGGTTGTGGTGGTGGTGATGGCTAGGAATAATAATATTACTAGTAGGTGTAAAGGTGGTGTGGACAGATAAGTGTGTGTGTGTGTGATGCTAGAGAAATGTAGAAGGATCAAGTGAAGGGTGGGTTTGATTTTATGGGGAATGGGTGTGCTTTGGAGGGTTGTATGGTGCAAGTTGGGGATGGGTTGTGGGACTATGTGGGTTTTGGACTTTTTTAACGTTGTTTTGTGGTTGTAAAATTATGTTTTACTTTGTTTTAGTAGGGTTGTTCTTGGGATTTGAACAATTTTGGTCAACTATTTGTTAAATTTGATTTGAACAATTTTGTTCTTGGGATTTGAACAAAATATAAGGGTGGACGGGGCGCTATCAGAATTGGGCACGGGTACCACACTATCAGTACGGTAACACCGTCGCCACCTGTGTTGGTAGGGGTCTCGTGAACCAAATACAGGTTCCATCTAACGGGCTGGTAACAAGCCATATATATTGCAACGGTCAATTTTTATAATATATTTTATTACTTTTTGACCGTTTGAATTTATTTAATATGAAACGGTAACATTTTTTTGATCGTTAATTTTGAAATGGTATAAAATTGTGCACGGTTTAAATAAAAAAAAACACAAACAAACAAACAACTACGTTAACCAAACTACTTTAAAACACAAACAAAACAAATGGATCCAAGGAAATCAAAGAGTGTTTCGAGGGGTGCAAGGTGAACCTCGAAATCTAGAGGTTCTAGTAGTCGAGGCAAAGTTTCGGGTTCGAGATCGGCTATGGTTGAACCGTATAGGCCCGTGATCAATTTCCACAAACCCAACCCCAACAACAACCGTTGTACTCACAATACGCACAATTCCCACAAAGCCAACCACCTATGATGTATCAACAATATTTTACGCCGCCTCAATTAACAACTTCTCAACTAGAAGACTTCGAGCTCAACCTCGAAAATGAGGACGATGATGAGGAGGAAACTGTGCCAGAGACACAGTTCGAGCATCATGGAGATGAACAACTAGACGAGGACGTGGATGACGCGCTTGAAGTTGAAGAAGTTGATGCAGGGGAAAAAGAAATATGCAAAGCGACAAAAAGCTGTGAAGTGGAATACGGCACAAGAGGTTGCTTTGGCAAAAGCTTGGTGCTATGTGTCGGAAAACAGGGAGAAGAGTAACCAAAGAAGCAAGGGAAGTTTTTGGAAAGCGGTCTAAAAACATTACGCGTCACTGTTGGGCGGATCTACCCGAACAGTTGATCAAATTACTTCTAAATGGACCGCCATGAACCCACAAATGAATGCGTTCAATGGCCTTCATCAACAAGCGGTAACGATTATGATATATTTAACTTAGCGTTTTATTTAATCATACAATTTTTTCTAAATTATATTTAATATACGGTTTTATTTAATTATATAGGAGCGACTGCGAGGAAGTGGATGTAGTGATCTAAACGTCATGTAAACGGCGTTGAACGATTACAGAAAAAGCCATCCTTCGGGTTTTAATCATCAAGCGGCATGGGAGATTGTAAAAGACCACGACAAGTGGAAGAAGCAAGTGTTGATGGGTGAAGAACCGTCTGATAGTCATTCCGACAAGGCGACAAGAGACGAAAGTCTTCGGAAAGCGGCAACTATCAGGCGACTGCCTTTTCTACACCGGACGATACCACCCCCACTAGCCACATGCCGGACCTCAACGAAGATACCAACCCAACGCGCCCCAAACGAAAAACTAAGAAAGCCGCCGTCGCCGAGTCTTCAGGCAAATCATTGGTTGACGAACTCGGGTCATACCGAGCAATGAAAGAAGACAAACTCAACTAGTTGGTCCCCCTACAATCTCAACAAGGCGAAAAAACAATGGCGTTTTTAGAGGAACAACGCGAATTGATGAGACAAAGGCAGTATGACCACGACTTGAATATGTATTCAAAACCACACGACCACCTCAAAGGTAAATCTTTGGAGTTGGTTTTGAAACGTAAAGAAGAAATCGCGGCGAAATACGAATGAGACCGTTATTGGGTTGAAGGCGACGCGGATGATGAAGGCGACGAGTAGGATGAATGCGTTTGTATTTTTTATTTTAGTTGATGTTTTTGTAATTTTTTATTTATTTTAATGGGACAGTTTATTTTTTTAAGTTTTACAAACGGTAGTTTTAATTCAAACGGTCATTTTTTAAGTAAAAACGGTAATTAAAAAAAGGAAAACTAAAAAATAAAAATTTCAGTGAAGTGAAGTGAATCAATTAAGTGCTGCCTACAAAAAAATGAATCAATGAAGTAAATCAGTGAAGTGATGTGACAGTGTAGGATTGGTTAAAATCAGTAAAGGAAAAAAAACTATGGTAGCACCCCTTGTGCCCTAGGGGGGGGGGGGGACGGGGCGCTACCAGAATTGGGCACGGGTACCCCTTTACCAGCACAATAACACCACCGCCACATGTGTTGGTAGGGTTCACGTGGACCGTTTTCTGGTTGTTGTTACCGTGCTGGTACAAAGAAACGGTCTTTTTCTTGACCAATGATAATATGCCACGTTTTACCTTCACCTTTGACCGTGATATTTTGACTGTGTTTTATTTTTGACCGTTTACATTTTGACCTTGGTTTATGTTTTACCCCTATACAAATCATACTTTCACATAACATAAACACGGTGAACTTTCATTAAAAATTTAAACACCCTTAAACATTAAACAACCGTAAACATTAATTATTAATTATATCTCGCAACAATCGCCATGACGCAAAATGGGTGAAGTTGGTCATTTGTTCACGGTAGTAGCTGCCACGAGTGAGTTGGATTGCAATGTCTTCTTGAACATTAGGGTGCCTCTCTATCGTGGCTTCATAAAGGACGTTCCAACGGAGACACCTGGACCAGAGAAGAAACCACCTACGAACGATCGAATCCTTGGAGCGGTCATTTGTGCCGGTTAAATTATTGAATATCCCCGACACCCGGTGCCAAAACGAAATTGGGGTATCGACTTCATGAACCCACGTGTTTCTCACTACGAGGTAGGCTCTCGTTAACGCGATATCCTCATTTGCATTCCACGGGTCCATTTTTACGAAACGATTAAAGTATAACCGGGTTATTGTGTGATTTTGTTGTGTTGGATTAAGGTGTTTTTATAGACCAAACCGTAACGGTACAGATTCCAATGGTTGCAACGGTTTAAATGTAACGGTAACAAAATTAATTACCGTCTGACTGTACAACGGTTAGTTTTCTCAATTTTAAAAGAAATATAATGAAATAATCAGTGGAGTGCTGCCTACAAAAAAGTGTTTCAGTGAAATAAATCAGTGAAGTGATGTGGCGTTGCATGATTGGTTAAAATCAGTGAAAGCAAACTAAACTCTACAAGGGCCCATGGCCGGCCATGGTGGGGTGCGAGGAGGACTCCCGGCCCGGGCCCAATTTCTAGTGGGGCACATTCGGCCAGTCACAATGGGGGATTTACATGTATTGGAGGGTCGACAATAACCTTATTGAACCGGTTGGAAATGGTTCATATCTCATATGCTCAAATGTACAAGTCTGCCAAAAAATTTACAGGGTAAGGGTTTAGTTAGGAAGACGATGGTAAATGCGTAAATACGAAAAGATGATGGGGGTATTTTAGTAAAGTTACGAATTGATGATTTTTTTTTTGAAAGTAAACAAATCAATGTGGGTAAAACCTGTGTCATTGTCGGTCAAACCTAACATTGTCATTGTATATTCGCCACTGCACTAAAGTGACTTAACCATTAGTCCATTAGTCAATAACAATGAAGCGTTATCCCACTTAAGTAAAAAAAATTGCGGATTGACAATGATAGTTATCGAGAATGAAATGTTGATAATATAAACTGTGAAGAGTTGATCTGTCGATTTGATATTACTTTACCCGTTGTTTAAAATATAGTTTACATTTATTTATTTTGTTAACGCCTAAGGCTAAGGGGCACATGTTTTCGTGACTCGGCCCGGGCACCTAAATTCTCAAGGACGGCCCTGCAAGGGCCCCTTATACCCTAATGACTAGGGTTGTAGTGAGTTAAGGTTAAGCTGGGCTTGTTTACAAACCGAGTAACAATTGGTTGGCTCAGGCGGCTTGTGGCTCGTCTAGCTAGTTTGTTTATTTTAAAAAGATAATTCTACATTTGTACACATGCTGGTATATATTAAAATAAATATTAATTTTTAAAATATGCGTAACTTAGAATTTCTAAAATGATATTTCGAATTATAATTAATATATTAAAGTTTCACGTTTAAACTTAAACAGTTAAGCTGACGAACTGAGCTTACCCTGGTCTGGCTCAACTCATTACAAACAAACCGATTTAAATGAGTTTCAGGCGAGTACGAGTTGTGGGTTTTTCGAAAATAAAAATATTTCTTGGGTCTATTTAAAAAGTTTCTGCAAAACAAGTTAAATACATATAATAACGTATTTAAAAAAAAAAAAATTGGTTTACTGATATGATTATATAAACTATGCGCTGATATGCATTGTATCACCCACGAGCCACAAGGTTTGTGGAAGAGAGAGGCGGGCCGCCTACAGGGATGACGAGAAGAGAGGTTAGGAGCCGTCCATACTAATGGTGTGTCCATAGGAGAGGAGGGAGGGCCCTTCGTGGCCGGTGCGGATGAAGATTGAAGAGCGTGTGGGTACCCCACACGTTATAGAAGGTTACGATGTGTAGAGTGTGTACTAGCCAACCAGTAAATATTATATTTTAAAGTTTGTTAAATCTGTTCCACGTGGCTTGAAGTCTGTGCCTTCTTGGTTCTGAATGTTGTCACAAATATCTTTGTGCTCTACTATATGAGGAAAGACAGCTTAGATCATTTACATCAGTAACTCCAGTGAAATATTTTCAAGCTCCCTGATTTACATCAGTCTTGCATTGTCATATCACTTCACTGAACGCAATTTTAGAGGCATCAGTACCTTAAACCACCCAATCTATAAAAAAACAAAAACCCTCACTCTCAACACATCCGTAATATAACAACCGTGCTAGCAGTGTCACCCAGAACAGTGTTATCGTGCTTGTAGAGGGGTAGCAACATGGTTTGGTCATAGTGCCTCGCCTAGTCCTCTTATAACTTTTTTTATATATGCTTTCTAGTAACATTTATTTATTGAAGATGATTTTTATCTTTTATAAAAAAAATTCGAAACCTTTTTACCTTTTTGTAAAGAGTAAATTGCCAAAATGACCCATCAGGTTTGGCCCAAAATGCTTGTTTGGTCAGTTATCTTTTTTTTGTGCCAAAAGAACCCCTCACAGATTGAAAATTGCCATTTTGGCCCATATTTAACAGAGTTTCTAACTGAGGATGGAAAGTCAGTTAACTCTGAGGGGCATTTTCGTCCTTTCATGTTCTAATGTTTTAAAACCACGTTTAAACCTTTCTTCTTCACCATTTGACCTCTGTACTTCATCTTCTCCATATAAATGGCCTCTGTGTTCTTCTTCCCCCTCTATTTCATCTTCAACAACTCCACCTTCAACCATAAAATAAATAATTTTTGTAAGATGTGTTAAATCACAGATTTCCCAAACAAAGACGACAGTCACGTGCGGCTCAAACTCTGGCCCACCGAACTCTGATCGGAGACTGACCATCAGTTTCTTTACCCTCTCTGATACGTCTTCTGGTGGGAGGGCTCACACCGAGTACACGTCTTTGTTTGGGTGGTGTTGTACATCGGCCATGGAGATTGAAACGAGGAAGAGAGAGAAACCTAGGATGCCCAGAAGAGAGAGAAGCCTCATTAATATGAGGCGAGATCTTGGAGAGGCGTACATTCAAGAATAATATGAGGCGTGTCCGTTCGGTTCGTTTGCAGCCCTAATATTATACATCAAAGTTTTGAAGCCATGGATTGCTTATATGACAGTCTACGTCAACAAAAAACTGATATGGTTAACTTTTAGTTAGTATAGGATCACTAAAAGAAAACAAATTCAAAGTTGAAACTATTGATAAACATTTCCTAATAGGACTAATCTCGAGTAATAAGTCAAAATTTTAATTATTAAAATCCAATTTTGCTTAAATATACATGTTAATTCACTAAAATAATCTTGAAACTTCATTATTATTCACTATTTTTTTTCCTTATAAAAGTACGCACAATAGGTTTGATATAATTTAAATAATTATTTTTATTAAACGCCCACATATATTTGTGTGCATTTAAATAACATGGTAATCTCAAGTCTCAACTAGTACATTCTCTTTGGTCCACAATGTTTTGTAATACTTTCTTCTTCTAGTATAGTGCTTAATTTAAGTTCGTTGTATGATTTGACTCTAATAAATTAAAATTTGCGATATTATAAGGCTCTTGGCTTGAAAGCTATAAGGTATTGAAAAATATTTCCATCATACCATTGTAAATGGTTGTGCAGCTCGTGTGAATAGCTTTACAACTGCGTCATACATATACAACAGAGGTAGTAGTGATTCGTGACCAAATATTGTACCAAAAATTTACTTTATCCCAAAAGAACTACCTTTAATCTAACCACGTACACACATCTGTAACCATCTGTTTTGTTTTCGACATCATGTTACACATGCTATTAATCTTCTCACTTACTCTTCTTTTACCAAGTTGCATATATATGTCTAGAAATTGATGCCATCTTTCTAATTTTGTGACTGATGCTAACAATATTATGTTACATTGATAGCCCATAAAACTTATTAGTGAAGAACACCAAAAAAGATTACTTTAGTAGGAACTTTTAACTTGTTAGAAAAATCCAATACATGCAATGTCGACATCACTAAATATGCTATTCAAATAGATAATTTCATTGACAGTTGTATCTTTATTGCGTATTTGGTTAGAGTGTATCACGTCAAGGATAATGATACACTAAATAGTTGTTATAGCGGTCGTTTTTTTTTTCTCTATTTAAACAATAAACCAAGCAAAGCGTGAAACCGAAATAAATATGAACTATGTACTCAAGGAGATGCATTTTTCTCATCCGTAACAATAGATGCGCTTATGCCATTATTTATGACATTAAAGTATGATACGTGACAAAACTAAATAGGTATATATGGAGTCATGTACCTCATTGTTTTGGATATCGAAATTATCAGTTTCATCTTGAGTTTTGTGGTTTAGGTTTTGGTAACCCCCCTCTACTCTTTATCTTTCGTTTGATGATATAATATCAATTAAAAATCTGTTTTTAGTTTCTATTTTAATCTATAAAAAAGTATATTTTTCTCTCTTTTCGTTTCCCTTTTCATAAACAAAACACCTTTGTTGTGTTTTTATAATTACACCCCCATTTAAATAATTAAGTAAATAATACGATCAATTAATCAATTAAAGCCGTGAGAGGGTGAGGGTTGAGTCCAATTATCAAAGTTATTGAAGCTAAAATGTTGCTTCCATTGAGATCAATAGTTCAAGTCCTCACCAAAGACGTATTTAGTGTAACTTAAACCGTTAAAGAATTAAGGTGGTGAATTTTAACATCTATAAATTCGATGATTATGATTCTAAACTAGTAAAATAGTATTATATTCGATTATTTTCACAAGTTAATGACGTGTACAATGATTGATACACTACACAAGTCCAAGTATTGCATTCATTGTCATTATATAAAAAGAATTTGTATAACGACAAATACAGTTGTGCTTTGCATGTGCTCACATGCATATACACACAGACTTGGCCGCTTCATAAGCTAACAATATCGACATTGGCACTTGTGTGTCTTAAACCATCATTACCTTCACATTCTTGTGTTAAACAATGTGAAAATTATGGGTATGTTCAATGATTAGTTCAAAAAATATTTTTATTAACATAATCCTTATAAATGTTTTGGTATTACTTGAAATGAGTTGCATACAAGTATGTTGTTTAACACATCAAGCAAAACGTTAGGGGTTGTTTGGTTGATTAAGTGGTGAATCATTAAGAGGTCTGAATGGTTAAGAGACTCTGAATGATTAAGTGCTGAATAGTTCAGCTATGCACCAAATCTGAATGATTCAGCTCATAACCATTCCATTCAAAGTTTTTTTTGTAGGTTGAAACAAACAATCTGAATGCTGAATCATTCAGAGAGAGCCTCATTAATAGGCTACTACCACACAGGCCCTTAATCTCGGCTTTTTTTTTGTACAAAAACATTATGGTCAGCCTATTATTGTTTTTGTAAAATAGTTTATGATCAACCTGTTCTAATAAAATTGTAAACCTAAATCTAGTTTATGATCAAGCTATTATTGTTTTTGTAAACCTTAATTTAGTTTTTTTACAAAAAAATCATATGTAACAGCGTTTAAATTACTTTTGGCTTTTGTTTTTTTTATTATATAATTTTAGTATTATTATTTTTGTTATACGCGTCGAACCGGCCCGGGACTCAGGAGCTTAGAAATCTTACACCCTATAAAAACATTCATGGGTTCGCCACTGACCACTCACTCTGCATTGATAGATAAGAAAACAAAATATAATCCTCGTAGAATTATAAAAAGGATGTGTCATCTTACATTAATGAATGAAGAAAGAGATATAAAACATGTCTATAAAACAAGCACATCATCACACATTGTTAAAAGAAAAAAGTAGCGGTAAAGAAATGCTTTTAATTGAGGCTTGCAAACCCAACATCGAAGCTTCAATTTTTAACCTTTGGAGGAATGTTAACTAGTTAGTTAAGAGACGTGTAAAACCGTTACTCTTTATTCTTTTTCTAAAGCATAAAGCTCTCTGCGTGTTATTGGGATTACAAAGAGAATTGTGCAAAAAAAACTAAATTATAATATTTACAAAATGGAACTTTATTGATGATTTAGGTTTGTAACAATTTATAAAAGTTTTCAGATAATTATATCTTTTATTATTAAAAAGTTTCATATATCAAAATCATAATTTCATAAAGGGGGAACATAATTATGTTAAAATTATGGTAAATAAATAATTATTAAGTGTCCTTAACTTTTACTGTGAACAATATGTATCTATATTTTACCCCAAAAAAAAATTGATGAAAAAATAAAAATAAAAAAATAAGTCCTCTCTGGTGTAGGCATCAACTCATTAAAAGAGGGCTCTGTTTTTTTTTTTTTTTTTTTTCCTTTTTTAGTTTAGTGGAATATTAGAAAAAATAAATAAATATACCAAAACCACTAGTATATAATACTTCATAAAAGGTTCTTTGTTCCTGAAATTATTATAAAGCTAAACCTTTCCTCCAAATGAAAATATATGTTCGATTCCTTTTTTACTTTAATTTTATATATATATATAAAAAAAGAAAACAATTTCCTGAAATTAAGTCCTTTTTAATAACTTTTGAAATTCAATTGTAATCAACGAATGATTAAAGTATAATATTTATAGCGACGCTAAAGAAAAAGACGTAAAATGTCTATAGGTTATCAATTTCAAAAGATTTTGATTGATTAATACCGATCGGTATTTACATTTAGTGTACAGATCATATAAAGCTAACATTACAATTTGCACATTATCCAATATTTCTAATAATATGGTTGTTCATTATATCTGTTTGTTGTTTTTTTATTTCGTATATATAATTATATAACAAAACATGGGAGTATAAATGAGAAGAAACTTATTATGAGAAAAAAAAAGAAATGAAACATTAAGTACTTTAATTGTTATTACATTAATTATTATCTCTTTAGTTAATTAGTCATTAACACTTTATCCTACACATTATTAAATTTTATCCTACACATATTAAAATTTATCCTACATATATCGAAATAATCACACGTTTATCCTACACATATCGAGATTATCACATGATAATCTTACACGTATAAAAATTCAACCTATATTTATCCTACACTAGTGGGTTAGCCCGCGCGATGCGGCGTGTGTCACCAAGTCTCTTTTAGAAAGTATTTTCTAACTCGATCCGTCTTAAACACTGATAATATTTGGGTACCAGCACCACCACTACTATTATTATTATTATTATTATTATTATTATTATTATTATTATTATTAGAAAGTATATATAAGTAAGATAATTGTAAATTTAAATAGTATTTACTTAAGAAAATATTAATATTATCTTGATAAACATTTAATATTACTAATGGATTAATTGTACATGACTAATTTAAAATCTTTGATATTATTATGGTTCATTAACTATAATGTGGTATGATTAAAGACAAGTGTAAAAGACAAATTTACCCCTAAAAAGTAGTTAAGATGTGCATTATGTGTTGTATGACAAACAACTATACTTGTACTTCTTAATTTTTAAGAAGTCCTTAGGAAATGCTTTATAATATAGATATAGATATAGATATAGATATAGATATATTGAAATTAACCTTTATTGTAAATTAGGATTGATATGAAAGAATATATTTTGAAATTAAAGTAAAAGTTTCATTAATTTAACTACTTTAGGGGTTATTAAAAATTAATCACTTATTTAACATTAAATACAATTATTATATAAAAAATTTCTATTGATTTAATTTTGTCTTTTTTTTTATAATACTATTTCTTTTCATTTGAACTCTCACTATCAAAACAATGGGTCGATAATTATGAATTTAAATTATATCATAAACAATAATACGGTAAGAAGTTCAATTAACTTTCAGAAGATGTTAAAATAGCACTAAAAACAAAATTTGAAAATGAAAAAATTTCAAATATAGTAATTATATCTTTACGAAAGAAAAATCTTTCAAGGTTTTTGTATGTATATGAATTGAGGCCTTGAGGGTACTACCCGACACTTATTGTGAGCGTGGTCCACACCTATCAATCTATCATTATGAAGAAAACTCACGGTAACCGATAGATTACTAGAGTATTATCGTGTCATCTGGTGGACCAGTCGATTATATCCTTCTTCACTAGATAATAAATTCTTTACATCTGAAGAAACACTAATCCAAACTAATACTCGAAAAATAAAGGAAATGGAGAGATTTTATTAATGTTTTGTGACAGTTACAACGAGTATCAAATGAAAAAATATTTCTCCATTATTTCTTACAAAACTTAGAGTGTACTATGTGTGTTTGAGTGTGCAAAATGCTGACCCCTTCCTCATGAGAAGATGGGGTATTTATAGTGTGAGATTTGCACCCACGAGTTGATGGTGATTGACAGCTCATTCACGTGGGTCCCACAAGTGAGACCGTTGAGGGAATTTGCATTATCCTTCTCTGATTAGCTACATGTCCTTTTCACTCGTCCTTTCTATCCTTGCTGGTGGTAAGAGATCATGGAGCAGGTGTGACAACCGGCAACTTCCGATTTATACTGATGTGATTTAAATAATTATTTACTATTAAATATTGTTAATTATTAAGTTTCGGAGGTTAACGGATGGTTTTAACAAAGGAAACCGTGATCGAATCTTCTAACGCGATTTAAACACATGTTTTTGACAGCACGCGTCGGATAACGAAAATATTTATATTTTTGATCGGTTTAGTTTATTTTATAATTACGAACAAAACCGATAAAATCTTGTAATTTATTATCGAACTTAATATAAACCGAGGCTTGCAACGTTAATACGGGTTCGATACGCGGTACACTCCACCTAACATAACCCTACCTATATAAGCATCATATTCTTCTTCTTCTCATTATTCATCCAACTCAAAAACCCTAGCCTCTCTCTCTAAAAACCCGTCACTTTCTCTCTCTAACCTCTCCCTCATCTCAGTCTCTCTCTCTCTCTCTCCCTCTCTCACTCTTTCGTCTCCTTCTCTCTCTCTCGGAAACACAAGGACGGCCGGCCACCACCATTCTCGGTGGTGGTGGCGCTGTGAAGAACAGAGAACGGTGGTGGCTTTTAATCTCAAAACAAGTGATGGTGGCTGATTGAGGTGGATTTCGGTTGATTGAAGCTGATTTCGGTTCGATAGGTTTGATTATTGGGGTTTTGGCTGGGTTCGTGGCTGTGAGGATCGACGGTGAGGTTGGTGATTATGGGTGATGGCTGAAGATGGGGATGGAGATGACGGTTTTGTTATAGTGGCAGAATTATTGCTGTGGTGGTGGTCGTCTCAGCCAATACAACTGTGTTTTAAAGTTATGAAGGTTTCAAGGATGATGTCGGCCGATGGTGATTCTCGGTGAGTTTGGTCTTGGGTCTGGTCAGGGTCGCATCGTGTCTGAAAGCAGATTTGGGTCAAGGTCTTGCTCGGTTTTGGGTCTTGGTCCAGATCTGGTCCAGGTTAGGTCCGGATCAGGTCTAGTTCGGGTGAAGTTGGTTCGGGTGGTGGTAGTCGCGCCCGGTAGTGGGTTGGTTGTTGGCTTGGGTCCGGTTTAGTCGGGTTGATTTTGGTTAGATTCGGGTCCGGGTTACGGGTCAAACTCGTCAAAGGCGGTCAACGGTCAGATCTGTCAAGCGGTTCGGTCAACGTGGCGTTCGTGACGGCTCCGGGTTAAGCACGTATGATTCGGTATACATGAGTTCAAATTCGTTATTATTTGTAGATGTTATATATTTATAAATATTGTATATTTGTAAATATTATATATTTATGAATATTATATATTTATAAATATATAGATATGGATAGAATAGTTTTAACTCGCGAACGGACCGAATAATAATAATAATAAACGGTAATTATATTATATATCGAACGATTTGGTAAATGGTTAACTTAACGTCACTTATGATATTGAACATCGGACTAAATAACATTGGACTATATTGTCGGACTATATATATATATATATATATATAGCTATATATAAATAAGTATACATAGGTGACGAAACGTATAGTCTCGTGAAATGGAAATGTGGATAAAAGGACTTGACAAATTGTGTTTGAAAGTTGATTTTGGGGAAAATTGTAGACAACGGGTGTTGTCTGGTTTGTACAAAAACAGAGGAAACTCTGCCCAAATTTTTATAAAATCAAAACGTAACGAACTACTATTTCTATAAATAAATTCCCCTAAGTGTTTGGACAAACAAATCGAAATGCTTTCAAGGTCTGTTTATTCGTAACGATAAAGATGATTTTCAAACAATATTTGGGAAAAAGTAACAAATGTTATTGATCGGTTTAATAACTAAATTTGTATTTCCTTAAAGGGTATTTTCTAAAATATAATTACGCAAAGCAAATACATTTACATGATTTGCGAGACGAGCTACGATTCAGGATAATTATACGTTTCGGGGTACTAGTCCAACATGGTTTATACACAAATAGCAACAAGTGTGCAACTTGGGTGCTATGTTGTATATGTGAATTAACTTAAGTCATTGTCGGTTCGTCGAGTTGAAACGTATTTAAAACTCGTGTTGGTACACACGAGTCTAGACAGTCGAGTAGGCTATCTTGTAAGCGGTTAATAAGCTAGGCTTATGTGTGATAGACTGTTAAGGTGTCCTTTGTTGGTAATTAGGGCACGAGGAAGTCGGTCGAGGTTTCAGGCTTGTTTGCTAGCTTAGCATGGAAATTAAGGTGAGTTCATGACCCCACTTTTTATCGTTTTATAAATGCTTTCGGGGGGGGGGGGGGGGAAGACATGCTTCTTTTATGAAAATCTGATGAAATTAAAGTGATCAAGTTTTGGGAAAAGTTTAACATTTCAAACACTTTGAAAAATCGTACATGGGAAATCAAATGGGTTGCGTGAGTTTCACGGCCCCACCTTACGCTTTACATTTTGGGGGAAACACATGCTTTATACATATTTCATAAATTATCATGTTATACTAGTGTTAAATTCATTTGTGCTATACGATACGTAAAGTCCCGGGGAAACCATGAATATGTTGGATAGCATAACGGGGGAGATATGGATAGATCTATTGGGACTAACAGACCCCACCCGTCAGCTGGGAGCCGGGCGGGTGCATATTGTCTCGGTCATAAGCATAATCGTTTCGGGCAAAATCATATATCGTTGTCTGTAATGGTTTCCGGTCGTAGTAGTATTATTCATGCGTCTAGCTAACGCTATCATTTCTAACATAGTGATAACATGATGGCTTTCAAAACTTATGGAAATGTTTTTGTAAAACTTTATTCCTGGTTTGGAATAACATAACTTTATTCCCTGGTTTGGGGTTACGCAACTAGTTCCTGGATTTGGACTACATAGATTTCGGGTTGAAATGATTTTGGATTAAACTTAACTTTTGGTTTCGCAAACTTATGAACTCACCAGCTTTATGTTGACTTTTTAAGCATGTCTTTCAGGTTAAAGCTTTGGTAACGGCACGGTTGGAGTGGGCGACGTCTTGGGATCGGGGATCCTAGAGGGTTAGAATTGGCGTTCAGGAAGTAAGAGTCTTAGATGCATCTTTCCGCTGCGCGGCGAAACTACCAAACGTCACGACCGATTTGGGGAAAAGTCGGGGTGTGACAGTTTGGTATCAGAGCCATAGGTTTTAGCGAACTAGGTGTCTGTATAGATATCTAGGCTTTAACCTGAGTTTGTTTTGAGATAGGGACCAAAACTTCTAAGACAATATTTAGCATGAACGCCTAGGAACTGAAATTCCAACCGTTGCCAAAGCAATGACATGACTAGTGGTGTGTTACACTAGCTCAACGTACATTTCTTCGTCGTAAGAAACATATACTTTTCTTATGTGAATCGTCAGTATTTTTCTATAATGGTATATAGAAAGGATAATAACACGTAGTGGTTAGGCATACCTCACTGGTGACTGGCGAGTCATCGCTTTAGATATCAGAGTGGTTATTCACATAGAGTTAGCTGAGTCATTGTTTCTTGGTATGAGGAACAGTTTACTTGCTTGTATATCGTGTGCATTTACGTAAAGTATATATAAGTACGTTCCGTTAATAATACGTATCGCCAATGGTTGTCGACTCAAGCTTGGACGTATCTAGAATGCTCACACATGTCGCGTTAGTTGGACGGGTTGGCAAAGGGATTGTTGCAGCATCTGCGGTCTCGTATCCCTGGTTCGGAGCATGCTATGTCGTCAGGGTCGACTTGGGTCCGAAACGTCTTGATGAGGCACCTCGTTTTGCTGATGATGCTGAGAAGCTGGAATGCGGACAGGAAGAGCACCGGGAAAGGTGGCGCACACAACAAACGTTATATTATGTCATATATATACTTGTTACTATGTGGATGTAATGAGTGCTTATGATATACTCATGATGGAGATTAATAGGATGATCTTGTGAGGTAAATTTTCGATAACGTAGACGTCACGTTATTGCAAATTTACAGGCACTTGATAGCTCTAAGAATTTTTATCATCAGGGTATCTATATTGTTATATGTTGTTGTGTAAATAAGTAATAGATAAGGGTTATTCATTCTTTTGTTGTTACAGACGTGATTGCCAATTCTCCCCTTTTCATGTCATTTGTGACTTTGCTTTTCTTAAACCAGTTTAAGATCTCGATGTTCTTGTTCCTTGAGCTTCTAAGGTTCCTGTTTTAGAACCTGGATATTTCTTTTGAGTATGATTTACATCTCTCTCCTTTTGTGATCGTGGCCTTCAACATTCAATCGTAAAGGAGTCTAATTTTTGTTGATTCCTTATTCTTTTCACAGAACTAGACACGTCTTTTGTACACACGTGTCAACTACTGTATGTGTGGATTCTTTAAGCTTGTGAAGGTCCATTGTAGGGCTTCACATCAAACAATTGTTTCATTAATGATTTGTTTTATCATCACGTTGCTTGTAATGTTTGTCTTCTAGTCTTGATATGTTAGGCCATTGTAGGCAATGAATCTTTTGATACTTCGTCGATGAATTTTTTTTTTTTTGTCGACACTTCAGTTGAATCGAATTGTTGAAATTTGATACAACGCCTTGTGGTGAATATTCATTCGACTAGTAATAATGGATGATTCTTATTGACATGACTCATTTTCATCAACTTGTTTGTTTTCTTTAAATCCAAACACGTCTTGCGGCGTGTAATGAAAAAGCTGGTGCATTAGTTTCTTCGTTTGAGGTGCACCAATAGTACTTGTTCACAAAGTTATTGCCTACACTTTGCATTTAGTTAATTCTGAAACTTTATCTCGTGTCATTTGTACCGACACGTCCGTTGACTCTTTTGGTTTACTCCCATTGGTTCCTTGAAGATATCCTACCTCAAATTTTGAGGACAAAATTCCTGTAACATGGGGAGAATGTGACAACCGGCAACTTCCGATTTATACTGATGTGATTTAAATAATTATTTACTATTAAATATTGTTAATTATTAAGTTTCGGAGGTTAACGGATGGTTTTAACAAATGAAACCGTGATCGAATCTTCTAACGCGATTTAAACACATGTTTTTGACAGCACGCGTCGGATAACGAAAATATTTATATTTTTGATCGGTTTAGTTTATTTTATAATTACGAACAAAACCGATAAAATCTTGTAATTTATTATCGAACTTAATATAAACCGAGGCTTGCAACGTTAATACGGGTTCGATACGCGGTACACTCCACCTAACATAAACCCTACCTATATAAGCATCATATTCTTCTTCTTCTCATTATTCATCCAACTCAAAAACCCTTGCCTCTCTCTCTAAAAACCCGTCACTTTCTCTCTCTAACCTCTCCCTCATCTCAGTCTCTCTCTCTCTCTCCCTCTCTCACTCTTTCGTCTCCTTCTCTCTCTCTCGGAAACACAAGGACGGCCGGCCACCACCATTCTCGGTGGTGGCGGCGCTGTGAAGAACAGAGAACGGTGGTGGCTTTTACTCTTAAAACAAGTGATGGTGGCTGATTGAGGTGGATTTCGGTTGATTGAAGCTGATTTCGGTTCGATAGGTTTGATTCTTGGGGTTTTGGCTGGGTTCGTGGCTGTGAGGATCGTCCGCCTGCACTACGGATCTCTGTTAAAAACATATAGGTAACAGAGAAAAACTAATACATGCAAAAAACAAAAAAAAATAATCTATAACTAAAGGTGGAAAAAACACGATTGTTACATGTGTAACAGGGTTTTTTCTGGAAACACATACAAACTGCTGTAGTCTGCACCCAACATCCATTTTTTGCTGGTATAGAAAGCAAACTTTGACTACAAAACAGATACGCTACACACGTAACACCCGAGTATTACATGTGTAACAGGAAAACACACACAACACTTATCTAATCTGCAATGAACAGAGAACAGAGTTTGATATGCTAAAACACAGAAACCATAATATCTTTTTGAAAAAAAGATATGCTACACACGTAACAGTCTAACTAAACACAAAGATTATACAAAGATATGTCTTCGATTACACTCAGAAAATTTACTATTATTTTACTATTATGTTCTAAACCTAAATGACTCCATAATCAATCATCCAAAAAAAAAAAAAAAATCTTTTTCGATGGTTTCAATTACAAAAAAAGATTAATAAAAAGTCTAAACTTCATTATTATAATATATCAGAAAAAGAATTTAACAAACAGGGGGCATTTTTCAAACAGGGGGCATTTTTTCTGTAAATAAGACATAGGTAACATAAAAAAACTCATACATGATAAAAGAAAAAAAAATAGACAGGTATGGTGCAAGAACACACGAGTATTACATGTGTAACAGGAAAAACACAGACAACACTTATCTAATCTGCAGTGAACAGAGAACAGAGTTTGATATGCTAAAACACAGAAACCATAATATATTTTTGAAAAAAAGATATGCTACACACGTAACAGTCTAACTAAACACAAAGATATGTCTTCGATGGTTTCAATTACAAAAAAGCCACATCAAAAGTCTAAACTTGATTATTATAATATATCAGAAAAAGAATTTAACAAACAGGGGGCATTTTTCAAATAGGGGGCATTTCTTCTGTAAATAAGACATAGGTAACATAAAAAAACTCATACATGATAAAAAGAAAAAAAAATAGACAGGCATGGTGCAAGAACACACGAGTATTACATGTGTAACAGGAAAAACACAGACAACACTTGTCTAATCTGCAGTGAACAGAGAACAGAGTTTGATATGCTAAAACACAGAAACCATAATATATTTTTGAAAAAAAGATATGCTACACACGTAACAGTCTAACTAAACACAAAGATATGTCTTCGATGGTTTCAATTACAAAAACAGCCACATAAAAAGTCTAAACTTGATTATTATAATATATTAGAAAAATAATTTAACAAACAGGGGACATTTTTCAAACAGGGGGCATTTTTTCTGTAAATAAGACATAGGTAACATAAAAAAACTCATACATGATAAAAAGAAAAAAAAATAGACAGGCATGGTGCAAGAACACACGAGTATTACATGTGTAACAGGAAAAACACAGACAACACTTATCTAATCTGCAGTGAACAGAGAACAGAGTTTGATATGCTAAAACACAGAAACCATAATAAATTTTTGAAAAAAAAAAAGATATGCTACACACGTAACAGTCTAACTAAACACAAAGATATGTCTTCGATTACACTCAGAAAATTTACTATTATTTTACTATTATGTTCTAAACCTAAATGACTTTATATTATATTAGTGGTTTTTCATAATCAATCATCAAAAAAAAAAAAAATCTTTTTTGATGGTTTCAATTACAAAAAAAGATTAATAAAAACTCTAGACTTGATTATTATAATTTATCAGAAAAAAAATTTAACAAACAGGGGGCATTTTTCAAAAAATAGAAAATCACATTTGTGTTTGTATCAAAAACAGAAGTGATTAAACAAACAAAAAATATAGAGATCAGTTGGGGAAAAGAAAAGGGAACAAGTGGGTTTATGGAGACTAGTATTATTTGAACATAGATTTTGATTACAACTTAGTAAAAAAATCAAACATAAAAACAACATGGAACGAGATACAAAGATGAAAATAAGATTCAGCCACATAAAAATACCTGGTCGTCTCTCCGGTTGTCTTCTCCTGTCGTCTTCTCCGGTGGGCTTCTCCGGTGACGATGACGATGATGGAGGTTGGTTGTACAATGATGCTGATGACGTGACGATGATATTGTTGCAGGTTGGAGATGACGATGATGGAGGTTAGAGATGAGGATGATGGTGTTGGTGGTTCAAGCTTAAAAAAAAAACAGAGAATGAGAGGATGAGGGGAGAGGGTAAGGGGGAGGGAAGATGAAAATTTGAAATGGGAGAGAGAAAGAAAGGTTTATATATGTGGTGGGTTATGATAAATTACCAAAATAACCTTTCCTTAATAAAAAAAACATTAAACTTTATGGAGTATGTGGAGCAATGTGAACCACTCATTGGGTTTGTGGGGGTTTTCTCATTTTGAAAGGTTTCTTTAATCCCTTTCCCCTATATAGCTATATATAAATAAGTATACATAGGTGACGAAACGTATAGTCTCGTGAATCGGAAATGTGGATAAAAGGACTTGACAAATTGTGTTTGAAAGTTGATTTTGGGGAAAATTGTAGACAACGGGTGTTGTCTGGTTTGTACAAAAACAGAGGAAACTCTGCCCAAATTTTTATAAAATCAAAACGTAACGAACTACTATTTCTATAAATAAATTCCCCTAAGTGTTTGGACAAACAAATCGAAATGCTTTCAAGGTCTGTTTATTCGTAACGATAAAGATGATTTTCAAACAATATTTGGGAAAAAGTAACAAATGTTATTGATCGGTTTAATAACTAAATTTGTATTTCCTTAAAGGGTATTTTCTAAAATATAATTACGCAAAGCAAATACATTTACATGATTTGCGAGACGAGCTACGATTCAGGATAATTATACGTTTCGGGGTACTAGTCCAACATGATTTATACACAAATAGCAACAAGTGTGCAACTTGGGTGCTATGTTGTATATGTGAATTAACTTAAGTCATTGTCGGTTCGTCGAGTTGAAACGTATTTAAAACTCGTGTTGGTACACACGAGTCTAGACAGTCGAGTAGGCTATCTTGTAAGCGGTTAATAAGCTAGGCTTATGTGTGATAGACTGTTAAGGTGTCCTTTGTTGGTAATTAGGGCACGAGGAAATCGGTCGAGGTTTCAGGCTTGTTTGCTAGCTTAGCATGGAAATTAAGGTGAGTTCATGACCCCACTTTTTATCGTTTTATAAATGCTTTCGGGGGGGAAGACATGCTTCTTTTATGAAAATCTGATGAAATTAAAGTGATCAAGTTTTGGGAAAAGTTTAACATTTCAAACACTTTGAAAAATCGTACATGGGAAATCAAATGGGTTGCGTGAGTTTCACGGCCCCACCTTACGCTTTACATTTTGGGGGAGACACATGCTTTATACATATTTCATAAATTATCATGTTATACTAGTGTTAAATTCATTTGTGCTATACGATACGTAAAGTCCCCGGGAAACCATGAATATGTTGGATAGCATAACGGGGGAAATATGGATAGATCTATTGGGACTGACAGACCCCACCCGTCGGCTGGGAGCCGGGCGGGTGCATATTGTCTCGGTCATAAGCATAATCGTTTCGGGCAAAATCATATATCGTTGTCTGTAATGGTTTCCGGTCGTAGTAGTATTATTCATGCGTCTAGCTAACGCTATCATTTCTAACATAGTGATAACATGATGGCTTTCAAAACTTATGGAAATGTTTTTGTAAAACTTTATTCCTGGTTTGGAATAACATAACTTTATTCCCTGGTTTGGGGTTACGCAACTAGTTCCTGGATTTGGACTACATAGATTTCGGGTTGAAATGATTTTGGATTAAACTTAACTTTTGGTTTCGCAAACTTATGAACTCACCAGCTTTATGTTGACTTTTTAAGCATGTCTTTCAGGTTAAAGCTTTGGTAACGGCACGGTTGGAGTGGGCGACGTCTTGGGATCGGGGATCCTAGAGGGTTAGAATTGGCGTTCAGGAAGTAAGAGTCTTAGATGCATCTTTCCGCTGCGCGGCGAAGCTACCAAATGTCCCGACCGATTTGGGGAAAAGTCGGGGTGTGACAGTAGGGAATGCTGGTCTCTCATTGGTCGAATGTCCCTTTCATTCTCTCTCTGTAGATGTCATCTACTAGGTTTCGCATGGGGTCCAAAGAAGCTTCTATTGATTGTTCTTTGATTGCTAATGTGTGCAAGTAGTCCAGCGTGAGGTAGTCCTGTATACGTTCACGTGTCCTAGTACAAATCTCATCAAGTTCCCCATTCCATTATCTTTTGTGTTTGCGTAGGAGGTGATGGACTTATAAGCTCTTTTCCTTGGGTTGTAGTATTTTGCGGTTGGTTTTTGCGTTCAGTGTTATGCGGGAAGATTTTGCGTTCAGTGTCATGCGGGTGGATCTCGCGTGCACAACCCTGCGTTTGTGCGGTGTGTGCTGGCAAGTAATTAATGTGGGTACATATTTGCCTTCGTGATGAGTACGAAGTGACATTTGCAAGCAGCCGAAACGTCCGTGTCAGGTACTTTTCTGAAAAGTTGCAGCATGTCTTCCCCTTTTCCACGTGGCTTTCCGTGAGTGGACTGTTGTGTGTCCACTCCGTCCGGGTTTCGAGAAGCATTAATTTCTCAATGTATAAAAAGTGGAGAGGATCCTCAGTTGCACGTTATTGCCTTTGTCTTCTCTCCTTTTTTCTGAGATTTGAATTACCAAATTTTTTCCAAAACCCTTAACTTTCCACCCGCATTCTTATCATGTCCTCTTCGTTTGACGCTAAAGGGAAGAAGAAGGAAAATGATACTAAAAAGAAAGATGGGCTCGCATACGCCGGGGAGGTGTGTGCAAAGTGGAGTGTTGGGGAGTTCAACCACTTCTGCAATTATTATGGTATTCCTCTGGAGTACGAGCCTACTATTCCTGGGCCCAGTGAGGTGATTACGAAGCCACCATCAGGTAAGATAGGGGTGTACAAGAATTTTTTCACGCAGTGTAACTTCCGGATTCCCATCACCAGGTTTATAGCCGCAACCCTTGAGGCTTATCGCCTCCACATAAGCCAGGTGCATCCGGGAGGGATATATAAGCTGACTTGGTTTGAATTTTGCGGCAAGACCCAAGGGGTGGAGTCCAATGTTGATATTTTTAATGCGTTCAATCTCACTTTACCATTACGCCCATAAGCTTTTATGATTTGAAGGATAAGTTTTTCTGGGTTGCTTAGGGAGTGATTCCGGTAAAGATGCACACCATGCGGGTAGGTGCGAAGATTCAGGCCTCTACTTGTATGGCTTATGAGGACAAGAACTAGTACAACACGTTGATTGCTTATCCTGTGGAGATGGTGTCTCTAGATAAAGTTGCGTTGGTGGCTGTTGGCATGAGCTACATTTATTAGCGGGGGGAAGAGACGGAGAACCCAGTTCTGCGCACTGGTGACTAAGGAATACTTTGTTTTTTATCTCCTTCTCGCGTAACCGCCTTTGTTTGCTTGCTAACTTGTCTTTCTTGTTTTGTAGTAGTGTGTACCATATACTCCGAAGTGTTGACTAGGCTGTAGCTTGAGCGGAAGGAAGAAAGCTGTTGGATCAGTCTGCTCTTTAGTTTAAGTAAGAACTTGCTATCTTTGACACTTAAGTGTTTAGCAAGCTCTTGTATATCAGATTGTAAGCACAGCGGAATGTATAAGTTAAAGCAACACTTTTTATACATAAGAGGAGTTATTACTCCCCCTTGATGATTGAAACTAATAATGACAAGTATTTATTATGAATCTAAGCAGTAAATGAGAATTAGATACTTAGACAGATTCACAATAAATACTGAAATGGAATAGAACAGTGAAAGTGTTTGAAGGATTTTTCTATTAAAATCAATGTCTAAAATAGAAGGTTGAAGCCTCCTATTTATAGACGTTTACATACATGTATCTTGCCCATAAAGCAAGTACAGAAACATCAGAAACAAGTTGCACAAGTTGCAACATTGAAACTAACAATTACAGCTAAAAGTAATAATAAACAATAAACTACTGATACAAAAGGCGGTGGAAAATATCTGATGCTAAGTGCTGATAAATGACAAACTACTGATGAGTAGTTTGTCTTCAGTACTTCTGAAGTGAACTTGTCTGGTTTGGACTTCAGAACTTCTGATGAAGTTTCTTCTTCAGCACTTCTCATATCTTCTCTTTAGCAGTTTCTTGTCTTCTCTTCAGTACTTCTATACTTAGCCAAAATGACAGAAGTGAATTAGACTAAGGTTTCCAAAAGTGGTTTCACCAATCCTCTTTGTCCTAACAAAAGCCAACAGTTTATATTGGATGAAACTGTGGATCTGTTTGTGAGGCCCGTCTTGCAGCCGGGAGTTGTGCGTCAATGTGAAGCTCCTTTGCGGTTGGCTGCCACAGGTGCGCATGCTATCCTTGATCCCCGACTTGTGTGCGCCTCCGCGCACATAGGTTAAGAATATGTTGTTTTATCTAGTGATGAAGAGCCTACTGCTGAGTTATCCATTGTTCTTCTAGGCGGGGATCAGGGCTGGGTTGAAATTGTGAGTTTGAACTCTGAGAATAAATAAATGAGGGTGATTATAATGATGGCGGCCCTGAGCAGCCTAACCCTGAGCCGCTTGAACGGGGTTCGGTTTCTTTGTCTGACGCCTTTGTCATTCAGCCTGTTTTGACCGTTGGTGAGCCGGGTGCTAGCACCGCTGCGCCATCCGCTCACGTGGACCTGACCACCTTAGATTCCGCACAAGGTGCACAAAAAGTGTTGGCTAAGGAGGAGCTCATGAGGGAGGGGAAGAAGAAACAGGGAGTTTCTTTTGAGGAGGAGTTGGCGGAATTGGATGTTGCTTTATTTGGCCTTGCTTCTCTAGTGAAGAAGAAGGCGCGTTTGGAAGATAATGTGTTGGATGCTGAACAATAGCTGTTGGGTAAGTTTCTTTATATACTGATTGTTATGTTTCTCCTCTGCTTTGCGTTTAACATGTGTTGTTTTATTGCAGCGGATATGATAAAAGAAAATGGCTCAGGCAGGAAGGCTTCATCAAAAGGGCCCAAGTCTTCTAATAAGTCGCCCCATCCCAGTCTGCTGGAAATACAATAGTGGAGCAACTTGCGCAGGCCCCGCCCCCACCCACATCTCAAGTAGATCTTTTTGGCGGTCGGTTGCGCTTACCTCAGGTGTGGTTATGCCTGAGGGTGTTGCTAAGGAGAGTGGGGCGTCCGCCAGAACGATCCAGACTTCCATGCAAGAGACGCCCGCACCATCCTATGGGCCGATGAACAAGCCTTTATTTGTAGAGATTGTGACTCCTATTGACCTGGGCAGGTGAGGCATATTGAACTGGGATCTTACTGAGGGTAGACAGTTTACTGACCCGTTGGTATGCAGTGACTTCTTGGCGGGGTCTGTTCCTCCTAGGGAGCTTGCGTTCTAGGAATCTCGCGCACGCATCAACCTTATGAATGAGAACACGTTGGTGTTTGCCAACGCTATTTCTACTAAGACGGTTATAGTCCGGGTGTGGGATGTATTTGAGGATGTGAAAATGCAGCTTGCTGAGGAAAGAAAGCAGTTTGAGGAGTTGAGGAGGGTGTTTGATCATGAGAGGTAAGCTGAGACTTTAAAGCTCAGAGATGCCAACTTGCGTGTGTCCACTTATCGCGGGTATAGGGATGCCACACAGAGTCAGTTGAAGACGCAAGAGTCAGAGTGGAAGGAGACCCACGGTAAAATGGAAGATGACCTTGAAACGCGAAGTCAGTTGGAGAAAGAGAACCGAGGGGCTATTGAGAGTCAGCGGGCGAAGGTTCATGAGCTTCAAAAGTCTTTGAAGAAGCAGGAAGTCGAGTCTTTGTGCTTGGAGGATAGATGTGCAGAGTTAGAATCCCATGTTGTGGACTTGACCTACGACCGTGAGTGATTGATTGAGACTTGTGTTTCTCAGGTTTGTTCCTCGTCCTTCACCAATGTTTCCGCGCTTCTTACTTTGTATTTAATGTCTATTTGTTTTGTTTTTGCAGGTAGCCTTTGAGGTTAAGAGCGGTCCATTGACCGCGCAAGCAGTGAGTGAGTTGATTGCGGCTGCTAAGTTGGCTGGCCGCAAGGGTGGATATCTTAAGGGTCACGGTGATGCCCTTGCCTAAAAGTCAGTTGAAGACTTCCTTCTATATAAAGTGGACTGTGATGCTAAGTTTAAGGAGACGTCTCGCCGCTATGATGACCCGAAGTATCCGCTTGTGGATTTCGAAGTTACTCGTGCGGATCAGCCAAATATTTCTAAGCTTAAAAGCAACTTTTGAAAAGGCCAATCTTTACAAGATACTTCGAAATGGACTGAGAACCAACCCTGTGGAGAGCTCAAGCCATGACGCGGGCAATAAGACTGCTAAAGACGAGTAGACGTTTAGTTTCTTTGGCCTGCGTGCCACTGTACGTACGTTATTTGAACAATGTTTACGATTTTGGGGCTTTTGTGCCTGCATACTATAGATGTTTCTGCCTTTTATCGTGGTTTGCTTGTTTTACTCTTGATATTTGTATGCTTGATAGAATACCTTTGTTTCCCGTGTTGCGCATTTAGATTACAATGTTTGAACGTGTACCCGAGCCCGTCGTTTTGACAGCTTTAACGTGGGCATTTAAACGAACCTTTAACTTGTTTAATCTCTCCATCTTACCATGGAGTTTGGTTATACGCCAGTGTCTGCGTTGAAGCACGGATTGGGTACATTTTATCTATGTCTTACCACACAGATTTGCTTTTTGCTCGGCGTTTTAAGGTGCGTACTTAAATGCATGCTTACCGTGTTTTATTTTTTCCATCTTACCATGGATGTAATTTGATGCTCTGAATTTGCATTTAAGCGCAGACCAGACGCTTGATTTTTTATGTCATGCCACAGGTTTATTTTTTTTAGGGTTATTCTGCGTCGATGAGACTTGCCATCACGAGTTGCTGAACACCCTTTTTAATTTTAAGTTGTCAAGATCAGTGTTTAAGCGCATTCTTGACTTTGATATTTTCTTGAATTTAACCATACAAGTTTGTGTTTCTTGCTATACTACTTTGGTAAGCATTAGACATAGAAGGATTTTTCATTGATTTTTGGCAAGATGCCTTGATGTCAGATTTGAAACGAAAATTTACAAGTAACGGATTGATGGTATCTTCGCTTCCTTGTTGCTCTCAGGGTGTTTACTCTTGTGGTGATAGTGGACATGCCTTGTTTCCTCCGTGCGCAAGACTGTTTATTAGTCCAGCAGCTCCCTTAGCGGCCGCGATTACCATCGTGGATCATCATGCTTACATTCTTGATCCTCTTGACCGGAGGACCCTCGTATTTTCCATGCCAGCGCTGCATGCCTTTCAGCAGGTGTGAAATTTTTCGAGAATTTAAAGCTGTTTCGATTACCGCTTTTAACTGAAAACATGTGTAAGATTCATGCTTATGTCTTGGTGATACGCGCAAAACTTTTTGGGATCCAAGCCTTCTCTTTTCTTGATCACTCCTGGCGTGAGGAGGTCTATGTTTTCAGTAGCCAATTCTTGTGTGGGATTTTTTGTGAGCGGGGTCCATTAGTTGTGTGATATACGTTAATTTATACATATAAAAGTCCCCGGTTTTACTTTCGTTTGACGTGTTTTCGATTGTAAATTCGTAGTTTTGGTACTTAATCTTGTACTTCTGTTTTTGTAGGTCCTAAACGGCGTACCAAAGATAAAGATGAAGAAAAAGATGGATTTCTGGGCAAAACGGACAATTTTTGCACATTCTGCACAATCTGCAGGTGTTGCACGGCCGTGCAGACCCAAGTTAATCGGAAGCACTGCCAGTATAGACGAGAGTGCAAGCCATTTCCTGATCAGCACTCCCGTGCAACTGTTGGCACTCCCGTGCAGACCAGATCAGCACTCCCATGCAACTGATGGCACTCCTGTGCAGACCCAAGTTACTCGGAAGCACTGCCGGTGCAGACGAGAGTGCAAGCCATTTCCTGATCAGCACTCCCATGCAACTAATGGCACTCCCGTGCAGACCCAAGTTACTCGGAAGCACTGCCAGTGCACACGAGAGTGCAAAGCCATTTCCTGATCAGCACTCCCGTGCAATTGTTGGCACTCCCGTGCAGGCCTGATCAGCATGACCGTGCGAGCCCCAAGATATTTTCAGGAACTAATTGCCCACTTTCCTGTCACATTAAAAGTTAAAGTGCATGGCCGTGCACAAAATCAAAACTTGTATAAAAACAGAGCAAAACTTACTGATCAGATGTTGGGTATTTTCTGGGCGATTTGGGGAGATTTCCAGGGCCGAAGAACTGCTGTAAAGGCGAGGAACAAGCTCGGGAACTCATCCGGATCATCTATCATCATCCAATCCTTCACATTCAAGATTTATGGTTTGATCTATAAACTATTAAGTTGTTAAAATCTGAATATTTTGGTTTGTATGTGATGTTTATGTTATAGATTGTATGCCTACGGGTAAAAACACTAGTATTTAGTATGTAAAAACAATCGTTTGTATAGTTTAATCATGTCTTGTATGATATTGGCGTTTTTCATGTTTAATCTTGATGATCATAATGCAACCTTGTTTCATTGTTAATGGATTTGTAGTTATGTTGGATTGACTTTGATGATTATCGTTTGTGTTAGTCGGATACATGTTGAAAAACCGTCCGCTTAATCGATCGGTAATAGACTAGTTAACTTGTTAATAAGTTTGCACCATGAAACTGTAACCGGGTATTGGTTTGGTTAAAGTCAGTCGAATAATGATTAGAAATGCTTATCGGCACGTAAAAGGGTTTTAAAATCTTAACGGTGTCGTTACTGATCTTTGACACGGTTGATTATTTTTGCTAGTTATTTTGGTGAAAATAGCGATCTTAGTATATCTGTGTTCAAAGTTGATAAAATGGAATAGGTTGTGAAATGCTCTACTTTATGCTAGTCTAGGTGGTTGTATTGTGTATGCGGTATTGCTTTCCTGGATTAGTGAGGTTAGAAAGCTCTTAACAGATGACTAACTTATCTTTAGAAGATTTGCATGAGATCATATCAGCTACTCGCTAATAAACGACTTGAGGTGGTTAACGTGTGTATTCGTGTTAGCTTTCTGTATAGTTGTCATGTTAGGATTCCCGAAAGGGATACTAATTGTCGGAAAATGGGAATGTTGATCATACGCCTTTATATCATTTGATATGTAGATGACATGCGAGGATTGATATATTATAGTTTTTGTAGTTATATTATGTATTTGGAGTCTTACATGTGTTAGTTTGATGTTTTAGAATTAATTTAGTTTAAACAAACTTCCAATTATCTTTTACTGGTAAATCGGGGATAGAGTTTTAGTACAATCGCTCCGCACGCGTCCATGGATCGATATCTGGTTCTTATCTGTACTTACTACATATATGACAAGGTACACTTGCCTTTTTGGTGTGTTTTAATGTTAAGATTAAAATCATTTTTATAAATTTAAAACCCAAGTTGCGCGAGCGTATTTTATGTTTGCTCAGAGCACATCATTGTGACTCCTTCGTGTGGACTTTTGATCATTCAACTAAGTTGGTTTGTATTTGACCGTCTCTGTGGGTTTAGTGTCCGTCTGAGTTGATCCTTGCAGTCTACGCCAAACAGAACCCTTCCTTTTTCTTGTCATGCTTGTTCCTTGCGGATTGAGCTTGCACATCAGGGTATTGTGGCGCAAGTATCCTGCTCCAAACAGATATTTCCTTTTCTGTTCTCGCGTACAGCTTTGTTGCGGTCATGATCTCATCCTACGTATCTAGCATACTTGTTTTCCCGGTGAGGGTGCAGATGAGTTCATCACATTATACGGTTTGCTTAAAGGTTGTTTTTAAATGTTCAAAGCCGTTGGGCCCAATTTAGAGTGCTTCTTTGTTGAACCTAGTTATGTTGTCTTTGATCAACTCGTTCTTGTGTCTCTGTAGTTGCAAGATATCTGTGGAATCACGTTCCATTCTGGATTACTGATTGAAGTGATTCGAGAACTTGTTAGTGAGCTCCTTGATGTCATCAATCTGACCTGGTGGTAGACTATCAAACCATACCCTCGCTGCGCCCGTGAGGGTTTATGTGAACATGAGACATCAGGCCGGCAAGGTCCAGCCTGCTACCTTGCCCAAGGTCTCAAAGCTTCTTAGGTGGTCATCGGGGTCTGAGGACCCGTCATACTTCCCCAAGTTTCTTGGGATCTTAGTTTATTGGGGCAAAGGAGTCAACGTGATGCGAAGAGTGAATTTTGACTTTTCATTGAATGATGGAGGGTAGTAGGTCTTGGTGAGGTCTTCCTCAGCAGATAGGTAGTGTTCGTATGTAACCGTGTTGTCATGGGACTGGCTATTGTCACTTCGGCAGTGGCTTTGGGATTCATCTGAATCCTCCCTCCATGTGGGGTCCCTTTGTATGCTCCCGATATAGTACCCGGTTCCTTTGGAGTTTCCGCATAGGGTCCCCTCACGCATGGTGGTGGGGCGCGACGGACTGTCAAAGGCAGCATGGGCTCAACCATTGTCAAATGGAAACCTTTTGGACACGTCTTTGAGGTGTTGTTCACGAACCATCTGGTTGTAACGACGCAGCAAAGCCTCCTTTTCCTGACTGTACCACATCTCCGGATTAACAATCGGTGCAACGTTATTAGTAGGGGAACTTTGTCGCGCCTGGACATCTTCGGTTACAAAATGAAAGAAGTGGTCAATTGCCAGGTAGTTGTAGATGGAGATGTGTTACGTGGGGCTTCGGTTTCGTTTTCCTGCCCTTCCTGGGGCTGCTCTTGTGGACTGGTGCTGAACTGAGTAGCACCAACAGCAGAGGTGTTCCCTGGGAACGCAGGTATTTGGGAACTCATGGTTTTGTAAAGAAAGACGTTTTGGTTTTTTGTTGTTCTTATAATAGCTCTACATGGATGGCGCCAATGAAGAAACACCAATCCAAACTAATACTCGCAATATAAAGGAAATGAAGAGATTTTATTAATGTTTCGTGACAGTTACAACGAGTATCGTATGGACAAATATTTCAACCAATATTTCTTACAAAACTTAGAGTGTAATGTGTGTGTTTGAGTGTGCAAAATGCCGACCCCTTCCTCATGAGAAGATGGGGTATTTATAGTGTGAGATTTGCACCCACGAATTGATGGTGATTGACAGCTCGTTCACGCGGGTCCCATAGGTGAGACCATTGAGGGAATTTACGTTGTCCTTCTCTGATTAGCTGCATGATCTTTTCACTCGTCCTTTCTGTCCTTGCTGGTGGTAGGAGATCATGGAGCAGGGGATGTTGGCCTCTCATTGGCCAAACTTCTATTTCATTATCTCTCTGCAACTGTCTTGTACAAGGTTTCACGCAGGGTCCACAGAAGCTTCTATTGGTTGTTCTTTGATTGCTGATGTGTGCAAGTAGTCCCGCGTGAGGTAGTCCTGCACGCATTCACGCGCCCCAGTACATATCTATTCAATTCAGGAGGAAACCTATAAATTTGGGAAAAACGCCTTTATGGGAATCGAACCCAGGACCTAATGGTTTAAACAAATTAATACATCCCTATTCGATTTATTTATTTTTGAAACTATTTTTTTTACAACAATTCTAATATTTTCAATGATAAATATATAGTAGTTTGTGCTCTGTAAGATTTAAATTCGTAATTTGTTATTTGTAGAGTACACCATTTAACTGTTAGAATAAATATAACTAGTGTTTATTATATTTATTATATTGCCATCATTATCATTTATATAAGATTTATCAATTACTATAATATCCCTAAGTTAATAATAGGTGATTCCGTGATGGACGGAATTACCCTACTAACATTATTATGGAGTCCCGTGGGTTTATATATAGAGAGCTTATTATGATATTAGGGTTAACATAAACATAACACCATAACATCTAATGTAGTCGTCCCCATTACTCTTAGCTCTGTCAACCGTGTTCATAACTCAAGAATACCTAAACCATCAGAACGATATACCCTAAAGGAAACCCAATCAATATGATGGTATCTTCCATTACTACGGTTCCTGCATAGTATGGCATATTAGGTACACGTGATTGAATCTACCCGTTTAATCTTATAATTATTCATGTTCTTATTAATACAATCAACATTTGGTATCAGAGTGATGTTGATTATATATATTCAATCATGAAATTCAACTTTGATAATTTAATCTTATGATGGACTTAAAAGTCCGATAATAAAAAAAAGACTATTGGTGCCGTAAAAATGTTTTCATTATAACTGTTTTATGCAAATACAATCATGAATTAGTTTTGTAGTCGATGATGAAAAGGATCTTATGTAAATTTGTTTGCGTTAATCTTATCAAAGAAGTTTTGTCTATCATGATTATAAATTAGTTAAATGGAATTTAGGTTTTTTTTTTCATTTTAATGAGACCCAAAGAAAAAAAAATTCTTGAAGTAGATAAATCATGAGCATTATTTTTATGAGTTCATGATTTGTTTTCCTTATTTGTGTTGATTCATATTATGCGACTAATGCTATTGGATTACATATATAATCTTGTTTTGTCATAATCAAATGGTCGAACGTGGTTTTTAATATGGTCGAAGGTGAAAGGATATGGTTGAAGGGAGAAGCTCAAGGTCGAAGGAGAAGTTTTGTAGTACATAGTGTTGATTTGCCCTTTTAGTTTGGTCGAACGTGCACATTCGCCCTTACGTTTGGTCGAATGTGCAGTTCTATATAAAGGCTGAATCGGATTTTAAAGTTAATAGTTGTCATTTTGTTTCCATCCTTTGAGTGTGTTCTCTCCCTAGGGTTTCTTTGAGTCTGTTTTTAGATTATATCATTGTAAACAACAAATTGTAAAGATTATTCAGCTTGTTTATAATGAAATGGAAACTTTGAAAGTGATTTGTGTGTTTTGCTAGCATTATTATCATTTCGTAATCGATTCAAGAATTCCGCACCTGAATTGATATACTTGTTTGATCATAGTCTTTGTTTTTGACAATTCGATCCTCACATACAAAGTGGTATCAGAGCCATAAGGATCAAACAACTACGATTTGATAATATTTGAGCTGATTTGGACTCAATTTTGATCAAAACTTTTCTGTTTTCAAAGAACAATTGAAATTGGTGAATATTGATTGATTTGAACTTGTTTTCATGGATAACATCTAAAATTCTCTTCATTAAACTTGTTCCAAATAAATTCCGAAGTAAAACCTGCAAAACATCATCAAATTTCATCAACTTTTGAAAAATTTGAATCAAAATAACTGATTTTCAAAGAATAACCGTTTTTCAAAATGCAAGGGTCGAACCTAGGGAGAAACGGTCAAGAGTGTGTGTTTTAAGTCAAGCAAGGAGGTTTTAGGTCGAAAGTGGACTTTATTCCGGTCGAACCTAGGAGTTTTTAGTGTGTTGTTGTTCATTCGACCAGTTGGTGTACATTCGACCAATCGCGAGGTCAAAAGTGGGTTTATTTGTCGAAAGTGAGAGAGTTTGTTGTATTCTACTTTCGAGTCTTCAGAAAGGGTCGAACCTGGACATAATTCCACATTCGACCCCACGCTTTGTGATAAAAGGTCGAAAGTAGAAACTGTTTGAAAATTTTTCTAATTGTTTCGTGTTTTATACTTTGTAGACGATATGTGGAACTTTCCAACAACACCGAGACCTAATACAACACCACAACAGCAAGTAACAATGGATCCTTGGTCGGTAGCTGCTCAGAAGACGACTAGTTAATCATCTCAACCAATCAAATACTTGGCGATGACTAGTTCGATGCCACAACAAGTTGCACAACCACCACAACAACCCATGGCTGATTATTGGGGAGTTGCAGCAGCTGCGGTACACTCTCAAATCACCAATGCTATTTCTACGCTAATTCATGATTTATCTTCAGGTAGTGGGAGCCATCCACCAAAGCTGATGGAAATGGTGGATTATAATCAATGGAAGACCAAGTTCAAGATTCATTTGGAGGGAATGTGAATGGAAGGCACTGAGGCGTGGAAAATGATTGCTAAGGGTTATGTAGCACCAGTTTTGGAGAACACTGGTGAGCCGATTCCATTAGAAAGCTTTGCTGAGGATGAGAAGAAAAAGTTTGCGGTGGAGAAGAAGGCGTTCTCACAACTATCCTAGGCTATTAACACTGATCTTCTACATCAATTCGGGTCGTGCACAACCTCAAAGCAGCTGTGGGATATGTTAAAGAATCATCATGATGAGAATGAGAAAACAAGGAAGTTAAGAATGGAGGAGTTGAGAAAAGAGTTCGAGAATTTTAGTTATTTGGGAAATGAGACATTGAAGGAGTTGATTCCGAGGTATTGTCATTTGTTGACTGAACTGTCGAGTTATGAGATCAACATACCTATGTCTGAGTTGGTGGATAAGTTCGCTGATGCATTACCACCATACTGGAATCAACACATTGAGGTCCTAAAGGAACAAGATGCATACCAGTATTGGACCATCAATGAATTCATTCAGAAACTAGAGAACAAAGAGATGGAAGAGAAGAGGAAAGCAAAAAGAGCACAAGTTCCTCAGAATCCAGAGTTATATCATGGTGGTACATCTTCATCTCTGATTAGTTCAAGTTCTAGTAGTTCTGTTGCTCCACACATAGCCTGTGTTTCAAACATTGTTGAACCAACCAAAACCCCAATAAACTATCTTGCTCAAACATCATCTTACACACCACCATCATATCCAACTGCTTACATCCCACCATTTTCACCTAGGCAACAAGCTGCATGCTATTTAGCTAGCTTGAACCAACCCCAACAACAACTATTTATTCCTCAAATGAACCCAAGCCAACCAAATCAAAGCCCAATTGTGTTGGAGACATAAAATTTGAACAATGTCACTGTTGAAGTTGCACAGCAACATGTAGCTTTGGTATCTGCTATGGTCGCCTCGTATAATGGTTTGGTAGCTAGTCAAATTGGTAACAACAACCTAACTAGTGAAGACTATGCTCAAAATGACAAGGAGCAGATGGAGCTCATCGACATTCAGTGGGCATTTGCTAGTGTCATGAGACGAGCGACTGAGTTTATTGAAAAGACTGGTAGAACTGATCTTTCTACATCTCCCAACACCACATATGGCTTCAACAAATCCAAAGTCACATGTTTTAACTGTGGTGGGAAAGGTCACTTCAAGAGAGAATGTACTCAGCCAGCACAACAAGGAAACAAGAATCCTTTCAACACTAATTACCAGAATCGTCAATCGCAAAATCAGGTATCTTATCAAAGCCAAAACAACTCCAACTATCAACCACAAAATAACTACCAAAACCGACAAAACGCCTCACCAAACAATTCTGCTAGACAAACCACTACACCAAACTAGAACCAAAATCAAACACCACATAATCCAACCAGAACAATCATTCCAATTTCCACACCAAATAGCCAAACCCAACCAGATAACCAGAACCAGGCTTTGGTTATCCAGAAGGATGAAGGATTTGATTGGACGGGTATGCAACTTGGTGTTGAAGAGATTACAGCTGGTAATGTGGCGTGTGTTGCTCAGAAGATAGATTTGGAGGAGCCAGTGTTAGTTGAAAAAGATTTGGAGATTGAGAAGAAATCTGAGGTGAAGATTGAGGAATTGGTGGAAGAAACTGATGTTTGCGTTGAAGAGAAGTCAGGATTGATTCTTGACTCGGTCACTGATATTCCTGAACAGTGTGACTCAGTTTATTCTGATTCGGAGAGCGAGCCTGATTCTGAATCTAGTGTTAACTCACTAGATGATGACATTGATCAACTTCTAGCCGAAGCTGATTTTCTTATGACCCGCAAATCTTGCATAGTGGATGATGCTTTTACCAGAGTTGATTATTCTAAATTCTTTGCTGGAAAGGAAGCACACTTTGCTTTGATGGCGATGACATAGCCTCAGAAACAGGTAAGTTCTGACTCCACTTTAGACATGAATAGTGACAAATATTGTGGTGCATGTGATAGATTGACAGCGGATAATAAGCAACTCGGGGTTCAACTTGAGAGTGCTAGAATCAACTGTCAATCGTATCGAAAAGAAGCACATGAATTCAATAAGGTGCTTGATGGTTATAAGAAAGACATTTCTAATCTTAAGAAAACACTTTCCTTAAAACAATTGGCCATTAACAATTACATCAATGAATTGGAAGAAACTAAACTTGAAATGGCAACCATCAAGTGCTTTGCTGAGAAAGTCAACAAAAAGCTTGAAAGCTACAAACATATTGCATATGTTGTTGACCATATTATTGAGGAACCCTCATAACCAAGTAGTGCAAACTACAAGGCTGTCCCATCTCCAGTGTTGTTTGAAAATCACACGTTACATTCAATACACCGGAGAGTTCAGTTAATTCTGATTCTACATCGGATGATGAGTCTAACACTTCAAGTGTGGGAGATCCAAATTCCGATGTTAGACCTCTTTTAGGACTGAATGATGAGGGTGTAATAGCTGTAACTGATGATTTTGACTCTAAGGATGATAAAACTGAGAAAGTGAGTGATATTCCAGTTGAAAATCACATTATCACCAATGAACCAGTGTCACCTTCTCAAATTATTCATCCAATGGCTAACGCTCATCGAATGAATCAGTCAGTTAAGCAAGTTGAGAAGAATGAACAAAGTGACAAACCCGTCAAAGTGTTTTATCGGATGGAAGGATCCGATATGATCATTTCTGACGAGGAATATCCAATTAAGTTTGCCAATTACTCCAAGATTTAGAAAATTTGGCAGGAGAGTACTATTTGGTTCCCAAAACACGAAAGGACCAATGATGTACCTCCAGAGATCTTGAAGAAAATTTATTTGGATGTTCCAAAAGAACCAAAAGTTCATGTCACAGAGTTTATTAAGCCAAAGGAGAAGGCGAATAGTTTTCTTGAGCCGACTTACTCAAAGGACCCAGCTCCTGAGAGTTTAAGACGAAGGTGTGTGGATGACCAATATCTTATCGCTACTTATGCAAAGTCGAACGCCAAGAACAACTTTGAGGAGTACCGTGCGTGCTTTAAGTGTGGGGAGAGAGGGCATTTACTTGCTCACTGCCCGTACGTGAGGCACAAGAGGCACGAGGTTGAAGTGAAGCAAAAGTATCAAAGTCCAGTCGATAATCATTGTTATCCACAAAGATGCTTTGTCCCTCAACCAGCACCTTTTTACAACCAAAGCCGTCATTATCAAAAGAGGGATAATCGTCAGATGACATATGATCGTCATAACCGGATCGCAATGGAAAAACCCTTAAAGAAACCAGTGGTGAACACAACTATTGAGAAGCAAAAGGTACCATTAAAACCTGCGGTTAAACCAATAGTTGGACCTGTCTCTGTTAAATCAGAAAAGGTAACCAAGAAAGTTTCCTTCAAGAATGAAGTAAAGAAACCGACTGAGACTCCAAAATCTCAGATTCGGATCTTGAAACGTTCGGAACAATTCTAGTCACCGGTGGGTTCTCAAGGTGCTTCGACTTCAAAAGCACATGAAAAATCTGAGAATGAAAAGAATTTAATTGATCAGAATAAGATCAATTCAAATTCAAAAGATTGTGAAAAAAGATTCTTTGAAACAAAATGTTTAAAGACCCAAGACCAAGCAGGCTTGGGTCCCCCGAAAGAACTAATCTTCTTACTTGATATGTGCAGGGAGCTTCAGCTGGCCCTGTTAGCAATCTTGGGATTGTTGACAGTGGAGCTTCTGGTCACATGACGGGGGATTTATCGCTGCTGTTCGACATTAGAAACATCAATGGCGGATATGTAGCATTTGCTGGGAACAAAGGAGGATACATTACTATGGAGGGTAGTGTGAGTAATGGTATCATTAGTTTTGAGAAGATATCGTATGTAAAGCAAATAGACTATAATCTACTTAGTGTCAGTCAAATCTGCGACAAACAGTTCTCTGTATTCTTTGATGACAAATCATGCTACATTCTCAAGCCCAGTTTCGTTCTTCCAAAAGAGTGGATAATGCTGAAAGCACCGAGAGTGAATAATCTGTACATTCTCGACATGTCAAAGGCTATGACAACCCAGGGCCAAGTCACGTGTTTCCTCTCCAAGGCTACTGAAAAAGAATCTATAATGTGGCATAGGAGAATGGGACACATTCACCTTAGAAAAATGAACCATATGGTGAAAAATGGACTTGTCGAAGGCGTAAACGTTAAACATTTCCATTTGAACGACAAGTGTGTGAGTTGCAAGAAAGGAAAGCAGCACAAGCAATCCCACAAACCAAAGAAAGTAAATTTAGTTGAGATGCCACTTGAGCGTTTGCACATGGACCTATTCGGACCGGTCAAGCGTAAAAGTCATGCTGGTGAATTGTACTGCCTTGTGGTTACCGATGACTATTCCAGATTCTCGTGGGTTATGTGCTTGCATCATAAAAGCGACACTTTTAACAATCTGAAGGTTCTGTTCACATGATTAGAAAATGTCTATGGTCTGAAGATCAAGAGAATTAGGAGTGATAATGGGACGGAGTTCAAAAAACGCACAGATGGATGCTCTTTGTGAAGATTAAGGAATTCATCATGAATATAGTGCTCCGTATACCCCTCAATAGAACAGTGTCGCAGAACGTAAAAACAGGACTCTAATTGAAGCGACTAGAACAATGCTTGCGGATTCCAACCTTCCAGTAATGTTCTGGAATTAAGCCATTTTCGCAGCATGTTATACACTGAATCGTGTGTTTACAGTGAAGAAGTTTGGCAAAACTTCTTATGAACTGTTGAATAGATGAAAGCCGAACTTAGAGTATCTAGAACCATTTGGAGCACCGTGTACTATGCTTAATCTATCTGAGAAGTTCGCACCAAAAGTTGACGAAGGATTCTTTGTTGGATATGCAACCCCGCTCAAATGGGTATTCAACAAACGAACTCGTCATGTATAGGAGTGGGCTAACGTTGAAGTTCAACGGTATACTCAGAATGTACAGGGTAGCGGTCCAGATTGGATGTTTGATTACAAAGATTTCTTTGAATCATTCAACCTAGATGACTTGGTTGAAGAGGCTGTCTTAAGATTATACTACGAGTGTGAAAACGCAGTAACATCACCGTTAGTGCGTCCGATCACTGTAACTCCTCAAACAGCTTCGAATGATGCCAATGTTCCTGCAACAGAAGAAGTGTTCCAGGAAGCTTCCACAACTCTTAATTCATCATAATCGGAAGATGATGATGAAGTTACAAGTGAAGCTATTCCAGAACAGGCTACAGAGACACCTCCAGTGAACCCAAATCCAAATGGTGCTTCATCATCAAACTTGGGTAATGATCTGGATTCTACAGAGAATTCGACTACTCAAATTGGGGTACAAGTACCTGATCATCCGGAATCTCGGATTCATCATATTTACCCGCTCGAGCAAGTTATTGGTGATCCTGGAAGCCCTGTTAAGACAAGAGGACAACTTCGGAATGCAAACTCACAACAAAATCTTGGCGCTCTAGCTTTATATGCTAAAATTCAGAAATCAGGTTGTCAGAATGACTGGTCTTTTGCTTGTTATGTTTCGCAAGTTGAGCTGCGGATATACAAGGATGCTCTTTTGGATGACGCTTGGGTAGAGGCAATGCAAGAGGAGTTATTGCAATTTCAGAAACTGGGAGTGTGGACACTAACAAATTTACCTACAGGAAGGAAAAGGATTGGAACCAAATGGGTGTTCAAGTGCAAAAAGGATGACAGAGGAGTGATTGTGAGAAACAAAGCTCGAATGGTTGTACAAGGCTTTCATCAAGTGGAAGGAATCGAGTATAACGAGATTTATGCACCGGTTGCACGCTTAGAAGCAATTCGCATGTTTCTAGCGTTTGCATCATACAAGAAATTCAAGGTGTATCAAATGGACGTTAAAAGCGCGTTTCTTTATGGTGTGGTCAAGGAAGAAATTTACGTAGGTCAACCACCAGGCTTTGAGGATCCTATCCACCGGGATAAGGTTTACGTTCTTAACAAATCTCTCTATGGGTTGCACTAGGCTCCACAACAATGGTATGAGGAGCTGAGCACGTATCTTCTATCCAAAGGATTCAAACAAGGTTTGGTAGATTGCACACTATTCACAAAATGAACAGGGGATGACTTGCTTCTAGTGCAGATTTATGTTGATGACATTATTTTTGGATCTACTAATGAACTTTTATGCAAAGAATTTGAAAAGGTTATGCAGGAAAAGTTCGAAATGAGTGCGATGGGGGAGATGCAGTTTTTCCTAGGCTTGCAGGTGGACCAAAGACCAACGAGGATCTTTATTCACCAAACCAAATACGTATCTGAAGTCTTGAGCCTATTCCAGATGGAAGATTCGAAGCCGATGGATGCCCCGATACAACCTAATCACGGGATTGGAGTTGACGCTAAGGGGGAGCTGACTGATCCTTTTACATACAGAGCAATCTTCGGATCTCTGATGTATATCACCGCATCTAGACCAGACATAATGTTTGCCACATGTCTCTGTGCACGTTATCAATCGAAGCCGAAACAAAGTCATTTAGCAGCTGTCAAACGGATCCTAAGATATCTGAAGGGTAGTCCGTCGAGAGGACTATGGTACCCTAATGATGATAATTTTGACCTAATTGCTTTTAGTGATGCAGATTGGGGAGGCTGTGACAAAGACAGCAAGTCCACAATGGCTGGATGCCAGTTTATGGGGAGCAGGCGCGTGACCTGGCAATGCAAGAAACAAACTACAGTCGCCTTCTCAACATGTGAAGCAGAATATGTCTCAGCTTCAAGCTGCTGCTCACAAGTTCTGTGGATCCAACAACAGATGGTTGATTACGGTTTGCAATTTCTTAAAAACCCCTATTTACTGTGATAATGAGGCCGCCATTGCATTAACTAAAGACTTAGTCAATCACTCAAAAGCTAAGCATATCCGGATTAAATACCATTTTATCCGTGATTGCTATGCAAAAGAGTTGATCGATATGGCAAAATCCACACTGATTATCAACGTGCAGATCTTTTTACCAAAGCTTTTGATAAATCAAGATTTGAATATCTTTTAAAAGCTAATGGTATAAAAGAAAAACAAGACTAATCATCACCTCAGTTTATCACTTTTTAGTTTTAGTTTTTATTGTTTTTCAGAAAAATTCAAAAATCCAAAAATATGTTTTTTATTTTAGGGGGAGTTTATTTTTAGAAAGACCAAAAACATTGAAAAAGTCAAAAGGCCATAAAAATTAGAAAAACACAAAATGATTTCCAGGAGAAAAAGAGGAAATGATAGTACATCAGTGGGGATCTCACACATGCTAAAGAAGTGTAATGTAATATAAGGCGTGTGTTTGAGTCTGTGTGATGTGCTGGTAGGCTTCGTAGGCCTATTACTGCGTGCCTAATACGTACATACCAAACAAATTGTTATGTGGATGAACTCCTCATGGGCATATGGTCTTAGTACCGTAATTTCGTTTGATAGGGTTTTTGTACAAAATTCGGAGCTTTCGGGTCGTTATGTTATTAGTTATCTGGGGATAGCCTATCTGATCTTCTGTCGTAAGTCATTACGGACCTAGATCAGACAAGGTATCTTTATAAAAGAGCTTTAATGCCAAATCCTAAAGTTACCGAATTGAGGAACTTTCAATGTATGATGATAATCAAAGATTATCTAATGCATTGTATCCAATCATTAGTGCATATCATGATTGATATCAGCCCTCAACCTGGTAGAGTGCACAAGTTACTTTGTAGTATTGAGTTGCTGACCTGTACACCTCTGTGCCTCATACCTTGTAAATTACAGATGACGAAAGCATAATCACGCGTTACAATGGGTCTTTGTGCAATTATTCCTTGATACAGGAGTATGTCGTGTGTGTGGGAACCACAGACAATTGCGTTTATACTATAAATAGCCGTATCAGTCTAAAGCACTGCACAACAGTCTGCATGTGAGCTTATGTGGATAACAATATCAGCAGTTTCCGGATCACACATTGTCTTTAATGATAATATAAATCAAAAGATCAATGGTGTGATCAGATTTCTCAATAACTGATATGATTCTCTTACCGGAAATCACAAAACATTTACTACTTTATGTTTACATTTCTGCATTTTACATTTTTCGTCTAAAATACAAAAACTCAAAAAGATTTTAGGTCTGTTTTAACAAAAACTTTCAGAAAATCCAAAAGATTTTACATTTCTATATTCTTTTTGATAACCGATGGTGGTTGATGGTGATTTTCTAAAACTTGATGGACTATTTGAGTTTTGTGATCTTTAAATGAGAAATGATGAATCTCAGATGCTTAAAAGTTAAGAAAAATATTGAACGGGATTCGATTTTGAGATTTGGTAAAAAGTTCAAAAATTCCAATCTCCATTCGCCCCTTCGATGGGTCGAATGTGGAATTTTACCTTTACATTCGAACTTTTTAAACGGTCGAATGTGAGTGTTCTAATGTCTGTTGCACGTTCGAACCATATTTCTTCCTTCGAACCTTTAAATAGGGTCGAACGTGGAAATATTTTCACATTCGCCCAACTAAAAGGTTCGAATGTGGAGCCTATATAACCACTTCTGCACATTCGAACCTTCATTCTAAAAAATTTCAAATTTATGAGATTATACCCCCTTGTTGCTCGTTTGTTTTAGACCTTATCATTGTGATCCTTGTCAATTTCTGATCATTTCTATCAAAGATTTGCAGGTATTCATCCATGTTTCAAGTCCGAATCAATGATTTTCAGTTTGAACCCTAATACTGAATTATTTGGATTATTGAGACAGTTATTGTTTGAATTTTTTATTGAGATTTAATACTTAAGTGTTTTAGGGGGAGAGGATAACAAAATCAAGAGTTATAACGTATTAGATTGCTGATTTGATTATTAAAACCCTTTGAACCCTAGATTTTGGGAAAAACACTTAATCATGGAATAATTAGTACAATTGATTGTTTATAAAGCCTAATCGGACCTATTAGCATCTAAACAAACCAAAATGACATGTTAAAATGGTCAAATTAAAAATCTGAAAACTTTGGAAGATGAACAGCCTGGTTCGACCATTTCAAAAGGGTTGAAAGTGACTTTTTAGTCGAAGGAAGCTTGTTCAAACGATCGAAAGTAGACAAAAGGTCGAATGTACAATTTTAATCCAACTTTTTCACATTCGAACCTACGTTCGGTCGAAGGTGGAATTCCAAAAATCCAAAATTTCAGTTTTGTACATTTTGTCCATTTTTAATATGTTTTCGTGTTTTGTTTTTTGCAGATTATCAATGGCTGAATCTCAGAGTACTGATATTCCAGCAGGTTCATTAGAAAAGGCTGCCGGGAAGAAGCCAGAAGAAGAGTTACCTTTTGAAGAAGCTCACAACTGTTGCGCTTTTCTTGGTGATTTGAAGAAACATACCGAATTCACTGGTATCGTTGAGTTCCTGAAGCGAAGCAGAGTTGTAGATGCTATAGCCACTCCTGCTATCATTTACAAAGATCATCAGAAGGAATCCTGGAAGAATGCACGAATTGATTTTTGGAATAATGAAACAACAATTATCAGTAAGATTCCGGGGGAGATGGTGATTGTATCTGACGGAGACATCTGGAGAGCTTTGAAGTTGAATGACAAGAAGACTGATCCGAGATGCTTATCTTGGATAGAACAGAGGAAGTGCTTTCTGAGGATGAAATATAACGGACCGATCACAGACGGAGCCCTACATAAAGGTAAACTGTGCCCACAGTTTAAATACCTGGCTCATGTGATGCTACATGTATTTGGGTCTGTGAGTGGAGGATATGATGTCATGAGAAAGAGTATTAGCTCTTTGATGGTTGCTTTGATTCTAAACAAACCATTCAACGTATCCGGGATGATACTTGATCACATGCTTGAACCGTTGAGAGGTCTGAAGAGTAAGAAGTTTTTGCTTTACCCTAGATTCCTGAAGATGATATTCGATCAGAAATACAAGAAGTTGAGGAAAGATCCAACTCAGATTGTGGTATAGGATCATATGAGTCTGAGTACATTGGTGAGAATGAAAGGTTATAAAGGTGTACCTGCAAATGAAAGACCACCTTTGAAGAACTTGTTTGGTCACCTGATCAAACCAGATTGTAAAGATCCAAGTGTTGATAATGCAAGGAATGAAAATAGTGAATCTGATAATGATGATCCATTATGTCCTGTTGATCCTGAAGCCAAAAGAAAGAAACAAGTTGTTAATGTTGGTGCCAAGAGTGGTAAAGGTAAAGGTAAAGAGAAAGAAGTTGAAGCAGAACCGCCAAAGAAAACATCTCGAAGAAAGAAGAGTGTTGCAAAGAAAGTAACACATTTGGTTGATGAAGAGTCTATTGATTCTTAAGAGACTCAGGAGGAAGAGAGGTGGGATTCTGCTAATGAGACCGTTAAGACCACCACGCCCAAGGCCACTGTGGCTGGTGAATCTGAAAGTCTTAATCAAACTTTAGAAGAACAGAGGATGAAGAGTCCAGTTGTGATGGATAATATTGATATAAGTCTGGGATTGGGTTCTGAAGATTTTGGTGGATCACCAAAGGCTGGAGAAAAACAAAAGAATCCAATTTACAAGAAGAAAGCTAAGGCTGTTGAAATTGAAAAGCCTAAGAAGAGGAGAGCTAAGGAAATTGAAAGTCTGATTGCAGGAAAGAAAGTTCCTGAAGTGTCTAGCTCGAAGTCTCCCGTGACATCCCCAGCAGCTAAGAAACAGAAAACATCTGCTGCTGAGAAAACTGATATTCCAACTGATGATTTTAATGATGCTTTGGATAGAGCCTTAAACAAGTTTAAGAAAAAGACTCTAGTTGCTGAGGCTTCAACTCCTAAGGTTACTGTATCAGGAGATGTAATGGATGCAGTTAATCAGAAGATGACTGAAATGATGAAGATCATAAACCAGCAACAAGAAGAGATTGATCAGTTGAGAAAGAATGATAGAAAATGTTGGATGTGGTTGAATCTTCACAGGAGAGTCAGGAAGAGTTAGCAGCAAAGATTAAACTACTCCAGAAAGAGAATCAAAATTTGTTAAAGCATGAGCAGAGAAATACGAGAATGTACATGGCTTTAAGACTTGAAAACAAGCAGGTAAAGAAAGATAACAAAGGGCTTAGGAAGCTGATTGATGATCTTTATGAAAGAGCTCCTCAGTTACAAGAAGGAAAGGAGGATAAAGAAAGAGATGAAGAGCTTGTTGATTTTGAACCATCTGAGTCTGATGAAGAAGATGATGAAGAACTTGAACAGGATGCCGGTGATGCTCCTGAGAAAAAGAAGAAGGATGGTGATGATAATGATGGTTCAGGTGATGATTCTGGAGATGATAATAGCTCTGCGAATGATGATGATGATGATGATGACGATGATGACACTAATCAGTATAAGTATGAAAAAAGAGAATCCGGAAAAGATGCAGGAGAATCGAGTTCGAAAGCTCCTGGTGGTAATACTGATGATGATGGTATATTCTGGAATGAGAAGATCAGATCTTTATCTTAGGAGGATAAGAAACTATATCGTCAGATGTTAACAAACAAAGTCTGGACGATTGAGATGACAGGAAGATTTCCAGAAATATTTGAGTCATGAGATTTTGTTGGATCAGTATTGCTCTTTTGTATGAACTTGCTGGTGTACACTTAAGTGTCTAGCAAGTTCTTTATGAGTGATAGCACAGCGGAATGATATGAGTTTAAAGCTACACTTATCAACAGGAGTTATTACTCCCCCTGGATGTTTGAGAAACTAATAAATGATAAGTATTTATTGAGAATCTAAGTATTGAAAGAGAATGAAACACTTAGACAGATTCTCAATAAATATGAAATGGAAATAACAATAATATGCTTTGAAGGATTTCTGTATTAAAATCAATGTCTAAAACAAAGGGATGAACCCTTCTATTTATAGACTTTACAAATATATGAACCTTGCCAAAAAGAAAGTTCAGAGACAAGTTGCAACAAGTTGCAATCTTGGAACTTGTACAAAAAGTAAAAGTAATACTAAACTAATAAACTACTGATACAAAAGGCGGTGGAAAAGATCTTCTCATAAGTACTGATGAATGACAAACTACTGATGATTAGTTTGTCTTTAGTAGTTCTTCAATAGAAATGTCTGGTTTGGACTTTAGAACTTCTGATTACTTTTCTTCTTTAGTACTTGTGTAATCTCTTATTCAGCATTTTGATCTTCATTCTTCAGTAGTTCTATACTTAGAATATTTTGACAGAAGTGAATTAGACTAAGGTTTGCAAAAGTGGTTTCACCAATCCTTTTGTCCTAACAATCTCCCCCTGGATTGATGAAGCCAAAACCTTTCTAATTCCTTATTGTTTTCTTCTGTCATTCACAATCTTCCATATTCCTTTGAACATGGAATTCTTCAGCTGGTTCAGCTGTTCATTAGTGAGAGATCCTTTTTGTGGTTCTAGATGCTGGATTGTAAGCAGGTCTTGAGTTGATAGCTTCTTCAGATCATTCATCGACTTATAGGCTCTGCTTGTTTGATCTCTTCTTGTCACTTGTACTGAGTTGTTATCAGTAAAGGACCATCTGATGATAGGTACTTTAGACTTGTCAAAGTCTAAAGTGTAGGGAACCATGGTGGTACCCTGGGATGCTCCTGAGTGTTGGATGTTTTCAACTTCAGTGACTCTCAGGTGGGATTCTCTTCCTTGTTCTTGTTGCATCACATTAGGTAGTTGAAAAGTTGGCAAATGATGCTCAGTAACTACCTTAGTGTGCAGTTTGTCTTTGATGGTTTTCTGGATTTGATAGGCAAAGGTGGAAGGATCCCTGAATTGTGTGATCAGAGGTTTTTCTTTAATGTCAAAGTCAGAATGGACTACTGTACTTCCTTCTAGTAGTACCATTCTGAAATCAGTCTTCACATTCTCCTCTGATTTCTTCTTTTGAGTAGCTGGTCTTCTTTGAACAACAGAAGTTCTAACTACTGAAGTTGATACTTCAGCAGTTTCAAATTTCTCTGGATTTGCAGCCCTTCCAGCCTTGTATTTTCTGTAAGTGTCCATTAATCTTTCTTCTTTCCATTTGGACACAGAGGCTTTTGAACCATAACCATTAGCTACTAGTTCTTCTATCATTTGGGCTCTCTTGGCTTTTGCATCTTTACTTGTTGCAAGTTTGTCTGCAATAAGTTGAGCTCTTCTTATCAGCTCTTCCATGGAGAGTCCCTTTAATGTATGGGCTTTGGTCTTGCTGTTCTTAGTAATGTAAGACATCAGTTGTTGTCTTTTGTCTTCCTCAGCAATTCTTTCTAGGCTAGCCTGCCTTTGAAGTTCAGCTTCATAAGCCTGTAGCTTTTCATCTAGGCTTAAGTCCAAGCCATCCCTTTCTTCCAGATTTTTCCAAATCTGATCTTCCTTGGCTTTCTTCTGAACTACCACTAGACTCTTCTCAAGAAGTTATGCTGATTGAGAGATTGGAGAAGGGTTTAGTACAGTCATAGTGGTAACTGTTGTAGTAGGCCTAGGAGGAACAGGAGTTGGTTGAGTAGGTTCAGTTGATCTGGAAGGCTCTTGTTCAGCAGTTTGAGTGTTGGAAGTGTTAACATCTGATGGGTTGACAACTACTGAAGGTTTGTCAACTACTGAAGGATTGTCTTCAGTACTTTCTGAGTCTTCATCAGAACTTTGTCCATCAGATGTTTCTTCATTATGCCCTTGGTATTCATCAGACTTTTCTTCATCAGACTTTTCACAGTCTTCAATTTCTTGGACAGAGACACCAAACTGTTGGGCCAGTTTTTCTTTTCTGGCTTGGTCTCTTTGTTCTTTTTCTTGGATAGCCACTCTTGCCTTTATCCTGGCTTCGAATGACTCCCTAGGTTCCTTAATTTTCTCCCCCTTTTTGGATTCATCAATTTTTGATGTTGAAGGTTGGGAGAAATGACCTGTAAGAGTAGCAATCTGTTTGCTGTTGAAGTCAATCTTGTTGGACAGATCGTTCATCTTTGTATGTATCACTCCAAATTGGTTCTTTATGGACAGCTCCATGTTAGCTATGTATATTTGGAAGTGATTTTTGATGAGGGTGTTCATCATGTGATATAAGGGACCATCTTGGCTGCATAGCTGGTTCATGTCTATGCTGGATTGCCCAGGGAATTGGGTAGGCATTTGTAGTGAGGGGTGTGTTTTTGGTTGATCTTCTTGTTGTACAGAAGATGCCACTATAGGGGAATCAGGGATTAAGTGGACTTTAACCTGATCTGGTGTGACTAGCTTCTTGAGCATAGATACACCAGGTGCAGGACCTTCACTTGTAGCCGTCAATTCAGTAGTTTTGTGTTGTGAAACATCATCCAAGTCAATGGAATCATCTGAATCCCTGATTACATCCTCAATGAGGACTGTATCAGTTACATCATGAGCTGAGCCCAACTCAGTTGTCTCATGTACCTCTTTTTCTTGGTTCAGAGGATTTCCTACCTCAGGCATTAAGCCTTCATCAGTAGTTGCCACAGTTGAGGTCTTAGCTATGTTGCTTCTTTCCTCAGATCCACCACTGGCTGGTAAATGAGTAGTAGCAGCCTCAAAAGTACCAAGAGTTTCTAAGTTTGGGCTTAGAGACCCTGGTTCATCCTTATCTCTTTGGTTTGGGCTTTGAGTATCCACATCCGTGTCAAGTTCTTAGGCTATGTCCCCTATTTGATGTGGTTGTTGGGGACTAACATGTTTAGATGGGACTTTCTCTTTTAGCTTAGAGAGAAGTTTAGCTATTTCAATATCAGGTTCAGAAATTTGGGGTGCTGGTTCAGTAGTTTGGTCAATGGGTTCAGCAGTTTCAAAAGAAGAGTCAATAGGAATAGTTTTCTTTAGTCTTTTTCTTTTGAAAAGTATTGTGATTGGTGCTCTTGTTGGGGTTTGAGATGGATGAGACTGAGAGGATGTTTCAGTCACATCTTTATCAAGTGCAGATTGCACAGCAGTCAGTTCAGGCATCTCAACCTCCTGAACTGCTTTTCTTTTTGGTTTGGTGGGTTTTTGTTTTTGTTGTTTGGGTTTCTTGGCCTTTGGGGGTGTAGGTTTGGAAGATGAGGGTTCCATGGGGACTGGTTCTTGTTCCCCTTGGTCATCTTCTGGCCAGGCAGCCGGTTTGTTGTGCCTAGAGTATGCTTGTGAGGTTAAGGGTTTCAAAATTGTAGTTTTACCCACAAGCACCTCATCACCCAATTCTTTGATTATGCATTGCATAATGGACCTTGGGTATAACAAAAACTTCTTTTTAGTGTTATTATGATGTAACACCAACTCATTAAAGAAAAGTTTTGATGCCCTGTATTTTGTTTCATTTACTATGGAATGAAAAATTGGTTGAAAGGTTGAGGGCATCTGGTCATAAGACCCTGTTTTAGGACTCAAACACATAATGATATAATGAAACAAAAGTTTGTATTTTGGTTGAAAATACTTTTTAAAGATTGTAGCTTGTGAGAGAGTACCTTGATAACCACATTCTGTCATGGTTAGGTGGATTTCAGAGTTTGCAACCTGTTCAGGGGCATTCACATCATTCAACCCCAGTCTGATTGCAAGTGTGGCCGGTGTGATGGCCATTCGTCTCCCTTTGATTGTTTAGTTGAGAGAGATAACTTCATTATCCACCATCACTGTCTCAGCGTTAGCCCAGAACTCATTGAGAGTTTCAGGATGTATTGATGGGTCTATTGTGAGAGCGGTGATATATTGGGATTTGACGACGAGATCAATGATCTCATCGTATTGGGACCAGCCTTCTTGTTTCTCTAAGTAGGCTCTAAGATTGTGTCCCTGTTTTAGAACTAAAGCCATGTGGTTCGTGTGTGTTTGGATCGAACAGTGTTTTTGCAGGTTCAGGGTTTGAGAGCTTTTTGAGAGAGAATGAGGGAATTTTTGATTTTTGAATGGATATGTGTTGGAAAAGGTATTTATCAGAAGTTTTAAACCGCCTAGGTCAAACTTCTGATTGTGGGAAAAGTCTGATTTGCCCTTTTTGACTAAACTGCTGATGAAGAATTGTTTTCATTAGTAGTTCCCACTTTCTCTTCAGTAGTTTTGAACAACTGATGAGAATGCTTTTATAAATACTTTATTCATAACTTCTGATGGTTGTTTTATCAGAAGTTAATCATTTTTCAGAAAATATTCCCACACAGATGTTTTGTTTATCAGTAGTTTCTCTCTTGTTTGTTTTTAGAAGTTTTCAAATTTGAAAACAGATGTAAGTGAAAAAAAAATGAAAAATATGTGCAGAAAAGTAAAGAGAAACACTTACAAATTTAGCATCCCAAGCATGGATACTAACTTCTGAAATGTTGATGTGTCGAAATGTTGATGTGTCAAGGGGTTTAGTGAATATGTCAGCTATTTGATTAGCTATTACTACATGTTTCACTTCAATCTTGCCTTTTTCATAGCAATCTCTTATGAAATGATACCTGATTTCAATATGTTTGGTTTTTGAAAACTGAACAGGATTTTGAATGATGCTAATGGCAGATTTGCTGTCTACAAGCAATGGTGTCTTGGTTTCTTTGATTCCATAATCAAGAAGTTGATACTGGAGCCATTGTATCTGTGATGTACAACTTGCAGCTGCAATGTATTCAGCTTCAGCAGTTGAAGTTGCAACAGATGTTTGTTTCTTTGATTGCCAGGACACTAGACAGTTTCCTAAGAATTGACAACCACCAGATGTTGATTTTCTTGACATTTTACACCCTGCATAGTCACTATCTGAAAAAGCTGATAACTTGGTATTGCTTGAAGCAGGATACCAAATTCCAAGTGTTGGAGTTCCTTTCAGATATCTGAAGATTCTTTTGACTGCAATGAGGTGTGATTCCCTAGGAGCTGATTGATATCTAGCACAGACACATGTTGAAAACATAATATCTGGTCTAGAAGCAGTTAGATATAAAAGGGAACCTATCATACATCTATACATGGTTTGATCAACCTGTTTTCCTTGATCATCTGGTTCAACTTGTGTGGTTGGTGTCATGGGAGTGGAACATGATTTACAGTCTTGTAAAGAAAATTTGTTTAATAATTCTTTAAAATATTTTGATTGATGTATAAAAGTTCCATTTGTTTGTTGTTTGATCTGCAGTCCCAGAAAGTACTGCAGTTCTCCCATTGTACTCATCTCAAATTTTGATTGCATGAGTTTCTTAAATTCATCACACAGTTTTGTGTTTGTTGAACCAAATATGATATCATCAACATATATTTGAACAAGTAAGATATGATTTCCAACATGTTTTATGAAAAGAGTTTTATTAATGGCACCTCTTGTGAAGTTATTTTTGAGTAAAAAGGTTGAAAGTGTTTCATACCAGGCTCTTGGAGCCTGTTTGAGCCCATAAAGAGCTTTGTCTAGTTTGTACACCCACTCAGGATGAGAAGGTTCCTCAAACCCAGGTGGTTGACAGACATACACTTCCTCTTTTATCTTTCCATACAAAAATGCACTCTTAACATCCATTTGATAAACTTTTATTTTGTTGGAAATGGCATAGGCCAGAAATAACCTGATGGCTTCAAGCCTTGCAACTGGAGCAAAGGTTTCATCATAGTCAATTCCTTCTGCTTGAGAGTAACCTTGTACTACCAGTCTTGCCTTGTTCTTTATTACCAGACCAGCTTCATCTTGTTTGTTCCTGAAAACCCATCTTGTGCCAATTCGCTGCTTGTTTGGTGGTAAGGGACATATTTCCCAAACCTGTTGCTTGTTGAATTGAAGCAATTCATCTTGCATTGCTTGCACCCAATTGTTGTCTTTGAGGGCTTCCTGGTACTTCTTTGGTTCCAACTGTGAGATAAATGCTGAGAAGAGACAAAAGTTGGAAAGCTGGTTTCTTATAAGAACACCTGATGCAATATCACCCATGATTTGATCAAGTGGATGATCTTTGTGTTCGATCAGTTGTTGTAAACCACTGACAGGTGTTGGTGGCTCATGTTCTTCAAACAAACCACTGAGGTCTATTATATCTGGTTCAGCAGTTTCAATGTCTTCAGTAGTTGTAGGTGCTGAAGCAGATGTTTGAGTTTGTTCCTCAGTATTTGTTGAATCAGAAGTTTGTAAAACTTCTGATGGTTTTGAAGTTGACTTAATGACTGTTTGAGGGGTCCATGGTGTGGGATCCTCATCATCAAACCTTTGATCACCATAATAAGTAGGTTTAGATGAAGTAACAGTCTTTTCAGGTCCAAAATGGAAGCTGTCAAGGTCAAAAAGTTCAGCAGGATGTGCTGGAATGAGAGTGTGTTTTGACTCATTGAACTTGACATTCAGTGTTTCTTCTACTATCCTGGTTTTTGAATTAAAAACCTTGTAGGCGTTTCTAGTTGAAGAATAACCAAGAAAGTAACCTGAATCAACTTTGGCAGCAAACTTTGAAATAGATTCCTTAATGTTCAAGATGAAACATTGACACCCAAAAGCCCTGAAAAAGGAGATAAGGGGCTTCATGCCATGAAGAACTTCATAGGCAGTCTTGGAATGCCTCTTGACAACAAGGACTCTATTTTGAACATAACATGATGTGTTAACTGCTTCTGCCCAAAAGTATAATGGTAGGCCAGAATCAGCTAACATTGTTTTTTGCTCCTTTAATTAAAGTTCTGTTCTTCCTTTCTACTACACCATTTTGTTCAGGAGTTCTGGGAACACTGAATTGTCTAATAATCCCTTTAGACAAACAGAATTCATCCAGAGTTTTGTTCCTGAACTCTGTCCCATTATCACTTCTAATGGTTTTGACAGGTAGAGAATATTGCTTCTCTACTTGTAGAATAAAGAACTTGATGATTTCAGCAGCCTCATCCTTGGAAAATAAGAAGAATACCCATGTAAATCTTGAGTAGTCATCAATGATGACTAAGCAGTACTTCTTCTTGCCAAGGCTCATGATTTTTACAGGCCCAAATAAGTCCATATGGAGTAGTTGAAGACATGCAGTTGTTTTTTATTCTTCAATAGACTTATAGGAGGACTTATGCTGTTTTCCCTTTAAACAGGATACACAGTGTTCTTGACACTGGTATACTTTTAAGGGTAGACCTCTGACCAAGCCCATTTTTGAGACTTTATTTATGGTTTTAAAGGTCACATGGCCAAGTCTCCTGTGCCAGAGATCAGTCTCTGAAGTTGATGCCTTTGAGAAGAAACAGGCAGTGTTGTTCGGTACTTTGTCTTTTTCAATGTCCACTGCATAGACATTGCCACATCTTTTGGCTATCAACAAAGTGTGATCTTCAATGATCTTCTCTATCAACTTCTGGCCTTCTGGTGATATGATCTTGCAAGCTGTCTTTGTGAAAAAGGAAGAATATCCTTTATCACACATTTGTGACACACTCAGCAAGTTGTACTCAAGGTTTTCAACCAGATTGACCTTGTCAAACTGTATTTTGCCAGAGGAGACATTGCCATGTCCTAGCACATATCCCTTAGCATTGTTCCCAAAGGATACAGATCCTTCTCTTTGACTGATAAAATTGTTTATCAGGTATCTGCATCCTGTCATGTGCATTGAGCCTCCACTGTCAACATACCAAATTCTATTTAAGCCTCTGGAAACTCTCTGCACAAGATAGCAAATTAGTTAGATTTGGGAACCCAAGCCAGTTTGGCTTTGGGTTTGCTCTTGAGAACATTTACAGTTTGTTCTTGACCATGTTGAGAAATCCATGTCTTTTTGGCAATGGATTTTTCATTAAGAGCAATGGTGGTATCTTTTTGAGGACCACCATCAACTTTGGTCATCAGTAGTTGTACCATGTTTATGAGATCTTTAATCTCAGCAGTTTGTGAAACTGCTGATGATTTAGGTCTAACTACTGAAAGAGAATTTTGAGAAAAAGATTTTTGTTGAGATATTGTCTTTTTCTGAGAAAAGGTGTTTACTGGTTGTTGTTTCCTGGGAGAAAAAGTTTTTACAAAATCATTTTTGATTTGCTTTCCCACAACCAGTTGTTGAGTTTTCTTGTTGTACTGAATACCTTTTCTGTATCTGCAAAATTCTGTCTTGTGGTTAAACAGACCACAGATTTCACATTCTTTTGTCTTTTCTTTCAAAGACAAGTTTCTGACTGTATTGATTGGTTTTAGGTCATCAATAGTTTTCAGTTTCTCAACTCCTGATGTAGTTGAAACTACTGATGGGTTAAAGTCAGAATTAATCAGTACTTCTAAAGAACTTTCTTTGTGAGTTTTTAGAAAGTTTTCATGGAAAGATGTGCATTCTTTCTCTTCAGAAGTTTCACCTAAAACAATTTTTCTCCCATCTTCAGTAGTTTTGGGGGGAAAATCTGTTGGTGTTTCAGTGCGATTGTACCCTATGCCAAACCTAACATTTGAAGCACTTTGTTTGTTTAGCAATAGTTGGTACCCCTTACAAGATTCAACCCATTTTTCACATGTGACCTTGGTGTCAGCAAGCTCTTGTCTGACATTTCCTAGGTCATTTATCATGATTTTAATTTGTGCTTGGGTTTCAATAGCAGTGTTAGTTAATTTAGAAACTTCTTTTGTTTTTGCAGAAAGTTTTCTTTCTAAATCACATTTCATCTGAGTGAATTTTCTCTCAGAGTCATTTGCTTTCCCTTGTAAGTGCACATTAGTCTCTCTTATGAGAGCAAAAGATTCTTTGCAAGAATTTGAACAAAGTTTTGTCAAAGATTCTTTTGATACATGTGACAAGGCAGATTTTGAGGTGCATCCCTCAAATGCCATTAAGGCAAAGTTCTTTCTGCCATTGTCAGGCTCTCCCCAGTTGATGTCAAACATCTTGTTGTCTGCATCAGGATTACACTCAGTAGTGTCAAAAGAAAGACTGCTCCAGTCAACATACCCTGAAGTAAATAAACTTTGTTGTGAGGGTTGCTGAGTCTGTGGAGGTGATTGAGCAACTGGAAAGGGAGGGATTGATTGTTGGCTCTGCATCTGTTGAGCAGGCATCTGTACATATTGTACTTGTGGCACATATTGGTGTTGTGGAGCTTGTGCCTGTACATAATGTGCACTCCCTTGTGTTCCATTATTCCTGTTATAATTGGGGTTAAAATTATTTCCAGACTGAGATTGGTTAAAGCTAGAGCTTCTACACTCTCTAGCAAAGTGTCCCAACTTTTGACACTTGTGACATCTAAGTTTAGATTTGTCAAAACCAATTTTTGTTGAACTGTTGAGTCCTGGAAATTTCCTTCCTGACCTTTTGTAAAATTTATTTGATTTTAAACTTAACATGGCCAGTTGGTGTAGAATATCCATTTCTTCTAAGTCATCACTGCTGAAATTTTTTAAATCATCCATGATAAAACACATGTTATCAGCAGTTTGACTAAAATCATTATTGTCATAACCTGGAAATGATCTTTCAGATGAGATCCCAGCAGTTATGTCAATATGGTCAAAAGATCCAAAACTATTTGAACAAGTTGGTGAGTCTTGTCCCAATAGTGCTGTACTACCTGGTAGATAGTCATCAGCAGTTTTGCCAGAACTTTGTTACTTTTTCTTTTGATCAATTTCTCTTTCAAAAGTAAGTAATCTCCCATGAAGTTTTGTAAGAGTGAGGGAGCTAAAGTCTGGTGAAGATCTTAAGACTATAGAGTATGTTTCCCATTTTTCAGGTAATGACCTTAAAAATCTTTGAAGCATAGATACAGTTGTGTAGGTCTGACCGTTTAATTTTAGCTCAGATATTAATGAGGAGAATCTTTCAAATTGTTGTGTTAAAGTTTCCCCATTAATGTGAGCAAAAGTTTCATATTGTTGAGCCAGGATTTCTCTGGTGTTGGCAATCACCTCTTCAGTTCCTCCAAACTATTCTTTGAGGCAGTCCCAAAGCTCTTTGGCACTATCACAATGTAATAGGCCAGAGTAGATCTCATTTGGGAGTGCCATTGCCAACATAGAGAAAGCTTTAGCGTCAAGCTCAAGTTTTAGGAAATCATCATCTGTATAGTCTTTTGGGTCTTTTGGAATTTCTATATTTACTAGTTTATGAGGACCATATATCACAGATTTCCAGCAACATGTGTTGGTCTGTAATAAGGTATGTGCCATTCTCCTTTGCCAGATGTTATATTCATTTCTTACTAGCATAGCAGGTTTATTGGCAGAACCAGTATTATGAGGATCCATTTTAAAGAGTATTGATTTGTCAAATATCTCTTAAAGTGATGGATGTTGATAAAAGTGAGCTTATAATCCTTTATTGAATATTAATAAGAGCCTGTGTCTGATTCTCAATGTGTTAGATTGATATGTGATCAGATAAACCAGTGCTCTGATACCAATTGTTGGATCAGTATTGCTCTTTTGTATGAACTTGCTGGTGTACACTTAAGTGTCTAACAAGTTCTTTATGAGTGATAGCACAGCGGAATGATATGAGTTTAAAGCTACACTTATCAACATGAGTTATTACTCCCCCTGGATGTTTGAGAAACTAATAAATGATAAGTATTTATTGAGAATCTAAGTATTGAATGAGAATGAAACACTTAGACAGATTCTCAATAAATATGAAATGGAAATAACAATAATATGCTTTGAATGATTTCTGTATTAAAATCAATGTCTAAAACAGAGGGATGAACCCTTCTATTTATAGACTTTACAAATACATGAACCTTGCCAAAAAGCAAGTTCAGAGACAAGTTGCAACAAGTTGCAATCTTGGAACTTGTACAAAAAGTAAAAGTAATACTAAACTAATAAACTACTGATACAAAAGGTGGTGGAAAAGATCTTCTCATAAGTACTGATGAATGATAAACTACTGATGAGTAGTTTGTCTTCAGTAGTTCTTCAGTAGAAATGTCTGGTTTGGACTTCAGAACTTCTGATGACTTTTCTTCTTTAGTACTTGTGTAATCTCTTCTTCAGCAGTTTGATCTTCATTCTTCAGTAGTTCTATATTTAGAATATTTTGACAGAAGTGAATTAGACTAAGGTTTGAAAAAGTGGTTTCACCAATCCTTTTTGTCCTAACAGATTTGAACTTGAGTACAATGATCCTGATCTTGAAGACGGTGAAGTTTCTGCAGTAGTTTCGAAAGAAATACTTGAAGGATTGGCTAAATAGGTTGGGAAATCTCTTGAAGAGTTAATGAGTGAGAATTACATTCCGAATATTCCTAAGAAAGAAGCAGGAAATCACTCTGATGATAGAGATACTCCGGTGTTTGAAGATGTGGAAATGGAGGATATTACAAGTGAGGAATATCCAGAATACTTTAAAAATGATAAGGATTCAGGATTTCCTGAATTTTCTGAAGAACTGTTAAGCCAAGCTGAGAAACTTGCACGTGAGAAAAGCAAGAAGTTCGTTGATGAAGTTTTCAAGAACTCAGATTGTCAGAAACCGACTGTTGAACAATCTGACGATCTGAAGAACTTGTTAAGGAAGCTGAAAGAGAAAGAGGCCAACCGACCAAAGACTGAGATTCAGGGTGGTTTCTATAAATTCCATAATGAACTGTTTAAAGGGAAAGCTCTCTGGTGGAAATATTTGAGACAGCTGAGGTGTGTTGCAGTGAAGTGGGAGAAAGGAATTCTGTATTTCCACAGATTCCATGACATTAAAACACTACCTTACTGGGCTGTACGCGATGTCTGTAGACATACGTTGTCAGGTGCTACTGTGAACGATGCTGTTGGATACTTTGCAGATCGCATGGCGAGAGAGAGTAGGACTAAATGGTGTAACATCGCAAAATTTTTCCACTACGCACTTTATATTTTTATCGTTCATTATATAATGTGCCTATGTTTTTCCTACCACACAACTTATATATAAAAATAAATATATATAAAGGTTTATAATAATAATAATAATAATAATAATAATAATAATAATAATAATAATAATAATAATAACTAATATGAAGGTGGATCTTTACTAAACAAACAAACCAAGGCCCAAAACCCCCTTTTTTTCTTTTAAAAACCGGAGCCCAGAAAACACAGCCCAAAAAACGGCCCAACACCCTTGCCCTCCACCTTGGATCCGGCCCGCCCTCTTTCTCCTTGTTTCCTTCCTGTTCGACGAGCAACAGCAAGCAGAGTTGACCAAGAAGTTTCCCCCTTTGACCATCTAATTGACTTAATTTTAGGGATGACTAAACCAATTAACTGCTTGTGGCTCATTCGAATAATTACCCCGCGCCCAAAACAATGATTAAAGCCATGATTACAGCCATAAATTTGTGCTCGTCTTTGACCACCACGGGTCAAAGATTGAACCCTTCCAATTATACATCCCTATTATAAATTAGGTACTCCTTTCTGTTCTCATAGGGCCGAAAACATAACCCCCACTCTCAAATCCTGTTAAAAACACCTAATAATCTCCCAATCGCTCGCCAATTGACTATTTGGTTGACCGAACAAATCATACTCCCCAACCCGTTGTAAGTACCAATTGTTACGTTGTCTTTGTTCCTTTATGCCAACCGATCAATAGCCCTTTGGTTGCTATGGCTATTGATCGTTCGTTGTTTTGATTGGAAAATCTAGGGTTCTTATAATATTAAATTGGGGAAGAACATGTTTCAGCATGTGGTTTATAATTTAAAGGTTTTGGAATCAAACACAACCACTGATCTAGATCAGATGGTTGTGTCTGATGTTGTCTTACGAAGTCACACGGGTTCGAGTCCCCTTACAAACCATTTATTTCCTTTCATTTTTATAAATCATAATTTTCATATATGATATAATTAATTTAATCTGAAACTTAACGTTCTCAGGGTCCAGACCAGTTGGTATGGGCTTGTGATTTAAAACCAACGAACCGGCCAAGGGCCCGGTTTCGAACCACGGCATCAGCAAACATTCTTTTTAACTAAACATATATGTATATATTCCTTTATATTTTTATAAATTCAATTTAAAATACTAAAACTCTTTCATAAATTCTACAAAAATTATTTCATGTTAATTTAGTGAAAAAGTTTAACATACAATTTTTAGTTTTCAAAAATTTATTTATTTAATATATATAATAAATAATTCAAGTTTATTCTATTTTATTTATAAAATTCTATAAAAATATCAAAACAATTTTATAAAGTTCCACAAAAATTATTATGAGTTTTTATAACAATAAACTTTTCTGAAATGATTTTTATTTCTGAAAAATCATTTATTTAATATTTTTAATCAAATTTTGTTAGTTTTAATCATAAATAAATCATAATAAATTCATTTTTCAATATTTTTGCTCCAAAATTTTATATAAATTATTTCTATTTATTTGGAACAGAAATACAATTTTTAATTTAATAATTCTTTAATTTTAGTATTTTTAAATATTAAAGTTAAATTTTGACAATTTGAAATAAATAGATTTAATATTCTATTTTAAAGAAAATAATTTTATAAAAATTATTTTTATGCTTTAAACTCATCATAGTGACCATCTTTGATTCAAATTTTATAAAAAGATTTTTGTTTATTTATTTAATAAATTTCTCTCAATTATCAAACATTTTAATTGATAATCAAACAAGCACTTATCCCCAATTCGAAGTCCTAGATTATATTTGTAGACTAGAAAGACTTAGATATATTTATTACCTTAATTATAGGGTAATACTTGGCATTATTGGGCAACACATATTCTATTTTCACGAGACATAACATTTTGCTAAGGTGAGTTTACATAGCCCCTTTTCTCTATTTTCACTATTTTTGGGGTGAAACATGTTTAAACAATTTATACTATCATTTACTCATACTTACTTGTGATTCAATTACATCATCATTCTATCATTTGACTGTAACAAAAAGACACAGTACAATCATTAACAATGATCAAGCCGCCTGTTTAGATTATAGCGCTATAGGTCTGACAAACCCATCCACCCGCATAAATTCAGGGATGATCGATAACAGTAACAACATTTAACTAACTTGCGAGTTAGTCATCAGTCGACACAAGGTTTGATTGTACAAAGACGCATTGTTACATGTCGGTCTCATACTCTATCATCATACAACTGTGATTGTTGTACAAACTATTGTTAACAATTATATTCAAAAACCTATGTATTCTCACCAACTTTTGTTGACCCAAAAATATTTTCAACTTAACATGTTTCAGGTTCTACTTGCTTGAAGATTTGAGTTAATGCTTGAAGATGTGTGCATAGTATTATTTTGATGTACGAATTCTTGTAGAACAATTGTATGTAATTTATTTAAATCATTTAATGAAATTTATTATTCACCATGTGCTACTGAACAATCATCAATACGTGACATCCCGATGTTTCCGCCATCGGTTGGGGTGTTACAGATTGGTATCAGAGCCATGGTTATAGGGAATTAGGTTATTAGAAAAATAATCTAGTCTATAACCATAGGATTATAACCAGTATTTGCTTCTTTTACTTGCTATTCTCTATCTCCCTCCTACTTCTTATCCCTACTTTAATCCCTACAAGAAGATTGCTCTCCATCACTGGATCTACTCTTAGACTAAATAGGACAAATTCCTCAGGCTTAGCCTGAACCACCTTGAGATCTCGTCAAAGTTCTAGATTTTAATAACGAACACGTGCAATCTGGAAGGGTGAATGCCTGTATTCTGAGTCTTCTGTCTAGGCTGGCATTGCGCATATATCCCAATCAGACGAGGGACCCGGATGCCTACCTGGGAATTCTCGGATGAGTGTTCACTTATAGGCTAAAGCATGTCTTCACTATGTTATTAGAATCAAGAACCTTTGATAAGTCACCGTTTTCGTTTATTCGTTTTAATTAAATGAATAAATGATTACATTCCTTATATTACCTCATTCATTTCATTGTGTCTCTTGCAGATCATGCCTCCACGTCGCAGCACTCGCAATAACAATGGTGGTAATCATGAGGAAGGAAATAGCAACAATAACAACCACGACAACCATAACAACAACAACAACAACAATGGTATTGACGCCCAACTGGCTGCGATCATTTCCCAACAAATGGAGCAACAAATAGCAACTCTAGTTCCTAACTTACTGGCTCAAGTCATCCAGATGAACGGTAACGGAAACGGAAACGGCAACGGAAACGGCAATGGAAACCACAATGGGAACGGGAATGGAAACGGGAATGGTCTCCCAGCTTGCACTCTTAAACACTTTAATACATGTAATCCCCCTAAGTTCAGTGGAGATGAAGGAGCTACGGGTCTTCTACAATGGTTCGAGGGTATTGAGAATACCTTCATTAACAGTGAGTGTCCTGATAACTTTAAGGTCCGTTATGCTATGAGTGTTCTTCACAAACGAGCACTCACTTGGTGGAATGAGGAAAAGCGCACTCGAGGAGCTGAAGTTGCACTTACTATGACCTGGGATCAAGTTAAGGAGATAATGAAAGATGAATTTTGCCCACGTAACGAGGTCAAGAAATTAGAGGACGAGTTCCACACCCTTGCTCAGGATAGTGGGGAAAACCTTGCTTATAATACCCGCTTCCATGAGCTCAGTCTGTTGTTACCACATAAGGTCACTCCGCTACCTGTGGCCATTGAGAAATATATCGGTGGTTTACCCATGCAAATTCAGGACACAGTATGGGGAAGGAACCCTGCTACCCTCGAAGAGGCCAAACGTCTAGAAGCTACCTTAACTGACAATCACGTAAAGAACGGTACCTTAGTTCGGAAAGGCAATAAAGCAAGTATTGTAGCCGCGGTAACTACTGAGAATTAGAAGCGTAAGGCCAGGGATCCTGATGTCAACCTCACTACATAAGCTTCTAACAAGAAACCCTATATAGGAAACTATCAATTGTGTAACACATGCAACCGACATCATCCCACTGCTTCAGCATGTCGCTTGTGCACCAATTGTGGTAAGTATGGCCATCTAGTCAATACATGTCGCGAGACCCCAAACCCTAATGCCAACCAACCCACCAACCCTGCTCAGGCTACTAATCCTAATCGATACAACTATGGTCAATGCTATGAATGTGGAGACCCAAATCACTTCCGTAACCGATGCCCTAAACTAAACAGAGATCAAGATCCTCCAGCTACCTAACAGCAAGTTCCACCATTTGACTATTGGTTGCTTTTATTCTATGTATTGATGCTATTTGATTCAAGTAATAAATTCTAGTATTGAAATTTTTGTCTAAGAGTTGTTACATGGTATAATCATAACACTTGAATGCATGCTTGTCTGAATATGAACTAATTATCTTAATCTATACAACTACAACTCATATACTGTGCTTGTTATACTTATAAACTTGCTTGCATAAACATGTTATCAATATGTGTATAATAATTGCTGCACTGAATAGAGGTCATCATGCCTTTTCAACAGTCGGGAGAGGCCCTACAACCTGCTCCACGACTGGTGGAGGCTATCGAACCTACTCAACGATTGGTAGAGGTCATTATGCCTTTTCAACAATCGGGAGAGGCCCTACAACCTACTCCACGACTGGTGGAGGCTATCGAACCTGCCCAACAATCGGTAGAGTCATAGAAGGACACAAAACCCTAATGTAAGGTAAATTGGTGATTGCGGTCCGGAACGTAATCATGAATTTACAGGTACATTAAGGTAGTGTGAAATTCTATCAAGGTTATAAACTCTAGTTGTCTGGTAGATCATTTAGTCAATCGACTCACGCATAACACGCCTCTTACCCAAACTATTCGAGACAGTTTATCCTAATCATGTCATGCTATAATCCAAATTGCAATCACTTTCATTTCTACCCAATCGCCTTCAACCCTATGTTCTCAATAAACTTCGGGACGATGTTTCCAAAAGTAGGGGAGACTGTAACATCGCAAAATTTTTCCACAAATTCTAATACGTACTTTATATTTTTATCGTTCATTATATAATGTGCCTAGGTTTTTCCTACCACACAACTTATATATAAAAATAAATATATATAAAGGTTTATAATAATAATAATAATAATAATAATAACTAATATGAAGGTGGATCTTTACTAAACAAACAAACCAAAGCCCAAAACCCCTTTTTTTTCTTTTAAAAACCGGAGCCCAGAAAACACAGCCCAAAAAACGGCCCAACACCCTTGGCCTCCACCTTGGATCCGGCCCACCCTCTTTCTCCTTGTTTCCTTCCTGTTCGACGAGCAGCAGCAAGCAGAGTTGACCAAGAAGTTTCCCCCTTTGACCATCTAATTGACTTAATTTTAGGGATGATTAAACTAATTAACTGCTTGTGGCTCATTCGAATAATTACCCCGCGCCCAAAACAATGATTAAAGCCATGATTACAGCCATAAATTTGTGCTCGTCTTTGACCACCATGGGTCAAAAATTGAACCCTTCCAATTATACATCCCTATTATAAATTAGGTACTCCTTTCTGTTCTCATAGGGCCGAAAACATAACCCCCACTCTCAAATCCTGTTAAAAACACCTAATAATCTCCCAATCGCTCGCCAATTGACTATTTGGTTGACTGAACAAATCATACTCCCCAACCCCTTGTAAGTACCAATTGTTACGTTGTTTTTGTTCCTTTATGCCAACCGATCAATAGCCCTTTGGTTGCTATGGCTATTGATCGTTCGTTGTTTTGATTGGAAAATCTAGGGTTCTTATAATATTAAATTGGGGAAGAACATGTTTCAGCATGTGGTTTATAATTTAAAGGTTTTGGAATCAAACACAACCACTGATCTAGATCAGATGGTTGTGTCTGATGTTGTCTTACGAAGTCACACGGGTTCGAGTCCCCTTACAAACCATTTATTTCCTTTCATTTTTATAAATCATAATTTTCATATATGATATAATTAATTTAATCTGAAACTTAATATTCTCAGGGTCCAGACCAGTTGGTATGGGCTTGTGATTTTAAACCAACGAACCGGCCAAGGGCCCGGGTTCGAATCACAGCATCAACAAACATTCTTTTTAACTAAACATATATGTATATATTCCTTTATATTTTTAAAAATTCAATTTAAAATACTAAAACTCTTTTATAAATTCTATAAAAATTATTTTATGTTAATTTAGTGAAAAAGTTTAACATACAATTTTTAGTTTTCAAAAATTTATTTATTTAATATATATAATAAATAATTCAAGTTTATTCTATTTTATTTATAAAATTCTATAAAAATATCAAAACAATTTTATAAAGTTCCACAAAAATTATTCTGAGTTTTTATAACAATAAACTTTTCTGAAATGATTTTTATTTCTGAAAAATCATTTATTTAATATTTTTAATCAAATTTTGTTAGTTTTAATCATAAATAAATCATAATAAATTCATTTTTCAATATTTTTGCACCAAAATTCTATATAAATTATTTCTATTTATTTGGAACAGAAATACAATTTTTAATTTAATAATTCTTTAATTTTATTATTTTTAAATATTAAAGTTAAATTTTGACAATTTGAAATAAATAGATTTAATATTCTATTTTAAAGAAAATAATTTTATAAAAATTATTTTTATGCTTTAAACTCATCATAGTGACCATCTTTGATTCAAATTTTATAAAAAGATTTTTGTTTATTTATTTATTAAATTTCTCTCAATTATCAAACATTTTAATTATTAATCAAACGAGCACTTATCCCCAATTAGAAGCCCTAGATTATATTTGTAGACTAGAAAGACTTAGACATATTTATTACCTTAATTATAGGGTAATACTTGGCATTGTTGGGCAACATATATTCTATTTTCACGAGACATAACATTTTGCTAAGGTGAGTTTACATAGCCCCTTTTCTCTATTTTCACTATTTTTGGGGTGAAACATGTTTAAACATTTTATACTATCATTTACTCATACTTACTTGTGATTCAATTACATCATCATTCTATCATTTGACTGTAACAAAAAGACACAGTACAATCATTAACAATGATCAAGCCGCCTGTTTAGATTATAGCGCTATAGGTCTGACAAACCCATCCCCCCGCATAAATTCAGGGATGATCGATAACAGTAACAACATTTAACTAACTTGCGAGTTAGTCATCAGTCGACACAAGGTTTGATTGTACAAAGACGCATTGTTACATGTCGGTCTCATACTCTATCATCATACAACTGTGATTGTTGTACAAACTATTGTTAACAATTATATTCAAAAACCTATGTATTCTCACCAACTTTTGTTGACCCAAAAATATTTTCAACTTAACATGTATCAGGTTCTACTTGCTTGAAGATTTGAGTTAATGCTTGAAGATGTGTGCATAGTATTATTTTGATGTACGAATTCTTGTAGAACAATTGTATGTAATTTATTTAAATCATTTAATGAAATTTATTATTCACCATGTGCTACTGAACAATCATCAATACGTGACATCCCGATGTTTCCGCCATCGGTTGGGGTGTTACAAATGGGATGTGTTCACCCCACAGTATCCGAGAAGGATTGTCCATAAGAAGATTAAATATCAGATAACGGGGTTGAACAAGGTTACATTGAAATATGATCCACCGACAGTTTTGAAACATATACCTTTGATGCCTATTCCACAACATTTCTCAAAAGACTTTATGTGGTGGTATTATATGATTGGAAGACGGCATAGGCTATTATCTTGTTGAAAGACGGGAAGAATGATTTCAAGAAGATACATATCTTTGATCCAATGTGGTTGATAAACTGCTCTCATGAAGATATTATCATGTTGTATTACAATCCGATATACTGTGAAGAAAAAGACAATGAACAGGCTGCAAAATACCAACATGTGGTATTTTTGTGTTTGCATGGGATGTTAACGCGGGGTGCGACTATGATAAGAAACTGGGGAAGTTTGTTCAAGTTCAAAAGAAAGAAAAGAAGAAACCGAAGCAAACTCATGAACCAGTAATGACGAAAGAGCAGAAGACCTTACTGCACATCAAGCTGATGAACAAGAGAATGGACGAAGAGTGAAGGCTTAAGCAATCCAAGCAATAGTCGAGGGGGAGTTTGTTGATGCATATTATGCGACTAATGCTATTGGATTGCACATATAATCTTGTTTTGTCATAGTCGAATGGTCGAACGTGGTTTTTAATATGGTCGAAGGTGAAAGGATATGGTCGAAGGGGGAAGCTCAAGGTCGAAGGAGAAGTTTTGTAGTACATAGTGTTGATTCGCCCTTTTAGTTTGGTCGAACGTGCACATTCGCCCTTACGTTTGGTCGAATGTGCAGTTCTATATAAAGGCTGAATCAGATTTTAAAGTTAATAGTTGTCATTTTGTTTCCCTCCTTTGAGTGTGTTCTCTCCCTAGGGTTTCTTTGAGTCTGTTTTTAGATTATATCATTGAAAACAACAAATTGTAAAGATTATCAAGCTTGTTTATAATGAAATGGAAACTTTGAAAGTGATTTGTGTGTTTTGCTAGCATTATTATCATTTCGTAATCGATTCAGGGATTCCACACCTGAATTGATATACTTGTTTGATCATAGTCTTTGTTTTTGACAATTCGATCCTCACATACAATATGTCATTATTCGACAAAATTATGTGCCAAGATAATATGATATATTAATATCAATATCAACTTCAATTAGTGATATCATTGAAATCAAAACCCGTTAATATATCTATATATATATATTATACATTGCATATTTTGAAATCCCCTTAATTTTTTTTTTTTTGATAAAATTAGATTTTGATTAAGATTTCAAAAATTGTGTATCTTCCTGTCTAAGTTTTCGAATAATAAATATATATTTTCTAATTATATTCGAACTAGATTTATATCCCGAGAGCATCCCAGGTTGATAAATCTAATATGAAATATCAATTTTAACAATGTATCTCAAATGTTAACGCCTAACCTTAAAATGTATAACTCTAAAATTAAAACTTAACATAAAACAATGTACAACTCCAATGCTAACACATGTTGTAAATAGAATTCATATTTGCTGGTTTGAACATAATTAATGACTTGCCTATAAATTTTTAATGAATAACTTGAACACTTAGTGTTTTTTTTCCTGTATGAACAAAACCCCACAAAAAATAGTCGTTTTTTCTTCTCCGTTTTTTATATAGCACTATGGTACTCGTTGGAAAGATAATAAAACGCTTGTTAATTTGGTGTAATTTTTTTCGTTAAAAAATCTCGTATATAAAAGATATTAACGTTTAAAAATTATAAGAGAAAACATGAGAGAGAAAAATACAATTTTGTTTTTAAATTATTTTTTTTACTAAAATATCTCATTGCCACATGACATCCTTTTTTCTTTTTATGAATAGATAAAAACGAAATAATTTAAAAATAATAAAATCTTCCCCTTATTATGCCACGTGGCACATTTAAGGGGGCGGGGGGTTGAGGCCACCATTGAACGCCATGTCACCGACTATCAATTCTTTTATATCTACCTACACTAATAAAAGAGTAACTCGGGTGCCACATGGCCCCTTACTAGTGCCTCTACCTATCCTCCAACTAGGCATCCACGTGTCCATTCCACATACCATCTCAAAAGGGCACGCGCCCGACCCGGAAAATACTCTGACCCGCCAAAGAAAATCCTAATGTTCTTTCTATCAGTTTTGCAATCTCAATCCATCACCCTCCAAAGCTGCTCATTCTCTGCGTCTTCAAGCAACCCCCATTTTCTCCTTCATTAACCCGCTAATAAAAGTCTAAATGCCTAGGGTATCTCATTCGCATATCTTGCTAATCCACTTTCTCTTCCATTAGCTAATCCTCCTTCATCATTCTTCCAAACCCAAATGTATTACTACTGCTAGGGTTTCATCTTCCTGTCGTTCTCCCATTAAATTCGGCTTTCAAATCCGTAATCTCATCCTTTTGCTCTGTTCCAATTTCACTCAAAAAAGCTATTATATCTTAATCTCCCTTTTCTATATTAGATATTCATCTACAATTTTCTATCTTCATCTCGACAGAAGATTTAATTTTCATTTTTTTTTTTGTAATAATATCGATCTTCATTTACCCGATTGTTGAGCCACATCTCCCATCATTATCTATATCCTCTTTAGATCCCTAATTGCCTGAGTAGGGTTTATGAAATTATATTCTCACTATTGCCGCAATCAAGGTCAATATAGGAGTATCCAAATGTCAAGAGACAAACATAGGTAAGTCCAAAAACGTTGTTATGTATTTTTGGTTTCATGTCCCATTTACAGCAATAGAGCAGGTGTAACTTATACTGTATTGGCGTTTTTTTTGTTTTCGTTTCCCTTCACTGTCTCAGGTCTTCATCTTCCTTCTCTGTCTCAGGTCTTCATCGGTTGGTTTGTATCTTCTTCTCGACACAAGAAGGTTTGATTTTATGTTTGTTTGTACTCTGTGATAATATCTATATTGATTTGTGTTGTATGCACATATTTTTTTTTCATATTCTATTTTGTTTATGGTTATGTAAGCACTTAACAATTCATCTGTTATGTATCATACAAGCAGACATATCTTTGATAGTTTTTAGATGGTGATAGATGATTGGATTGGAACAAAGTGCTAAAGATCAACAACATTGTTTTAATTTCTATCATAATTAATTGTTGATGTTATTATTTTGTTAAAATGATAATTCAAATTTGAGGTTTATTTTTACTTATTTTTTAGGTTAAGTGAGTCTGCAGGAAATGGGCAGATCAAAGGTAGCATTAGAGGGGTTCTAACTGATGAACTGATAAAAAGGTATGGTTAGTTTCTCAAGCTATTTGGGATATTGCATGGTTGTACTTTGGGTAAGTGCATACTCATTCATATCAGTGTTTGGTTTTCATTTTATAAATATGTGAATTTATATATTATACTTATTTTCATTTGCTATATTCTTTGTAGCATTTAGTTAACTCTATATCTTTTTATAAAGGAGATATAGATTTCAAATGCCAAGTGCAGCTGATTGGTTAGAGTCTTCTGTAAGTCCGACCGAGGAGCGAGAAGATCGAGTAACAGTTGATGAGTCTGATAAGCTATCTAAGGATTTGGAATGCCAAGTTTCAGCTGATAGGTTAGAAACTTCTGTAAGTCCAACCGAGGAACAAAATAGTTCAATTACATGGTGGGTTTTGATTTCATTAAGTTCCATTATTTGGATTCTTGCTTTTGTACATGAGATTACAATGAGAAGTTAATTCTAAATGTTGTTTCTTTAATGTGCAGTCATGGTGGACTCTTGCTTTTTGTCTATTAATCGGCATACGATGTGAGTGATTGTCCCTGTTCACAAGCTATGTAGTTTTGCTGAATTTTTGCATAACTATGTTTGAGTAAAAAATGCATTAAAAGCAGTTCTACACAATTTTATATGGATCAAAAACTACATAATAAAACTACACAAAAATGTTGTTTTGATGAACTGATGCAGCAATCTTTGTTTCTTTCCAGATTTGGAGACAAAGTTTACTCTCCATTCAGGACGCATTATTGACTTCTTTCAAGGTACGAGCAGTTCCATAATTGGTTCTTTTATCATATATCGTTTTTTAATTGATGCAAAATTCCAAGTGGCTTAAATTGTTATACGAGATACAGTTAGTTTAATATTATACAGCCTTTGCTGGAATTACTAAAATTGCTTATAATAAGTTGATTTCATTGGTCTACAAGTATAATCCTGTAACATTATGTTTTATTCAGGAAAAAACAAGACAAGTGTATTGCTTTGACTAGATAGAATCAATGGGGGTGTGATCAATTTACAAACTACCGATTAGATTCGATTCGATTCAGATCGTGTCTGAATCAAACCGGTTCCATACCCTACCCTTACGAGTTCTTTGAGACTGGGAGTTGGATAAATCTGGATAGTCGAAAACAATCTGTGTCTTCTTTCAACTAAAATTTCAGATAAAGAAATGTTTTTGTTGAAGTTCCTTTGGTTTTGTGCTGGTAATTTAATTTAGCTTTTTTTGTTTATATGATGGTGATTTTGGTAGGAGCCATTGAATGAATATGTTTTCTTTTGTAGAAATGTCTACTACTATGATTAGCAATGCGATGGTGATGCCATCTATGGAATGGAAACTAACGGCGATCAATTTACGGGCGCCACCTGTTGTGGAAATTTCCGTGAGTTCTGTATCACTGTCATTTTGTACAAATACAACCCAACCATATTTGAAAATTAGAGGTAGTAATCTGATCAGATTGCCGATGAACGGGTCAAATGGTTATATGTCGATTCAAATGGTTTATAGAAACTGATCGGGTCAGTATGGTTATATGTAACCGACGTAAGCGAGTTATAGAAACATTTTTTAACCCGCTTATATCGGGTTTTGCAATAGTGCCAAATATATTAATTTAGGTTTTATGGATTTTGCAATAGTTTTATTGTTGGGGTTATTATAACATCAAGGGATTACCGACTACATGCTTATCTTTGAATATGTTGTTTAACAAATATACTGGAGCAATAGCTGGTACACAATGAGTCTCTTTAATCATATGATTAAGCGTCCCCATGTATCGGATGATTAGTGTTGAAATTTGGGCTTTGTTCATTATTAGATGGTTCATAGTGAGATTCCAGTTATTTTTTCTTTTCTTTATGTTAGTTGATATAATGCTAATTTTTGGTGATATTTTGTTGTTTTAGCTCCAATAAATGAATGGCGTGGATACCTTTGGTGGTGTTGGTGCGGCTTCAATTTATCAGTTGTTCAGATATGCTTCCGCATTGACAGTATTTCATTCGGTACACTTTGTTGTCTATTTATATTTATATCCATATTTCATTTGGCTTCAATTTGATGAACTGATGCAGCAATGTTTGTAATAGATGATAATCATTTACAATCCTTTTCAAGAGCAACTTTTATGGGTTTGGTAATGAAATTTTAGAGGGAATCTAAAATGATAAATGATAATCATTTACAATCCTTTTCAAGAGCAACTTCTATCTCTATTAAAACTAGCAGGGAACCCGCGCGTTGCGGCGGAGTCGACAATATAGGGCGGAAACGTAATTCAAACCTTAAAACGATTAAAAGAATAAATATGTAAGGTGTATGTTTTTGTGTGTAAGCACCTATGCTTCGCAGTGGGGTAATTTTTTAAAGACTACAAGGAAACATGATAGCATGCTACGTTTCATATACCATATGCAATTTGACCTACATCTTGGTAAAAAAAAAAAATTAAGTAACAGTTTGAATCATTAGCAACTATTATTATACTAATAGTCCTAATCAATATGTTGAAAGTACCAAATCTGGAAAGATTGCAGAGGAGAAGAAATCACAGGGACCTTTATAAGATCCACATTAACAGGAGGTTGGAACGGCTCATATGTAATCAACCTGCAATGAAGCATACCTATAACTTTTTCCACATGATATAATCAATGCAATACAACTGCTAATCAAGTGCACCATAAATTTCTATCAGTGGCATCGGAAAATGAAATTGGAAATTAGGTAAGTTGAAAATATTCAACATAAGACATCCCAAGCTGAGAACTTTATAGACGTGCACAAATCGGTTTTTTCTAGGAACCAAACCGATTCCAAACCGGTTTGTGTTTGGTGCCGGTTCGTGTCCAAACAGGTTTCGGTTTGGTTCGGCCCCGATTTCGCCAGTTTGAAAGACCGGTTTCGGTTCATTTCGGTTTTGGTTCATGAACCAATTCACCTGCACTTTTTTTTAAGAAAGGCATCACAAAATTATTTTTTTACGTAAAGTTCGACTTTTATTGATTTTTACAATCTTTTTAAAGTGTATAGGTATATATTTGTATGAATAGAAACCTTTTTGTATATTTTTCTTATATATAAATTATTATATAAAATTGTAATTTTTTAATAAAATGTAGTAATTACTTAATTTTGTTTGATACCCTTCTTAAAATGCTTTATATTATAATATAGTTTATAGATTAATGGTAATTGGAGATTATGATAAAAAAAATGTGTACAAGTAGGTCATGGATGAAGGGTAGAAAGGGAAAAATTAAATGACATTTGGGTTTTAAGCATGAGACTTTTCCTATGCCATATTAAAATTCATGTAAAATAACATTTGTAGACATCTTTCCTCCTTTATAATGTATTATAGAAGATATAGATAAAAACTAAATTAACAATAATTAATTATTTCTTTAGAGTCTAAATACTTAGATTTAGAATATATATATATATATATATATATATATATATAATCATAGGGGGTGGTTAAAATAAAAACCCACTTAAAACGAGAAAACCCGGGAAACTCTGACTTCCCGAACTTTTTATCATCTGAAAAAATTAGGGTATGCAATATACATGTTTTTAAGAGTTTTGAGCCAAAAAAACAAAAAAATGCCGAGTGGATATTTTAAAAAAAAAAATAAATAAGTTTTTTGTGTTACATATGTAACATGTCTGTTTTTGTGTAACATACGTAACACAAAAAAAACTTATTTATTTATTTTTAAAAATATCCACTCGGCGCTTTTTTGATTTTTTTTGGCTCAAAACTCTTAAAATCATGTATATTACATACCCTAATTTTTTCAGATGATAAAAAGCTTGGGAAGTTAGAGTTTACCGGGTTTCCTCGTTTTAGAGGGTTTCCGGTATCCCTTTCCCTTATAATCATATAACTTAAATAACTATATAAATAAGTGCAACATAACATATTTATGCCATGATAAGTATAAGTATGTACACACATATTCGTATAACATTAGAGAAACAACTAAAATCAAAAACACATATATGTATTTAAATAAATATATACTTATAAAACTATATACATATATGTATCATATCAACATATTGTAGAATATGTATGTACATATGGTGCATAAAAGTATATATCCTATCAATTGGATATGTATGTAACCTCGTACAAATTTACAAAAAGAAGTGAAATCAAACAAGCTACATATATGTATATACACAATTATAAAATGAACATAATCGATGGGCACCATATCACAATGAACTATTATACATATATGTATAAGCACCATCATCACATACCATGTTGATTATTTTTTTTTATTAAAAGCATCTTTAGCAGTACCATACTCAAATTAAAGATAATAAAATACTCGTTATTATGGTGAAAATTTGAAAAAAAAAATATTTATGAAAAAGTTATAATCATTTAAATATCATGGGGGTAATCTATACTATATTATAAAGCATGAGGGAAGGATACCAACAAAATTTAAGTAAATACTACATCTTATGCTTATGGTACAACAACTTAATGATGTTAGTAAAAGGGTAAAATTGTCATTCTACATGAATATTTAAGTTGATTATGTAATAGAGTTAAACTTTAGAGTTTAATGTAAATCTAACTAATTTTTAATGAATAAAAAAGAAATCCAAAAGTCTTAAGAGTTACAAAAATCATATGAAAGCCAAAGAGTCACCACCCTTTAATTGCTTCTAATTCTCAATTATTTCAATTAAACCACTCATTATTGCTTTTAACTCAAGCAAATATATCATTATATAAACCAAGTAAAGCAATAAAATTTGGTACTCCATTGATCCTTACTCTTTGTTTTTTTCTTTAATAAAAGTTTGTTCTCTATACAAAGTGTAATCAATCAACCAGGTATGTTTTTTTTTTCTTAATCTTTAATTTATTGTAATTCATATAGTTTTTTACTTGTTTTATTTAAATATCACTCATATAACTTAGTGGTACATATGTTTTCATCGATCAAGGTTTATTGCTTTACTTGGTTCATGGATATTGGAGTTTTGAAGGGGATGATTTGCACATAATTCTCATGAAGAATGTTCTTCTTGTACATGTTATAATGGGTACCTGGATGACATGTATGGCCGTGTTTGGGATTCGGATCTTGCAAAAAGACGAAACTTTCTGGTGAGAGTGGGAAGTTTAGAAGTTTTATGCACTTGTTATTGATTTATTATACGATAAGGCCTTAATCGTGTTAGTTACAAGTTTTTTTTATGTGGTCACTGTACGAGAACAAGGCAGTTTTATGGGAAGAAAATAGGTTGTATGACTACTATACCTTTTGTAATCATATTTCATGCACTACATGTTTATAAAAAAGGACACGAATGTGTGACTTAACCCATTTTCAAATCATTATACAAACAACCCATTTCAAATAGTAATGATGTTTACATTAATGTGCCTAAGGAAAGCGAATCACAAAGATTGTGGTGCAAGTCAATGGGGACCATTTGATGATGACTGCACCAAATGGTTTAAAACCAAGTATTCAAACTCAGTTGTTTATGTATCTTTTGGAAGCATGGTGTTACTAACCCAACTAGAGATGGAGAAAATTGCATGGAGTTTACAGAAAATGGGTTTTACTTTCTTTATGAAGTTAAAGATTTATAGACACGAAATTTGCTAAAAGGGTTTTTTCATTTAACCACATAAGAAAAATGTATTATTTTTTGTGAGGGTTCTCTTTGTTGTTTTGGATGGTTGGTTTCATGTAGAACCACTTGTCACACCCTCAAAATCCACTTGCGGAGTTTTACCGCGAGGCGCATGACAAACCAGGATCCAAACCAACGATCACAATAAACAAGTCTAAAATGAACATAATGCAATTTCAAAACAATGTTTAAAATCCCCGTTTACAGCGGAAGCTTATTCAAAACAATATTCAATAGTAACCCAATGTTCAATGTTTGTAAAACCATGCAACCCTAACTAGACGCCGTGCAGACGCGTGCGCCCTAGTCCAGTCGTGCTACCTTAGCGACCTGAGAAAACATGTAAGAGAATACGTCAGCACAAAAATGCTGGTGAGTTTACAGGTTTTGTAATCCAAGTACCAAGTCAACCTGTCCATACTATAACAAATTGTAAACCAGTGTACGCTAGCTAGGCGTATGTTTTGTTACTACCACGATTGGAAAACCATTACTAACTCGTAAACCAAATGTGTGCCCGATGTAGTAAACCTGTTGTTCCTGTTGTTCCTGTTTGAGACAATATGCACCCGCCGACCCTCCAAGTCGACGAGCGGGGTTGGTCACTCCCAATAGCGCTATTCACATTTCCCCGTTGTGCAAACCCGCACATTCATGGTTTCCCCCGGGACTTCCAAAGATCGTATAGTAAACCATAGAAACCCATAGTATGACAGTTGTTACCAAAACATAAGTTTAACACATGTTTTCTCCCCCAAAAAGTGAAACCAGTTAAAAGAGGGGCCGTAAACTCACCTTAAGTTGCGTTACTTCGTAAAACGAATAACTCAGCAGCTATGCTAGTCCCGTAAAGCGGCGACCTAACATATGACAGTTACAAGCACTTAGACTAATAACCCGCAGGTTAGTTAGTCCCTAGATGTCCAGACCATAACCAAGTTCGTTTGAAAACACCGTGACTGTTTAACTGACCCAAAGTACAAGACTCGACATCCCATTGGTGACCCGAGACTCCCCGTGTTATGTTTACGCTCTCAAACATACAATCATGCAATCACACTTAACATACGTTAACGCACAACAAGTTATAGCACATAGCTCACGTATCACATAATTACATCCAAACATATGTTACCAAGTTATTAGATATGTTACGGGGTTCCTAGCATGTTCCTACAGGTCAAATCGGGTCTCGGAATGCTAATTTGCACTTACAGCAGCAGTACACGCGATTAGGAAAAGTCAACTAGCATTTAGGTTGGTCAACTAGCATTTAGGAAGGCTAATCGCATGTAATATAGGCGATTAGGGCTATACCACATGTAATTACTAGCATTTAGGGCTATACCACATGTAACTACTAGCATTTAGGGCTATACCACATGTAACTACTAGCATTTAGGGCTATACCACATGTAACTACTAGCATTTAGGACTATACCACATGTAACTACTAGCATTTAGCTCATAAGACATGTATCTACTAGCAATTAGCCCCTACTCGCATGAAACATAGGCGATTGGCCTCCTAATCGCCTCTAACATAGGCGATTAGGGTTGCTAATCGCCTGTAACCTTGCTGTTCCGGTTTTTCGCGCGTTTAACGCTCCAAATCAGATCCAGAACGTGTGTAACCATCCAATATCAACCCAACAACTATTCTAAACATGTTTAAACCAAAATCCTTCGTTTAGCCTCGTATTATCAGCCCTGCATGCAACCATGTAATCCAAACACCATACACATAGCATGAAACACCACATTAACATGCATAACTATAACCCTAATAATCAATTACTCAGATTTCATTAATCATGACATCAATATTATTCTGAACTAACCTAACAACATGTTAATCACTCATCTTTAATCATAAAAACCCTAGATATTAATCATAAACACACATAACACATGTATGATTGTTAGAATCCGATTAACAAAACTTATTAACGATTTTCAGAAAGCTTTTTCATTTTAGAACAGGTCTGGACCATTAGGGATTGAATAAAAACGTTTATAAAGATTGCATGGATGGAAACCAAACCTTAGATTTGTGAAAGAATGATGGATTAAGCTTGAAACCTTGTGTTTTGATAAAAAATCGCGTTCCAGAGGTTGTGTGTGTGTTGAGGCGGGTTATGGGACGACTAGGGTTTGTATTATGAAGTTTAGGAGGTCAAGTATGGTATTTATAGTCGTTTTTAGTCGTCCAGCCCGTAACTAGCGATTGTGCAGCATTTACACGCGATTAGGGGTCCTAATCGCATGTAACTTCATGCATTTGGGGCCTAATCGCATGAAACCTCATGCATTTGGCCCCCAATCGCCTATAAACCTGACCAATCGCCCCTCCTATAGGCGATTAGCCACCCCTAATCGCCTATAGGGGCTGGTTCATGGTATTTTGCGCGTTAAACCCCGTTTTAACATATGTTAACACATATTCACATACCGACAAGTCACATAATGATTGTAAACACATAACACTTGCAAATAGACATATTCACACTCGTTCACCAATTCCCGGGACTCGAGACTTGTATGTTCCGTATGACCTGACGATCCTACAAATCGTCACCATTTGTACACTTGGTTAAGGACTGACATCTAATGAACCTCTAGACCAACATCCAATGATCTTCTAGACTAAACCGATAGTTCCCGAACCATAACACGACTTAACTAACCCAGTTAAGTATACTATACGCGTAACTCGCTAAGGTAGACTTTCATCTAGACAACGTTGTTAACCAGAATTTGCCGGGGTGTCACATCATCCCCACGTTAAAAGAATTTTCGTCCCGAAAATTGCGCAAGTAACAAAAGAACAAAAGAAATAACGAAGGGAACAAACAAAAGATAGAAACCAAAAGAGAGATTTACCCGAGTTGTCACATCATCCCCACGTTAAAAGGAATCTCGCCCCGAGATTCATTCAGCTGCAGAAGAGACATATCTCGACTCGAACGCTTCCTTATGAAAGAGATGAGGATACTTAGACTTCATCTGATCCTCCCGTTCCCACGTGTACTCTGGTCCCCGGTTCGAGTTCTAGCGAACCTTTATGATGCGAATCTTGCTGTGACGTAGGCTACGAATCTTGTAATCAAGGATCTCCACAGGTTCTTCCACAATCCGAAGACGATCATCAACCTTGATCTCTTCCAGTGGAACAATGAGAGACTCGTCAGCCAGACACTTCTTCAAGTTGGACACATGGAAGACGTTATGTACGTTACCGAGCTCCGTCGGTAAATCAAGACGATGTGCCACCGGTCCAATCCGTTCCAGGATCGTAAATGGGCCGACATACCGCGGATTGAGTTTGCCACGCTTCCCAAAGCGTATGACGCCCTTCCACGGTGAAACTTTCAGAAGTACTTTGTCATCAACTTGGAATTCCAATGGTTTGCGACGCTGATCGGCATAACTCTTTTGCCGGTCCCGTGCCGCTGCCAACCGGTTACGAATCTGTACAATCTTTTCTGAAGTTTCGTACACTAGCTCAGGCCCAGTGAGTTGACTCTCACCCACTTCAGCCCAACAAAGAGGAGAACGGCATTTCCGTCCGTACAGTGCCTCGAACGGAGCCGCCTTGATGCTCTTGTGATAACTGTTGTTGTATGAGAATTCTACTAACGGTAAATGAGCTTCCCAACCTTTGCCAAAATCGATTACACATGCTCGCAGCATGTCTTCTAAAGTTTGAATTGTGCGCTCACTCTGACCGTCAGTCTGTGGATGATAAGCTGTACTCATGTCTAGTTGGGTACCCAAAGCCTTGTGTAAAGACTTCCAGAAGTGAGAAGTGAAATGGGAATCACGATCCGAAATAATAGAAACCGGCACCCCGTGCTTAGAAACAACTTCCTTCAGATAAAGACGAGCCAAACGATCCATGGTGTCGGTCTCCTTAATAGCGAGAAAATGGGCTGATTTTGTCAACCGATCAACAATCACCCATATCTTGTCATTCCCGCTTGGTGACTTAGGAAGTTGCGTGATAAAATCCATTGTAATCCGTTCCCATTTCCATTCCGGAATTTCAGGTTGTTGCAAGAGACCCGACGGTTTCTGGTATTCCACTTTGACCTTAGCACAGGTCAAGCATTTGCTTACGTATGAGGCTATATCTGACCTCATGTTTGGCCACCAGTAAAGCACCTTCAGATCTTGGTACATCTTATCCAAACCAGGATGAATAGAATACCGGGACTTATGAGCCTCATCTAGGACAAGCTCCCGTAGTCCCCCAAATAAAGGGACCCATATGCGTTCTGCGAAGTAGTGCAGGCCATCCGCCCTTTTCTCGAGGTGCTTGTCGGCACCGTGCATGGTTTCAGCTTTAAGGTTTTCCTCCTTCAAAGCTTCTAACTGGGCAGAACGGAGTTGATCAGGTAGGGATGAATGAATGGTGAGCTGCAACGCCCGAACGCGACGAGGTTTAGTTGATTCCTTCCTGCTCAAGGCGTCTGCTACAACATTCGCTTTGCCAGGATGGTACTTAATGGCACAGTCATAGTCGTTCAGGAGTTCAATCCAACGACGCTGTCGTATGTTCAAATGTTGTTGGTCGAAAATATGTTGGAGACTCTTGTGATCGGTGTAGATGGTGCATTTGGTACCGTACAAGTAATGTCTCCAAATTTTCAACGCGAAAACCACTGCACCCAACTCCAAGTCGTGGGTGGTGTAGTTCTTCTCGTGCACCTTGAGTTGACGAGAAGCATACGCAATCACTTTCTCGCGTTGCATCAACACGCAACCGAGACCATGAATAGAGGCATCACAGTAAACAACGAAATCCTCAGGGCCTTCAGGTAAAGACAAAATAGGAGCAGAACAAAGTTTAGACTTCAGTTCTTGAAATGCCTACTCTTGTGTTTCACCCCAGTCGAATTTTCTATTCTTCTGTGTGAGAGTGGTGAGGGGTTGAGCGATCTTCGAGAACCCCTGAATGAAACGACGATAGTAGCCCGCAAGGCCTAGGAATTGCCGCACCTCAGTTGGCGTCTTTGGTGCTCCCCAGTCCTTGATCGCTTCGATCTTAGCTGGATCGACATGAATTCCTAGTTCATTAACCACATGTCCTAGGAACTGAACTTCGCGTAACCAAAAGTCACACTTTGAGAACTTGGCGTAAAGTTGTTCCCGTCGCAAGAGTTCCAAAACCAAACGCAGGTGTTCCTCGTGTTCAGTCTTGTTCTTGGAGTAAATCAGGATGTCGTCAATAAACACAATGACGAACTTGTCCAGATATGGTTTGCAAACGCGATTCATCAAATCCATGAAAACCGCCGGCGCGTTCGTGAGACCAAAAGGCATGACCAAGAATTCGAAATGGCCATAACGTGTACGAAAGGCAGTCTTTGCAACGTCAGCTTCCCTCACGCGCAACTGGTGATAACCGGACCTCAAATCAATCTTGGAGTAGTAACTAGAACCCTGGAGTTGGTCGAATAGATCATCAATACGTGGAAGAGGATAACGGTTCTTGACGGTCAATTTGTTCAGTTCTCTGTAGTCCACACGCAATCGGAAACTTCCATCCTTCTTCTTGACGAATAGAATCGGGGCTCCCCAAGGGGAAGAACTCGGCCTAATGAAACCCTTGTCCAAGAGTTCCTGTAACTGACTAGACAATTCCTGCATCTCGGGAGGTGCAAGACGGTAGGGGGCCCGAGCAATAGGAGCAGCCCCTGGTACAAGATCAATACCAAACTCGACCTGACGATGGGGAGGAAGACCAGATAAATCATCAGGAAATACATCAGGAAACTCGCGTACAACTGGAATATCGTCGATCTTCTTCTCACCACCAGAGGAAACAGATAAAAGTGCCAAAACGGCCGAGTAACCCTTTCGAAGACACTTAAGGGCTTTCATGCTAGAGATGATATTCAGCGGAAACACCACCCTTGATACCGTACACAGAAAGGAATTCTCCATCAGGGAGAGGAATCCGAATAATCTTGTCGTAACAGACAATCTCCGCGCGATATAAAGACAACCAATCCATGCCTACAACAACGTCAAAACTACCCAAAGGTACCGGCATAAGGTCGATGGGGAACGATAAACCCGACAATTCTAATTGACACTCCCGAAGGATACTAGTAGCTTCAATCTTTTTTACCGTCAGCCAACTCAATAATATACTTAGTCTCTAATGGTACGGGTACTACATCTAGCAGTCGACTAACTTCCATGGATACAAAACTCTTGTCGGCACCAGAATCAAATAACACACTAACAGAACGATTATTGAGAAGGAACGTACCGGTAACTGTGTCAGGATCCTGTCTAGCCTCAGCGGCTCCAATGACGAAGGCGCGTGCATTCCTGCCACCGCCCCCGTTGTTCCCATTACCGTTGTTCCCGCCCTGCTTCAGTTTCGGGCAATCTTTCTTGTAATGCCCAGTCTCACCACAGTTGTAACATCCTTGTCTTCCCGTAGTCCCTTGAGTAGTAGGAGCTGAGTTAGTAGTCGGGGCCTGGGTCGATGGAAGTGTAGCCCGACAATCTTTAGCAAAATGCCCAGTTCGTTGGCAGCGATGACAACGGTTACTGTCGCAGTTCCCTTGATGATGGCGTCCACACTTGTTGCATTTAGGCAGTTTCCCCGCATAACCACCCTGTTTGTTACCCGAAGAAGAAGAACCCCCATTATCGAACCTCTTACCCTGTTGTGCTGGCCCAGATCCCTTCCCCTCATTATCCCACTTGCGCTTTTGTTCTCTGGGGCCTTGACAGTCGAACCCTTAGCAGGCAAAATACCCTCATTCACCTTTAAGTTGGTCATCCTATGAGCCGATCGGACCACCTCTGAGTATGTAGGATGATTTCCGCAGCCACCAACCCTGCGATTTCTGGTACTAACCATGAGATATAATGCTCGATCCTCCTGTATTCTGGCACATGCAGATCGGGACACAGCACTGCCAACTCATTACGCCTCACAGTATACTTCTCAATTTCAGACCCAGACATCTTGAGGTTCCACACTTCGTGCTCTAACTTCTACACTTCTTCCCTTGGACAGTACTCACGCTTCAGCAGCTGCACAAAATTCTCCCAAGGCATAGCATACGCCTCCCCAATACCCATATTCTGGGTGATGTTATTCCACCAAGTCAAAGCAACATCCTGGAATAACGCAGCAGCATACTTAACCCGATCTTATGGAAGACAGTTACACATCAGAAACACTGACTCCACCTTCTCAAGCCACTTGTCACACCCTCAAAATCCACTTGCGGAGTTTTACCGCGAGGCGCATGACAAACCAGGATCCAAACCAACGATCACAATAAACAATTCTAAAATGAACATAATGCAATTTCAAAACAATGTTTAAAATCCCCGTTTACAGCGGAAGCTTATTCAAAACAATATTCAATAGTAACCCAATGTTCAATGTTTGTAAAACCATGCAACCCTAACTAGACGCCGTGCAGACGCGTGCGCCCTAGTCCAGTCGTGCTACCTTAGCGACCTGAGAAAACATGTAAGAGAATACGTCAGCACAAAAATGCTGGTGAGTTTACAGGTTTTATGCACTTGTTATTGATTTATTATACGATAAGGCCTTAATCGTGTTAGTTACAAGTTTTTTTTATGTGGTCACTGTACGAGGAACAAGGCAGTTTTATGGGAAGAAAATAGGTTGTACGACTACTATACCTTTTGTAATCATATTTCATGCACTACATGTTTATAAAAAAGGACACGAATGTGTGACTTAACCCATTTTCAAATCATTATACAAACAACCCATTTCAAATAGTAATGATGTTTACATTAATGTGCCTAAGGAAAGCGAATCACAAAGATTGTGGTGCAAGTCAATGGGGACCATTTGATGATGACTGCACCAAATGGTTTAAAACCAAGTATTCAAACTCAGTTGTTTATGTATCTTTTGGAAGCATGGTGTTACTAACCCAACTAGAGATGGAGAAAATTGCATGGAGTTTACAGAAAATGGGTTTTACTTTCTTTATGAAGTTAAAGATTTATAGACACGAAATTTGCTAAAAGGGTTTTTTCATTTAACCACATAAGAAAAATGTATTATTTTTTGTGAGGGTTCTCTTTGTTGTTTTGGATGGTTGGTTTCATGTAGAACCACTTGTCACACCCTCAAAATCCACTTGCGGAGTTTTACCGCGAGGCGCATGACAAACCAGGATCCAAACCAACGATCACAATAAACAAGTCTAAAATGAACATAATGCAATTTCAAAACAATGTTTAAAATCCCCGTTTACAGCGGAAGCTTATTCAAAACAATATTCAATAGTAACCCAATGTTCAATGTTTGTAAAACCATGCAACCCTAACTAGACGCCGTGCAGACGCGTGCGCCCTAGTCCAGTCGTGCTACCTTAGCGACCTGAGAAAACATGTAAGAGAATACGTCAGCACAAAAATGCTGGTGAGTTTACAGGTTTTGTAATCCAAGTACCAAGTCAACCTGTCCATACTATAACAAATTGTAAACCAGTGTACGCTAGCTAGGCGTATGTTTTGTTACTACCACGATTGGAAAACCATTACTAACTCGTAAACCAAATGTGTGCCCGATGTAGTAAACCTGTTGTTCCTGTTGTTCCTGTTTGAGACAATATGCACCCGCCGACCCTCCAAGTCGACGAGCGGGGTTGGTCACTCCCAATAGCGCTATTCACATTTCCCCGTTGTGCAAACCCGCACATTCATGGTTTCCCCCGGGACTTCCAAAGATCGTATAGTAAACCATAGAAACCCATAGTATGACAGTTGTTACCAAAACATAAGTTTAACACATGTTTTCTCCCCCAAAAGTGAAACCAGTTAAAAGAGGGGCCGTAAACTCACCTTAAGTTGCGTTACTTCGTAAAACGAATAACTCAGCAGCTATGCTAGTCCCGTAAAGCGGCGACCTAACATATGACAGTTACAAGCACTTAGACTAATAACCCGCAGGTTAGTTAGTCCCTAGATGTCCAGACCATAACCAAGTTCGTTTGAAAACACCGTGACTGTTTAACTGACCCAAAGTACAAGACTCGACATCCCATTGGTGACCCGAGACTCCCCGTGTTATGTTTACGCTCTCAAACATACAATTATGCAATCACACTTAACATACGCTAACGCACAACAAGTTATAGCACATAGCTCACGTATCACATAATTACATCCAAACATATGTTACCAAGTTATTAGATATGTTACGGGGTTCCTAGCATGTTCCTACAGGTCAAATCGGGTCTCGGAATGCTAATTTGCACTTACAGCAGCAGTACACGCGATTAGGAAAAGTCAACTAGCATTTAGGTTGGTCAACTAGCATTTAGGAAGGCTAATCGCATGTAATATAGGCGATTAGGGCTATACCACATGTAATTACTAGCATTTAGGGCTATACCACATGTAACTACTAGCATTTAGGGCTATACCACATGTAACTACTAGCATTTAGGGCTATACCACATGTAACTACTAGCATTTAGGACTATACCACATGTAACTACTAGCATTTAGCTCATAAGACATGTATCTACTAGCAATTAGCCCCTACTCGCATGAAACATAGGCGATTGGCCTCCTAATCGCCTCTAACATAGGCGATTAGGGTTGCTAATCGCCTGTAACCTTGCTGTTCCGGTTTTTCGCGCGTTTAACGCTCCAAATCAGATCCAGAACGTGTGTAACCATCCAATATCAACCCAACAACTATTCTAAACATGTTTAAACCAAAATCCTTCGTTTAGCCTCGTATTATCAGCCCTGCATGCAACCATGTAATCCAAACACCATACACATAGCATGAAACACCACATTAACATGCATAACTATAACCCTAATAATCAATTACTCAGATTTCATTAATCATGACATCAATATTATTCTGAACTAACCTAACAACATGTTAATCACTCATCTTTAATCATAAAAACCCTAGATATTAATCATAAACACACATAACACATGTATGATTGTTAGAATCCGATTAACAACACTTATTAACGATTTTCAGAAAGCTTTTTCGTTTTAGAACAGGTCTGGACCATTAGGGATTGAATAAAAACGTTTATAAAGATTGCATGGATGGAAACCAAACCTTAGATTTGTGAAAGAATGATGGATTAAGCTTGAAACCTTGTGTTTTGATCAAAAATCGCGTTCCAGAGGTTGTGTGTGTGTTGAGGCGGGTTATGGGACGACTAGGGTTTGTATTATGAAGTTTAGGAGGTCAAGTATGGTATTTATAGTCGTTTTTAGTCGTCCAGCCCGTAACTAGCGATTGTGCAGCATTTACACGCGATTAGGGGTCCTAATCGCATGTAACGTCATGCATTTGGGGCCTAATCGCATGAAACCTCATGCATTTGGCCCCCAATCGCCTATAAACCTGACCAATCGCCCCTCCTATAGGCGATTAGCCACCCCTAATCGCCTATAGGGGCTGGTTCCTGGTATTTTGCGCGTTAAACCCGTTTTAACATATGTTAACACATATTCACATACCGACAAGTCACATAATGATTGTAAACACATAACACTTGCAAATAGACATATTCACACTCGTTCACCAATTCTCGGGACTCGAGACTTGTATGTTCCGTATGACCTGACGATCCTACAAATCGTCACCATTTGTACACTTGGTTAAGGACTGACATCTAATGAACCTCTAGACCAACATCCAATGATCTTCTAGACTAAACCGATAGTTCCCGAACCATAACACGACTTAACTAACCCAGTTAAGTATACTATACGCGTGACTCGCTAAGGTAGACTTTCATCTAGACAACGTTGTTAACCAGAATTTGCCGGGGTGTCACACCACTCAAAGGAAAAAAGTTCAGTTTCATGTATATACTCTTTCGTGTTAATGGGTTTGATAACCGGTTTGTTAGTATCAAAGTATATTTTTTATATACACACCTCTTGATTTAGATTACCAATATAAATACAATATAATATACCATGAGAGGGTTGTAAAGTAGCACAAAATGAGTATCGGGTACTACATTATCGTTACCGCTGCATTGCGTAGTTTTCCGACACTATGTGCTTCAATATATGTCACCCCGCCGCAACGCGCGCGGGCACCCCACTAGTTAGTTTAAAAGTCACCAATAATTAACGAAAGATTTTTTATATTCCAATTATGCCCTTTTAAATCACTAAAAAAAAGTCAATAAGATGTGTGTCCAGATTATGATTTTCAGTTACCACCTAACCTTGAATCTTATTTGAATCCAATCATATATTCCCCTACTTAATTAAGGATACTTATATTTTAATTAAGGATATTATTTCCTTCTATCTTATTTAATTAAGGATAAATTATTTTTTAATTACAGATAGTTGTTATATTATTAGCCAAATAGTTTAATATAAAACTAATTATTAATACTTTAAGTAAACTTATTTCACTTAAGTATTCCACCAAGTTTAAACTTATATTAGCTAAAATACTAAAAATGAAAAATAATGAAGATAATTGTTTTTATAAGTGATATTTAGAAAACTTTTCAAATATTTGATATGGTTGAATGATAAATAATTGTAAAAATACAATATGTTAAATAATAAAAAACAGGTGGTATTAACAAATTACATTATATTTTATTCAAGAAAAAATTACGCCGTTGGTCCCTGTGGTTTCCCTCCAGTTGGAATGTAAGGTATTAAGGTTTTATTGTTTCACTTTGAGGTATTAAAGTTCTAATTTGTTTCAATGTAGGGTATTAGGCTTTTTATTTGTTTCAATGTAGGGTATTAGGGACTAACCTAGTTAAAACTTAACTAAGTTTGAGGGGTATTATGGTTCATTCACCTATTTATAAAGAAAAACAAAATAAAAGCCAAAACCCACTTGTACAAGACTCGAACCTGGGACCTTGGCTTATTAAAAGAACAGGCAAACCAACTGATCTAAGCTATCAGATGGTTATTATTCCGATCAGATTCTTTATAAATGAAATCGATGCAGGTCATCTTCCCAATTCAACCCAAACCAAACCCTAACCCTCAAACCTTGATCAATAAAAACCATTACTATTGTCTACTGTATATACGTTTTTGAAACTTATTATTATCTGGGCTAGTTCATCAATCTGATACTCGGCTGCGTATTTAAATAACGTTCATGCATCAATTCAACATACATTAGCTTATAAACCGTAAAGTATAACTTTAGTTATTTATAAGGCAAATCAACAATGAAGGTTATTTCTAGTCAGAGGACACAAAAGACAGATATGTGTGTACCTAAATACTAGATGCAGGTAAAAAATCTAAAAATGCAAAAAAAAATAATCAAAATGACAATACAAAATTGACAGGTAGTTGAATGAAATTTATAAATGTCAGAATAATAACTATAGGTTTTTTCTCTGAATAAAATACCAATATATTTTTTTACATGTGTCCAGCATTAGACATTATACCTTTTTCATATATTTCCCTCATTAAAATATGTCTCTGTTTCGTTTTGATATATGACTCTGTTTCGTTTTGATCATTTTGTATGCAAAAAACCAGCTGGTAAAACAATAAATTTATAAAAAGTTTAAATTCATGTATAAAATTGTTAAATTTATGTAAATATGTAACCTTTACCACTTACGAATGAACCAAATTGTACATGGAAACATCTTTTACTGACTCAGATGTACAAAAAAGAGCAATGGCTACACCGACATAACATGATGATCAGAAGCACCAGATTCCGTCTTCGAAACAACATTTGGATCAAAATTCATGTCAACATCACGATATTTTCTTCTCTTAACAGTGCCGGAGACTGTATCATCTTCTTCTCTACTCTGACGAACGGTTTTCACGTGATTCTTAAGCCTCCATAACCGGAATTTAACATTTAGATCTGAATTGGAACTAAAAAGATCATTGCTAGGGGTGTTTGAAATCGTTGGGTTTTTTTTATAATATTATGGGGTTTAAAGGGTTTATACAGTAGACAATAAAAGAGGGGTTTTTGGCAACATGTGCAAGAATAGGTAAAGGGGGTGTTTGGCCCCTATACATAAAACTTTGAAAACTTGACAAGTTTAGTCCCTCAAAATCTATAATATATGTATTAAATGGTTAAAAGAAATAAACAGGTGAATGGACCATAATACCCCTCAAACTTAGTTAAGTTTTAACTAGGTTAGTTCCTAATACCTGACATTGAAACAAATTAAAAGCTTAATACCTGGCATTGAAACAAATTAGAACTTTAATACCTCAAAGTGAAACAATAAAACCTTAATACCTTACATTGCAACTGGAGGGAAACCACAGGGACTAATGGCGTAATTTTTTCTTTATTCAAATAGTATAATACACCATTTTTTTCAACTGCGAAATACATATGTTTTCCTAAAACAATACTTTTTTATTAATTGTATAACATTAAATTTATCAACTCGTGTAATATATGGGATTGTAACCTAATATATATTTATATTGTTATTATGTATATATAAAATAGTAGAGTTTTGACATATATATAACATAAAAATAATGGTAGATTAAAATTTTAAAAGGGAAAAAAAATGTGCAAGAGTTTTAAAATCGATATATTTAAAGCTACAAAAAATAATCTACGTTTATAACTATTAAATAATCTACATTAGAGATTTTTTTTTCGAACGGCTCTACATTAGAGAATTGAGTGTGATATCCGAAAAACAAAATTGTACAAAAATGATTTGAGATGATGGATATAAAGTTGATATTCCCAAAGTTGATATGGAAAGATAGTATCAAATTCTCCGGTCGGTTGTCAGTAAAAGTACCCTCCAAATGGTGCCATGAAAAAATTATTTAAAATATGAAGATGCTCCGAAACCTCGTCTTTTGCTCACTGCGTGAAAAAAATATAAAAAAATATTGTATATTCAAACATATAAATGTTTTATTAAATTAAAGTAACTAGTGTTATAACTAGGGTGCAAATGAGCCGAACAACTCACGAGCTAATCGAGATTGGCTTGAAAAGAGCCAAGCTTATTCGAGCCTTAAAATAATATTAGGTTTATTAATATTTTTTATATTTACTCTACATTTAAAGTTATTTAATAATCGAGCCGAGCTGAGCTTTTGACTTATCAAGCTATCGAGCCGAAATGAGCTGAGCTGAGCTCGAGCTTTTAAAACAAAGCTTGAACCGAACCGTGCCAAGCTCAAGCTCGGCTCGACTCGGCTCGTTTGCCCCTTAGTTATAACCTTGCTTCTTAATTTACATTTAGGATAAATCACCTTAATAATTTGTCTTATTTTATAAGCAGAAATGGGTGGCGGCGCAACTTGTTGCCCGCCTACCTGCTATTTTGATGTAATTTTTCGCGATTATGTTTTAATATAACGATATTTATTTAAAGTAAATTTAACTAAAAATATGGATAAATAAATAAATAAATATTATTATATATATATATATATATAGATTTAGGATCTTGTACAAAGTACATTTTTCGTGTGAGAAGTGTGAGAAGGACTAAGAATTGACATGTAGACATCATGTTTTGGATTTAGAAATGATTTTTAGGTTGTTTTAACTTGAAAAACACCAAACACAACAATCTAAAACACAATACAATGTATTATAGTCATTAAATTTAAAAAACAGCTAAAACACACTACTTAACGCTTAAAACACACTGCTAATGTTCTTAGCGTGGTGTTTTAAGTTTTAAGTCTAAAATACATTGTTTTCGGTTTTTAATTGTTATGTTTGGTGTTTTTATAGGCAAAACAATCCAAAACATTACGACTAAGTTCAAAAAATGATGCCTAAGTATCAATTTTTAATACTTCTCACACTTCTCACAAAAAAAAAAAACACTTTGTACACGATTTTGACCATATATATATATATACCCATAAAACTCTCTAAAATGAAGAAACTCCCTGAAAACCCAACTAGTGGTTCTCATGGTTCCACATCACCCATTAATAGAAATATTATTTTATTGTCTTAAGGGGTATATTAGACATTTTTCTTTTCCCCCCATTTAATAATTTGAATTTTTTTATTCTCCCTCCTATATAAAGAACTCCCTCTCTCACATACACACACACACACTCTCTCTCTCTACCCTCTCTCTTTCTCTATTCTTTAAATCTCATCCTCTGTTTCGTTGAAGATAGATCTGGATTTGGTGCCACCAAGCAACCACCATGCTTCTTCCTCACAAGGTAATCACGAGCTCTCTATTTTCATATTAATGGCTGTATAGGCGCTGTATATACTTGTAACGATCTGCAACTCACTGATATGGTAATATTTTACGTTCTTTAAATGTTTTACTTAAGCTATTTTTATTTTTAGTTAAATATAAAAGATAATAAAAACTAACTTTAAATAAATAAAGAAATGGGTCATGGGAGTTTCTAGGAGTCCATGTGATATGAAACAAACGCAATTTTTTTTATTTTGTTAATATCCCATCTCACGAAACAGACGATATTTTAGTAAACGATATAATAATTTGTTTTGTTAAGCTGTTGGTAATATCCCATCTCACGAGCTCTCTGTTTTATGTTAAATTCAATTTTTTTTGTTTTGTTTAATTACTAAATGGATAGTATGTTTTTGCTAATATTACTAATGTGAATCGTTTTTTAGATTAGTAATACTAATGGATGGTATGTTTTTTTGTTTTTAGTATTACTAATGTGAATAGTTTTTTTATTAGTAACACTAATGGATAGTATGTTTTTGTTATTATTATTCTTACAAATTCATTTTTTGTTTCGTTTAATGTGAATCGTTTTTGTTTTTGTTTAATGTGAACCGTTTTCTGATTAGTAATAATAATAATGGTTAGTATGTTTTTTATGTGTATTATTGATTAATAATAATAATAATAATAATAATAATAATAATAATAATAATAATAATAATAATAATATTGGTTTGGAGATGGGTCGGTTAGTTAACCTTTTTTTAACACGTAAGTTTACATATTAATTAACCTTTTTTTATATATTAATTAAACAAAAGTCACTAACCATGGGATGAAATCTGTGTTGCGTCTGTTTCGTATGTAACCGCGCCACTAAGTTGGTATACATTAGTTTCTGATTTTTTTACCAGATACAAAGTTTTGATTTTTTTTACTTTCATGAGTTACACATGGGATCAAATCTATGTTGCGTTTGTTTCGTATGTAACAGCAGAACTAAGTTGGTATAAATTAGTTTTTGATTTTTTTTACCAGATACAAAGGTTTGATTTTTTGCCTTTCATGAGTTACACATGGGATCAAATCTATGTTGCGTCTGTTTTCGTATGTAACAATAGAACTAAGTTGGTATAAATTAGTTTCTGATTTTTTTACCAGATATAAAGGTTTGATTTTTTTGACTTTTCATGAGTTATACATGTTTTCACTTTCAATACCAGTTGCGTATGTAACAGCAGAACTAAGTTGGTATAAATTAGTTTCTGGGATGTATGTTTTGTGGCTGTATGTTCATATCTGTTTCGAATGTCTTTTTTTTTTAATCCAGATGGTTAACATTCGTTAAGACGGGGGGGGGGGGGGGGGGGGGCTTTCATGTAAATTAATGATTTTGTTTTCTTTTTGCAGGTGAACATATTTTTTTGCATTAAAGATGAAGATGATCATCAAGAATGAAGTGTAGATAATTTTTTTTATGATAGTTTTTTTTTAGGATTTATTGATTGTAATGACCGTTTTTATGGATTATTTTTGTTACGTTTATATGTTGTTTTGTAATTGATTTTATAAATTTATACATTTTGTTTGTAATTAAAAAGTAGTGAATTTTAAAAAGTAAAATCATATGAACCTTGGTATGTATATAACACACGTAACAAAATGTCTATTACCATATCAATTCTCGTTACGTATGCAACAATTCTGGTGCTGGTACAATAAAACGAAAAAAAATATGGTCTAATAAAAATATAATAAATAAACATTTTTTAAATAATATAAACGGGCAACTCAGTTTTAACCTATGTAACACAACACATGTTACATATGTAACACGGGACGTCTGACAACTTATATAAGAATGTGAAAAAAGTAAGAGAGAGATGATGTGATGGGGTGTCATATCAGCTTTTGTCATACTCTTTTTCAGAAAAATCAAATTACCCTATTACTCTTTCTTGTCCTTTTTCACATATTTAATTAAATCAATATTATAGAAAAAATGGTGACCATGGATTAAATGGATGGATGGTTAGGATTGAGTTTACAAGGTTTCTTCAATTTAGGTGGGTTTTTATTTAATCCATCCCCTATATATATAGGATAAATCGACCCGTTATGATCTAAACCTCATTTTTAATCTAGTATGCAATTTATTTGTTTAGTTGGGCTCTTTACCCAAACTATCCGTTATATTACCAAATGTGTTTAAACTCAATATCTAACTCTTTTACCCGTTTGAGCCCTTGACTCAAAATCGACCCGCTATGAGTTACAATTCATTCTAACCATATTTTAACCATTCTAGTAATTATAAACCATAAAACTCAACTCCGAGCACTTTCTAAGTCCCGAGCTTGATTATGCTATGGATAGGGCTGTTCACGAGCCGATCCGAGCGGAGCTTTGCTCATGCTTGGCTCGTTTATAAACCGAACCGAGCTGAGCGGCTCGTTTACAATTGAGCCGAAATCCGAACGAGCTTTCTTCGAGCAAGCGCCGAGCGAGAATCGAGCGGAGAGTAAATTGGACGATCATAAAATTGGGATGTTTCCTTTGATCGAACTGTCCGATGATAACACTTATATTGAGATCCGAGTGTCCGAGGATGAGGCTTAGATTAGGGATGGTGAGGCGATGAAAATAAAACATAAAACATTTGTTGCATTCTTACGTAGAGTGATATTAAACGACAATTAGCGATGGACGACTAATAACATAAAGAAGTCAAGACTGTCACTTCATGACTTATGGTTTTACTATTAAATATAGTGTTAAATTTTTATTGAGTTAACTGCGCTAGTTTTACTTTGTATGGATATACTGAGTCAAGTCCAATATAATATAATGTTATATATAAAGCCATAAATTTATCTGTAAATTGTGTGTATATTTACAATTAAATATATAATAAATAAAAGTATATTCTAGCCGAACCGAGCCGAGCATACCTTTGCTCGCGCTTGGCTCATTTACAAACCGAACTGAGCCGATCGGCTCACTTACAACCGAGCGGAAGATCGAGCGAGCATTTTTCAAGCATTTTCCGAGCAATCCACGAGCGGCGAGCGATTTGAACAACCCTAGCTACGGATGCCCATTCACTTAGACATCCTAGCATGGTACGGGTCAAGTTGACCCGTTATGGAATTTAGGCTCCATGCCCAATTCCTTCTCATTTTTCTACTCATTTGACGCTTGTTAAACTAAATGCATCATTCATTATAAATTACCATCACCCGATTTAACATCCGGACCCTGTTCAAAACTCAAAATTATCATTTTACCCTTATGGGTGATTTCTCTATTCTCAATAACCATAGATGTTATTGTTTGTTTAAATCATTTGTTTTTATCCCATAAACATGTCTTAAATATTTAAGCCACTGCGGGCGTGTTCTTTTTTTTTTTTTTTTTTTACCATTTTCTTCATTTTACCATTTTTAGCCATTATTATGCGCCACATGGGCATATTAGGCTTGGTTAACAAAATAATTCACCAATTTGTTAACCACACATCATGTGGGTTGTTTTCCTCAATTTTCCTGGTTCAAAGGCCTCCCACTAAACTATGGACTTACCGGATGACGTTGACCCATTAATATACCTTGCAATTCTATTCAATCGTTTTATTATTACATGTAGATAAAACTTAACCACACGAACAATAAATTTTCGGGTTCAATTAGTGACCCATCACCATTTGATCCGTTTAACTTTTGAATCTTAATACTTGATATACAAGCATTAAGTGTCGTGTTCAAATGGCGACTCCATCACCACTTGACCCATTGAACCTCTTTAACAATGCTTGTTTTACAAGCATTATGTAACGGGTTTAAATAGTGACAACGTCACCACTTAACCCATTTGATCTCTTTAATCATAATTTGAGTATCCAGCTTCCACTAGATTACTCATGTGATGTCTTACCCATAAGTACCCTATACCGGACTTGTCGTTTCCCATTTATCTTTTAAGAGTTCAACCTATCCTCGGTTAAACCTCATATTTTCATATTACCCTTCTATAGGTAATTTATCATTTATTACTAAAGACTTAGTAACCTAAACAATTAAACAATTATATGGGTTTTAAATCATAAATGGTCTTAATAGATGATGCGTCTAGTTTTAGTAATTTAGAAAATATATCATTTTTCCGGTGCCAAAAACTTGGTGTTTGAACCATTGAAACTTTGGTTTTGGGAAAAAAGAGGATTTTTACTAAACCAATTAACAAGTTTTAAATTTATAAATAAACGATAATTACTTAGAAACTAAAACCATCACATAGACAGAGAACCTGACATGTATAGTATAGATTTCTTGGGTAAATACCGAGTATCGTATTCCAAAGAACATATTTTCTCCTACTCAACCTTTCATCACTTTTGTTAATCGGGTTTTGAAAAAGAAAATAAACAAAGGGGTTCTAAAGGAATAATAGTTTTTGAAAAAGGTTTTGATTTTAAAATAAAAAGATAAAAATAGTAGGTTTAGAAAACATGCACGTCTCGGGGACCTTATGAATAAGTATGCTAATTATATTAAAACTGTTATTAAATTTAATTATAGGCGAGGAGAATGGGTTTTGAACAGTGCCTTCAGAGTTAGGAGATGGGAAAAGAAATAAACAAGGGATGACGTTATGGCAACTCTATGGGTCACAAACAGGGGAAGTGTACGAGTCCCCATAAAGGTGTCTTCGGACTGCTGGCCCGTAAGCCGGTCTTCCCCTAGTTGACAGTGTGGTGTTACCTAACTCACACTAGCCATGTAACTTTGTGGAAAACTTGAGTCCTGCTTTTTTGGCACTTCCCAAACCACCGCCAAGCCACTCGTTTAAGCATTAATTCTCTATTTTATCTTCTTAAATTTAAGTAGAGGTTTAATTCCGACCGGGAATCCCTTCCACCTCTCTCAACTCTCGCTTTCCGTACCGAAGGATCTCACATATCATCAGCTCGTGTGACGTACGGGGGACCCTCTAAGAAGTTAACAGCATTGTACTTACGAGAATTGGGTTAAGTATCCTTGTTTAATTTACCTTTTTAAAGTAACAACTTAAATATTTAGTGATCAGTTAAATATAAGTTTGGTTTAGTGATTATATGACTTAACAAATTCAACCCTTAACCCCTAAGACTAATGAATGAAATCCTTAACAAAGGTGGAACATAATTTTAAAGGTGTGCAATCCGAAAATCACTGGTGCACCCGTAGGGAATCCTCCCTTTGCCAAGAAAATCACTCACACATTTGGTATGAACTAGAAAGTTGTTACCCGGATCTGGTCCACTTCAGGAGCCATTGCTTAAAATCTGGTTTGGATATCAGAAGCCCGAAGGATCTGTCTCACTACCAGTTTCTTTGCCTTGGATCTAGCTCGGTACTACCAAAAGCCATGCGAACCCCATTATAGTTTGTTTTATAAGTTAAATTAACCACTAATTGAACATGTCACAAAGATAAACAAACAAGAATTAGTTAAGAAGATAAACACACCAAATAACTAAAAATAAACTACTAATAACATAAAAGTCTAACAAATCAAATAGGTACGGAGAATACTAGATGGATACAATCATAATAGATAATTAACATAAGAACATGGATGTCTCAAAGTCATAGACAAGCCTTCAACTTCCTTGATCCAATGCCTCAAATGTGATACTCACGACCCTCGACCTTTATTGCATCTAAACTACTCCTACGGCACCATTCTCGGTCAAGAAACCAAGGTAGGATGGATCCTAACCATGGAGGGATGTTAGGATGGCTCTTGTAACAGCCCACTCCCGTACCGCGATATTGTCCGGGCATGTCCCGATTTTACATTGGTCATAGGCAATTCCCACGCCAAAACGCGTCACGATAGGGAAGGTATCCCACCTCTTATAAAGAAGTGTTAGTTCTCCTTCCCAACCGATGTGGGATCGTTACAATCCACCCCCCTTAAGGAGCCCAGCGTCCTCGCTTGCACAACGGCCCGGCCCTGGCTCTGATACCATTTGTAACAGCCCACTCCCGTACCGCGATATTGTCCGGGCATGTCCCGATTTTACATTGGTCATAGGCAATTCCCACGCCAAAACGCGTCACGATAGGGAAGGTATCCCACCTCTTATAAAGAAGTGTTAGTTCTCCTTCCCAACCGATGTGGGATCGTTACAATCCACCCCCCTTAAGGAGCCCAGCGTCCTCGCTGGCACAACGGCCCGACCCTGGCTCTGATACCATTTGTAACAGCCCACTCCCATACCGCGATATTGTCCGGGCATGTCCCGATTTTACATTGGTCATAGGCAATTCCCACGCCAAAACGCGTCACGATAGGGAAGGTATCCCACCTCTTATAAAGAAGTGTTAGTTCTCCTTCCCAACCGATGTGGGATCGTTACAATCCACCCCCCTTAAGGAGCCCAGCGTCCTCGCTGGCACAACGGCCCGACCCTGGCTCTGATACCATTTGTAACAGCCCACTCCCATACCGCGATATTGTCCGGGCATGTCCCGATTTTACATTGGTCATAGGCAATTCCCACGCCAAAACGCGTCACGATAGGGAAGGTATCCCACCTCTTATAAAGAAGTGTTAGTTCTCCTTCCCAACCGATGTGGGATTGTAACGATCCCACATCGGTTGGGAAGGAGAACTAACACTTCTTTATAAGAGGTGGGATACCTTCCCTATCGTGACGCGTTTTGGCGTGGGAATTGCCTATGACCAATGTAAAATCGGGACATGCCCGGACAATATCGCGGTACGGGAGTGGGCTGTTACAAATGGTATCAGAGCCAGGGCCGGGCCGTTGTTCCAGCGAGGACGCTGGGCTCCTTAAGGGGGGTGGATTGTAACGATCCCACATCGGTTGGGAAGGAGAACTAACACTTCTTTATAAGAGGTGGGATACCTTCCCTATCGTGACGCGTTTTGGCGTGGGAATTGCCTATGACCAATGTAAAATCGGGACATGCCCGGACAATATCGCGGTACGGGAGTGGGCTGTTACAGCTCTAAGGCCTCCCAAGAGACCCCAAGAACTTTGCAAGAAGTTTGGAAGTCGACCTAAGAAGGCACACCAAATATGGAGGAAGAGATTACTATTTATAGGCAAAGATGCAAACATGTTCCTTTCTTGTGGTCCAAAACCTTGCATGTGGGAGACAAGGTGGTGGTTCTAGCTTGTACCCTTTGTCTCCTAGCCATAATTTTGTCCCTTGTCTGAAGCTTTTTTTTTTTGTCCACCAAGTTTGTGACTTGTCTTCTTGTATGCAGGACCAAGCACCAAGTTGCATTTAATTGTCTTTTTTTTTTGGGTTGCCGTCTTTACACCTTTTATTTTGTGGGTAGCCTTAGTTCTTCAGGAATCTCCGTTTTTACTTTATTCTTGCCGGAAATCACTTCTTTTGGGTTGGAGCTCCATTTTCCTAAAAAATTAAAATAGGAACGATTATGTAGCATTTTTAAGTGTTATAAGCTCAAAAAGGCCTATTCTCTGGCTAATTATGCATATAAAACATGTGTAAATGATGGCACATCAATAGAATAAGCCACTTACGTTGGCCTAGTTTTATGCACTTCTTGACCCGTTAGCTTGTTTAACCCGTTCCTTCCAAGCTTCCACCTAGATGGATAAGATCAAACCTTCACAATACTCATAAGATTAATCAACTTAGCCATTATATCAAACGACCACCATATCTCATGAGTCTATATACACCATTTCATCAAAACTTAAATTTGGTTTAGTTTGACTTTTAAAAGTCAAACTGCTCTTAACACATTCATTTGCACTAACTTAAGGCAATAATCCTCATAAACGCCCACCATTCATTGTATCAAATTCATTAAAACTAGTGCACATTCAATCCCTAATCACTTTTAGGCAATGTATTTCATCATATGGTGTGTTTCACATCATTGAAGCCTAGAATTCATGTTTATAAGGCATAGTTAACGGCTTGTCATACATTCAAGCTATCTAACACTTGTATAACCATCTATCTCACATTCCGTATGCTATTTATCAATCATTTTCACCTCCTACATTACATTCAAGTTCACGGGTTTCTAACATGCATTTTCATCAATTAATTTTAACTAGAAATTTCATCAAACACTTGGTGTGCATACAACATTTTAATCACACTGTACAAGTATTTATGCCTAACTTCACTAGTTATAGAATCAGCATCCTATCTCTTTCCAAAATTAATTTTCATAACAAATATTTAAGTCTTATAGACCATCATACTTATCATTGGAAGGTGGGTTTCAACTTTAGGTCAAACCTATACCCTACACATACTTGTTCTTCCATTTAGCATGCCTATGGTTCTTCGACCGTCAGATCCACATAAGGATCCTTATTGCCCTCAAGAAGAAGACGAAGAAGAAATACTTGGTCCAAAATTACTGTATTTAAGCCCGATCGGTGTACTTATGTATATCACAACACGAGACCCAATACTGCTTTGCGGTATATGTGCTAACAAGATATAGCTCGAATCCAGCATGTAGACATTGGAACGAAATAAAACACATGTTTCGGTACATATGAGGGACAAAAGACTTAGGTCTTTTTTATAAAAAAAAGATAACAAGTCCCGGATTGTTGGGTATGTTGATGCTAGATATCTATCAGATCCTCATGAAGAAAAATCTTAGACAGATTGCGTATTCACATATGGTGGCACAAAAAATTTCTTAGAAGTCGACTAAGCAAACACTTATAGCATAATCATAAACTCATGCTGAATTGATAGCACTGTATGATGCTGGTCGGGAAAGCGTGTGGTTGAGATCAATTATTAGTTATATACAAGAAGCATGCGGATTAGAACAGATCAAGAAGAACCCGACGATTATTTATGAAGACAATAATGCTTGTATAGCTCAAATCAGAGAAGGCTACATCAAGGATGACAAAACAAATCTTATCTCACCAAAGTTCTTCTCAGCATATAACCTACGGAAAGAAAGGGAAATCGATGTTAATGAAATCAAGGCAAGTGAAAATCTAGCTCACATGTTCACAAAATCTTTACATAGAAGCAATTTCGAGCAACTATCATAAAGGTTCGCGCTTCGAAGACTGAAAGACATTAGTTAAATTGGGGGGAGCATTATACACGTTGTACTCTTTTCCTTGACTAAGTTTTGTCCCGGTGGGTTTCTAAGTAAGGTTTTTAATAGGCAGTATAAATGATCTAAAAGTATCAGTTTATTTTATAGGTCATGAAGTACTGATTTAAATCATCATGAAGCATCATCTTATATCTATACATCTAATATTTAAAAGCAATGTGGGACACTTGGCATTCCCACATTGCAAGTTCAATTATCTCTCCTCATCTCACTATGCCACATGGCACCTTGTGGGTTTTTATAGAATTTTCGTTTTTTTAAATCAAAAATCAAAGAAAATATATAAACTCAAAAACAAAACGTGAACATATCATTCATCAGACAACCGTCGTCGCCTCTTCCAACCCTTAACCCTAATTAGGGCGATTCAACACGATTCAACCTAATCATTCATCTCCAATCCAAGGTAATCCCCATTCGAATGTTATTTGAATAAATCGATCTTCATCTATCTTTGATTCTGTCTTGTGTTTCACTGATTTTCAATATCTTTTACAAACTGTCGATTAAGGTTTTCTCTATTTTTTCTATGTCTTCTGTTTTACTTATTGTTCTTTAGTTTTCTTCGTTTATTGTTCATTCTTATTAATGTTTTGATTCTGTATTGATGTTTTAGGGTTTTTGTTTTAGGTTTGGATTTAGGGGTTTTTTAGTGTTCAATTTATTTTTTAAGGTTTGACTGATTGTTATTTATTTTTCGTTTATTATTGTTCAGGCTGATTAGGTTTTTATGTTTTAGGTTGAATATGTTTTAAGTTTCGATTTAGGGTTTTATGTTTTAGGTTTCGATTTAGGGGTTTGTTGAGTATTTGAGTATTAGTTTCAAAGCTATTGATGCTCCTACCTATGGATTGATTTGGGGCTGTATTCTACTAATAACAGTTAAGATATAAAGAGTATAGCTATTAAACAGTTTCACAATGTTGAATATGTTTGCAAAAACTGGTATTTAGTGGTTTATGTTTTAGGTTTCTATTTAGGGTTCAATTGATGTTTTAATATATATAGGAATGGATTTATGTTTCATGTTTCGATTTAGGGCTTTATGTTTTAGGTTTTGATTTAGGGTTCAATTGTGTTTTAAGATAGATACGAATGGATATATGTTTTAGGTTTCGATTTAGGGGTTTATGTTTTAGCTTTCGATTTAGGGTTCAATTGATGTTTTAAGATACCTACCTATGGATTGATTTGGGACTGTATTCTACTAATAACAGTTAAGATATAAAGAGTATAGCTATTAAACAGTTTCACAATGTTGAATATGTTTGAAAAAACTGGTATTTAGTGGTTTATGTTTTAGGTTTCAATTTAGGGTTCAATTGATGTTTTAAGAAAGGTACAAATATATTGTTATGATTTAGGTTTCGATTGTGGGTTTATGTTTTATTTATCGATTTATATGTATAGATTTTCTGATACAAAGATTTGATTGAGTTTGTAAGTATTTTTGTGATTTAAACATTAATATATGTATTATTTATTATTTTTTGTGGATTGGTACAGGTGCATGCACATCCGTGTTACAATGGTTTACGGATTTTGGGTTAAGTCAGAAAATAACAGCCGTGTTTGTTTGGTAAGATATGAATCATGGTTTTAATGTATATACTACACTCATTTTATAATATCCTTATAATTTTAATGTTTGTACTCAGGGGTTACCAAGTGACTATGATGGTTGGATCGACAAGCATGGTTATCCTTCTGGGAATACCAAGATCCGAACCTTGGATGATAAAGTCTATGACATTAAAGTTTTGAACATTGCAGGCAAATGGTTCTTCTACAATGGTTGGAGAACTATGATTACAGAATTAAAGTACCCATCTGGGTGTAACTTTATATTTCAGTATGATGAAAATCTCAAGTCTTTCAGAATTATTACTTTCCATCAGAATGCTGTGTGTGCACCTGGTACCTTCTTCTACTGCAGATTGGGCGATCCACTTACAACTGATAAACGTTTGGTATGTTTTTTATAACAAGACCACTAAATCTTACATTATAAAAAAAATTTATACACAAACTGATTGTATTGTGTTAACATTGTTTGTCTTTTTTCCAGCATATCAGTTGTTTCGTTCTTCATGGATTATTCAACCGAACAGTTCCATTGGATCCAATTGACGTTACTGCTCATTCAATTGCACACTTTCAGATACAGCTAGCAGTTGATGATGGTACTATTTATGTGACTGAAGGATGGCCAATGATTATGGAAGCTTTTTCAATTACTGCTGATCATCTAATTGTGTTCGAAATCATTAATGAGGTTTTCTCTGTTTTTATTTATTAATTTTGAAATCTTTATATAATTTTTGTTATTGTTTGCTTTTTATAATTTTCTATACTTTACTGAGAATACTTTTTATTCATTTTACAGACCAACTACAATCTGTCGCTTTTTTTGAAAAACAAGCTTACTCTTTCTCCCGGTCATGTTTCGAAAGCTGAAGTTAATGAGGAGGATGATGATGACAGTGAAGAGGATGATGATGATTATTATATTGAGGAAGACGTCGTTGTCCTTTCTGACGACGACAGTGATGAGGATCTAATGGATGCTGATGAGTCCGAAGATGTCCAGGATGTAGGTGTGCCGAAGATGTTTAGACTTTATTTTAGAATTTATTTTTTACACTATACTTTATCTATATAGTTGCACATAGTTATACGAAATTAGATGAAAAGTAACTTATGTGCACAGTAGTGGCTGTTGACAATATTATAACTGAACAGCAGCCTATCTAATTTAGAGACCATGTTCGACAAAATTATAACCATGTTATACAATATTGAAATAAATTGAATGATTTCACTAGCCATCATTCGCTAAGTTTAGATTTTAGTTTATACTTTATAGTTTAGACTTTACTTCACTTTATTTGCTATGCTATGAATGAGCAGAAAGAAAATGAGTCATATATTACAATTACCAGCTTGAGTTTATGACGTTCCATTCTTTATTATTTATGTAGCGTATGAACAGGGAATGGGCAAAGGAGAACCGTTTGAATAGGAAGAGGGCTTTGACCATTCGTGATGAGGAGGGATTTACTTGGGGAGTTTCGGTTGGGATTGAAGGTGAGTCATGTTAGGATCTGAGTTTGATTGTTTTGATGTATTTAGAATAAGATGAGAAACGAATGATGTAAGTATATATGGAAAGTGCAGCGGAATAATAAACTATAATCAAAACAATGGGAATAATTGTTATCAATGATCAAATGCTTTCATTTATTGAAGGATTACAATCTATGCAAATACTCCCCCTCAGCCTGATCACACAGTGATTGTTTGTCTGAGAGAATGTTTGTGTGTGATCTAATAGAACAGTACAAGCACTGTTCTATTTATAGACAAACCTAAACCACTGGTGACATGTGCTGACGTCACCTAAGATAGTGACCTCTAACAGAATAACAACAAAAAACATCTGCCCTATACAATCTACTGTTACATTACAAAACACTGTAAGGTAAACTACTGTTTAGGGAAACTCTGATGGTCTTGCAACATCTGTTGGAGTCAAAGTGCTGTTGACTCCAACAGACCTTTAGTCTTCAGTACTTGATCAGCAGTTGTTTCTTCATCAGACCTTTGGTCAGTAGTTGTTCTCTATCAGTTGTTCTCTAGCAGTCCTTTGTATCAGCAGTTGTTTGGATGGAACAGTTGTTAGGGTCAGCAGTCTTTTGGGAAGAATATGTTGTAAAGACTATTTATTTGTGGAATCAACTGTTAGCATATTTTGGATTTTCAATCATCTGTTCTTCTCCAGGTCAGCAGACCCAACAATCTCCCCCTAGAACAGATGATGCCAAAACTAAGCTTTATTCTTGATCTTTATTTCTCATCAGACTTTCTCTGATTTGTCCTTTGAATTGAAGTTCAAAATCCAAGGCAAATAGGTCTTCTACATCTCTTTCAAGCTCAAGATTCAGCAGTGTTTGGAGATCATTTGCACACAGGCTATATGCATCATCCATGCTTATCTTTTGAACTTTTCCATCTGACCTGAGCAGAGTCAATTCATGGTTGTCTTTATTGACTTTCCATTTTAGAATTTTTGAGTCAGTGGATTTGCTGAGATGCACCTTTATTCTTGATGAGTTTGGTGATGGAGGTCTCCCAATGAGTTCTCTGAGCTTGTCAGTAGTGGGATCTGAGAAAAAGTGCACTTGATTGAAGAGGCCCTCTTTAATGAAAGTATCAGCAAACTTCTTCTGATCTTCTTCAGACATTTCTTTCTGTTTCTTGAACTGTCTTCTTGCAGCAGTTGATAGATCAGAAGTGTCCAGTAAGCTGTCAAGGGTAAAAGTCTGTTGAGTTCTCTTCATCAGTGGTTCTTCAGTGTAGACAGGTTTTCTAGGTAGGCTGGGATCTCTCTTCCTGTTTTCTTCTAGTCTCTTGATGTTTCAACCAGCCTTAGCTCAGACCATCTTGCAACAGACCTCATCTCCCCATAATCAGCAGCCACTATTTCTTGTCTCATCCTCTTGAACTTCAAGGCTCTGGCTGGATCTCTGCCTTTACCAAAATCAGGGGCAGAGACTTTAGCTTGGGGATTTTTGGCCAACTCTTCTATTCTTAAGAGTTCTTCCCTTAGTGCATGAGTGGTCCAGCCTGCAAACTGTTTCTTGTTTGCTTTGTAAGGCATGGTTGCCAAGATCTGTTCCAGAAGGGATTCCCTAACCTCCTTTTCCATGTCACTACAGAGAGGCATGGCAGACATGGAATTGCTCAGGGTCTTAGCAAAATCTTCAATCCTTCTCAATTTGCTAAGTTCTGCTGAATGGATGCCCTGAGCAGTCCTGTCATCCTTCCCTTTGCATTTCTTTTTTATGATTGCATCTGTCTGTTCAGCCTTATATTTTAGATATGTGTCCATGTTTAAGGGAACAGGGAAATGTGGAAGAGAAGGGAAGGATCTATCAGATGGTTTTTCAGTATTATAGAAGGGTTGCATTTCCCCCTTGAGTAGATCAAGTTCAAGGGGACACTGAACAGCCAATGGTGTAATGGTTGGTGGTGGTCTATGGGATCTGAGTTGTGATGTGTGTGGTGAAAATGATGAGAGTGGAATGGCTGATATAGGTGTGGATTGTGTGGTTGAGGTGGTGTGTGGTGATGTATGTATGTTTTCATCCTGTACAACAAAGGTTGATTTCCTCTTCCTTTTGTACAAGATTTTTGGTGATGGTGGTGTGGAAGCAGTGGTTGTGTCAACATCTGTTGGCACCTTAGTGGGACCAGCAGATGTTTGGGATTTGAGTGGTGATGTGATTGTAGGTTCAGATATGGGTTTGGCGGTTGTAGGTTCAGGTGTTGTGGTTTTATCAGTGGTTTGGGTGGCAGCAGTGGTTTTGTCAGCAGTGGCTTTATCAACAGAGGTTTTAGCAGCAGTGGTTTTCAGTTTAGATGGTGGTTGTCTGACATGTTTAGCAGGCATCTTCTTCCTTTTTGAGGATCCCACATCTTCAACTTCCTGCTGTTGTTCCCTTTTTAGTTGTACCAACAACTCTGCTTTGGCTTCCAAGGTGTCAGCCCTCTTTTGTTTGTCTTCAGCAGCCTTTTCAGCTTCTTCATTTGCAGAGTTGTCTACTGCTTTATCTTTGCTGGTTTGTTGTTGTTGTGGTGCAGTTTGAGTTTGTTGTTGCTGTTGTGGTGCTGTTTGAGTAGACCCTGGTATGTTGGCAGACTTTGATTTACCATTTTGAGAAGGTGGACAACCAAAGGGATCTAGCTTTGGCAACCTATCTCTGCCACTCTCCCCCTTTTTGGCATCATCAGCTGTGAATGCATCATCATCTTCATCCCTGAGAATGGTGGTAGGGGCAGAGCCAGTGGTCTTCAGCAGATGGTCTTTGATGGCTTGAATGTCTGCATGAGTATCTTTGTACCTTGCATCTACCATGTTTCTGATCTCAGCCATGTAGGTTTCATGATTCTGATCTGCTAGTTTTCTGTGAGCTATGATGATGGGGAAACAGATTTCCATAGCTCACTAGCAATATCAGATGTGGATGGTTGACTCTTGAAAAGAGTTGCCAAGGATTCCAAGATTAGCTTGACATCAGATTTGATATCAGCAACAGAGGTTTCAATGGTTTGAACTCTAGCCGTCAATTCTTGGTATTTTAATCCATCACCTAAGTTAATAGGATCATCTGAATTCCTACCAGTGGTAGTTTTAACTGATTCAGTCTTAGGAGGTGAATCCAAAGGATGAGAACCAGATGCCCCTTTGTCTTGGTTCTGGGGACTTCCAACTGATTTTGGGGACACTATAGTGGCCTCATCAGTTGTTTCCTTCAAGGGAGTCTTAGCTATGTAACCACTGTCCTGGTGTGAGACAATGGTCTCTACATCAGTAGTGGTTGCTCCACTTGAAAACTCTCCTAGAGTTGCATTGAACTCTAGGGGTGTAACCTCCTCATCTGTTTGTGGGATGGCTGATTGAATTTCCTCAGTCCCAGTCACTTGTGGAGGTATACTCTCATTGACAGGTGAAAGAGAGGAACTGGGATTTTCCTGAGTTTTGTCAATAGCCTCAAACAGAGGTTGCATGGTCTGTGGAACATGTGATGGTGAAGGTGGAGGAGTGAAAAGAGAATTAGCCCTGGGAGAGGGGCTTGTGAACATTTGGCCAAGTGACTCAAATGTATCATGATGTGGTTCCCCTTGGCTTACAACATGATCCTTTTGGAAGGATGCATGAGGAGTTTGGTCAGGTTGAGATATTTCCAACTGTTGTGAGGAAGTAACAACAGTGGTTTATAGTTGCTTTTGTGTTGCAACAGAGTTATCTTCTGGTATCTCATCTTCCAGAAGTCTCTTTTGTGGTGGAGTGGTGGTTTTTGTAGATGGACGTTTCCTTTTGGAAATGGCTGGTGTGGGTTTCACAGCACTGGATGTAGTGCCATGATCACCAGGAGCAGTGGGCTCAACAACAGAGGTTTGGACAACAGTTGTTGTCTTAGTCCTCTTTGTTTGTGTTTTTGAAACCTTTGACACTTTTGATGCCTTTTCTTGGGTGTTTGCACCCAGCATTCTAGTAAAAGTTTCATCAGTTAGACTCTTCATTTGCATAGACTCACCCTTTTTGAAAACTCTTTCTGGTAAAATCTTTTGTAGAATTACACTTAAGATTCTTGGGTAAATTAGAAAAGCATTGTTTGACCCAGACTTTATGGCTTTCACATTTGACACTAAATCCATAAACTGTCCCTGGGATAGATTGAAGTCAGGATCTGACAACATAGCATAGCCCAAGTACTGAATCCTTAACGGGATTTCATTAAAGGAGGTGGACTTAGCGGAGACACAGAGAAGGAGGGTATGGAAGAAAAATTTCATGACTGGTGGGAAAAACTTTTTGAAAAGTGTTGACCCAGTCATCTGAGCATCATACCCCCTTTCCTGAAACTCTGTGTGAAGCTCTGTTTTAGGGAAAGAGTCTTTACCTGACAGGTCATAAAGTGAGAAGGTTGTGGATATCAGTTGAGGGGTAATGACAATACTTGTTTCACCAATTTTTGAGATAATGGAAGTAGGCTTTTTGTCTTGAAGCAAGAACTCAGCATTCAACCAGAATTCTTGGAGAGTATCAAGATAGATGGGGGCGTCAGCGGTTAAGATTGTCAGGTATTTGGATTTTAGAATGATGTCGATGGTGGAATGAAATGGAGTATTTTCATCTGTTTTAACCAGATATGGAAGGTAATTGTGGGTGGCTTTAGCTTGAAGATCCATTGTAATGGATTCCGAAGTTGAGAATGAATGAAATTTGATTGAGGGTTTGAGAATGAAGAAGGCGGTTTTAGTATTTTGAATACAATGAGACAGTGTAACGACTGTTGTGATAAAACAGGGTTTTTATAGGCTCTGGTGAAACCGCTAATGTGGCCAAAATTCTGCTTGTAAGAGCAGACGTGGCAAACAACTGATGGTTAGAAACATCTGGTGGGGAACAGCTGTTTTTGGCAAACAGCTGATGCAAACAACTGATGCAAACAGCAGTTTTTTTTATTATCATTATTATAAATATATATATATAGATATGGATAATAAAACAGTTGTTTTATCTGATCAGAGGTTTGAAACTGATTTTTCAACCAACAGTGGATAAAATGAATGAAACAGTGGTTGTTTTATCTGAACAGAAGTTTGAAACAAATTTTTCAACCAACAGTGGATAAAATGGATGAAACAGTGGTTGTTTTATCTGAACAGAAGTTTGAAACAGATTTTTCAACCAAAAAGCTATTTTTAAGGATGAATTTTGATTTTCTGAAAATATTTTAATGCTTTTATTAAAAAACATTTTGTTGTTTAATCCATGTTTAGCATACCAATTCTAGAAATCAGATTTGTAAAGGTAGATGTGTCTAAAGCTTTTGTCAACACATCTGCCAACTGATCCTCTGTTGGAACATGGTGCAGAGAAATCAAACCTTTTTCATAGTAATCTCTGACAAAATGATGTCTGATGTCAATGTGTTTGGTAGTGGAGTGAGAGACTGGATTTTTGATGATATTTTCAGCAGCTTGACTATCTAACATGAGTGGAGTCTGTAATGCAGTTATCCCAAAATCCAGCAATTGATTTTGAAGCCACATGAGTTGGGCTGTACAGCTTGCAGCAGCAATGTATTCAGCCTCAGCTGTTGAGGTGGAAACAACTACCTGCTTTTTGCTTTGCCAAGAGACTAAGGCATTCCCTAGAAATTGGCACCCTCCTGATGTGGATTTTCTAGTGGTGTGACAGCCAGCAAAATCACTATCTGAATAACCTGAAAGCTCAATGTTTCCATTAGCAGGGTACCAGATACCAAGTGTGGGAGCACCTTTTAGGTATCTGAATATCCTTTTCACAGCAATAAGGTTTGACTTTCTAGGTGAAGCATGGGATCTTCCACAGACACAAGTGGCAAACATAATGTCTGGCCTAGATGCAGTTAGGTACAATAAAGACCCAATCATGCATCTATAATGTGTTTGATCAACCAGTTCATCCTTGTCATCAATAGTGAGTAGCTTGACTGTACTCATGGGTGTACTACATGGCTTGCAGTCATTCATCTCAAATGTAGTTAGCAAATTCTTTACATATTTATTTTGATGGATGAATGTGCCATTTTGCAGTTGTTTCACTTGCAGACCAAGGAAACACTGAAGTTCACCCATGGCACTCATTTCAAACTCTGCTGTCATGAGTTTCCTGAACTCTTCACACATTTTGTTACATGTGGATCCAAAAATGATGTCATCCACATATATTTGAACAATCATTAAGTCTTTCCCTTTCCATTTTAAAAATAAGGTTTTATCAATTTTACCTCTTGTGAAGCCAATGGATAAGAGAAAAGTGGAAAGAGTTTCATACCAGGCCCTTGGTGCTTGTTTGAATCCATACAAAGCTTTGTTAAGCTTGTAGACATGATCAGGATGGAATGTGTCTTCAAAACCAGGTGGTTGACATACATAGACTTCCTCCTGAATTTTGCCATAAAGGAAGGCACATTTGATATCCATCTGATACACCTTGATGTTGTGGTTGACAGCAAAGGCTAGAAAGAGTCTGATGGCTTCTAACCTTGCTACAGGAGCAAAGGTTTCATCATAGTCTATTCCTTCTTCTTGTCTGAAGCCTTAAACCACAAGCCTGGCTTTAATCTTGACAACAATACCCCTTTCATCAGTTTTGTTTTTGAAGACCCACTTTGTACCTATTGGACAAACATCCTTAGGCAGTGGTACAAGTTCCCATACTTGTTGTCTTTTGAACCGAAGGAGCTCTTCTCGCATAGTTTCTACCCAACTATTGTCTTTCAGTGCCTCTTGGTACTTGACAGGTTGTGTGAGAGATAGGAACCCTGCAAAAAGACAGATATTGGAGGATTGGCTTCTTGTGAGCACACCCTCTCTGATGTTGCCAATGATCTGGTCTGGTGGATGAGCTCTTAGGTAGATAAGATCTCCCTGATATGGTATGATGGCATTTTGAGGTGAAGGACAGAGGTTTGGTGACTCTGTTGATGTAACATCTGTTTGCACTTCTGTAGTGCCATCAGATGTTTGGAATGGAAGTGGGGGAATGGGTCCAAGTGGTGTAAAACTGGACTGACTTTTGTCAACAGATGATTAACTTTTGTCAACAGATGATTGTTCAGTAGTTGTGAGAGGTGAAGCAGTGGTTTGAGGGTGAGACTGGCCAACAGTGATTGACTCAGCTGTGGCAGAGTTTTGACAATTGTTTTGAATAGCTGCTCCCTCTGATGCAGAATAGATTTTATAGTGACTGGGGATCACAACATCTGTTCTGTAATCTTGTTGTGGAGACTGTGGAATACCTGCATTGTTAGTTTTAACAGTGATATCTTCAAATTTGAATTTATCTAAATCAAATAGTTCAGCAGGATTTGCTGGGATTTTTAGGGATGAAAGTTCATTGAACTTTACATTCAGAGTTTCTTCTATTGTCTTGGTCTTTGTGTTAAACACTTTATAAGCCTTGGCAATAGAAGAATATCCCAGAAAATAGCCACAATCTACTTTGGCTGCAAACTTTGAGATGGAATCTTTGAGATTTAAAATGAAACATGGGCAGCCAAAGATTTTGAAAAATGAAATTAATGGTTTGATTTTGAACAAAATTTCATAAGAAGTTTTTTGATGTCTAGGGTTGATCAAAACTCTGTTTTGAACATAGCAAGCAGTGTTTACAGCTTCTGCCCAGAAGGACAATGGCAAACCAGAATCTGCTAGCATGGTTCTTGCAGCTTCTATAAGAGTTCTATTTTTCCTTTCAACCACCCCATTTTGCTCTGGTGTTCTTGGGATGCTGTACTGCCTCACAATCCCTTTTGACACACAGAAATCATCCAACTCCTTATTTTTAAACTCTGTTCCATTGTCACTCCTGAAGACTTTTACTGGCAAGTTGTAACACCCCAACCAATGGCGGAAACATCGGGATGTCACGTAGTGATGATTGTTCAGTAGCTCATGGTGAATAATAAATTTCATTAAATGATTTAAATAAATTACATACAATTGTTCTACAAGAATTCGTACATCAAATTGAATAAAACTATGCACATATCTTCAAGCAAATCTTCAAGCAAGTAGAACCTGAAACATGTTAAGTTGAAAATATTTTGGGTCAACAAAAGTTGGTGAGAATTACATAGGTTTTGATAATCGAATGAAATTGTTGTGCAATTCATGTGTCATGGCAATCTAGTCCATATGTGAAAACATACTAGAAGTAAATCGAGTGCATAATCAACCATTGTGACTGTTGTATTGTGGTACATCCCATACGCTCATGGTTCACTCGTTTATATTGCAGTAACAAACACCCACGCAACCTTTGTAGGAGGTACGTATCCGGGTGGGATTGTCAGTCCAATAGATCTATCAATGTATACCGTTTGGCTGATGAATGTTTATGCTAGAATTGTGCTTACCCTAGTCATGTTCAAGACATAATGCAACATAGAAATACACATAGACATATTGATGATTGAATTGAATAAATAATGTTGTAACATGTTTCACCCCAAAAATGGTGATAAATAGAAAAGGGGCTATGTAAAACTCACCTTAGCAAAATGTTATGTCTCGTAAAAAAAATAGAATAATGTGTTGTGAATGTATGCGAGGCGAATCCCAAAGACTCAACAACGTAGCTAGTCCAAATTGAAGAAAACGAAAAAGAAAGAATATCAAGCTTCCAATTCGCCAATTACAAGAGCTTATAATCAAAGCTTCAATTGTAGAAGTAATAGACTATAGAAGAAAGGTATGAGGGAAAGTTTAATCGGATTGAAACAATCGATTTAGAGGTGCAAAGTATAATGGGTCATAGGTGGGTTTTTATACTAGTTTTGGAGTCAATTAGCCATTAAAATTGGTCAACACCATAAAGTAAGGTTTTATGAAGAATTGACTATTTGACTAAGACTTTGACTGTTTGACTAAGACTTTGACTAGGACTTTGACTATTTGACTAAAGACTTTTTTTTAAAAAAAAAAAAATCTTGTATGTGAAAAAAAAAAGAATTTAGAATCATATTATTATTATTATTTATATACATTTATGTACGTATATAAGTTGTGAGTTAGGATAAATAAATACTTAGGCACATTTGTATAATATTAATGATAAAGGTGTAATAAAAAAAAATATATATATATATATAAGGGCTTTTTATGTATTAAAATTTTGGGGAAATTTTGCGATGTTACAGTCTCCCCTACTTTTAGGAACTTCGTCCCGAAGTTACAAGAAAAACACCAGGTATACAATTGGTCGACTACCGAAAACCTTAATAAAATTTCTCACTACCTTAACGTACCTGTAAATTCATGATTACGTTCCAGACCGTAATTATCAATTTACCTTACATTAGGGTTTTGCGTCCTTTTATGACTCTACCGATTGTTGAGCAGGTTCGATAGTCTCCACCAGTCGTTGAGCAGGTTGTAGGGCCTCTCCCGACTGTTGGAAAGACATGATGACCTCTACCAATCGTTGAGTAGGTTGTTTGGTAGTCAACTAATTGTTGTACAAGTAAGCAAGTATGATTATAGATATAGCAATTAGTTCACATTCAAACAAGCATGCACTCAGATGTTATGATAATACTTGAATTTATTACGTGAATCAAAAAGTGTCAATACATAGAATTAAAAAGTAGACATCATTCAAATGGTGGGGTTTGCTGTTAAGTAGCTGGAGGGTCTTGATCTCGATTTAGTTTAGGGCATCGGTTACGGAAATGATTTGGGTTTCCACATTCATAGCATTGACCATAGTTGTATTTACCAGGACGATTAAGATTAGCAACCTGAGCAGGGTTGGTTGGTTGGTTGGTGTTAGGGTTTGGGGACTCACGACATGTGTTGACCAGATGGCCATACCTACCACAATTGGTGCACAGGCGACACACTGAAGCAGTGGGGGTGATGTCGTTTGCATGTGTTACACAATGGAAAGTTTCTTGTATAGGGTTTCTTGTTAGAAGCTTGTGTAGTGAGGTTTACATTAGGATCCCTAGTCTTGCGCTTCTGGTTCTCGGTAGTTACCGCGGCCACAATACTTGTTTTCTTGCCTAAGGTGTGACACCCTAGGAAAATCCCACATCGGCCGTGGCCAGGAGAGATCCTTGGTTCATAAGTAATGTCTTACCTCTTAAATCACCAACGCGTTTTGGGGCTTAATGTTAGTGGATGAGAGGAGAACTCCACAGTTAAGCGTGCTCAGGTGGGAGAAATTCCAGGATGGGTGACCTCCTGGGAAGTCTCCAGTTGGGCACCCAAAAACAAATCCGTGAGCTCTGGATGGGCAAAGCGGACAATATTGGGCGCTGTTGTCTTTGCACTCAAGATTTGGAGACATTATCTGTATGGGACCAAATGTGTGGTGTTCACGGACCATCCTGGCAAGGCGAATGTTGTGGCTGACGCACTTAGTCGTAAAGAGCGTGTCAAACTCCAATGTGCGAGAGTTCGTACTGATCTTCAAGATCGCATTCTCCAGGCCCAACACACATCAGTCACCCAAGGTAACATGTACGATGAAATGTCTTGTGGTGCTGAAACACAACTTGAAACCAAACCCGATGGTCTCCTTTATTTCCTTAACCGACTGTGGATTCCCGACCGTGATGATCTTCATACTTTTCTCATGAACGAGGCTCATAAGTCTCGTTACTCTATACATCCTGGAGCTGACAAGATGTACCAAGATCTTCGTTATTCTTACTGGTGGCCTGGTATGAAGAAAGACATTACCCTATTCGTTGCAAAATGCCTCACTTGTTCCAAGGTTAAGGCTGAACATCAACGACCATCTGGTATGCTTGAACAACCAGAGATTCCTGTCTGGAAATGGGAGAGCATAGCTATGGATTTCATCACCAAACTTCCTCGCACACCCAAAGGCTTTGACAGTATTTGGGTAATCGTCGATCGTTTAACCAAGTCAGCTCACTTTCTACCTATTCGCGAGAAGTATTCGGTGGAAAAGTTGGCAAAGATGTACGTAAGTGAAATCGTATGTCGTCACGGTATACCTTTGGACATTATTTCTGATCGCGACGGTCGTTTCACCTCTCACTTTTGGGGATCTCTACAAGATGCTTTGGGTACCAAGTTGAACCTGAGCACTGCTTATCACCCTCAAACGGATGGTCAGACTGAACGAACCATCCAGACACTTGAGGACATGCTCAGGGCATGTGTCATCGATTTTGGTGGCGCATGGGATTCTCATCTTCCTTTGGTTGAGTTTTCATACAACAACAGTTATCACGCCAGCATTAACATGGCTCCTTTTGAGGCACTCTATGGTCGGAAATGTCGTTCACCTGTCTGTTGGACTGAGGTTGGTGAAGCTCGTATTACTGGACCTGAACTAATCCAGGAAACCACAGACAAAATCCAGCTTATTCAGGATAATCTTCTCAAGGCTAGAAGTCGCCAAAAGAGTTATGCTGATAAACGTCGTAAACCCTTGGAATTTCAAGTTGGGGACCTTGTGCTACTTAAGGTATCCCCTTGGAAAGGAGTTATTCGTTTCGGTAGAAAGGGAAAACTAGCTCCTCGTTACGTAGGCCCCTTCAAAATTCTTGACAGAGTTGGAAAAGTGGCTTACAAGCTTGATCTTCCACCTGAGCTAAGCAATGTACATCCGACCTTCCATGTTTCGAATCTCAAGAAATGCTTAGCAGATGAGAACCTTCATGTTCCTCTTGAGGATGTGCAAATCGATGAAAGCATGCACATTATCGAAAAACCCGTCGAGATTGTTGACACTGGAGTCAAGAAACTCAAGCGCAGTCGTATTCCGATCGTTAAGGTTCTTTGGGAATCTAAACGAGGCCCAGAATTCACTTGGGAACGTAAAGACCCGATGAAGTCGAAGTATCCACATCTTTTTCCACCAGACTCTCCAACTCCAACTTCGGGACGAAGTTCCTAAAAGTAGGGGAGACTGTAACATTACGCATTTAATACTTGTACGTTACACGCTCATCTATAATAAAACGTCAAGTTTTCATTTTTATATTCGCATTTATTTATTTTTGTCGCATTTGTGGAACCCTAATATTATATATATATATTATAATATATGTGTGTGGAATGTTAAAATGTCAAAAAATAACAAAACTGCTCTGGCCGGGGTTCGAACCCGCGCCAAAGCTATAGCAACACACACACACAACCATCTGGGCTGGGCCATTTTATTTGAAATAACCCGGTCACACCTTATATTTATATACACTTTAAAAACCCCCACAGTTGACAAGGAAAGTCAACTGTGGGATAGCTTGATGATCAATCCAACGATTTAACTCGTAATTGACCTATCTTTGGTAAATTAGGGTGATAACCGGCCCAATACAACACGATTACACGTCATTAACACCAAATCGTTGACCAATTTAATCAATTAAACGCGTATGTATTCAATCGAAGGTCAAACCTTCCAATTAACCTTAACCCTAATCCTCAGTATAAATAGATGCATTCCGAAGCTTAACAACTCGCTCACAACTCTCTCTCAACCTCCAATTCCCTCTGATTCACACTAATTATCATTATATTGCTCGTTGTTTGACTTTTGCCTTGACCCGGCGTCTAACATCAATTCAACACTGTGAGTCCTCGTTTTTTTGTGGGTTTATTCATCGGCAATCAAGCAACAATAGCCCTAACATTAATCGGGCTAAGGTTGTCTGAATCGTTCAATTGAAAATTCTAGGGTTCGTAATTTTATTTTGGGGATAAACTTGATTTCGCGTCGTGTATATTATTAATTTGAAACCAGAAACATCACAACCACCGGCCTAGGCCAAGTGGTTGTGACCGTGGTCCTCCACAGTGGTCACCCGGGTTCGAGTCCCGGCACTGACCTTTCTTTTGTTCTTTTCTTTTCTTTTTTTTAACAAACATATATATATATATATATTAAATCCTTTTAACCTTTTAAATTCTTTTTAAAATATCAAAACTATTTTATAAATTCTAAAAAAATTATAATTGTTTAAACTGATATAAAAGTTTTATTTGTAATTTTTATTTTTCAGAAATTCATTTATTTAATATTTATAATAATTAAATCATTTTTATACTATTATATTTATAAAAATCCATTTATATATCAAAACAATTTTATTAAATTCTCCAAAAATTATCCTGACTTTTTATAAAGATAAACTTTACTGAAATAATTTTTAATTCAGTAAAATCATTTATTTTATATTTTTAAACAATTTTTGTTAGATTTAATCATAATTAATTCATAATAAATCCAATTTTCATCATTTTTGCACCAAAATTTTATACAAATTATTTTTAATCATTTAGAACAGAAATATGATTTTTAAAATAAGAATTCTTTAATTTTAGTATTTTTGAATATTAAAGTTAATAATTGGCTATTTATAAATAAATAGATTTAAAAATCTATTTTAAATGAAATAATTTTATAAAAATTATTTTATTGCTTCAAACACTTTAATGTGCACATTCAAAATTCAAATTTTATAAAAAGACTATCTTTCATTAATTATCCAATTTTCCTTTATTAATTAAGCATTTTAATTTAAATTTCAACAATTGATTATCCCCAAATCGAAACCCTAGGATACACTTGTAAGTTAATTAGACTTAGACTTATTATATATTACCTTATTATAGGGTGATATTTGGAATCACTTGGGGCAACACAATTATTTCATATTTTCAACAAGTTTAACATTTGCTAAGGTGAGTTTTACATAGCCCCTTTTATTTATCACCATTTTTGGAGTGAAACATGTTATAACATTATCATTGCAATTCAATCATCAATGTGTCTATGTGTTTTCTATGTTGCATTATGTCTTGAGCATGATTAGAGTAAGCACCATTCTAGCATAATCATTAACATTGATCAGCCGACGGTATACATTGATAGATCTATTGGACTGACAATCCCACCCGGATACGTGCCTCCTACAAAGGTTACGTGGGTGTTTGTTATCGCATAACATATTCATTGGGACCATAAGTGTATGGTATGTATCATTTTATAACAGTCAGCAGGGTTGATTATGCACTCGATTTATTTCTAATATGTTCTCACATATGGGCTAGATTAACATGACACATGAATTGCACAACATTTTATTCATTTTATCATCAAAAACCTATGTAATTCTCACCAACTTATGTTGACCCAAAATACTTTCAAAATTAACATGTTTCAGGTAACAATGAAGCTGAGGCTTGAGTTAGCATGAGGATTTTTCTTGAAGTTTATTTGAAGTATTGAAGTTGCTATTTGTTATTATGTATTTGAATTCTTAGACATTATTTCACATTTTGGATATTATGTTTGAATAAATTATTTAAAATTTATATTATACCATGTGCTACTGGAAACAATCATCAATACGTGGCACCCCGATGTTTCCGCCATCGGTTGGGGTGTTACATAAGGTCCTGTTCTTTTCGTGATTTCCAATGCCATTTCCATGGCAGTTCCCATTCATTTGGATGACTTGAGCCAACAAGTTAGAAACCAGAGTTGTGATTTGTTGTGCCATTTGTTGGGAAATAATCGCAGCCAGTTGGGCATCAACACCTTTGTTGTTTTTTTGTTGTTGTTGTTACTTTCCTCTTGGTTTCCACCACTGTTATTGCGAGTGCTGCGACGTGGAGACATGATCTGTAAGGGACACAATGAAGGTTCAATGTGGCATGAAATGAATGAGGTGATATAAGAAATGTAATCATTTATTCATTAATTAAAACGAATAAACGAAAACGTTGACTTATCAAAGATTCCAGATTTTAATAACATATGAAGACATGCTTTAGCCTATAAGTGAACACTCATCCCGAGAATTCCCAGGTAGGCATCCGGGTCCCTCGTCTGATTGGGATATATGCGCAATGCCAGCCTAGACAGAAGACTCAGAATACAGGCGTTCACCCTTCCAGATTGCACGTGTTCGTTATTAAAATCTAGAACTTCTACGAGATCTCAAGGGGGTTCAGGTTAAACCTGAGGATTTTATCCTATTAGTCTAAGAGTAGATTCACTGATGGAAAGCAGCCTTCTTGTAAGGATGAAAGTAGGGATAAGAAGTAGGAGGGAGATAGAGAATAGCAAGTAAAAGAAGCATGTACTGGTTAAATCCTATGGTTATAGACTAGATTATTTTTCTAATAACCTAATTCCCTATAACCATGGCTCTGATACCAATCTGTAACACCCCAACCAATGGCGGCAACATCGGGATGTCACGTAGTGATGATTGTTCAGTAGCTCATGGTGAATAATAAATTTCATTAAATGATTTAAATAAATTACATACAATTGTTCTACAAGAATTCGTACATCAAATTGAATAAAACTATGCACATATCTTCAAGCAAATCTTCAAGCAAGTAGAACCTGAAACATGTTAAGTTGAAAATATTTTGGGTCAACAAAAGTTGGTGAGAATTACATAGGTTTTGATAATCGAATGAAATTGTTGTGCAATTCATGTGTCATGGCAATCTAGTCCATATGTGAAAACATACTAGAAGTAAATCGAGTGCATAATCAACCATTGTGACTGTTGTATTGTGGTACATCCCATACGCTCATGGTTCACTCGTTTATATTGCAGTAACAAACACCCACGCAATCTTTGTAGGAGGTACGTATCCGGGTGGGATTGTCAGTCCAATAGATCTATCAATGTATACCGTTTGGCTGATGAATGTTTATGCTACAATTGTGCTTACCCTAGTCATGTTCAAGACATAATGCAACATAGAAATACACATAGACACATTGATGATTGAATTGCATAAATAATGTTGTAACATGTTTCACCCCAAAAGTGGTGATAAATAGAAAAGGGGCTATGTAAAACTCACCTTAGCAAAATGTTATGTCTCGTAAAAAAAAATAGAATAATGTGTTGTGAATGTATGCGAGGCGAATCCCAAAGACTCAACAACGTAGCTAGTCCAAATTGAAGAAAACGAAAAAGAAAGAATATCAAGCTTCCAATTCGCCAATTACAAGAGCTTATAATCAAAGCTTCAATTGTAGAAGTAATAGACTATAGAAGAAAGGTATGAGGGAAAGTTTAATCGGATTGAAACAATCGATTTAGAGGTGCAAAGTATAATGGGTCATAGGTGGGTTTTTATACTAGTTTTGGAGTCAATTAGCCATTAAAATTGGTCAACACCATAAAGTAAGGTTTTATGAAGAATTGACTATTTGACTAAGACTTTGACTGTTTGACTAAGACTTTGACTAGGACTTTGACTATTTGACTCGAGACTTTTAAAAAAAAAAATCTTGTATGTGAAAAAAAAAAAAGAATTTAGAATCATATTATTATTATTATTTATATACATTTATGTACGTATATAAGTTGTGAGTTAGGATAAATAAAGACTTAGGCACATTTGTATAATATTAATGATAAAGGTGTAATAAAAAAATATATATATATAAGGGCTTTTTATGTATTAAAATTTTGGGGAAATTTTGCGATGTTACACAAGTCATATTGTTTTTCAACTTTGGTGACAAAGTCCTTCAATATACCTGCAGTCTCATCCTTAGAATGTAAAAAGTAAGTCCATGTAAACCTAGAAAAATCATCAACTATGACAAGACAAAATCTTTTTCTTCGTAGACTCATGATTTTAACAGGGCCAAACAAGTTCATGTGCAACAATTGTAGACATTGACTGGTTTTGGACTCATCAATGGATTTGTAAGAGCTTTTATGTTGTTTCCCTTTTAAACATGAAACACAATGCTCATCACATTTGAATTCTTTTGATGGTAAGCCTCTGACAAGACTTTATTTAGAGAGTGTGTTGATAGTGTTAAGGTTGGTATGACCCAGTCTCCTATGCCACAATTCTGTCTCCTTTGTGGAGGCAGCAGAAAACAAACAAACATTTGCCATAGGATTGTCCTTTAACATATCAACAACATACACATTGCCACTTCTATGAGCAACAAGTTGTGCTTTGCTCTCAGCAATGATGGTATCAATCTTTTTCACCACATATGGCCCAATAATCTTGCAAGTTTTCTTTGTGAAGAATGAGCCATAACCTTTGTCACTCATTTTTGAAACACTCAGAAGATTAAACTTGAGATTATCAATAAGATTGACATTTTCAAACTTGAGTTTCCCAGCTTGTACAGTCCCTGACCCCAACACTTTACCTTTTGAATCATTACCAAAGGATATATCACCCCCTCCATGAGCTAAGAAGTCCAGAAGAAGGGCTCTACATCCTGTCATGTGCCTGGAGCCTCCACTATCTACATACCAAAGACTATCTAAACAAGCAGAAGCTCCCTGCACAGCAGTAATGGATTAGTTTTGGTGAGTGTCCAAAGCCAAGTTGGCTTTGGATGGGTCCTCAGACTTTTCAGACTCAAGCTTTGGAAGATGATCAGTGGTTTGAACTAATTTTTGAATCAAGTTCAACAACTGCTGCTGACCATTTGCCAGTGCTTGAATGTCAACACTTGGGGCAATAGTTGTTTGATCACTTCCAGACAGATGATAATACCCATAGGGATTTCTGTTCACTCTTGGTTTAGAGGGTCTTTTTGGCTCCTCATAAACATGTGACAGACTATGACATGGTGGTTGTCCATATCCTCTTGGGTACTTGCTTGTGGGTGGAGCATCTATTACTTGGACATCCCTAGGAGCATATGTTTCAAGACTTTTAGTAACAGATGTTTGGACAGGAGTGAAGGTCTATTTGGGCTTTCCTTTTGAAGTACTTACCCCAGGATTTGCAAGAGTTTTACCTTTGTACTCTTGTATTTTCACATCAAAATTTTTAAGATACAAGCACTCTTTGGTTTTGTGCTTCTTTTTCCCACATATTGAACATGTGGCTTTGGAATCACATACACTTGTTCCTTTGTTAATGTCATATGCTTTTAGAAGAAAACAGTTTTTAGTGACATGATTCTTCTTTTCACAGAAATCACAGAACAAGTGGACAATCTTTTCTTTCTTCTTCCCTTTTTCAGCCTTCTTTTCAGCAGATGTTTGAGCATCTGCTGGAAGGTTTTTCAAGGGAATGATTTTTGCCTGAGGAGCTGTCTTTCCTTCAGGTGTTTTAAAATTGACAGGTTTAAAATTCTCAAGAGTACCACACTCATCAGACCAAGTAGGTTTAAATTCATACTTTTCAAGTTCAGTGAATGATGAGGAACCTTCTGGTTTTTCAAGAACAATTTTCTTACCATTTGGTTCAGTGATTTTAATCTCTTGACCCTGCAAGTTTGTTGGTACTATCTCAACAGACTTTTGATCCCTTTTGTCACTGTTTTCAAAAGCTGGAGCAGTGGTTTCAAAACCAAAACCAAACTTCACATGACTTTTGGTTTGTTTGTTGAGTAGCATCTCAAATCCTCTACATGATTCCACCCATTTCTGACATTCAACTTGGGTGGACTCAAGCTCACTTTTACAACTCTGATATTTTGTTATCATAGTTTGGAGCTGGTCTTTGGTTATGGTTGCTTCATGTTTTAAGCTGCTTATTTCAGATTCCTTTTCAGTTAAACTTGTTTTTAAATCTTTTGAAAGTTTCTCAAATTTAACTTCATCATCTAAAATTTTCTTTCTAAGGTTTTCATTCACCTCTTTGATGTTAGCAAATGCTATTACATATCTGTCAGAACATAAATCCTTAAGAATTTGAGGGGATACCTTAGCAGCAGCCATCGATGCACAATCACACTTGCACTCATAATCATCAGATGCACCCTAGGGATCTGAGAGATTTACAACATCTTCTTCAGGTTTTTCACCTGTAACAACTTCATCAACAACATCATCAGTCACAACGTTAGATTCAGTCACCACCTCCTCAGATTCAACCTCTTCTACCATAGCCATGAAACAAAAGTTTTCTGGTTCATTTTCAGCTTTGGCAACTAATGCAAAATTTTCATCTGTTAACTCATCTGGTAGACTGCTCCAATCAACAAAGCCTTGTGTAAAGAAGCTCTGTTGACTGGTCTCTGCAGGAGCAGAGGATGGAGCAACAGTCGTTTGCACAGGTGCTTGAGCAACAGGTGTTTGCACATAGTGGATCTGAGGAACAGTGGTTTGGACATACTGGACAGGAACAGTGTTTGAGGACTGTGCAAAATGAGCAGTGTTTTGCACATTTGGTCCAGGGGTATTATAGGAATTTTGATAAGTGTTGGTCTGAGGTCTTTGATTTGGATAGGTGATTATAGGTGTACCATGTTGACTCCTACATTCCCTAGCAAAATGACCAAGTCTATGACATTTATAACACTTTATCTTTGATTTATCCAACCCAACCATTGATCTGCCAGTTAACCCTAGAAACCTTCTCCCAGTTTTCTTGTAAAAATTGTTAGTTCTTACACTGAGAAGGGCTAAATTGGTGCATAATGTCCATTTCCTCCAAATCATCAGGGTCAAAGTATTTCAGGTCATCATACTCAAAGGATATGTTATCAGATGCCTGGATATCACCACCACTTGCTGTGAAAGCATAGTTTGGTGAATAAGAATCAGAGTTAAAACCTGAGTTAAAACCTGAAGTTATGTCAATGAAATGATCATAACTCTGATCCTTAGTATTTCCAGGCACCTCATCATGACCCAAAAGTGCTGTATTCCCAAATACATAATCATCAGACACTTTTCCAGAATCCTGGAGCTTCTTTTCTGGTTAAGCTCTCTCTCATAGGTCAAGAGCTTTCCATGAAGTTGGGTCAGTGATAGGTCCTTAAATCCAATTGAGTTTCTCATAACAATAGCAATAGTGTCCCATTTGTCTGGTAATGATCTTAAAAACCTATGGTTCAAAGTTGAATTGGGGTAAGTAAGACCAACCAGTTTTAGTTCACTAATAAGACAATTAAACCTCTCAAATTGTTGAGTTAATGACTCTCCCTTGACATGACTGAATGTTTCATATTGTTGGTTAAGTATTTCACGATTGTTTTCAATAACCTCTTCAGTCCCACCAAATTGTTCTTTCAGTGCATCCCACAACTCCTTTGCACTGTTACAGTGTAACAGTCCAGCATATATATCATTGGGTAGAGCCATGGCCACAATACTGAAGGCCTTAGCATCTAACTCAATTTTCAGAAAATCCTGGTTGGAGTAGTTTTCAAGTTTCTTTGGCTCCTGAACCTTGGGATCTTCAGTACTCGGCACCATCGGAACATGTGGTCTGAAGATAACCGACTTCCAACACCTAGTGTTCTGTTGAGCTAGAACATGGCTCATCCGACGTTGCCAGATATTGTATTCAGATCTGACAAGCATTGGTGGCTTGTTGTTCGTGCCAGTGTTATGTGGATCGTGATTGATTGAAGCCATTCTCTGATTTTTTAAAAAACAAAGTCTATTTAAAAACGGTTGAATCGAAATTAAACTATTACTCTGTTTTCAATCCAACAGACAAACGATATCAATAATTGTGAGTTGATCTGTTTATATTAAATTGATTGGTTAGATCGAATTTAATTGACCAATCTCTGATTCCAATTGTTGGGTCTGCTGACCTGGAGAAGAACAGATGATTGAAAAGCCAAAATATGCTAACAGTTGATTCCACAAATAAACAGTCTTTACAACATATTCTTCCCAAAAGACTGCTGACCCTAACAACTGTTCCATCCAAACAACTGCTGATACAACTGCTGATACAAAGGACTGATAGAGAACAACTGCTGATCAAGTACTGAAGACTAAAGGTCTGTTGGAGTCAACAACACTTTGACTCTAACAGATGTTGCAAGACCATCAGAGTTTTCCCTTAACAGTAGTTTACCTTACAGTGTTTTGTAATGTAACAGTAGATTGTATAGGGCAGATGTTTTATGTTGTTATTCTGTTAGAGGTCACTATCTTAGGTGACGTCAGCACATGTCACCAGTGGTTTAGGTTTGTCTATAAATAGAACAGTGCTTGTACTGTTCTATTAGATCACACACAAACATTCTCTCAGACAAACAATCACTGTGTGATCAGGCTGAGGGGGAGTATTTGTACTGATTGTAATCGTTCAATAAATGAAAGCATTTGATCATTGATAACAATTATTCCCATTGTTTTGATTATAGTTTATTATTCCGCTGCACTTTCCATATATACTTACATCATTCATTTCTCATCTTATTCTAAATACATCAAAACAATCAAACTCAGATCCTAACAAGTCAAGATATCCCCGTTACTACATAAGAGGTATGTCGGCTTTTGTCCATGATAAGGAACTCCAGCCTGGTGATGAAATGCATTTCCTGTTTTTCCAGAATCAAGGTGTGTTCAAGCTTTCTCATGTTGTTAAGGGTAATGGGAATTAGTGGGGTTATTGGTGGTTGTTTTTTGGTATATTGATAATATTTTTGGTGGGTAAGTTTTGAACATAATTGATGGTTGGTGATGGTAACACGGTTGCTTTAGTTGTTGACATTGTTTAGGTTTGATAAAAACTTTAGGTGGGTAACTTTTGGACATGTTTAATCATTTGTAATCACATTGTTTTGCACGTTTACTACTAATGTAGTCATTCGTGAATTTTTGGTTGTTTTGTGTTTACAATTACTATTATTTTAGGTTATCTTTATTAGTAAAAAAAAGACTATATTTTGCATTTTATGTTACAAACTTACTTATATCTTTGAATGTTATTTGTTGGTTTATGTCAATAATTAATGTTTAATAAAAAAAATTACCAACCAATTAATAGTCAATTTTTGGTAAATTGAAAAACTTTAATACTATGAAATAAAGAATAAAGGTTTGACTTTTTTTAAATAATAAAGTTTTGAATTTGACTCAATTTTTGGTAAATTGAAACACAATAAGATTAAACGGTTTTCATTTTAAAAATTCAAAACATATTCGTTTTTTTTTAGTTTTGGCAACCTTTGACTTTTTATTAAATGTAATTGTTGTAGATTGTTTTTCATTTAACTCAAAATTCCATTATTAGTAAAAATCAACCAAATTTAACAATTACATTTAAGGTAAATTTCGTATAGTTAAACAATTCGTTTTTTACCCAAGCATAAAACAAACACTTAACAATTCTTTCATCCAAATATAACAAACATGCAAATTAAATTTGGTAGATTTAAGTTTTAAAAAGAAACAATTAAACAATTCTTTGGTAAATTTGAAACATTTAAATTTTCTAAGAAAACATTCAATAAGTTTTTTAAACATCAATTTGTAGTTTTTGGTTCATAACTGTAACATTGTTTCAATTTTTTTATACTATTAACAATGCTTGACTTCTTTAACAAATTCCATTTTTTGACACAGTTTTACTTTTTTAAAACTTTACATAGTAACAAACAATAAAATAATTTTTCAGCGTTAACAATTGTCAATTGATTTAGACTAACAATCAAATTAAGACCGCTAAAAGTAATTGTTTTACACGCATTTGAAATTTTTATATTTTATAAACAAACAATAAACTTATTTTTTGGTAGATCTTAACCTTTAAATTTTATACATATAATAATTTAAAAATCGTATATATTAAAAAAAACTTGATTGTCCTAATTATAGAAACATGTTAATGAAATTTTATATATGTTTACGTTTATTTTAGATATTTTGAAATCTTTATATTCGATACCTTTATATTTTAAAGTGGTCTATAATTTAAATAAAAAAATCGAGTTTTTAATTATAGCAACATTTAAATCTAAATTAATTTTGATTTCCATTTTTATATTATTAATTGCTTAACATAAATAAATCTGGCAATTTAGATTATAAATACAGATTTTGTTTCGTAAAGTTTAGTATAACTATTTCCTGCAACTCTATCAGGTATGTCTACCAAATTTTACATATTAATTCAATTATGTTTTTTGCATGTAATGTTTTAGTACTTACATTCTATTAACTTGCAGGTTTATGGATCCAAACAACATTACGTTTTTGAATGACATCAATTGGAGGATGACCCAATATACAATCAAAGTTAAGGTGCTTAGGATTTGGAAGCGACCAAACCGAAAGATGCAGGGAGAAACTCTTTGTCTAGATATGGTTCTGATGGATGAACAGGTTAGTTTTTAACGTATTGATTTTTTCATTTATGTTGTTAACATATTATTGTTAATAATAATTCTGATTAACTTTATTTTGTTTCGTTTTAATTTTTAAACAAGGCTCCAAAATGCAAGCTATTGTGTGGAGTAGATATATGAAGAAACATGAAAATTTTTTACGTGAAAATCAAGCTTAGCTTACTATATCTATAACTCCCAATTAGCTGAAAACAAATCTACTAAACATTTTGATAAAAACGATATTCTTTCGTTTACTTTTGAAACAAGCATTACGAAATGGAGCAGGTTTGAAGGAAGTCAGTATGGTTTTAATTTTTCTTCTTTTGAGTCAATTAAGAGTGGCAACCTGCCTCAGTGAACAAAGAATTGGTTTGTTTAATCACACTTAATATTTTTTTTATTACTCCTTAAATTTTTTAATAATGTATTTGTATAAATTAATAATTTTTTTAAGATTTCATTGGCTATGTTGATGAATGGACTCCACCAGAACCGACCGAAACAAAAGCCGGTTTGAAAAACAAGATGACCCTTATTTTGATTGATTTAGAGTATGTGTTTCATCTTTACAAATCATCTTTTATTATTTGATAATGATTTCTGCTATCTTTGCTTATATTATACGATCAATAAATTGTTATACAAAAGATAGTTTCATTTTAACCAACATTATGTTTATATGCAGAGGGATCAAAATCAGCTGTTCTTTGTGGGATGAGTATAGTGAGAAGATGTTTGGGTACATCAAGCAAAATGAAGATGAAGTTCATGTTGTCATGATTGTTCAATTCGGTAGTTTTAACAATTATAAAGGTTTGTCATATATTAAGTTTTTTGAATACACTAAATATTTTTACTTTTATGGTTATTTATACATGTTAATTATTTTTTATATTTAAAGGCAATGTGAACGTTCAAAATGGCTTCTATATCACTCGACTCTTTATTAATGAAGACATTGATGATATTCGGGCTTTTAAGAAAAGGTAATATACTTATGTTGTTATTTGTTTTATGTATTTATTATTATTTTTTTTAAAAAATATATAAATCTTTTATTTATTTTTATTTACAGTTATATTGAAAAGTTGATCTCTGTTGAATCATCTTCTGCTCAACGATCTCTCGGATCTTCTGGAAGCATGAATTTGGCAGATGAATTTCTGAACAAGACACCTTTCAGCAGTATTCGTGATCTTCCGTTAATCACAGAGGTACATCATTTTCGACTTATAATACTCTAATATGAATGTTTATATTCCATTCAAAAGATTATCACTTATGTATTTTAATGTATACACTAATAGTCATTTTGTGTGGAATTATTTTTTTATTAAATGTTGACATTAATATTATTTTATTTTTTAGGTCAACAAACAAGTCATTGTTGTTGGTACAGTGAAGGGTGTGGATGCCAACGACGATTGGTATTACCTAGGTTGTGAGGCATGTAATCGCAAGGTTGAGCCAACTCTGATGTTACCTGATGATGAAGATGAAAAAGATGTTAATTCATTTAAACAGGTTTTGGTTTGCACCAACAATGGCTGTCCCAAGCATATTGTATCTGCTGATCCTGTGTAAGAATTATTTTTCATAAACATAAGTTAAAATTTTACGATATAATTTAGTAAATAATTTTTTGTTATTACTTACTTTAGGTTTAGAATTCCAATAAGGGTACAAGATTGTACTGAAATAACATCACTTACATTGTTTGATCGAGAAGCGGAAAACTTGTTGGGCATGTCAGCGATGCAGCTGCTAGAAAAATCAAAACAGGTAATTTATTTTCTTCTGCCTTAAACAATATATTTTATTATACTTAATGTTACTTATGAAAATTTTTATCTAGGTTTGTGTTGAAGACAAAATAACTCCTGCTGAATTTGCTTCATTTGAAGATAAAAAGTTTGCTTTCAAGATTAAAATTGGACAATTCAACATTGATAAGCATCTGGATGGTTATGATATAGGCAAACTTACAGATGATTCTTCAATAGTTGCTTCTCTGGAACAAAGGTTCTCTGACATTCAGGTTATTATTATCATTGAAATATTCCTTTATTATTACTCTTATGAATCATTAGTACATGTTTATTATTGTTCTTATTAATTTTTTTTCTTTTTATTATAAACGTTTCCTTTGAAGTATTACATGTTTATTATTTTTTTTAGCTCGATCAACCTGTTTTTGAAAACATCGATATAGATGAATCTTCAACACAGAATGCATTGTCTTTGAAGGTTGTTCTTTGACTTATTTAATCATATATTCAAATTAAGTTTTTAATGTAGTTTATTCTAACAATTTTTACATTTCATTTAATATTGTAGGATTCTGTTGGAGATAACACTACTCCAGAGTCATCTTCTAGAGTTGGTGTTGTACGTGATGATGAGGAAGTGAAGCGTAGCCTGGACAAAGTGTATGACCTTGATGATGATGCAAGTGAATCTACAACAAAAGCTGTAAAGAAATCACCTGAGATCCCCCTTTTGGTTCCTAAGGTTGAGAAATAGGAACAATGAACAATTTCTGTAAACATTTATCTGTTTTCATTATTTTTATGCTTGGTTTGGTTTTTTGGACAATTTCGTTTTGTTTATGATTGGTTTGGTTTTTTGGACAAATTTCATTTAAATAATTTGTGTGTTTGCATTTTATGTTTGTTTTTTGTTATTTTGTTAAAAATTTTAATTATGCAATATATTTTTATGATGTAAAATTATTATTAGAAATTTTTTTGACAACATTTTTTAATAAAGTCAATAATATTAATAAAACAATTTTGAAAAAATTATAATTATATTAAAATTATAACTTTATGATTTTCAAAATATTAATAAAACCAAATTAAGTTATTACCATAAATTAAGCAAGTTGTTATAATTAGTATCAATTATACATATTTATACTAATTATAATAAAAATTTTGAAATTTAAAAATTTCGAATTACATAAAATTTGAAAATTTTGAATTCGATTTAGTATACATTTATAAAATTAAAATTTTATTATGTCTAAAATTTTAAATGCTAATAACCGTTCACAGGAATATTTATATTTTCGTGATGTCCTTAATGGTTTAAAAATTTGTTTATTGCCTAATCATCGATTAGCACTAAAGATCGGTGTTCCCGTTATGTTGTTGAAAACATAGATCAATAAAATGGCTTGTGTAACGGCATGAGGTTACGTATGATGGGAAGGTGAAGACTAAAACAAAAAATGTGATGTATAAAGAAATATTTAGTGATATTTGACTAAAATGTGTTGCCTTCTTTTAAATTTTAATAAAATATTTCTACTAATTTTTTTTTTACGTCTAACCTCTCAAAATAATTGTACGTTATTGAACCGCATGTAAACGCAGGCAAAAGTCTAGTTGTGTATAATAAACAATAATATATATTTAAAGGAGAGTGCCACATCCCCAAGCATAAGTGTTGTATATATGTCAACCATAACTGTGTTGACAGTTATACATGTATATTTATAAATATATTTCTATAGTGCATCAATAAGGACTATCCAAAATTCTATACGATTTTATCAAATGCAAAGTATACATTGAAGGATTTTATTTTATTTTATTTTATTATTATTATTATTATTATTTTTTTGTAACAATGTAGGTTAAGTATGTCCAAAGCAACCCTCAAACAAAAGATGAAAACAAAATTTTAATGATGAAAAATAGAAATAGGTTCTTAATGTGATTTTAGACTATAGTTGATGGTTGGTTGGTGAAAGAGACAAATTGATAAAAGTAGAGAATAGGGAATATGTTGATTGATATGGAAATTGCAAGGCTTCAAAATGGCAAGGAAAAAAGCAATTTTCAACAAACGCACTTAACCTCACATATTGCTTAATAATTCATCTTATAACAATATAAAATTTTGAATATAGTCTATTAAAAATCAACTTCATGAATTGAATTGTTAGTACCCCTTGCTTTGATTTCATTTTGTTTACACCGACTCATTTAATTTTATGATTACTTTTCGAAATATGTGGCTGAATTCATCCCATGGCCTTTAAAAAAAGTTGATTCAATTATGTATATAATTAACACTAGATTTATAGTTCAGAAGCGTCTCGGAGTTGAGAAATCTAATATGACATATTAATTTTACATACGAAATAGACTGATGCGCTTTACAGTTACATGCAGGAAAGCTTCGGGTAGTACCTAACCTAAAACAATTAACAATATATCTCCAATGTTAACACCTAACCTTAAACAATATATAACTCTAATATTAAAAGCTAACCTAAAACAATGTACAACTCCAATACTAACACCTGTTGTAAATAAAATTCATATTTACTGGTTTGAACATAATTAATGACTTGCATATACATGATTAATGAACTAGTAGGAAACCCGCGCGATGCGGCGGGAGCGACACTTTGCATTGCAGTACTTATTTCATATTCGTATAATATTTGTTGTAGCATCATTACGGTGGAAACTGATATAGGACACATGTATTTTTCAGTGGACACATGTATTTTTATTTGTTGTAACATTAATAAAGTTTGAAACTGAAATGACAATTTGCTTGCCTTTTATAGAGGGAAAAAATATCTTACATATTATAATAAGATTTTTGACCCCCTTATATCAGGTGTAAAACAATTAGATATTACAAAAACAAATAATAAAATAATGTTATAAATACTTTACTATTATTGTCACTACTATATTTTAAATATAACTTCTATTAAAAAAAAAATATTTTAAATATAACTATATTGTTTTAATAATTAACATCCAAGAAATATAAATCTAAATAAACTAATTTTGAATATTCTAATGATTAAATTTTTATTCCAAACCTCTGTTGAGTTGAAGGGTATACAATATCTGTTAACTTGTCAACAGATGTTCTCAAACAACCGTAATCAATTACAACTACAATTTTACAATCAGATGTTAATGTATACCGTGAATACAGATGTTGTATGAACAAAACATGTATAGAAACATTAATGTTCAACCAAGCTTTTGATTAGATTTTTGATTCAATATTTTATGACAATTTTTTTAAACAGTTTTTTAAGATAAAATAAACATCTGTTCCAGTAAAGTTTTGATTGAACAAAGGTACCTTCAATTAATTGTATAATGTGCTTACAAACATGTGTTGAGGTGTCAACAGATATTGAAAAAAAAAACTGCTATAAAAATGAAACTTATTAGTGCAATTCCATAATTTTACTCAAAATATCCAAGTTACACAAACATATAAAATACAAAAATCCGAAAAACATCACAAAACAGTTTTTTTTTACAAAAGATACAACATAGAAGTATTCTAATAAAAAACTCCAATATCGGTACAAAAGTGAAATAATACCAACAAACACCTTTCCTCTATCAAATAACAAATTACATAGAAAATACAAGCAACAGACACAAAACATAACATAATAAGACAAAACTCAAAACAAAACAAAACCCAGACGATAATATGTCTCTAACGCCTGGAAGAACCGAAGACATATTATTTCCCTATACACCCATTTAGAGAGGCTCTAGTTGTGGTAATGATAAAAATAATATTTTTCTTTGATTGTAAGAATCTTCCGAGAACATCAATTCAAACTTCATTATGAAAGGTTTATTGGTAATAGATTTTCTTTCATTGGAATAATTTTCAAAAAAAGTGATGATAGGAAATTTGAAGGAAATAAGATTATGCTGCCAATATTGAAAGTTCATTTCTTTTTCAAATGGTTCAAGGGCTTTAAAGTTGCAAACTGAAATGACGATTTGCTTGCCTTTTATAGAGGTGAAAAATATATTACGTATTATTATAAGATTTTTGACCCCTTATGTCAAGTGTAAAACAATTACAAACAAAAATAATAAAATAATGTTATAAATAATTTACTATTATTGTCACTACTATATTATAAATACTAGTAAATTACCCCGCGTGTTGCGGCGGTTTTTAAACCTGACTAAGTACGTAAAGGTAACCCAAGTTAAAAAATAATTTTTTTTACCAAAATGGTAATTTTAAATTAAAAGTATTTGATATATATAAATCAGGATATTAAGTTTTCTTTTAGTTAGTTGTAATATACAGAGAGAAGGAGATAGAATATTATATGAGGTTAGACATCATGCTTCAAAGAGTTATACAATTCAACAAACAAAAAAAAGACAAAAATGTCCAATTACTACAATGTTTATAAGCTCCAACAAAGCCTAATAGAACCATCACAAACATTGCTTGTTATTATTAAATATATGTGTAGAAGGATTTAATGAAAAGCTTGGGTTTTATTGAAATTGAATTGGGGTTTAATTAGGTGTTGGGGTTTCATGTTGAAATGGATATGAAGTATGCATTACACATATATACAATGAGCATTATAGGTTGTACATAAGGGCATAAAGGGAACAAAATGACCAAATATTGGAAATTTGTGAAGGGACTCTTCAACTCCCATCTTAAAAATTGTGTAAAATTACTTTGTTACCTATCACTCCTCCTTAATAAGGTAGTAGAGATAACTATATTGCTTTAATAATTAATATTCAAGAAATATAAATCTAAATAAACTAATTTTGAATATCGTAATGATTAAATTTGTATTCCCAACTTTTGTTGAGTTAGAGGATATACAATATTTGTTGATTTGCCAACAATTGTTCTCAAACAACTGTCATCCATTATAAGTTTGCAATCAGACACTTGAATATAGATGTTGTATGAACAAAACATGTAAAAACATTAAAGAAATATATACGCAGATGTTTATACAGACTTCGTAATACTTAAATTTAACTAAAATCTTCCAAAAAAATATTAAATATACAAAAACTAATTATAAATCAAATTTTATTGTTAATATTTTATAGTTTAACAATGAAAATAAAAAATTAAATTTCAAAACACAATTGATATTGGTTGTGCTAACAATATAAATTTAAATAATATTAGTCTTTTCAAGTTATCTATATTATCTTATTAAGGAGGAGTGATGGCCAAGATTGTCATTTTCATTTCCGTACAACTTAAGAAGCAACATGTACAACATACTTAAACAAGAAATTTAAGGGTATTTTGGGCATATTTGTGACAATTAAGACACTTAGAAGGTTAAAATTGTAATTTTATCATAACCTCATACTCACAACTTAAAAACTTATTCCAACCTTACCCCCATGGTATATGATTGATCAAAAAATCATTAATGTAATCAATTTCTTAAATGTAAGAATGTGAAGAGCCTGTGAACCTCATAATTTATGCCTAGACATTTAAATGGCTTGGCTTGGTTGATTTAAGAAGAAGAAGTTGATTCAATTAAGGGAATGAGAATGAAAGGAAGCATATACGTGAAAAGGGATTGGCAAACCGGAGAAGGCAAGGTCTTTGAGAAGTTCACAGCCTAATCCACTAGCACCTACTACTAATATAGTAATATACACACATATTCTTGAAGATCGTCCCTCAACTACACAAATAACAACAACAGAGAGGTTAGCTTATTAGCTTAACTACATAAATAATTAATTGATTTAATATTACATTGGTGAATGAATAATTCAACGTTTAGTGGATTTTTTTTTGTTTTTATAGGCCCCTAGCCCAATTTACAGCCCCTTCTTATCACCTATTAATTCTTTGTTCTATATTAATTTGGAGTTTTTTTTCTTTCTTTTTTTTTTTTTTTTTTTGCTAATTTGAGTGCAGAATCTCAAGATGGTTACAAAAAACATGTAGGTACCTTTACCATCAATATTAACGGATTTACATAAATCAGTAGCATCACAAACCAAAACTTTCATGTAAGTCACTAAATCTTTCAATTAATTAAGCCACATATTTTAATCGATTTCCTTTTGTCTCAATTACATCAAATGTTAGCTTACTTGATCTTATTTGGAAAATGAAATTAGGTTTTATCAATTAATCTTAGAAATGGCATCAGGGTCCTGCGGGGAGAAGAAACAACTGATACTTTGTCTGATATGCTTGTAAGTTGTAAGATCATTTTCCCGGCCTTTATTATTCAGCAAACTGCACCACTTTTTACATAAACATATACTGATAGTACTTATGAGTTCTTTTAAACCCTTCGAGTAAACGAAAGTGATATGGAATTTCATTGGTTATGTATAATGGATTTTGGCCAACCAATTCGTATATGTTCTCAGCATAACCATTAACTGAGAACCCACCTAATGGGTAAAAAATTCGTTTTTTGGTAAAAATTACACTAACAATCAAAAAGCTCGGGGCCATAGCCCCCCCCCCCCCCTAAAGTAAGCTTCGCCTTTGGGTTTGATCATCATACGCTAATAAGTGAAATCTTATACACTTAGGAATTTTTATACACAACAGTTTAAGAATCGACATTTTGTTTTGTCTAATTGTTTTACAACATGAGTTGTCAAGGTGTTGCTTGTTTATGTGTTTTTACCTTCACACCGGACATGCGTTTAAGTAAAAAAAAAGTATATACACACCAATTCAAGATGATGCTATAACTTTTAATGAATGATAATACTTTCATTGTAAGTTAATATACTCTAATGATATAATGGGTTTGGTTCCACTTCTAGGATTCAACAATGAATCTTGGTGCCCAGGATTAGATGGTTTGCCAAGTCGTGAGATTTTGACTGCTATGTTTCAAGGTAATCTTCTTCGCTTATCGCGTATTCTTATTACCTATATTATTTTTGTATTATCACTTATTTTGCAAAATAGCTAAATGGCAACTCACTTGATTGTGAAAGAAAGGTTGTTACAGTCACTTGAATTTTAAGTTATATAACTTTAATCACTCAGTTGTTGAGATGAAGGTTCAACTATTTAAATGTGTAGTTGGTCCTCTCACATTTAGATGATTATTTTAACCTATTTCTTTATTTTAAATTATTTCTTTTCCTTTATTACTTTGCATGACAAATAGTTATAAAATCTTGATCTATCATTTCTTTCTTCATAGAAAGTAGAAACACGGTGTTAATATAAATGATTAATTTGCAGATGATATTCTTGAATAGTATACATGTTCTATGAAGTTCAGGCTGATTAAAGGGCACAATTTACAGTATCAAATAAACAATAGTTTGTCTTGATTTGGAGCTAAAAGGGATTATAGTGAAAGCCAACGGAAGTCATCTTTATCATGAGAGTATTAACTACTTTCCTTTCATTATTAGGTGGTTTGCTACGTTTTTGTATTTACACTCATTTTTAAATTATTAGAGACAAATGTTTGTATCCAAATGCAAAAGGAGTAGGTTTGAACACTTGATCATCACCAATATGGGATTGATGTTTGTTATCACCTTATTATATTTGTATATCCAACACCTTGTCATGGAGCGTATTAACCTTTTCAAATTGATTTATAAATACACAAATTTTGATGATTGATATTGAGGTGAATTTTTTGACCCATTTGCTTATCAATGACTCAAACTGGATTGGGTTTCATCCCAAATGGCTCAAGTAACTTTTTTTTAACTAACAAGGGATATTAGTCAAATGGGTTGAATGCATCACAAGGTGCCTATATAATCTATTTTTTTTAATTATATATTACCTTTGCCTCTCATAAAAATCTTTATTAGATTTCTTTATGTTTAGTATACTTTTAAAAATGTTGAAATAGCACACGGTTTATAAAAAGCATTCACATAGGGTGTACTTTTATAAACTTATTTAAGGCACTCAAAAACTATGGACACTAAATAACTTATAAATTATAATAATAGGTTGTTGCTTCCTACATACTAAATGTCACAATAACGAATCATCTACAAGGCCTAAGGCTATGGGGTGTGGAACCATTCCCCTTTCCTCCCCCTTGTCCACATCAGCGTCACGTCATTTCCCCCTTCCCATCCCCCAAACTAGGGAAATGGTTCCCCATTCTCCTTTCTTTTTTTATTATTTTATTTATTTAATATATTTAATTATATATTTATATTTTAAAAAATACATTAAAATTTTATATATAAATATATGTATATATATATATATTAGCCATTGGAAAATCTGAATAAAAAAAATGGAAACACAAGCAACAGCACCTCCATCTTCATCACTCCATCTCCATCTTCTTCATCACTCCACCAACACCTGCCGGAGCTCCACCACCACCTGTCGTCGGCAACAAAACCTTCAACAGATCAGCCGGCAACAAAAGCTCCATCACCACCCATCGTCTCCGACAACAAAACCCATCCGACTTCTCTCTCTCTCTTACCTCTCTCTCTAAAACCCTTCTCTCTCTATCTCCCAACGTTCCTATGGTCCCAACGTTCAAAAAATCCTCGAAAAATGGGACGGGGCGCTCGGTGGAATTTCCCCGTTTGTGCCGATTTTCCTGTGTGGGGGGGGGGGGGTGTTCCCTGACGGGGCATCCCTCCATGTCACCTCACCGATCCATTTTTCTGACCCACACCCCTTCGTCTAAGGGCATATTTTTCAAGGCTCAGATGGGCTACTTAAATCCTCAAAGACGCCATTGCACAAGAGGATCGATAAACTAAATATAGAGTATTACATTGTAGATTATTGCTCCCGTAGCAACGCGCGGGTTTCCTACTAGTAATTACAAAGGGCCGAGACCCTTAAAACTCTACGATGACAAGTATACAGATAAGGGATGTAGATGGATATAGTTGCAAAATAAGACAGACATTAATGATATATGTACTTTATTTTACTATTATTAAAGAAGTTAAAAATGTTACCACAAATTTAAATATTATCATTTTTATTTTTATTAAACAATTAAAACTATTTAATTTATAGAATAAAGTAATATAAAATTGAATAAAGTAATTTCAATATTGTAATGATTAACTTTGATATTCGACCCTTTGTTGATTTGAAAGGTAAACAATATCTATTGACTTGTGAACAGATGTTATCAAACAATTGTCATCCATTGTAATTCAGATTTATTGTTTACTATTATTATTATTATTATTATTATTATTATTATTATTATTATTATTATTATTATTATTATCAAGATTAAAGTAATATAATGTTGAACGTAAATAAACTAAGTTTCAAAATCGTAATTATTATTTACCACTCAACACTCTTAATGTTCAACTAAGCTTTTGAGTATATGTTTGCTTCAACATTATGGTGGAGATAGGGAAGATATGTTTGTTTTTCCAATGGTTAAATGGATATAAAGTTGGAACTGAAATAACGATTTCCTCGCCTTTTTATAGACTGAAAAAATAACTTTACGTACTATAGTAGAGTTTTTCATCGTTATATATAGTGAAAAACACTTACAGACACAAAAAAGAAAAAATAAATTAATATTTAATATTATTAATAATTGAATATTATTATAACTATTACAATATAATTTATAATTTAGAATTATAATAATTATAATTAACATTGAAACATTATAAAGTTGAACGAAAAAATTTTAAAATTGTAATGATTAAGTTTGGTATTCAATGCTAACAACTGTTATTGGTTGTGCTAATTGTCACACCCTCAAATTACCACTTGCGGAGTTTTACCGCGAGGCGCATGACAAACCAGGATCCAAGTCAACAATCACAATAAACAACTCTATATGAAAAACGTAAAACCATAAACAACGATTTTATAAGCGGAAGCATTTAAGAATTTAATCAACTACAATAGTATTCCAAAGTATTCAAGACACTTTATTTCAAAACATGCAACTAAGCCTAGACGCCAATGCAGACCCGTGCGCCTAGTTCCATTTGTTGCTACCTTAGCGACCTGAGAAAAACATGCCAAAAAGATGTCAACATATAATGCTGGTGAGTTCACAGGTTTGTTCAATAAGTTACCAAGTGTTACCAAAACGTTACCATGTCCATACTATATCAATGTTACCAAGTACGCTAGCTAGGCGTATGTTTTATTACTACTACGATTGGAAACCATTACTAGACACGTTTAGCAATGTTTAGCATGTTTAAGCAGCCCGAATGTTCAGCATGATACCAATGTTCCTGTTCGAGACAACATGCACCCGCCCGGCCCTCCAAGCCGACGAGTGGGGCAGGTCACGCCCAATAGATCTATCCACATTTCCCCCGTTGTGCATCCCCGCACATTCATGGTTTCCCCCGGGACTTCCAAAGATCGTATACCAATACAAAGTTAAAAACCATAGTATGACACATATTACCAAAATAGTTTAGCGCATGTTTTCTCCCCCAAAAGATAAAGCAGTAAAAGTGGGGCCGTGAACTCACCTTAGATAGCGTTCTTCGGTTATAAGTAAAGATGTTAAGCCCTTGATAATCCCTCTACCGGAGATCTATCAAAATGTTCACATAAGTGTTCCGACTAATAACCATAAGGTTATCTAGTCCCCGATTGTCCAGATCGTAACCAAGTATGTTTTAAAACGTGTTTAAATGTTTAACCGACACACTATACCGACCCGACATTCCGTTGGTGACCCATTACCCTAACTAATCAAGTACACATAGATTACACACAAGGTTCAAGCATAAAACACTTAGTTTGTATCAAAAATCTCATTTCTGCATCAGAACGGTCGAACCAGTCCGTTTAAGTCTCCTTCGCCCGTTTTTAATCTCCTTCGCCCATTTTGGATTTCGTTCGACCGTTTGATGTTTCCTTCGCCCGTTTTACCACGTTCTCCCGATCATAATCCAGGTTCGACCCTGGATTCTCTCCTTCGCACCTTCGATTGGTCGAAGGAGTCCAGCTTCGCCCCTTTTGTGCAAATTTTCATAAAAACGCTTCAAACATATTCAAAACGACTCGAAACATCATCAAACACAGCAGTCAAGCATGAATAACTTATCCCTACAAAACCTCACCGATTTCCCCCGATAATACGTCCATTTCAGCCCTTTCCCAAAATGGTAAAAATTATGGAAACGTCACTATCATGCATGGATAATTTACCCAATTTGGAAACTTTTGAAATCGATCCGTATTCCACTTAAAATGCTCAGTTTGTCGAGTGTTCGATCTTTCCCTATTAGTTCTATTGATCATAAATATCATGCATCAAGTCTAGATTCGTTAAAACCCCCAAATACCCATAATATCATCATTTATCCAATCCTAACCCTAAACAACAATAACCTAGCATCAATAACAATTCTACATCATGTTTCTATCATAGATACAGCAGCAAATCATTGAACAACACATAACACCACATAATACACAATTCACATATGTTTATCATCATGAAGACCTATGTTTAAATGATAAGGTTTTGATATAGAAAGATGTTTAAAAGGTTTTTAATCATAAAAACATCCTTAGAACAGATCCGGACAATCAGGGTTAGATGAAAACGAATTAAAATGTTTTAAAAAGGTTTAGGATCAAGAACACACCTTGGATTGTTGTTTAGATGTTGTAGATAGGTTAGATTATGAAAAAGAAGAGCAAAAACTCCTTCCTTAGTGATTAGAATCGTTTGAGAGTGTTTTGAGACGGTTAGGGTTTGTGAAATGATGAAAAATGACAAAGTTTGGTATTTATACTAATCCTCCTTCGCCCCATATCAATGGTCGAAGGTGGCCTCCTTCGACCCTTCCACAGGGTCGAATGAGCCCTGTACTGGTCGAAGGGAATTCTTTCAATTCCACATCCCAGGTTCGCCCATTTACAAAGGGTCGAACCAAACAAAATGTTCTCCTTCTACCACTCGAAGTGGTCGAACCAGCACTCATGTTCAACTAGTTTTCCAATTTGTCATGTTTAACGCATTCTAACACATCTTAACACATAAGCATGCATCCTTAGTCTATATTTAACATATTTAAGCATAGATAATCATTTACACATCATTTAAACACATCTATGTATATAATCCACCACACGACTCATAATCTACACATATACTTAATTAGTTCATGTAATGTCACCAACAACGGAACCCGGTACTAGTGTATTACCAAAACGACTCCCAATGATCCTCCAGATCATTGCACCCTGGACAATCCTAACTTGACCCGACTCAACTAACCCAGTTAAGTTCGTTTATAGACGTTTCTCGCTAAGGTAGACTTAGATGTTACTAAAATGTAAAATGTTTAAGCCAAACATGCCGGGTGTCACATCATCCCCACGTTGAAAGAATTTTCGTCCTGAAAATTGCGCAAAGCCCCAAAAAGAAAGAAACGAAAAGAACAGAACGAAAAGAAAATTACCGGATGTCACATCATCCCCACGTTGAAAGGAATCTCGACCCGAGATTCATTCCGCTTCAGCAGTAACATGCCTCGATTCAAACGCGCGTTTCGGAAAAAGATGGGGATATTTAGCTTTCATCTGATCCTCCTGTTCCCAGGTGAACTCCGGTCCACGATTCGAGTTCCAACGAACTTTGACGATGCAGATTTTACTCCGACGAAGGCTACGAATCTTGTAGTCGAGAATCTCGACAGGTTCCTCCACAATGCGAAGACGATCATCAACCTTGATCTCCTCCAGTGGTACAATGAGAGATTCATCAGCTAAACACTTCTTCAAGTTAGACACATGGAAGACGTTGTGCACACTACCGAGCTCCGCCGGTAAGTCAAGTCTGTATGCCACCGGTCCAATCCGATCCAGGATTGCGAATGGTCCGACATATCAAGGGTTAAGCTTGCCACGCTTTCCAAAGCGTATGACGCCCTTCCATGGTGAAACTTTCAGAAGTACCCTGTCCCCAACCTGGAACTCTAAAGGTTTTCGACGGCGATCGGCATAGCTCTTCTGACGATCCCGTGCAGCAGCCAAACGGTGACGAATCTGTACGATTTTCTCCGAAGTTTCGTACACAAGTTCCGGACCAGTGAGCTGGCTCTCGCCCACCTCGGCCCAACAAAGTGGTGATCGACATTTCCGTCCGTAAAGAGCCTCGAACGGAGCTGCCTTGATACTAGAGTGATAGCTGTTGTTGTTGGAGAACTCCACTAATGGCAGGTGGATCTCCCAACTTTTGCCAAAATCGATAACACATGCCCGAAGCATGTCTTCCAAGGTTTGAATCGTCCACTCACTCTGTCCATCAGTTTGCGGATGATAAGCTGTACTCATATCCAACTGAGTACCCAAAGCCTTGTGCAGAGCCTTCCAGAAACGCGAAGCAAAACGAGAATCACGATCAGAGATAATAGAGACAGGCACCCCGTGCCGAGCAACCACCTCTTTAAGGTAAAGTCGAGCCAACCGCTCGAGTCCATCGGTTTCCTTAATAGGTATGAAACGTGCCGATTTTGTCAGCCGGTCAACAATCACCCAGATCATATCATAACCACTAGGTGACCTTGGCAGCTTGGTGACAAAATCCATCGTGATTCGCTCCCACTTCCATTCCGGAACCTCTGGTTTTTGCAGGAGACCAGACGGCCTCTGATACTCCACCTTGACTTTAGCACAAGTCAAACATTTGCTGAAATAAGAAGCTATATCAGCTTTCATGTTTGGCCACCAATAAAGTATCTTCAAATCCTGATACATCTTATCGGAGCCAGGGTGAATAGAATACCGGGATTTGTGAGCTTCATCCAAAACAAGCTCGCGCAATCCGCCGAACAATGGGACCCAAACACGTCCCGCAAAATAGTGTAAGCCATCGGTCCTGAGCTCAAGATGCTTGTCAGCACTGTGCATAGTCTCAGCCTTAAGGTTTTCCTCCTTTAAGGCTTCCAACTGTGCAGAACGGATTCGGTCAGGCAACGACGAATGAATGGTGAGCTGTAAGGCTCGAACACGGCGAGGATTCGCAGACTCCTTCCTGCTCAAGGCGTCCGCCACAACGTTCGCCTTGCCAGGATGGTATTTAATAGCACAGTCATAATCGTTCAGGATTTCAACCCAGCGACGCTGCCGCATGTTTAACACCTTCTGGTCGAAAATATGCTGAAGACTCTTGTGATCGGTATATACTTCACACTTGGTACCGTACAAGTAATGTCTCCAGATTTTCAACGCAAAGACTACCGCGCCCAGTTCCAAGTCATGAGTAGTGTAGTTCTTCTCATGAACTTTGAGTTGACGAGAAGCATAAGCAATAACCCTCCCGCGTTGCATCAACACGCAACTGAGACCACGAATAGAAGCGTCACAGTACACAACGAAGTCATCCGTACCCTCTGGTAAGGATAAGATAGGTGCAGAACAAAGTTTAAGCTTCAGCATCTGAAATGCTGATTCTTGTGGTTCATCCCAGTCGAACTTTCGGTCCTTCTGGGTAAGAGCAGTGAGGGGTTGAGTGATCTTCGAAAATCCCTCAATGAAATGACGATAATAACCCGCAAGACCTAGGAATTGCCGCACCTCAGATGGCGTCTTTGGTGCTTCCCAGTCTTTAATAGCTTCGATCTTAGCCGGATCGACATGAATTCCCAGTTCATTCACCACATGCCCTAGGAATTGAACTTCACGTAACCAAAAATCACACTTTGAGAACTTAGCATACAACTGCTCCTGTCTCAAAAGTTCCAAGACTAACCGTAGATGTTCCTCATGATCCGCCTTGTTCTTGGAGTAAATCAGAATATCGTCAATGAACACGATGACAAACTTATCAAGGTAAGGTTTGCAAACGCGGTTCATTAAATCCATGAACACCGCCGGAGCGTTAGTGAGACCAAAAGGCATGACCAAGAACTCAAAATGGCCATAACGAGTGCGAAAAGCAGTCTTCTGAATGTCAGCTTCCCTGACGCGCAACTGGTGAACCGGACCGCAAATCAATCTTCGAATAGTAGCTGGAGCCCTGAAGCTGGTCAAAGAGATCATCAATGCGAGGAAGAGGATAATGATTCTTGATGGTCACTTTGTTCAGCTCACGATAATCAATACACATGGGAAGACTTCCATCCTTCTTCTATACAAACAAAATAGGAGCTCCCCACGGGGAAGAACTCGGTCGGATGAAACCCTTTTCCAAGAGTTCCTGCAACTGGCTGGACAACTCTTGCATCTCGGGAGGTGCAAGACGATATGGAGCTCAGGCAATAGGAGTTGCGCCCGGAGTAAGATCAATACCAAACTCAACCTGACGATGGGGAGGAAGACCAGGTAAATCATCAGGAAACACATCAGGAAAGTCACGAACCACCGGAATATCCTCGATCTTCTTCTCATCATCAGTAGAAACATTAACAAGCGCCAGAATGGCCGAACAGCCCTTCCGAAGGTACTTACGGGCTTTCATGCTAGAAATGATACTCAGCGGAGCACCGCTTTTCTCGCCACGAACCGAAAGAATCTCTCCATCAGGGAGAGGGATCCGAATAACCTTGTCGAAACAAACGATCTCCGCACGATACAACAATAACCAATCCATGCCGACCACGACATCAAAACTACCCAAGGGTACCGGCATAAGATCAATGGGGAAGGACAAACCCGACAGTTCCAAGCGACATTCCCTAAGGGTGTGTGTCGCTTCGATTTTCTTACCATCAGCCAATTCTATTAAGTACTTAGCCTCTAAAGGTGTGGGTACTATATCTAGCAATCGACTAATATCCATAGATACGAAACTCTTATCGGCACCAGAATCAAACAAGACAGAAACATAGCGATCATTAAGAAGGAACATACCGGTAACTGTGTCTGGATCCTGCCTAGCCTCTGCAGATCCAATGACGAAAGCACGTGCAGTCCTGCCTCCACCGCCATTGTTCCTGTTACCGTTCCTGCCCCTCCCATTATCGCCCTGCTTCAGTTTAGGACATTCACGCTTGAAGTGTCCCGCATCACCACAGTTATAACACCCCTGCCTCCCCTGAGTCCCTTGAGCAGCAGGAGCAGGAGCAGGAGTAGCCGCAGGATTCTGAGTTGGGGTGAGTGCCACCCTGCAATCCTTAGCATGGTGCCCCAACTGATGGCACCGATGACAACGAGCCCTATCACAACCCCCAGAATGGTGAAAACCACACTTGTTGCACTTGGGATGCTTCTTAACATACCCACCCGTCTTCTGCCCAGAAGAAGACCCAGATGAATCAAACTACTTTGCCGGCTGAGCTGGCACAACACTCTTCCCCACACTATCCCACTTCCTTTGTTCCCTTCAGTAACCTTCACAGCAGCACCCTTAGGAGGCAAAACACCTTCTGCCACCTTCAGGTTAGTCATCCGATGAGCTGATCGGACAACTTCAGCAATAGTGGGAAGGTTCCCAGCAGCCACCAACCCAGCAATCTCCGGCACCAGTCCAGACACATAGTGCTCGATCCTCCTGTACTCGGGTGTGTGCAAATCAGGGCACAACACCGCCAGCTCATTCCTCCTCACAGTGTATTCTTCAATCTCAGACCCAACCATCTTGTAGCTCCAGACCTCATGCTCTAACTTCTGTATCTCCTCTCTCGGACAGTACTCACATCTCAACAGCTGCACAAACTCCGCCCAAGGCATAGCAATAGCCTCCCCCAATCCCATGTTCTGAGTAGTAGCATTCCACCACGACAGTGCAGGCCCCTCAAACGTCGCAGTAGCATACTTCTCACGGTCCCCAGCAGGACAGTTACACATAACGAACACAGACTCAACCTTCTCCAGCCATCGGAGTAGTCCCACCGCTCCCTCAGTTCCAGCGAAGTTATGGGGCTGACAGTCCCGAAACTTCTTATAAAAGCACTGAGGTGGGGGTGGATTGGCACCCATACCTGAAACACGGTACACGAGTAAAACGCAAACGAAAGGACACGAAACCCAAAAATGAGGCAAGGTCGACAGAAATCAACTCACCACCCATGGCATTAATCCCAGCCTGGAAATTAGCCATAGCCATGTTCACTTGCTGCTGTAGCAAGTTGTTCAGTTCAGCTTGGGTCATGTTGATGTTTCCACGACCACCGCCTCCAGCACGACCACCGCCGCCAGCACGGCCGCCGCCGCCACCACGACGTCCACCACCGCGAGCACCAGACATGATCTAACAAATCAAGAAATCAAGGGATTCAGATTCACTTCTAGTGTCAACCACTAGAAATTTACAAGAGTTAACCTATGGACAAATTCAGGACTATACATCCAAACTCGAAGTCCATCGGGATTTTCATTCATTCCAGTTTATTATTTCGTGTGCACCCGAAATGATAAACTGCTCTACATGGTCCTCCAGATGTACCCCTAATCCAGACCCCAGTCACCGAATATCGTCGCCTAGTAACGTGTGACGATAGGTGCAAGTGTAAGAAGGCATGTGTGTGTTAGAACCAACAAATCAACCCCTCCTTCTTCAATCCAGAAGAAGAAGACAAGAGTAGGTAACAACCCAAATAAAAGCGGATGATTTAACGGAGAAGCATGATGATGATGAAAGGACACCCCGACAACGTTAGTACGTATCCCACTAATAGACTCAAAGTATGTGACCGTCTAGTGTGTGCGACTCGGCTATAGACCAGACTCTACATGCAGTCCTAGTTCACTATAACCATTGGCTCTGATACCAATCTGTCACATCCTCAAATTACCACTTGCGGAGTTTTACCGCGAGGCGCATGACAAACCAGGATCCAAGTCAACGATCACAATAAACAACTCTATATGAAAAACGTAAAACCATAAACAACGATTTTATAAGCGGAAGCATTTAAGAATTTAATCAGCTACAATAGTATTCCAAAGTATTCAAGACACTTTATTTCAAAACATGCAACTAAGCCTAGACGCCAATGCAGACCCGTGCGCCTAGTTCCATTTGTTGCTACCTTAGCGACCTGAGAAAAACATGCCAAAAAGATGTCAACATATAATGCTGGTGAGTTCACAGGTTTGTTCAATAAGTTACCAAGTGTTACCAAAACGTTACCATGTCCATACTATATCAATGTTACCAAGTACGCTAGCTAGGCGTATGTTTTATTACTAGTACGATTGGAAACCATTACTAGACACGTTTAGCAATGTTTAGCATGTTTAAGCAGCCCGAATGTTCAGCATGATACCAATGTTCCTGTTCGAGACAACATGCACCCGCTCGGCCCTCCAAGCCGACGAGTGGGGCAGGTCACGCCCAATAGATCTATCCACATTTCCCCCGTTGTGCATCCCCGCACATTCATGGTTTCCCCCGGGACTTCCAAAGATCGTATAGCAATACAAAGTTAAAAACCATAGTATGACATATATTACCAAAATAGTTTAGCGCATGTTTTCTCCCCCAAAAGTTAAAGCAGTAAAAGTGGGGCCGTGAACTCACCTTAGATAGCGTTCTTCGGTTATAAGTAAAGATGTTAAGCCCTTGATAATCCCTCTACCGGAGATCTATCAAAATGTTCACATAAGTGTTCCGACTAATAACCATAAGGTTATCTAGTCCCCGATTGTCCAGATCGTAACCAAGTATGTTTTAAAACGTGTTTAAATGTTTAACCGACACACTAGACCGACCCGACATTCCGTTGGTGACCCATTACCCTAACTAATCAAGTACACATAGATTACACACAAGGTTCAAGCATAAAACACTTAGTTTGTATCAAAAATCTCATTTCTGCATCAGAACGGTCGAACAAGTCAGTTTAAGTCTCCTTCGCCCGTTTTTAATCTCCTTCGCCCATTTTGGATTTCGTTTGACCGTTTGATGTTTCCTTCGCCCGTTTTACCACGTTCGCCCAATCATAACCCAGGTTCGTCCCTGGATTCTCTCCTTCGCACCTTCGATTGGTCGAAGGAGTCCAGGTTCGCCCCTGTTGTGCAAATTTTCCTAAAAACGCTTCAAACATATTCAAAACGACTCGAAACATCATCAAACACAGCAGTCAAGCATGAATAACTTATCCCTACAAAACCCCACCGATTTCCCCCGATAATACGTCCATTTCAGCCCTTTCCCAAAATGGTAAAAATTATGGAAACGTCACTATCATGCATGGATAATTTACCCAATTTGGAAACTTTTGAAATCGATCCGTATTCCACTTAAAATGCTCAGTTTGTCGAGTGTTCGATCTTTCCCTATTAGTTCTATTGATCATAAATATCATGCATCAAGTCTAGATTTGTTAAAACCCCCAAATACCCATAATATCATCATTTATCCAATCCTAACCCTAAACAACAATAACCTAGCATCAATAACAATTCTACATCATGTTTCTATCATAGATACAGCAGCAAATCATTGAACAACACATAACACCACATAATACACAATTCACATATGTTTATCATCATGAAGACCTATGTTTAAATGATAAGGTTTTGATTTAGAAAGATGTTTAACGCATTCTAACACATCTTAACACATAAGCATGCATCCTTAGTCTATATTTAACATATTTAAGCATAGATAATCATTTACACATCATTTAAACACATCTATGTATATAATCCACCACACGACCCATAATCTACACATATACTTAATTAGTTCATGTAATGTCACCAACAACGGAACCCGGTACTAGTGTATTACCAAAACGACTCCCAATGATCCTCCAGATCATTGCACCCTGGACAATCCTAACTTGACCCGACTCAACTAACCCAGTTAAGTTCGTTTATAGACGTTTCTCGCTAAGGTAGACTTAGATGTTACTAAAATGTAAAATGTTTAAGCCAAACATGCCGGGTGTCACACTAATAATATAAATAAATCTAAATTATATTAGTCTTTTGATGTTCATAATTACAAACAGTTAAGACCCATAAAAGTCTATGATGCCCAATGTACAGATGATGGATCTAGATGTAACTTTGCTCTATTTAAATTAAAATAAGTATATCTCTTTAAAAATATAAATTTACATGAAGATAACTCAATAAAAACTAATATTTTGAAGAAATGAATCAATTATTTACATATAAATCACTTCAGCCCTCATAACAATAACATTTCTTCTTTCAGACAACAAACTACATAGAAGATAAAAGAGATTAAGAGAAAGACAAGAAACAAAATACAAAATTAGAAAAAAATAATAAAAAAATCAAAACCTAAAGGATAATACGTCTCTTACTCTCTCTCTATACAAACAAGGCTCGAACTCATGATATAATTATTTCATGTTGTGACTTGAAAACCACCAGACCACAAGGAGGTTGGTAATATGCCTCTTACTGCTCTAAGAGACGGAAACATATTATTTCACTATATGCCCATCTCTATTTAGATAGGATATAAAGGCGACATGAAACAAATAATATTTTTCTTTGATTGTAATAATCTTTCGAGAACACCAATTCCAACTTCGTTATAAACGATTTATTGGTAATAGTATTTTCTTTTATTGAAGAATTTTCGAGAAGAGTGGTGGTAGAAATTTTAAAGGAAAAACATTATGGTGCAGATATCGAAAGTAGGTTTCTTTTTCAAATGGTTAAACTGATATAAACTTGCAAACGGAGATGACGATTTCCTAGGCTTTTTATAAACTTGAATAAACTAATTTTCAATATCGTAATGATTAAATTTGGTATTGTAAACTCTATTGAGTTAAAAGATATACAATATATGTTGACTTGTCAACAGATGTTATCAAACAACTGTCATCTATTACACTATATGATGGCCACTGTGCAAACGAGAGATCTAGATGTTATCAAAACAACTGTCACGCTAATAGCTGATATTGGCTGTTTAATAATATAAATAAATTTAAATTATATCACATTTTTAAACTCATAATTACAAACAGTGGAGACCCTTAAAAGTCTATGATGGCGACGGTACAAATGAAGGATCTATATGGAAACTTACAAAATACGATGGTTTTTAACACTAGATGTACTTATTTTTACTATTATTAAACACCTAAAGAATGTTACCATAAATTTACATATTATTATTTTGTAAAACTTCTTTGTAAACACGCGAATCCTATATCTTTTTTAAAACAATTACCCAACAAAATATAAAAAACATAAACATATCAACTTTTAAGGTCTGTTTAGAAAACACCAAATTAAAAATTCAATCATCTGTTGCAAGAATAATTGTATTCGGTAACGTCTGTTCAAAATCAATGCGTCAGATAAAGAGATTTTTCTAAAACTCCTACTATTAAAAACAATGTTAATTCAAACAGATGTTAATTCAACGGTTTCGTTCAAACAGTTGTTGCCTTAAACAATTGTTACTAAGAAATCACATCACATTTACATTTTTAATGTTTGTTTACGAAAGACTAATCATCTGTTGACTTTAAAAGTAGACTATTGATATAACAAATCGGTATAATTTTACTCAAATTGCTATTTTTCATCTAATAAATATAAAAATCATTATATAAAGATAACATAATATATAAAAAAATTCAAAATATTTAGAGCGATACTAATATGAAATACATTTAAATAATTAGTCTGTGGTCATCAACAGTTGGTTCAATTTTTTGTTCTTCTCTTTAACAAAGTTTCTGTACGACATACATATTTTTTGTATGTCTTCGCTGAACTTTTCATTTAACCTTATATTTTCCAAAAGAAATGAAGAGGCCATCCATCGTTCACTTGATACGTTAGTAGCAATGACTTGATTAATTTTCAAGTTCGTATTCCAAATGTGATGTTGAAGGAGTCGTGTAGCACCTTCAATTAATTCAAGAATCTCCTGCTCTTCATCCTCTTTAAAACATCCCAAAACAAGTTTCTGAACCTCTGTCTTTTGTGACCATTTGCTGTTGCTGGAATACATCTTAGTATTATTTTTATAAGATTGGTTAACCTATAGAAATGTAGAAGATAATGTTTAAATGGAGTGCTATAGGAAGAGGTGAAACTCGTATTTTATAGTAAAAACAATGCATTAACTATAATGAATCTATTAATAAAATACATTTTTATTAATGTTGAATACATATTGTATTAATTTGACTACTTTCCTGTCACACCCTCAAATTCCACATGCGGGATTTTACCACGAGACGCGTGACAAACCAGGATCCAAGTCAATGGTCACAATAAACGACAAATATATAATATTTGAAATACGTAATCAACCATTAAGTTCAAAACCCATTCGATACAGCAGAAGCAAAGTACAAACCATAATCTAAACGTTTTAAAAGAAAATAAAAGACAAAGTTTCAAAACATGAAATGCAAACTAGACGTCGTGAGACCCGTGCACCTATCCAGTGAAGCTACCTTAGCGACCTAAGAAAACATGCTTAAAGTTGTCAACATATAATGCTGGTGAGTTCACAGGTTTTATAATAAACGTTAAAAGTATGAAAGATCATCCATGTTACTGCTATGTTAAAATGATAGCGCTAGCTAAACGTATGTATGATACAACTACGACTTGGAAACCATTACTGACAAGATAGTGCACGAATATGCCTGAATATGTACCACCGTCGCCACGGCAGCCTTTAATGACCGAGACAATATGCACCCGCCGGCCTCCAACCGACGAGTGGGGTTTGTCAATCCCAATAGATCTATCCACATTTCCCCCGTTATGCATCCCCGCATATTCATAGTATTCCCCGGGACTTAAACGAATCGTATAGTAAGTTTAAAAGTAACAACACTAGTATAACATGATCTTTACGAAATCCAAGTATGAAACATGATTCTCCCCAAAAACGAAAAGACTTGAAGTAGGGCCGTGAAACTCACCTTAGGTTGCTTTATTCTAAAATAAGTAAATCAGCTCAACTAGATAGTCCCAACTACCGTTGACCTATCATGACGAGTGTATAAGATGTTAGACTAGTTGTAACACCCCAACCGATGGCGGAAACATCGGGATGTCACGTATTGACGATTGCTCAGTAGCTCATGGTAAATAATAAGTTTCAATAAATGATTTAAATAAATTACATACAATTGTTCTAAGAATTTGTACCTCAAAATGAAAAATACTAGCTACGCATCTTCAAGCATTAACTCTAATCTTCGAGCATGTTATAACCTGAAACATGTTAAGTTTGAAAATATTTTGGGTCAACAAAAGTTGGTGAGAATTACATAGGTTTTGATAATTGAATAAAACTTGTACAATTCAAGTGTCATGGCAAATCTAGTCCATATGTGAAAACATACTAGCAGGTAAATCGAGTGCATAATCAACCCTTGTGACTAGAATATTGTGGTCCATCCCATACGCTCATGGTTCACTCGATTATGTTATGCGATAACAATCACCCACGCTACCTATGTAGGAGGTACACGTATCCGGATGGGATTGTCAGTCCAATAGATCTATCATTGTATACCGTCGGCTGATCAATGTTAATGATTATGATAGAATATTGTGCTTACCCTAGTCATGTTTAAGACATAATGCAACATAGAAAAACACATAGACACTTTATGATTGAATTGTATATAGAATGTTGTAACATGTTTCACCCCAAAAATAGTGAAAAATAGAAAAGGGGCTATGTAAAACTCACCTGAAATTCACTGTGTAGGTACTAGCAAAACAATAGTCTGAACTTGAATTAATTGAACATCTTGTGCCCTATTAGAAGTAAAGGACGTCTTAAATTCTAATGCAAAAGAGTTTAATTCATTTGTTAGTTGTAAAGATAGTTGATTCAACTACCTAGACTCGTATTGTAAAAAATACGTGTCTCAAAGTGTGTAACTTAACGAACCGATAGTACTTTGTTTAGTTTCCTCGAAGGTATGGGCATACGTATAGTTATATAAAATATAAACTTTAAGGTAATATTCAAAATGGCGTTTTGAAATTAGTTGTAAATGGAATGTTTAGGTTAATGGAAATAACGCACATGTGACTCGACTGGCGTTTTGTTTTGTCTAGAGGATTGGACAATATATATACATATAGTATGATAAAGTAAAGTTTGGATGGAAACTATTTGTGGACGTAGCTTTAATTGTACAAAGTATATATATTTCAATGCTCGATGTGTTCCTTATATTTTGTAAAAATTTGGGCAGAGTCTCCTCTGTTTTTGTATAAAACCAGACAACTCAAGTTGTCTATATTTTCCCAATAATCAATCGTCCAAATCCACAAAACGCAATACGATTTAACTAAACCTTTATATGCGACAAAAGGTTTATGTCATTAAAGTGGTAATAGACGAGAACTATATGTTTTGAGTAAGTAATATATATATATATATATATATATATATATATATATATATATATATAGTCCGTTTTCAAACAAGTGACATAAGTTAAGTAAACCCTTACAAGTCTAGATGTTATGTGTTTCGCTAAATGGCTTGCTTGTATATAGGTAAAATATGTTTTCATACAACTACTTCAACGATTTAATAGTTCGTAATATTAATACATAAGCGTATATGTGTGTGTGTGTGTGTGTGTATATATATATGTTAACCGTTATCTTTGTATGCTCGATATTACTTTTAAGCATTATATAAAAACAAGTCGGTTCGGTTCGTTCATTCTACACAAAAGAAGTATTTTCAACTACATAAATATAATTAAAACAATTAAAGCAAAGGCATGGCGCGTGTTATACCTTCCTATGGATAAGCTCGTGAACCGCTACATACGCGCCCCAAACATCGCTGAGTAGCTTTTACCACGGTTGACTGTGGTTGACCAGCTTTGACCGTGGACCAAAATTGACCAGGTTTGACTTTTGACTATGGTTGACCAACGTTGACCTGAGCAGGAAAAAGAGAACGAACAGGCCACAACCAAGCTGACCGGAGCTAACCCGGTACCATCTGGTCGGAACTTGCAACTCGGACCAGAAAAGGCAGAGACCAGACCTAACCCTCCGTTTACGTGGTCGGGAACCTGCACATCGGACCATTATCACCACTAAGGCCTTCACAACAGATCTGAGAACATACGTGGCTGGGAACCACGATGTATTAAGCCCGATCCAGAAACAACCTATTATGGTACCTGAGGTGGTCCTCGTTTGTTGGTGGTGGTCTTCGGCGGCGGCGCCGCCTAGGGTGAGAGAGAGGATGCGGGAAACAAAAAAAAAGAGGGATTAAGGTGATAGATGGTTTAATGGTGGTGGGATGTGGTGGCTTGGGTCTTGGTTGTTGTTGTTGACGGCGGCTCGGGTGTGGTGGTCAGCGGCGGATTCTGCAGTGGTGGTGGTCTTCGGTGCTTCACGATTGGGTTTCCTTCAGCCCTGATGCTGTTAACAGACGCGAGAGGGAGGGGTTGGTGAGGGTTATGGTGGTTTTTGGCGGCGGGTTATGGTGGCTTGGGTGTGGCTGAGGTGGTGGTCGGCGGCGGCGGCGGCCGCTTCATCTAGAGAGAGGGTTGGGAGATTAAGTGAAGATTAGAGGTGATGGATGGGAGCTTGAATGTTAAGGTTTTAAGGGATGAAGAAGGAGAGGTGTAGGCTAGGGTTTTGTGGTTGAATGAAGAAGAAGAAGATGTAATGATGTTTATATAGTTAAGGTTATGAGAGGTGGGTTAGGTGGACACCGCGTATACTAACTCATCACCGACTCGGGTCTCGTTAATGAGTTCGGCTCGTTTAACCAATAGGATAATTATTTTATGAAATTTTATATAAAAACAATTCAAAACGAGTTTTTTTTTGGAACTACGTATTTATTATATATATATATGTATATATATATATTTGTCACTTTTATAAATTTACCAGGATAAGTGTCGGTTTACTGGTATGTTATTACTTACAACACGTTATTTGGCGAATTTAGATTGTTATATTAATAAACGAAATAAGAATGTATTTTTTTGTTAATGAGATAATTTTGTTAACGAATTATTTTATGAATAAAATATTATTATTATATTATTCGAGAAACGATGGGCGTTACAGTCTCCCCTACTTTTGGAAACTTCGTCCCGAAGTTATTAAGAGTACGGGGTTGAGAGTGATTGAGTAGTAATTAGGGCAACTGTAGTTTGGAAACTTTGGGTTAAGGCACGACATGAATTTATAGGTAATAGAATAAACTACTTCGAATAATTTGGATAGGAGGATTGATATGTGTGAGTTTTAAGGGTTGGATTAGATTGATCTGAAATAGTAAGGAGAATGAGAATCTAGCAAAACACTAAACTTAAGTTTTAGGAACCCAAAAAGGAATGCATGAGTAGATTGATTATTAAGATTAGATGGGCCATTAATTAACTAGGGTTTATAATTGGATACCTACCAAAAACCTCGATAGAATTTCACACTACCTTAACGTACCTGTAAATTCATGATTACGTTCCGGACCGCAATCACCAATTTACCTTACGTTAGGGTTTTGTGTCCTTCTATGACTCTAAACACACATGTAAGTAATGCAAAATAACATTGTGATTGAATCTTTGTATCAATGAGTCTAATAAATCTTTGTATCAATTTACATGTATAATGTATCCAAAGATGAGTCCAACTGTTGAGCAGGAAAAAAAGACTTCTACTAGTCAGTGAGTAGGAACCTCTACCGATTGTTGAGCAGGTGCGATAGCCTCTACTAGTCGTTGAGCAGGTTATTAGAACCTCTACCGACTGTTGAGCAGGCATGATGACCTCTACCAATCGTTGAGCAGGTTATTAGAACCTCTACCGACTGTTGAGCAGGCATGATGACCTCTACCAATCGTTGAGCAGGTTATTAGGTACTCTACTAACTGTTGAGCAAGTACTTCATCCTCTGCCAGTTGTTTGATTAAGTGTAACAATTGTTTTTGGCTTAACACATAAGTTGCAAATTGATAATACATACATGTAAACAAGTTGGTAAATGCATCAAGTATCAAGTATAGCATGCGAGCTGCAATAGAGTTGCCCTAGACAAGGTTAATGACTTTAGGTGTGTTTATAGCAAATAGTTTATTTTCCATGCTTTCAAATATCATGAATAATCAAATGTTCAGGTAGATAATCAAATCCTCATGGATACCTAAGAATCAAGTTTGATGCAACGAATAATCAAGTTTTCAATAGTTTGGTTATCATAGGGATCAAGTTCATGTTCAAGAAGGTAAAGAGTATGAATTTAGTTCTTGAGAGGATGATGAAGAACTCAAAGTATCATCAAAGTTATGAAAGATAATGCGCGTGAAAATAGTTAATAAAGGGTTTGTTTATGGGTTTTCCAAAGAGGCACAAATAGTAAGGAGATTATTTAGCAGTATGAATCGTGGGGTTTGAATCAAATATTAAAATCAAGGGTATGAGGAAACATGATTGCGGTATTTGCCAAAAATTTGTAATGGTTCGAACAAGTTTAAAGTAAGTAGGTGTCAATGGAAAAATTGTAGAGTAAATGTTGTTCCTGTGGATGGAAAGATTTTATTTTCAAAATTTGGTTTTGTATGAAAAGCAAAAATCAATAAATAATACAACTAAATTGATCTAGATCAAAATATTTCGATGAGTCATAGGTTTTAAACACGATGTTGGATTTCAAAAATCAAGAATTTGTTCAGACGTTTTGTATAATAAGCTTCAATTAATACATAAAAGAAGTCATTCTTAATAGATTAAAACATTTTTATCGTAAATCATTTGTTACGCCAATAAATTGTTCAATAAAAATTTGAAATTTAGCAAATAAGTTTGTGGAAATAAAAGACTCTTTTAAAAAAAATATATTTATTTGTTATAGTTTGTGAAATTCCCAAGTGATGAAAGTTTGACAAAATTCAGTACTCTTTAGCTTTGGTGCTACAGTATCTCCTATACACAGATTATAAGGTTACAGTTTAAACAAGGATTTTAAAATCTCGAATGTGATGAAATTTTATGGTTGATGGTATCTTCAAAATATACATATATATATACACATAAATAAAAATGTAAGGGGGGGAGAGTTTAAAATAAAATTGGCCAGAAACATCAAAGATGATAGATTTATGTATGATGTAAAGGGAAACATATGATTTTAGTTAGATGTTAAAAATAATTAGACTTATGGGTAATATTATAAGTTTGTAAAATGAATTAGGATTGTGAAACCCAAAAATGATTCATGAAGTTTAAGCTAATGAGGGAATTATATAAGAAGAAAATATATTTGAATTGTAAAAATTTTGAGATTCAAAACTTAGATTTTATACGGGAGTGAGGGGGTATAAATGAAAATCAAACACAAAGATTGTAAATATCTAACCTCGAATAAACGAAAATGTTGGCTTATCAAAACAGATCAGGTCTAAGCCCAATGAATTTGCCCTAATAATCTAGAAGTACGTTAGGATTGTACCAAGTAAGTGAAAGAGAGTAGGCAAGACCAAGTTAGGCTAAGAATAAGGATGAGGATAGGGATAGAGATAAGGATAAGGTAGAGCTACAAGTAATTGAAGCAAGTACTGGTTAAAGTCCTAAGGTTATAGACTAGATTATTTTTCTAATAACCTAATTCCCTATAACCATGGCTCTGATACCAATCTGTAACACCCCAACCGATGGCGGAAACATCAGGATGTCACGTATTGACGATAGTTCAGTAGCTCATAGTAAATAATAAGTTTCAATGAATGATTTAAATAAATTACATACAATTGTTCTAAGAATTTGTACATCAAAATGAAAAATACTAGCTACGCATCTTCAAGCATAAACTCTAATCTTCGAGCATGTTATAACCTGAAACATGTTAAGTTTAAAAATATTTAGGGTCAACAAAAGTTGGTGAGAATTACATAGGTTTTGATAATTGAATAAAACTTGTACAATTCAAGTGTCATGGCAAGTCTAGTCCATATGTGAAAACATACTAGCAGGTAAATCGAGTGCATAATCAACCCTTGTGACTAGAATATTGTGGTCCATCCCATACGCTCATGGTTCACTCGATTATGTTATGCGATAACAATCACCCACGCTACCTATGTAGGAGGTACACGTATCCGGGTGGGATTGTCAGTACAATAGATCTATCATTGTATACTGTCGGCTGATCAATGTTAATGATTATGCTAGAATATTGTGCTTACCCTAGTCATGTTTAAGACATAATGCAACATAGAAAAACACATAAACACTTTATGATTGAATTGTATATAGAATGTTGTAACATGTTTCACCCCAAAAATAGTGAAAAATAGAAAAGGGGCTATGTAAAACTCACCTGAAATTCACTGTGTAGGTACTAGCAAAACAATAGTCTGAACTTGAATTAATTGAACATCTTGTGCCCTATTAGAAGTAATGGACGTCTTAAATTCTAATGCAAAAGAGTTTAATTCATTTGTTAGTTGTAAAGATAGTTGATTCAACTACCTAGACTCGTATTGTAAATAATACGTGTCTCAAAGTGTGTAACTTAATGAACCGAAAGTACTTTGTTTAGTTTCCTCGAAGGTATGGGCGTACGTATAGTTATATAAAATATAAACTTTAAGGTAATATTCAAAATGGCGTTTTGAAATTAGTTGTAAATGGAATGTTTAGGTTAATGGAAATAACGCACATGTGACTCGATTGGCGTTTTGTTTTGTCTAGAGGATTGGACAATATATATACATATAGTATGATAAAGTAAAGTTTGGATGGAAACTATTTGTGGACGTAGCTTTAATTGTACAAAGTATATATATTTGAATGCTCGATGTGTTCCTTATATTTTGTAAAAATTTGGGCAGAGTCTCCTCTGTTTTTGTATACAACCAGACAACTCAAGTTGTCTATATTTTCCCAATAATCAATCGTCCAAATCCACAAAACGCAATACGATTTAACTAAACCTTTATCTGCGACAAAAGGTTTATGTCATTAAAGTGATAATAGACGAGAACTATATATTTTGAGTAAGTAATATATATATATATATATAGTCCGTTTTCAAACAAGTGACATAAGTTAAGTAAACCCTTACAAGTCTAGATGTTATGTGTTTCGCTAAATGGCTTGCTTGTATATAGGTAATATATGTTTTCATACAACTACTTCAACTATTTAATAGTTCGTAATATTAATAGATAAGCGTATATGTGTGTGTGTATATATATATATATATATATATATATGTTAACCGTTATCTTTGTAGGCTCGATATTACTTTTAAGCATTATATAAAAACAAGTCGGTTCGGTTCGTTCGTTCTACACAAAAGAAGTATTTTCAACTAAATAAATATAATTAAAACAATTAAAGCAAAGACATGGCGCGTGTTATACCTTCCTATGGATAAGCTCGCGAACCGCTACATACGCGCCCCAAACATCGCTGAGCAGCTTTGACCACGGTTGACTGTGGTTGACCAGCTTTGACCTTGGACCAAAATTGACCAGGTTTGACTTTTGACTATGGTTAACCAACGTTGACCTAAGCAGGAAAAAGAGAACGAACAGGCCACAACCAAGCTGACCGGAGCTAACCCGGTACCATCTGGTCGGAACCTGCTACTCGGACCAAAAAAGGCAGAGACCAGACCTAACCCTCCGTTTACGTGGTCGGGAACCTGCACATCGGACCATTATCACCACTGAGGCCTTCACAACAGATCTGAGAACATACGTGGCTGGGAACCACGATGTATTAAGCCCGATCCAGAAACAACCTATTGTGGTACCTGAGGTGGTCCTCGTTTGTTAGTGGTGGTCTTCGGCGGCGGCGCCGCCTAGGGTGAGAGAGAGGATGCGGGAAACAAAAAAAAAGAGGGATTAAGGTGATAGATGGTTTAATGGTGGTGGGATGTGGTGGCTCGGGTCTTGGTTGTTGTTGTTGTTGACGGCGGCTCGGGTGTGGTGGTCAGCGGCGGATTCTGCAGTGGTGGTGGTCTTCAGTGCTTCACTATGGGGTTTCCTTCAGCCCCGATGCTGTTAACAGACGCGAGAGGGAGGGTTTGGTGAGGGTTATGGTGGTTGTTGGCGGCGGATTATGGTGGATTGGGTGTGGCTGAGGTGTTTATCGGTGGCCGCCGCCGCCGCTTCATCTAGAGAGAGGGCAGGGAGATTGAGTGAAGGTTAGAGGTGAGGAATGGGAGCTTGAATGTTAAGGTTTTAAGGGATGAAGAAGGAGAGGTGTAGGCTAGGGTTTTGTGGTTGAATGAAGAAGAAGAAGATGTAATGATGTTTATATAGTTAAGGTTATGAGAGGTGGGTTAAGTGGACACGCGTATACTAACTCATCACCGACTCGGGTCTCGTTTATGAGTTAGGCTCGTTTAACCAATAGGATAATTATTTTATGAAATTTTATATAAAAACGATTCAAGACGAGTTTTTTTTAACTACGTATTTATTATATATATATATATATATTTGTCACTTTTTAAAATTTACCAGGATAAGTGTCGGTTTACTGGTATGTTATTACTTACAACACGTTATTTGGCGAATTTAGATTGTTATATTAATAAACGAAATAAGAATGTATTTTTTTGTTAATGAGATAATTTTGTTAACGAATCGTTTTATGAATAAAATATTATTATTATATTATTCGAGAAACGCTGGGCGTTACACTAATAACCCGTAGGTTAATTAGTCCCCAATTGTCCAGACCATAACTGTGTACGTTTGAAAATATGTTTGAACGTTAAAGCGACCACACCAGACAAGACCCGACATCCCATTGGTGACCCGACATTCCACGTGTTAGCCAAATACAAGATATCATGCACTCATATACAATTATACACTTAACATACGCAAAAGTTCACTAACTCTAGCATACAGTTCATTTAAAGCATAAACAAGTCCGAACACGTGTTACCAGGTTATTAGATATGTAACGGTTCCTAACATGTTCCTAGGTGTCAAACCATGTTTCGAGATGTCAAAATACGCTTACAACTGCAAAACACGCGATTAGGACACAATCAGGCAATTAGGAAAGTCAACAGGCAATTAGGAGTGGTAATCGCCTAAAGTACATGTGAGTAGAGGCTAATCGCCTATAATTATACACGAGTAGGGCTACTCGCCCTTCTTATAGGCGATTAGACCCTCCTAAACGCCCCTTGTAGCAACAAGTCACATTTCGTGCGTTTAACCCTCCAAATCAGATCCGAAACATGTAAAAACACCCAACATCAAACCCAAATCATTAAACAACCCATCCCAAGTAAAAACCCCAATTTATCATCATTCTAACAACCCTAATTGCGAGCATTTCCCAAAATAGCATATTATCATGTAAACATCACATCAACATGCAAAACTTACCCTAAACGGCAATTATCCAGATTTCATCACATAACAACGTTGCACAACTACATCCTACCGTTCCTACATCATCATAGAGCACACCCTAACCTCATACAATCAACAAAACACATCATAACATCCTTAATCTTTCTAAATCACTCAAACGGGTCAAAACGCCTATTATCATCAATACTCAAGCATGAACCTCCAAACTCCTAAACAAACATGGTAAAAACTTATTTATATCAGAAATACATTAAACACATAAGAACCCTCATGTTTTAACCATTAAAATCCTATCTTGTATGAATACACCACATAGAACACATAATGAAATATTAGATTTGTTTAACAACTGATTTCAAAGGTTTTCAAAGCACAAACATCACAAAACCAGGTCTGGACCTTTAGGGATCAATATAATAACATAACAAAGGTTTAGGATGGATAACATTCCTTGGTTTTGCTAAAGAATGACGTGTAAGGCTTGATAGGATGGGTTTTAAGGCATATACGTGTTCCAAAGGTTGGTTACGGTGTGGGGTAGCTTTGGGGCGAGTTAGGGTTTCACAAATGATGTTTTAAAACATAAGGGTGGTATTTAGAGGCGTTTCTAGTCGTCCAACATGTTTCAGGCGAGTAGGGGTCTATTATAGGTGATTAGGCCTCCTAATCGCCCCCTGCAGGTGTTTATGGGTTTTTGGCGCGTTAAACATTATTTTAACACACATAAGCACGTATTCACATACCGACAAGTCACATAATGATTTTAAACACATAATGCATGATAAATAACACGTTCACCTTCGTTCACCAATCCCCGAGACTCGAGACTTGCGTGTGTGCATTAACCCGGCGATTTTACCAATCGCCGACCCTTGTACACGCAGTTATGGACCGACTCCCAATGACCTCTCAGATCATTGTAATGACTCCCGATGATTTCCAAAATCATCCAAACGACCTAACTGACCCAATTAAGTATAATGCTAAGTAAATGTTTTCGCTAAGGTAGACTTGTATGTTTGTAAAAGTATTAACCTGAATTTTCCGGGTGTCAAATCATCCCCCTGTTGAAAGAAATCTCGACCCGAGATTCATTTAGCTTCAGAAGTAATATGATTTGACTCAAATGCATGCTTAGGAAACAAGTGATGGTACTTGGCCTTCAACTGATCTTCCCGTTCCCATGTGAACTCCGGTCCACGATTTGAATTCCAACAAACTTTAACGTTGCGGATTTTACTCCGATGAAGGCTAAGAATCTTATAATCAAGAATTTCAACCGGTTCCTCTACAATACGCAAATGATCATCAACCTTGATTTCTTCGAGAGGAACAACGAGAGATTCATCAGCCAAACACTTCTTAAGATTAGAGACATGGAAGACATTATGGACGCTACTGAGCTCGGCTGGTAAGTCAAGTCTGTATGCCACCGGTCCAATCCGTTCCAGAATTGCGAACGGTCCGACATAAAGAGGGTTTAGCTTGCCGTGCTTCCCAAAGCGTATAACGCCCTTCCATAGAGATACCTTCTGTAAAACCCTATCGCCAACCTGGAACTCCAAGGGTTTGCGACGACGATCGGCATAGCTCTTTTGACGATCACGAGCCGCGGCCATACGATTACGAATCTGTACTATCTTCTCGGAAGTCTCGTACACCAGTGCCGGACCCGTGAGTTGACTCTCACCCACCTCGGCCCAACAAAGAGGAGATCAGCATTTTCGTCCATAAAGAGCCTCGTACGGTGCTTCCTTGATACAAGAGTGGTAACTATTGTTATAAGAGAACTCCACTAATGGCAGGTGAGTCTTCCAACTCTTACCAAAATCAATAACACATGCCCGAAGCATGTCCTCAAGCGTTTGAATTGTCCGCTCACTTTGACCATCAGTTTGCGGATGATATGCGATACTCATATCCAACTGAGTACCCAACGCTTTATGCAATGCCTTCCAGAAGCGGGAAGCAAAACGAGAATCACGATCAGAAATGATGGAAACAGGCACCCCATGCCGAGCAACCACTTCCTTAAGATAGATACGAGCCAACCGTTCCAAATCGTCGGTTTCTTTAATGTCGAGGAAGTGTGCAGGTTTTGTCAACCGGTCGACAATCACCCAGATCATGTCGCAACCACTAGGTGACCTCGGGAGTTTGGTCACAAAATCCATCGTAATCCGTTCCCACTTCCATTCTGGAATTTCAAGTTGTTGCAGAAGACCAGACGACTTCTGATACTCAACCTTGACCTTAGCACAGGTCAGACATTTGCTGACATACGAAGCTATATCAGCCTTCATGTTCGACAACCAATAAAGTATCTTCAGATCTTGATACATCTAATCGGAGCCCGGATGAATAGAATACCGTGATTTCTGAGCTTCGTCCAAAACAAGCTCTCGCAAACCCCCAGACAAAGGGACCCAAACACGTTCTGCAAAGTAATGTAGGCCATCGGACCTAAGCTCAAGGTGCTTATCAGCACTATGCATGGTTTCAGCTTTAAGGTTTTCCTCCTTCAAAGCTTCCTGTTGAGCAGAACCAATTCGGTCATGCAAACTAGAATGGATGGTGAGCTGTAGAGCTCGAACACGACGAAGCTTAGCGGATTCCTTCCTGCTCAAGGTGTCTGCTACCACATTCTCCTTGCCAGGATGGTACTTGATCGCACAATCATAGTCGTTAAGAAGCTCAATCCAGCGATGCTATCACATATTCAACTCCTTCTGATCGAAGAGGTGCTGAAGACTCTTGTGATCGGTATAAATGGTGCACTTGGTACCATACAAGTAATGTCTCCAGATCTTTAATGCTAAAACGACCGCACCCAACTCCAGATCATGGGTGGTATAGTTTTTCTCGTGAACCTTAAGCTGACGAGAAGCATAAGCAATAACCTTCTCGCACTGCATCAACACGCAACCGAGACCTTGTATAGACGCATCACAATAAACCACGAAATCATCTGTGCCCGCAGGCAATGATAAAATAGGAGCAGAACAGAGTTTGAGCTTAAGCGTCTGAAATGCAAATTCTTGCGAATCGCCCCAGTCAAACTTCTTGTCTTTCTGGGTAAGGTAGGTGAGGGATTGAGCAATCTTCGAAAAACCCTCAATGAAACGACGATAGTAGCCTGCAAGACCCTGGAACTGCCGCACTTCGGTTGGAGTCTTTGGTGCTTCCTAGTCTTTGATGGCCTTTATCTTAGCTGGATCGACATGAATCCCTTTTTCATTAACAACATGACCAAGGAATTGAACTTCGCGTAACCAAAAGTCACACTTTGAGAACTTAGCGTACAACTGCTCTCGCTTCAAGAGTTCCAAAACTAGACGCAGGTGTTCCCTGTGGTCCACCTCGTTCTTAGAATAGATCAGAATATCATCAATGAAAACAATCACGAACTTATCAAGATAGGGATTGCAAACCCGATTCATCAAATCCATAAATACAGCAGGTGCATTTGTGAGATCGAAAGGCATGACCAGGAATTTAAAATGGCTATAACGAGTTCGAAAGGCAGTCTTTGGAATGTCAGCTTCCTGTACCCTCAACTGATGATACCCAGACCTCAAATCGATCTTAGAATAAAAGCTGGAACCCTGAAGCTGGTCAAATAAATCGTCGATACGGGGAAGAGGATAACGGTTCTTGGTGGTTAACTTGTTCAGTTCATGATAGTCAATGCACATGCGAAGGCTTCTGTCTTTCTTCTTGACAAATAACATAGGGCTCCCCACGGGGACGAACTAGGCCGGATAAATCCTTTCTCCAACAGTTCCTGCAACTGATTAGATAATTCCTGCATCTTGGGAGGCGCAAGACGATAAGGGGCTCGAGCAATAGGGGATGCACCTGGTGCAAGATCAATATTAAATTCGACCTGCCGATGAGGCGGAAGGCCAGGCAGATCTTCAGGAAACAGGTCGGGGAAATCACAAACAACAGGAATGTCTTCAATCTTCTTACCCTCTTCAGACGAAACCGAAACAAGAGCCAGGATAGCAGAATACCCTTTTCGTAGATACTTAAAAGCTTTCATACTTGAAATGATTCTCAATGGAACACCACTTTTCTCACCTTGTACCAAAAGAATCTCTCCATCAGGGAGAGGAAGTCGAATGACTTTATCGAAAAAAACGATTTCCGCACGATATAAGGTTAACCAATCCATGCCCACCACGACATCGATACTACCCAAGGATACCGGCATGAGGTCTATAGGAAACGATAGTCCGGAAATTTCTAGTTGGCATCCCTTAAGAATATGAGTTGCCTCGATTTTCTTACCATTAGCCAATTCAACTATGTACTTAACCTCTAGAGGTGTAGGTACCATGCCTAGCAACTGACTAAAAATCAATAGATATAAAGCTCTTGTCGGCACCCGAATCAAATACAATAGAGGCATAACGATCATTAAGAAGAAACATACCAATAACAGTATCCGGATCCTGTCGGGCCTCACCCAACCTAATGACGAAGGCGTGTGCATTCCTGCCGCCATACCCGTTACCCCTGCCATTACCGTTCTTCCCAGCATCCCCTTGCTTCAGTTTAGGGCAGTCCTTCCTAAAGTGCCCTGCTTCACCATAGTTGTAACATCCCTGGTTTCCCTGAGGAGCAGCAGTTGGGGCAACCACTTGAGCCTAAATTGGTTGAAGATTAACCCTGCAGTCCTTGGCCTGATGCCCGATCTTCTTACAACGGTTGCAACGATTACAGTTCCCATAATGATGATACCCACGCTGATTACACTTAGGCAGCTTCCCAGTATACCCGCCTTGTTTCTGGTCAAAAGATGAACCTGCAGCTTCAAATTTCTTTGCCTGTTGCTGAGGCTACACTGAACCCTTTCCTGCGCTCTCCCATTTCCTGTTGTTGCCCTCAGGGAATTTCACAGCAGTGCACCTAGGAGGCAAGACACCCTTCTGAGCCTTCTGTTTGGTTAGCTTGTGAGCCAATCGAATGGTATCCTGATGTGTGGCGGAATCATTTGCGGTCACAAACCCGTGAACCTCTGGCACCAACTCAAACTCATTCCACGGCAACGCATGGGCCTCAAGCAAGCCAATAGTCTGCACTGTCGAATTTCACCATGTCAAAGCACGACCCTCGAATGTCCCCGAAGCATATTTCACACGAAACTCCGATGGGCAGTTACACATGGAGAAAGCGGACTCGATCTTCTCCAACCATCGAAGTAGTCCCACGGCTCCTTCAGATCCACTGAAGCTATGAGGCTTACAGTCCTTGAACATCTTGAAAGTACACTGGACATGAGGAGGTGGTGGAGGATGAACAACATTCCCTGTTATAACAAGCAACACTGGTCAATAAAACGAATACCACACAATAAAAAGATAAGGAATGGGGGTAGTAGTAATCCAATTACCACCAAGGCCTTGCTGGGCGGCCTGATATGCAGCAAGAGCAGCAGACACCTGCTCCTGAATCAGGTTGTTCAGCTCAGCTTGGGTCATGTTGATGTTGCCATGACCCCCATTGCGTCCACCGTCGTTTCGACCACCAACTCGACTACTACGACGTCCCGGCATCTTCTACCAAAACAAAAGACAAGACATTAAGATTCCCAGCAAGCGTGAAACTACTAGCAAACAGAAGTAAATTTGAGAATTGGGCTCAATTATGACAATCGGTTCAAACACGAAGTCCACCAATATTTCCATGTATTTCAACTTATTATTTCGTGTGCACCCGAAATGACAAGTCGCTCTACATGGTCTCCAAGGCGTGCTCCCAGCTTGACTTTCAAGCCACAAGGCACCCACATTCTAGAAAAGGTAAGAATTCCCAGGTGGTCGAACACCCGAGATGTCCACATTGTATAACAAGTACGAGTGTGTGATAGTGTGTGTGGGCAAGTGTGTCCATTGGAGCATAAAAGGGAGATGTCCGAATCTTGGACAGATCTCAAGAATATGCCGAAGCTAATCCAATGTACGCCACCGCCATGCTAGAATAACAAGTCTCTTCGCCTTCAACCCGAAGATGAAGATAGAATAAGAACAGAAGATAGATGATGTAAACATAAGTAATAATAATGAATATGATACTAACACCCCGACAATTTCCCACATAGTATGACTCGTATGAATGTGACCGTCTAGTGTGTATGACTCGGCTACAGACTCGACCCTACATGCAGTCCTAGTTCACTATAACCATTGGCTCTGATAACAATCTGTCACACCCTCAAATTCCACATGCGGGGTTTTACCGTAAGGCGCGTGACAAACTAGGATCCAAGTCAACGGTCACAACAAACGACAACTGTATGATTTAAAATACGTAATCAACCATTATGATTAAAACCATTCGATACAGCAGAAGCAAAGTACAAACCATAATCCAAACGTTTTAAAATAAAATAAAAGACAAAGTTTCAAAACATGAAATGTAAAGTAGACGCCGTAAGACCCGTGCGCCTATCCAGTGCAGCTACCATAGCGACCTGAGAAAACATGCTTAAAGTTGTCAACACAAAATGCTGGTGAGTTCACAGGTTTTATAATAAACGTTAAAAGTATGAAAGATCATCCATGTTACTACTATGTTAAAATGATAGCGCTAGCTAAACGCATGTATGATACTACTACGACTTGGAAACCATTACTGGCAAGATAGTGCATGAATATGCCCGAATATGTACCACCGTCGCCACGTCAGCCTTTAATGACCGAGACAATATGCACCCGCAGACCTCCAACTGACGAGTGGGGTTTGTCAGTCCCAATAGATCTATCCACATTTCCCCGTTATGCATCCCCGCATATTCATGGTATTCCCCGGGAATTAAACGAATCTCATAGTAAGTTTAAAAGTAACAACACTAGTATAACATGATCTTTACAAAATCCAAGTATGAAGCATGATTCCCCCCAAAAACGAAAAGACTTAAAGTGGGTCCGTGAAACTCACCTTAGGTTGCTTTCTACTAAAATAAGCAAAGCAGCTCAACTAGATAGTCCCAACTACCGGTGACCTATCATGACGAGTGTATAAGATGTTAGACTAATAACACGTAGATTAATTAGTCCCCAATTGTCCAGACCATAACTGTGTACGTTTGAAAATATGTGTGAACGTTAAACTAACCACACCGGACAAGATCCGACATCCCATTGGTGACCCGAAATTCGACGTGTTAGCCAAATACAAGATATCTTGCACTCATATGCAATTATACACTTAACATGCGCAAAAGTTCACTAGGTCTAGCATACAGTTCATTTAACGCATAAACAAGTCCGAACACGTGTTACCATGTTATTAGACATGTCACGGTTCCTAACATGTTCCTAGGTGTCAAACCATGTTTCGGGATATCAAAATACACTTACAACAGCAAAACACGCGATTAGGAAACAATCAGGCAATTAGGAAATTCAACGCGCAATTAGGAAAGTCAACAGGTAATTAGGAGTTGTAATCGCCTAAAGTACACGTGAGTAGAGGCTAATCGCCTATAATTATACACAATTAGGGCAACTCGCCCTTCTTATAGGCGATTAGACCCTCCTAATCGCCCCCTACAGCAACAAGTCACATTTCGCACGTTTAACCGTCCCAATCAGATCCGAAATATGTAACAACACCCAACATCAAACCCAAATCATTAAACAACCCATCCCAAGTAAAAAAAAAACCCCCAATTTATCATCATTCTAACAACCCTAATTGCAAGCATTTCCTAAAATAACATATTATCATGTAAACATCACATCAACATGCAAAACTTACCCTAAATGGCAATTATCTAGATTTCATCAAATAACAACGTTGCACAACCACATCCTAGTGTTCCTACATCATCATAGAGCAAACCCTAACCTCATACAATCAACAAAACACGTCATAATATCGTTAATCTTTCTAAATCACTCAAATGGGTCAAAACGCCTATTTTCATCAGTACTCAACCATCAACCTCCAAACTCCTAAACAAACATGCTAACAACTTATTTATATCAGAAATACATTAAACACATAAGAATCCTAATGTTTTAACCATAAAAATCCTATCTTGCATGAATACACCACATAGAACACATAATGAAAGATTACATTTGTTTAACAACTGATTTCAAAGGTTTTAAAAGACACAAACATCACAAAACCAGGTCTGGACCTTTAGGGATCAATATAATAACATAACAAAGGTTTAGGATGGATAACACACCTTGGGTTTTACTAAAGAATGATGTGTAAGGCTTGAAAGGATGGGTTTTAAGGCATATACGTGTTCCAAAGGTTGGTTACGGTGTGGGATAGCTTTGGAGCTAGTTAGGGTTTCACAAATGATGTTTTAAAACATAAGGGTGGTATTTATAGGCATTTCTAGTTGTCCAACATGTTTCAGGAGAGTAGGGCTCCTTCTCGCCCCCTTTTGGTCATACTCGCCCCTGCTGGGGGTGATTAGGATTCCTAATCACCCCTTTCTAGGGGTGAGCATAATTGTACCGGACCAAAAAAAAAACGAGGACCGAACCGAAAACCTAGTGAAACCGACCAGGGTATATTTTTTAGGTTCTGAATTCGGTTCCTGTAAATCCCTCCTTCTGGTTCTCTGGTCGGGTCGGTCCAAAAATAGATTAAAACCGAATAGAACCGACTGGACCGATTTTATACATAACTAACTCCAGTTGTGATGCGTTTCTTTCTTTTGCCTAAGATCTGATAATGTAAAGTAAATTACATAAAACATTATTAAGGTTTTGTCATAATTTATTAAAATTTATATTTGAATCCTGGTAAGCTGGCTGCTTCGCTACGAACCTTTATGCACCTGTTTTAGGTACTTCGCTTTCAGTTATTTAAAAAATGGAACTGCGCAATAACGCATCAATGTAAGCATGAGAAATCCAAAAACAAATGATCTAAATCAGATTCAGCACACAAAAACAAGCTATAACATGACCAACCAATTCCATCAAGAACACATATCATAGCTTTTTAGGGCAAATTCAGGTTAAGAAACAATGAAAATCTGAATTCAGTTTTGAATATGTAAGCAAATGAACCATTATCCACAAATTCGGTTCGGGTATTACTATATGGACCGACTGGAACCGTAAGTTCAGGACCGAAGACTGACCCGTATTAATGGTCCAAAATTCGGTTCTTATTTTATAGGGTGTTCGGGTTTCGGGTCGGGTCGGGTAATGAATGGGTCGGGTCGGTTCTTTGGATTTGCTCACCCCTACCCCCTGCAGGTGGTTATGGGTTTTTGGCACGTTAAACACTATTTTAACATATGTAAGCACGTATTCACATACCGACAAGTCACATAATGATTTTAAACACATAATGCATGATAACTAACACGTTCACCTTCGTTCACCAATCCCCGGGACTCGAGACTTGTGTGTGTGCATTAACCCGACGATTTTACCAATCGCCGACCCTTGTACACGCAGTTATGGACCGACTCCTAATGACCTCTCAGATCATTGCAATGACTCCCGATGATTTCCAAAATCATCCAAACGACCTAACGGACCCAGTTAAGTATAATGCTAAGTAAATGTTTTCGCTAAGGTAGACTTGTATGTATGTAAAAGTATTAACCTAAATTTGCCGGGTGTCACATTTCCCACTGAAGTAACTCTTCAAATTCTATTTTTTTACATTCCAATTTACTGACAAGCACAAATACTATCTACCAATATTTGTACAAATATGAACGTGTGATGTTTTACTTTTTTTATATTATAATGTTTAACTTCTGTTTTATTTAAATGTGGACTTGAAAAGGTTGTTTTTTTTTTGGGGTTTATATAAGTGAGTAAAGATAGCAAATATAATTATATTATTTGTGTATATGAATAATTAATCTTACTTTAGTTGCAATATATTGAATTCTTCCACTTGAGTATATTTGAAATATATGAATTAAAAAAATATGTATTAGTACATCATTTGGTAAAAATACTTTGTGATTGGAAATGTATATCTAATAACCTTTCCCTAATAACCGTCCATCAAAATTTATTAACCATCTGGTAAATTGTATTTATATTAATTTTGAACTTAAATAAGCAAACGGATGAAGAGTTCTGTTGGGATAACAGATATTAAAAACAAACACTTAATCTTAATCTTCAACTGAAGTTTCATTATTCTGTTTACGAAAATCTATTGACTTGAAACAAATTTGTCAAACACCTATTATACATTTCCTTTATATTATTACAATTCCATAATGTGAATGAAATATTTAAGTTAAGAAAAATACATAGAAAATAAAAGATTATAAAAGAACAAATCGAAATATCTCTAAAAAATCTGCTTTAACGAAACCAGAATTACAACATCTAACTTTACAAACTACATAAAAACACAAGCAAATATAAAAAAAAAGTATTCTAACAACCAAACCCTAGATAATGATCTTTATTGCCATTGTCATCGGAATAGAAACACAAACACAATCAAAAGCAATACCACGAGAACAATTGGTATCTAAACATCATCAAGTTCGAAAACCCTAAAGATTCCAAATAGGGTCTGCATATAGTAATGGATTGATGTTTTCCTTTGTTTGTAAGGATCATCGGAAAACATCAATTCCAACTTCATTACCAACGGATTGTTGGTAATCCATTTTTCTTTGATTTTAAGAATCTTTGTCAAGACTTGTGGAAAGACATCTGAACGTCATATCATTATTATTCATACGGGATGGAGAGTTGTAAAGTGAAAATAGTTGAAAAACTATAAATTTGGAAACTTAATATTGGCAATTCACCCCTTTTTATGGGGTGAAAAGTGGCTAATAAACTAACTATCCGTAAAGTTGGTTTTCAACTTTATATATTTATATACACAAGTTACATTTCAAGTAAATATAATTAAAACTTACTTTTGAGGCTTTTTATAGAGTTCAAGATAATTGCAACACAACAATAATAATAAAATAATATTGTTAATAAAGTAAGTTCAAAATCGTAATCATTACTTTTGGGACTTTTTATAACATCTGTTGAGTTTTCAACAGATATTGTCACACAAAACTCTCTCAGTATTTACCAACGGATTGTGCAATCGGTAGAAGTAAGTAAAATCGTCAAAAGCCTTAGTTTAACATCTTTTATTATTAGAAGATTAAATTTGTTATTAAAGTATAACTATATAGTTAAAAAAATTACAGAAACCTTTTCAAATTTTGATCATTCAACTTTATATTGAATTGTTCATTATTATAATAGTGATAATAATATTAAATTATTAATAATATTATTTTATTATAGGGTAAATCAATAACTAACAAACTACCCGTAACATCTGTTGACTTCTCAACAATTGTTATCACACAAAACTATCTCAGTGTAAAACCGTCAAAAGTCTCAGTGTAACAACATCTTTTATTAACCGATTAAATTTGTTATTAAAGTATCACTATATAGTTAAATTGCAGAAACCTTTTCAACTTCATAATTAAAGTTTTGATATGTGTAATAACTGATGAAGCAAAATCGCCAAAGCATTGGTTACTATTACTTAAAGTTTTACATATAATAAACTTTTAGTTACTGTTTTTTCCAACCACATATTGAAACAAAAGATAGATATATAATAAAAATCAACTTTAACATTAATATTATTAATAAAATAATATTATTAATAATTTAATAATAATTTTATATTATTATCACTATTATAACATCTATTGAGTTTTCAACATTGTCACACAAAACTCTCTCAGTATTTACCAACGGATTGTGTAATCGGTAGAAGGAAGTAAAATCGTCAACAGTCTCAGTTTAACAACATATTTTATTAGAAGATTAAATTTGTTATTAAAGTATCATTATATAGTTAAATAAATTACAAAAATCTTTTGAAAATTTGTTCATTCAACTTTATAACAAATTGTTCATTATTCATTATTATAATAGTGACAATAATATTAAATTATTAATAATATTATTTTATTATTTTATTATATAGGGTGAATAAATAACTAACAAACTAACTATCCGTAAAGTTCGTTTTCAACTTTATAAGTTGCATTTCAAGTAGATATAAAGTCGGAAGCTACTTTTGGGACTTTTAATAGAGTGCAAGACAATTGCAACTGTGACACCCGGCATGTCTAGGTTAACATTTTAATAAAACACATAAGTCTACCTTAGCGAAAAACGTTTTCAAACATACTTAACTAGGTCAGTTGAGTCGTTATGATGGTTCCGGGAATCATCGGGAGTCGTTACAGTGATCCACGGGATCATTGGGAGTCGGTCCATAACCATGTGAACACGGATTGGTGATTTGTAGAATCGTCGGGTTTAACGCACACACGTAAATCTCGAGTCCCGGGAATTGGTGAACGGATGGGAATGTGTTAGTTATCATGCATTATGTGCTTACAATCATTATATTACTTGTCGGTATGTGAATACGTGTTTATATGTGTTAAAATAGTGATTACGCGTAATTGCATGACATTATAGGTGGTTACGCGTAATTGCATGACATTATAGGTGATTACGCGTAATTGCATGACATTATAGGTGATTGCGCGTAATTGCATGACATTATAGGTGATTGCGCGTAATTGCATGACATTATAAGTGATTACGCGTAGTTGCATGACATTATAGGTGATTACGCGTAATTGCATGACATTATAGGTGATTACACTTAATCGCCAGTAACACATGCGATTGGGAGAATTTTAAGGGCGATTAGGGCCTAATCGCTAGTAGGTATATGCGATTAGGAACCCTAATCGCCTGTACTGCTGCATAATCGCCTGACATGTGTTGAACGACTAGAAACGCCTATAAATACCACCCTAATGTTGTAAAACAACATTTGTGAAACCCTAACACACCCCAAAGCCATCCCACACCTTATCCAACCTCTGGAACACGTTTTTGCTCAAGAAATCACCTTTCCAAGCCTTACACCTCATAATCTTGCAAATTCAAGGTGTGTTCTTCATCCCAAACCTTTGTAATGATATTGTTTTGCTCCCTAAAGGTCCAGACCTGGTTTCTAAACATTTGTGTCTTTGAAAACTCATTAAAGTTAGTTTCTAAACAAACCCAAACCTCTATGTTTGTTATATGTGATGTATTCATGCAAAGATAGGATTTTTATTGTTTAAACATGATTGTTCTTGTGTTATTAATATGTTTCTGACCTAAATGAGTTATTATGATGTTAACCTCGGAGTTTGGAGGTCCATAGATGTGTATTATTGATAAAAGGCGTTTTGACCCGTTTGAATGATTATGAAGGATTGATGATGATATGTTGTGTTTTGTTGATTGTTTGAGGTTAGGGTTCACTCTAGGATGATGCTAGAACAGTAGGATAGTGTCGGGCAACATCATTATGTGATGAAATCTGGATATTTGCTATTTAGGGTAAGTTTTGCATGTTGATGTGATGTTTACATGCTAGATATGCTATTTTGGGAAAACGCTTGCATTCGGGACAGTTAGGATGATAATAAATTAGGGGTGTTTGCTTGAAATAGTTTGATAAATGTTTTGGGTTTGATATTGGGTGTTTCTACATGTTTCGGATCTGATTTGGAGGGTTAAACACGCGAAAAGGTGGAAATGTGCAGCAGGGGCGATTAGGGATTCCTAATCACCTATAACAGGGGCGATTGGCCCCAATCGCATGATACTTGGGGCGATTGGAGGCCTAATCGCGTGTAAGTTCATGTGATTACAATCATAATCACTAGTTGACCATCTTAATCACTAGTTGACCTTCCTAAATGCATGTACGATAGCCTAATCACATGTAACACATGTGATTACAATCCTAATCACTAGTTGACCTTCCTAAATGCATGTATGATAGCCTAATCACATGTAACACATGTGATTACGATCCTAATCACTAGTTGACCACCCTAATCACTAGTTGACCTTCCTAAATGCATTTATGATAGCCTAATCACCTGTAACACACGTGATTACAATCCTAATCACTAGTTTGACCATTCTAATCACCAGTTGACTTTCCTAATTGCATGTTTGATTCCTAATCGCGTGTACTGTTGTTATATGTGTATTTTAACATCCCGGAACATGGTTTGACACCTAGGAACATGTTAGGAACCTCGTGACATGTCTAATAACTTGGTAACACGAGTTCGGACTTGTTTATGCGTTAATTGGGCGTTATGCTAGATAGGGTGAATGTTTGCGCATGCTAAGTGTTTAATTGCATTTGTTGCATGATATCTTGTATGTGGCTAACACGTGGGATGTCGGGTCACCAATGGGATGTCGGGTTTTGTCTGGTTTGGTCGGTTTAACATTTAAACATGTTTTCAACATACACGGTCACGGTCTGGACAATTGGGGACTATTTAGCCTTCGGGTTAGTAGTCGTCACACTTATGTAAACTCATTGATAGGTCGCCACTAGTTGGGGCTATCACACGTGTGTCGGATATTTCTTAACACATCAGACGCAACCTAAGGTGAGTTCACGGCCCCACTTTTATTGGTTTTGTTTTCGGGGGAGAAACATGCTTACACACTTTTAACACATGATTTCAAGTTATACTATGGCTATCTTTATATTACTATACGGCTCATCTAAATCCCAAGGAAACCACTAATACGGGTATGTAGCGGGGAAATGTGGATAGCGCTATTGGGCCTGACAAACCCCACTCGACGGCTGGAGGCCGGGCGGGTGCATATTGTCTCAAACACACAGGGCCTACCGGGGATGACGGTAGTCCGAGGGGTATCACACAGTAACAAACACAGTCAGCAATGGTTTCAACCGTAGTAGTAAATAACTTAACGCCTAGCTAGCGTTCACACAGCATAGTAGTAACGGTAACGGTTTTCAAAGGATTTACGAAACGCTTATTATAAAACCTGTGAACTCACTAGCATTTTATGCTGACATATTTTTGGCATGTTTCTCAGGTCGTTGAGGTAGCAGCATCGAGTCTAGGCGCACAGACTCTCACGGCGTCTAGGATTCACTTGCATGTCATTTAGTACTTTCAGACTTTTATGTTTTACTTCCGGTTTGTAATAAAGTTTTACGCTTCCGCAGCGATTGATAGATTTTGAAAACTTAATGGGCAGTTTATGTTGTTTTAAGTATCATATAGTTGTCGTTTGTTGTGACCGTTGTCTTGGATCCTGGTTTGTCACGCGCCTCGCGGTAAAAGCCTGCACGTGGAATTTGAGGGTGTGACAGCAACACAACAATAATAAAATAATATTGTTAATAAACTAAGTTCAAAATCGTAATCATTACTTTTGGGCCTTTTATAACATCTGTTGACTTCTCAACAGTTGTTATCACACAAAACTCTGTCAGTGTAAAACCGTCAAAAATCTCAGTGTGACAACATCTTTTTTACAAGATTAAATTTGTTATTAAAGTATCACTATATAATTAAATTACAGAAACATTTTCAACTTCATAATTAAAGTCTTGATATGTGTAATAAATGATGAAGCAAAATCGCCAAACCATTGGTAACATCAATATTGAAACAAAAGATACATATATAATAAACATCAAATTTAACATCAATATTTTTCAATAACAAACCATAAACGTTACAAGAAAAATAAACTACATTGTAATAATATTCATATTTAAAAATGCAATAATATAAAAACATTTAAATTTCATCATCTTCATCACTTGAGTTTTATATCATTTAAACTTATTATTGCAATTACAAACTCTAACAGTTTTTAAAGTATCCTCATTATAATTTATATCCTGTTTACAACATCTGTTGAGTTGACAACAGTTGTTCACAAACAATTGTCGTTCAATTAAAGTTGCAAATCCATTCATTGGTGGTTATGCTTCTGCCACTGGTAACCACTGATAAACGAAACAGCTGATGATTATCCACTGATGAAGCAAATAACAAATAATTTTGAAACTTCTGATGACACGGGAAGACTATCTTTTTTGGATCAGATTTTTTTCTTCAAAACTTTATCATATTTTTTTAACACTTGTTTAAGATAAAATAACAATCTGTTTCAGCATAGTCTTCAAGTAACATGTCTTGAGTTGTCACAGATTGTGAAAAAACTACAGTAACAATTACACTTGTTCAAAATCGTACAAGATACAAAATACAACCAAAATATCACGAAAGAAAACTATTTACAAAACATACAACATAGAAGTATTCTAATTAAAAGAAAAGACAATATTGATACAAAAAAACAAACTAATACTAACTAACAAATTTCCTCTAAGTGCTCTTCAGGTACAATCAGAAATCATGAGAACATAAGTTCGAGGCTTGTTGTAGAATCTCGAACAGACTACAAAGTACATACAAAATACAGGAAAAACACAAGAAAAAAAAACAAAACCAAAGAAGAGAAAAATGAAAAAAAAACAACACGATAATGCCTCTAACTCCTCAAGAACTGGAAACATATTATTCACCTATACACACATCTCTTTTTAAACAGGCTCTAGATGTCGTTCTGATACAAATAACATTTTTCTTTGATTGTAAGAATCTTCCAATAACACAAATTCCATCTTTATTAACAACAATTTATTAGTAATACATTTTTCTTTCGTTGGAAAAATTTTCGAGAAGACTGATAGTAGGAAATTTGAAGAAAATAACATTATGCCGCACGTATTGACGGTTGGTTTCTTTTTCGAATGGTTCAAGAGATATATAAAGTTGCAAACTGAAATAACGATTTGCTCACTTTTTATAGAATACAAAAAAAAAAGTTATCTCTACTAAAATAATAATGGCTTGTTGGACCCTTACGTCAAGTAAAAAACAACTACAAACACCAATAATAAAATAATATTTTATATTTATTATGGAATATTAAAAGTAATAAAAGCTTTGGTATTACAGCCTCTGTTGAGTTAAAAAGGTATACAATATCTGTTGACTTGTCAACAGATCTTATCTGTGACACCCGGCATATTCAACTAATTAACATTTTACAAACTTATAAGTCTACCTTAGCGAGAAACATTTTATTAACGTACTTAACTGGGTCAGTTGAGTCGGCCTACCTTACGTATTGTCCAGGGTTCAATGATCTGGAGGATCATTGGTATTATTTTATATACACACGAGTCTTGAGTCCCATTGTTGGTGAATTACATGAATTGAATTAAGTGTATTACATAGATTGATCCATATATGTTATACAATGTGCAAATACATGTTTTAACGGTGTTTACGTGATTAAACATGATTCTATACGATTAACATATGTAAGGATTGCATGATCATGTGTTACGATGTGTTTAAATGCGTTAAAACGACAAAACTGGAAAATCAGGAAAAGCCAAGGTTTGGTTCGACCTTAAGGGGGGTCGAACCAGGATATGAGTTTCTTGGAAACTCTATTCGACCACATTGAATCCTCATTCGACCCCTGCAGGGGTCGAACCAGACACTTGTATAAATACCATACTTTGCCATTTTTCATCATTTAACAAACCCTAAATGCCTCTAAACACTCTCTCTCGAATTTAATCACTGGGGAAGGAGTTTTTGACCTTGTTTTTCACAATCTAACCTTCTATATCATAAACAAGTGAAGATCTAATGTGTGTTCTTCATCTAAAATCATTTTTAAGCATTTTTTTATTCGTTTTCATTAAACCCCAAAGATCCAGATCTGTTTTAAGTTAGTTTTTATGATTAAAAACCTTTCTAACATCTTTCTAAACAAAACCTCATCATAAAACATAAGTTTTCATACCAATTAACATGTGTTAATGATCCTTTATGTTGTGTTATGTGTTGTTTGATGTTTGGATGCTATGTAGATGTTATAGAGATGTTCTAGGACTGTTATTGATGATGAGTTTTGATTATCTTAGGTCAAATGTTGTTGAATGATGATGATTTGTCTAATTTTGGGATTTTTGATAAATCTAGGGTTTAATTCTTGATGATTATGTCAATGAAATGATTGGGGGTTTTCATACACATAATAATCTGAGTAATTTTAGCTAGTTATTGAATGATTTCATAAAGTTCCCAAATTGGGTAAAGTTTTCATGCATGATGTGACATCTCCATAATTTTGCCATTTTGGGTAAGTAATAAAACGAACTGATTTTGGAGTAAAATTGGTAAGGTTTTGTGGCGATATGTTATTCATACTTGACTGATGTGTTTTGTGATGTTTCGTGCTGTTTTCGGACTGTTTAGATGCGATTTGATGCATTTGTGCAGAACAGGGTCAAACCAGACAACCTCATTCGACCCATGGTGGGGTCGAATGAAGCTCTATGGAGTTGAACATGCATCAATTTAGTCGAAGGAACCTTATTTGGTCGAATTAACATGTGTTAAGGTCGATTGAACATGTGTTAGGTCGAATGAACGTGTGTTTAGGTCGAATTAACATATGTTAGGTCAAATGAACTTGTGTAATGGGTCGAATCAACAACATATGGGTTGAATGAAGATCCATAGGGGTCGAATGAAAATCCATAGGGGTCGAATGAACTTTCCAACTCTTCTGATTCGACCTAACTTCATCATGTGTGCGATTTTTTATGCAAACTAAGTATTCTATGCTTGAACCTTATGTGTAATCTATGTGTACTTGATTAGTTTATGTAATGGGTCACCAACGGGATGTCGGGTCGGTCTGGTGTGTCGGTTTATTAGTCAAACACGTTTTTAAACATACTTAATCACGATCTGGACAATCGAGGACTAGATAACCTTAGGGTTATTAGTCAAAACACTTATACCAACTTTTATGATAGATCTCCGGTATTTGGGATTATCATTGCGTGCTTTCAAGAGACTAGGTGGAATGGACAAAAGGGGGACAAAAAGGGGATGAGCGCAATGGTTATAAGTTGTAATATTCGGGGTCCGATGGGTTGAAGAATGGGGTAGAATTTCTAGTGGCTAGAGAATTGTACAATAATGTAGTAGAGGTGATACGACACAATGATAGGATTATGATGTTGAGGTTAGTACTAGGAGAGGAAGTATTTGTAGTCATTTGCGCTTATGCCCCACAAGTCGGACTAGGGAATCAGGAGAAGCGAGATTTCTGGGACTGCCTAGATGTAGTCACTAGGGCCATACCCAGGGAGGAAAGATTTTTCATAGGAGGTGATTTTAATGGCCACATTGGAAAGGATAGCATTGGTTTTCTGGTGGTACATGGGGGCTTTGCTTTTGGTGATCGGAACGACCAGGGTAGGGATCTGCTAGAGTTCGCGGTGGCCCATAACCTAGGTATTTTAAACTCCTTTTTTTAAGAAACGTGAGTCGCATTTGATTACTTTTAACAACGGTGGTCGTAACACACAGATTGACTATCTTTTGATGAGGCATGGTGACCGAAGATGGTGGAGGGACTGCAAGGTCATACCAGGGGAGGCAGCGGTGGCCCAACACCGTTTATTAGTGGCAGATTTAGTCTTGAGAGATAGGCGGACCGAGGGAGAAAGCGTTTTGCAACCTAGAGTTAGATGGGGAAATTTGAAGGGCAATAAGATTAATCTATTTAAAGATAATATCATCTCAATGACATCAACTCGAGCGGAGGGGGATGTAAATGAAATGTGGAAGGACTTGGCAAATGCAATTACAAATGTGGCGAAGGAGACTTTAGGGATGACAACATGAAAAGTGGGTGGGTATAAGGAGTCATGGTGGTTGAGTGAGGAGGTTCACACTAAAATAAGGGATAAACAAGGGTGTTTTAGAGATCTTTTGGGGTGCACAGATGAGGAGGAGCGAGTAATTTTGAGGGATAGATACAAACAGTCCAAGAGGGAGGCGAAGAAGGCAGTGAGGGAAGCGAGGAATGCAGCTTACAAAAGGATGTACAAACGCCTGGAAACAAAAGAGGGGGAGCATGATATGTTCAAGATCACAAAAGCTAGGGAGCGTAGGAGGCAGGACTTAGGGGTGGTGAAGTTTATAAAGGGAGAATATGGACGCGTTTTAGTCAAGGAACATGACATTAAGTTGCGGTGGCAAACGTACTTCCATAATCTCTTCAACAACGGGAGGGATTTCCAACAAGAAAATGACAACTCATCAACTCAAATGCTCCAAAGGAATAGTTTCTACTGCCGGCGTATCACACAGAGAGAGGTTAGTGTCACACCCCAACCGATGGCGGAATACATTGGGGCGAGACTTGTGGTAGATTGTTCAAAGACTTCATGACACTAGATTTTGTGAAAATATAGTTTAAAGATAGAATTTCATTTATTGTCTAAAAATAGAAATACAAGTAGTTCATATAACGAAAAATACAACAACAAGAATATGATAACTTGAACTAGAGTGAGTTTCTATGTCCAATCCTAAGTAGTTTTCTTGAATGTCCTGCAATAAATATTTCCTGCAACATGTATAAAATATCCGTCAACACATAAAGCATTGGTGAGCATACTAGTTTTGACATACATACATAGTATAATAAAGTTTTGCTTATAGGCATATGCAAGAGTACCATACAAACAGCGACTAGCCACGAAGAATTTTGCTTAACATGACCCATGTAGGGGGCGGATAGCCAATCCTATAGCGCTATACATGCAAGATGTGTTGTCAACTATATGAACATTTGTATGTTAGAGTAAATAATTCTACATGGCATAGTGTACAAGCATATAATAGACTTTAGATTGCGCATGATAGACTTTAGACTAAGCATAATAGATTGTAGAGTTTAAAATCGTTTGAGTTTTGATAGTGATACATGTTGAGCCCCAAAGAATAAAGAATAAAGGGGGGACAAGTATGAACTCACCTTTGGGTGCGTTTGATAGTGTTCCAAAAAGGTAAGTCTTGGAAGGTTTAGCTTTAGCCTAGGTTATCTAGAATTAAAGAATAAAGGGTCTTAGGTTCGAGTTTAGGTTATAGATTCACGAGAGCCATGCAAGCCTTTTAGGCAAACCAATCACAAATTGCCTTTAGGGCAATCCGGATGGTCATGAGATTAAGTTAGACCAAGCACAAAACCATCATAGATGATTCGGATGGTATAAAGTTAGGAATGTGAATCCATTTGATAGGTTCATGTCATAACCACTTCGCTTATGGAATAAACGTGGGTTTTAGACACAGGATTTTCCCCTTTCTAGTGTGGATAAATCCGTAGCACAAGAAGGGTCAAGAGAGTTGGTAAGGTAGGGTGTAACCACAAACCTTCCAAGGATTAATAATAAGCTAGTAAGATAGAAACTTGAAAGTATATGTTTATATTATTATATAGTATCATTCAGAAAACAACCACCTTTGGAACCTCTTTTAGGTGCTCTACCCTTATCACACTTCTGTGGATAAATATGGGGAAGATCCTAGAGGTTTCTCCAAGGGATTAGAAGAAGATGGGAAATGAAGAAAGAAGATAAAAGTTAGAGTTTAAAATGAGAAAACTCACTTAGAATTGGGCTTCCAACACTTAGGATTTCTTGAAGAATTTGGAGGTTTAGAGAGGATTTAGGATTGAGCAAGTATTAGAATGGGTAGGGAGTGGTGTATTTATAGGTGAGGTAAGGTAGTTGGGTATTAAATGGAGTTATTAGGGTGGTTAGGAGGAGATTAGGTGAAGGTTAAGTTTAATTATTAATGGGATGGTTCTAGTTATTTTGTATTGATGTGCACATCGAGTCATTTAAAAAAAACAATGAGCAGCAACATTATTTTATGTTGTGTGGTGTTGTTTGTCAAAACTCAAGGAAACTTACGTTTCCCTTTGTATTTTTTTTCTTTTTTTTTATCTAAAGGTATTATATATATATATATATATATATATATATATAGGGGAAAGTTAATTTGAGAACACTTATATTTCGTGCGAACCGCGAGAACGCCATCTAAAACCATTCAAATCAAAAAATTCTTTTTATACTTATCTTTATTACTAAAATACAATCCAAAAATCACAATTTACGCGTAAAAATTTAAACGTATACGGAAATAAATTGTTTTTACACATGTGTAAATTTACTGTTTGTACATGTGTAAACTGTTTCATTTACACATGTGTAAAAAGTTAATTTGAAAGTGTTTTTGAAAGAAAAGATTAATTATTTGGAAAGAAAATTCGTTTTTTAATGTTGTATTTTGATTATTATTATTAGGTTTGTATTGAAAAAAAATGATTTTGATTGGTTTTCTCATTTGTTCTCACGGTTCTCGCGATATTTAGCGTTCTCAAGATAACCCTCCCCTATATATATATATATATATATATATATATATATATATATATATATATATATATATATATATGTTTTATTTAAACAAATAAATATATTTTAAGATCTTAACTAAATGAGTTTCTTGTTATAACGTCTAAATTGTTTAGGATAAATTATAATGACGTCTCGTCATGAGCGAGTAAAGGCGAACTTAGAATTTGTTAAGTATAGAATTTAAAATACAAGAAAAGTAAAAATCACGCGATGTTACAGTCTCCCCTACTTTAGGAAATTTCGTCTCGAAATTTAATTAAGAGTCAAACTTTTGAAAAAAAATAGGTAAGTGGTCTGATATGGGTTTAATAAAAACAAAAACTTGGTAGTTTATTATGCTTAAATAAAATACTGTATTTAGTCACTATGCGATAATTATGCTCGTAAGAGAAATATTTTTAAAATTTTAGCCCAAGGCTATACGTAGAAATTTGAAAGTTTAACTAACTAAAGCATTTTTGTAAGGTGGGTGGATGGTAGATAAAATTCGCAAGTTTAACCAACTAAAGCATTTTTGGTGATTAGTGAAAGAAAAAGGGTACATATAGGTAGGTTTGAGTATGGGGTTAATGTAACAAATTTCGGGTAGATAAGTAAATATACGGTATAACCTATATGAAGTAGCAAAATTTGGGAAGATAAGTAAATATGCTATATACGAAGTAGTAGAAATTTTGGCTTGTAAGAAAATGTCCTTGGGCGATTGGGTGGAATAGTAAATATGTGAGCATAATGAGTGAATAGTTGTGGAGATGAGTAGTTTTTAGTAAAATATTTTTGTTTGCACAAGGTCGAAAATTTTATTAGATTTTTTTTAGGCGACTAAAATAAACAAGAAATTGGACTAGGTTTAACAAATTTTTGGCGAAGTAAATAATAGTTATTTAGTTTTGAAATCTAGTATATAATTAGTCTAGGAAATATATAAAAGTGAGAGACGAATCTTGTTTTACATGTATAAATGCTTTTAGAGATTAAGGCCAGAGCTTACGGGATTTAGAAATAGATTCTTGATAATGGGAGGATTGATGATTAAGAAAGGAAAGGCACGAGGGAAGAAACGATGTTTGATGGAGATTGCAAGTATAGATTATTCACGGCAAGGATGATGTTGCATAGTGGAAAGTGTGGTTCAAAACAAGGTTATAATATGCATAAAAGATAAAAAATGCAAGCGTAAATAGACTAGTAAACTATAACATAAACGGTGTCGCAAAAGATAAATAACGTAAGTGTTGGTCAAAATTTAAACTCGACACCCAAAACTTCTCATGGCACGAATAACTCTACTTTTGGTAGTATGACAGGACATTTATGTATAGGATGTACCGGCGGCATATCCACCATGCCATTATCATACCTCATCCATGTTGTTATTCAAGTCATGATAGGTTACACACACCGGGACTTGTTATGTTTCCCATGCGCCCAATTTTTGTAATTACGTGTGCACCCGTAATTAGTCCAATTGTCTTATGGTCCACATAATTTGTCTTAGTTATGTGTGGGTCACTAGTGGACACAAAATACTTATACACAAAGGAAAAGACATTAAATTAAGGCATTAGACAGTTTTGATGTTGTAAACATAGCAAGTAACGTGACATGCAAACACATAATGTGAAAAGGCATTAAGCAAGTTTTTTTTATGTTGTAAACTGTATGCGTTTTTGGGGTAGATGTATGGTTTCATGACATAATGGTGTAGACTTGTGCATATGTGGTTACGTTCAGATGATAAAATCAAACAAAAGGACGGACAATTGCATTCCTAATGAAAACGTGTAAAATGTTTTGACTGTGCGCAACATAGAATTCGGGTTTACTACAAATTGAGTTTTATGGGTATGCGAGAAATTTTAGCTTTCCAAGACTAAGGGTCAAGTTTGATGGTAGAAGAATTTAGTCCGTTGGATGTTAAAGAAAAATGGATTTAATTGAAGTGGGGAAAATTTAGTGTAAAAGTTTTATCGAAGATGGTCGTTTGATTTATGAAAAATCCATTTTATTAAGCGAGGAAAATAGTTTATTGACAATTTTAGATTGGCGTTGATGAATATTTTGATTCGTGATATAATTTCAAGAGAAAAGGTTTTTGGATTATAAAGAAGTAGGTTATTTGATTTTGCTCACAAGTCCTGTTTGCAAAAGAAATTTTATTTTAAACACTTTTACCATTTAAAATCTTGTTTGTCATATAGACTCGACGCACACATTTGTTAGTTATTTGAAAGTGAGGATTTTATAGAAGAATAGGCGTCCTCTTAGAAATAGTAGGAAGAATTTTGTTCAATTTTTTTTTTTTTTGGTAAGATTGTGTGCTTGGAGAAAAAGGGTTTTGCGTTGTTTAAATTCTGTCGATAAATTATGATTGTAAACTAAGATAACGATGGTATTTCATCATTCATAAAAGAAAATTTCACATCCAAACAATTTCTTGAAAACATTACATAAAGAAATTCCCATATTTAAAATAAAATCACTCTTCTTCAGTGTGGTGAGTGGGTCTTCCAGCATCGTAGATCACCATGGCAAGTCTTGGGCATTGGTCGCGCCCATGGGTTGGGTCGTTGCACTCGGAGCATATCCATCCATTGGCTTTAGTGAATAAGGTAGTGCTAGTAGATTTTTCAGGTCGTGGTCTAGTGGTGTGGCGACATGTTTTGGCTAAATGACCATATGCACCACAGTTGGCGCATATGCGGCATTGTGTGTGAGTGGGATGGTGATATTTACAACTGTCGCATAGCGGAAAGGTTCCACGGTACTGTTTTTTGTTAGAATTCAGAGTCTTAGGAGTTGTTGAAGTGTAGTTTTGTTTGAGGTTTTTGCGTTTTCGGTTACCCTTTTTTGTTTGTTTGGTAGGGGTATGGGTAGTAGGTTTAGCATCTACATGGTTTGTGCTGTCCTGGATGGTATCGCCGGGGTTTGAAATCGGGTTTGTTGGTGTTTCTAGGTTAGGGAGAATCTTGACTAGTTCTTGGGCAATAAGACTTGCCAGTTGGTTGAGGTCGATGTTGTTGAGACGGGAAGACATTTACGATAATCATACATAAGAAAATTTGCATAAGTGTTTTTAAACGAAGTGACTTTTGAATTTAGGAAAAAAAAACGTTACTAGAATTTTGGTTAACAATGAAAAGCTTGTGGGTAAAATTAGATCGGTGAAATTGATGCAAATTTAGATAAACAAAGTACATAAGCTCAAGTTGTTCTCAAGGACTTAGTATGCAAGTTCAAGTTACATGTATAATATGCAAGTTTCACATTGTTCAATTAGCATAACACGTATGTATAAACAAGTATAGTGCACTTAGCTATCATAAAGGAGTTTTGATTTATGTTGGTTGCGATTATTAGTATTGTTTGGAGATCGCGAGAGTAGATTGTAAATGCGAGTCTTGAGATTGTACGCGAGTGAAATAAATCGAATATATAATGAAAACATAGTATTAAAAAATAATTGAAAGTAGTATTAACATAAAATGAGAGGCTTGTTTTAAACAAGCAATTGGAGTGTTCCGGAATGGAACTAAGACTAACCAAAGTGATTCGAATTTACCTTTGAGTTTGAAAACATGCTTTGGCCTAATAGGTGGAAATACTCTCGCCGAACTTGCGGTTAACGGTATTCACCCTTCAAGTTACTACATGTTCCTTGTCATTAGTAAATTTAAGACTTTGGCGAGATTGAAAAAAAAATCATGGATTGAAACTAATCGCTAAGTTGCGGATTTCACTCCTATCTTAGCGAGGTCGTTTCTTGAGTGTGGTTTGTACACTTTGTCCAACGTGGTAAGAAAAATTATTTCTAACCATCAATTGGTAAGTGTCCACTAGAACGAGAATTGTGAAATTTCCACCAAGGTGAGGATATCACTCCTATCTTGGTGTAGTTTCAAAAACAAAAAGATTTTACGCGGATTGAAAGTTATCACCAAAGTGAGGGTTTTACCCCTATTTCGGTGATTTCCTTTCGTTTGTGTTATACGAACGTCTTCGAGTGTAGAGCAATCCACATATAGGAAGGTAAATTTTAAGGACCAAAAGAATTGAGTAGAAGCAAGATAGGGAGAACAAGTATATTAGGCATGATAAAAGGAATGGTCAAAAAGGGTTCTTAACTATAGTCTAGGTCAAACATGGCAATTTTTCCTAGATCCCTATAGTCATGGCTCTGATACCAATCTATCACACCACAACCGATGGCGGAATACATTGGGGCGAGACTTGTGGTAGATTGTTCAAAGACTTCATGACACTAGATTTTGTGACAATATAGTTTAAAGATAGAATTTCATTTATTGTCTAAAAATAGAAATACAAATAGTTCATATAACGAAAAATACAACAACAAGAATATGATAACTTGAACTAGAGTGAGTTTCTATGTCCAATCCTAAGTAGTTTTCTTGAATGTACTGCAATAAATATTTCCTGCAACATGTATAAAATAACCGTCAACACATAAAGCATTGGTGAGCATACTAGTTTTGACATACATACATAGTATAATAAAGTTTTACTTATATGCATATGCAAGAGAACCATACAAACGGCGACTAGCCACGAAGAATTTTGCTTAACATGACCCATGTAGGGGGCGGATAGCCAATCCTATAGCGCTATACATGCAAGGTGGGTTGTCAACTCTATGAACATTTGTATGTTAGAGTAAATAATTCTACATGGCATAGCGTACAAGCATATAATAGACTTTAGATTGCGCATGATAGACTTTAGACTAAGCATAATAGATTGTAGAGTTTAAAATCGTTTGAGTTTTGATAGTGATACATGTTGAGCCCCAAAGAATAAAGAATAAAGGGGGGACAAGTATGAACTCACCTTTGGGTGCGTTTGATAGAGTTCCAAAAAGGTAAGTCTTGGAAGGTTTAGCTTTAGCCTTGGTTATCTAGAATTAAAGAATAAAGGGTCTTAGGTTCGAGTTTAGGTTATAGATTCACGAGAGCCATGCAAGCCTTTTAGGCAAACCAAGCACAAATTGCCTTTAAGGCAATCCGGATGGTCATGAGATTAAGTTAGACCAAGCACAAAACCATCATAGATGATTCGGATGGTATAAAGTTAGGAATGTGAATCCATTTGATAGGTTCATGTCATAACCACTTCGCTTATGGAATAAACGTGGGTTTTAGACACGGGATTTTCCCCTTTCTAGTGTGGATAAATCCGTAGCACAAGAAGGGTCAAGAGAGTTGGTAAGGTACGGTGTAACCACAAACCTTCCAAGGATTAATAATAAGCTAGTAAGATAGAAACTTGAAAGTATATGTTTATATTATTATATAGTATCATTCAGAAAACAACCACCTTTGAAACCTCTTTTAGGTGCTCTACCCTTATCACACTTCTGTGGATAAATATGGGGAAGATCCTAGAGGTTTCTCCAAGGGATTAGAAGAAGATGGGAAATGAAGAAAGAAGAGGAAAGTTGGAGTTTAAAATGAGAAAACTCACTTAGAAGTGGGCTTCCAACACTTAGGATTTCTTGAAGAATTTGGAGGTTTAGAGAGGATTTAGGATTGAGCAAGTATTAGAATGGGTAGGGAGTGGTGTATTTATAGGTGAGGTAAGGTAGTTGGGTATTAAATGGAGTTATTAGGGTGGTTAGGAGGAGATTAGGTGAAGGTTAAGTTTAATTATTAATGGGATGGTTCTAGTTATTTTGTATTGATGTGCACATCGAGTCATTTAAAAAAAAACAATGAGCATCAACATTATTTTATGTTGTGTGGTGTTGTTTGTCAAAACTCAAGGAAACTTACGTTTCCCTTTGTATTTTTTTTCTTTTTTTTATCTAAAGGTATTATATATATATATATATATGTATGTTTTATTTAAACAAATAAATATATTTTAAGATCTTAACTGAATGAGTTTCTTGTTATAACGTCTAAATTATTTAGGATAAATTATAATGACATCTCGTCATGAGCGAGTAAAGGCGAACTTAGAATTTGTTAAGTATAGAATTTAAAATACAAGAAAATTAAAAATCACGCGATGTTACAGTTAGAGAAGCACTTAATAAGATGGGAAGGGCTAAGGCGGTTGGGCCGGATAACATACCGATTGGGGCGTGGAAGTGTATGGGAGAAGTAGGAGTTCAATTGCTAACAAAGTTATTCAACCTTATTTTCAAATCTGGAAGGATGCCAGATCAATGGAGGACTAGTGTAGTAGTACCTTTGTATAAGATAAAAGGAGACGCCCAATGTTGTGGGAATTATAGAGGGATTAAACTGCTACGACATACTATGAAATTATGGGAGAGGGTAATCGAGTCTAGACTTAGAAGAGAAACTCAAGTTACGGTTAACCAATTTGGTTTCATGCCAGGGCGGTCTACCACATAAGCAATACATATCCTTAGGAGATTGGTGGAAAAATATAGGGAGGAGAAGAGAGATCTGCATATGGTGTTCATTGTTCTTGAAAAGGTATATGACAGTTTGCCTCGTAAACTGATTTGGGACAGTTTAAAGAGTAGAGGGGTTTTCGGAAAGTATATAGACCTAATTACGGATATGTATTTTAGGACTGAGACAAGCGTCCGGTCGCCTGTAGGAGATACTGAATCTTTCCCTGTAGAAGTAGGAATCCATCAAGGGCCTGCCTTGAGCCCTTTCCTGTTTGCGGTTGTCCTTGACGAGTTATCAAAGTTATCCAGGAGACAGTCCTGTGGTGCTTTCTTTTTGCAGGTGATATTGTGTTAGTCTCCGAGAGTAAACAAGGTTTGAATGCGAGGCTAGAGGTGTGGCGTTTAGCGCTAGAAAGTAAAGGTTTAAGGATTAGTCGATCTAAGACGGAGTACTTGTACTGTGACTTCAGTGGCGTGGGCAATGACGAGGACACTCAGATTACCATTGAGGGATAGGTGGTGCCGCAGGTAACTAAGTTTAAGTATTTAGGATCATTTGTACAAAGGGATGGGGGGATAGATAGTGACGTAGCCCACCGCATACAGGCTGGATGGTGTGACAACCGGCAATTTCCGATCTATACTGATGTGATTTTTTTTTATTATCAAAATTAAATATTTATTATAAATATTGTTAAATATAAAGTTTAGGAAGTTTACTGACCGTTTTTACAATCGAAACTGCGACCGATTTAATTAACGCGATTTAAACGCGCGAACTGAAAGCACGCATCGGGTAACGAAAATATTTATATTTTTGCTCGATTTATTATTATTTTAAATTACGAACAAAACCGACTAACTTTCGTTTTTATTTGACGAGCCTAAAATAAAACCGAGATGAATTACATTTAACCGGGTTCGTATACGCGGTATACTCCTACCTACCCCCAACCTAACCTTATCTTCTTCTCCTTTATAATTCTTGCAGCCATCAACAAAGAACAAAACCTGAATAATTGAAATCTCACTCTACTCTCCCTCTCTCTCCCGCTCAGCTCTCTCCCCGCCTCCTCTCCCTCCCTCGTCTCTCTCCCTCCTCCCTCTATGCAGCGGCGGCCGTCCACCACCCTTCTTATGGTGGTGGCGGCACATGTTCCTGAGCCCAAATCGGGCAGAACCGGTAAAGATCAAGGGTTATGGGTTGGGTTGTTAGGTAGCGGCTGAAGTGGTGGTTAGGTTGTGGTGGTGACTGGTTATCGGGCTGTGTTCACGAGGACAGGAATGGCGTTGGTTGAGCAGCAGAGATGTGGAGTACTGTACGGATGGTGTCGAGTTAGGTGGGTCTCAGCTGGGTTGTGATGAATCGGGTGATTGGTGGTTCAAGGCGGTGCTTGGTGGTAGTTTTCGTTAGAAGCAGGTTCGGTCCGGTTATGGTTGTCGTTGAAGGAGATGGCGGAGGTGCTTGTGGGTGACTGGTCTGGCCTCTCGGGTTTGGTTCGAGTCCGGCTCTGATTCAGATTTGTTGTGCTCGGGTCTCAGGTTAAGGTCGGGTCTGGAACGGTTGTTGTTATGCGGGTTAGACCGGGTCAGCTTCGGGTCAGCTTGGGGTCTGGTTCCAGTCGTGGTCTCGGGCTCATGGTTTCGTTTTGTTGTCGGGTCTTGGTTCGAGTCAGACCTGGATTATGGTGGTTGGTCAGGTTCGGCTCAGGATTTCAGTTACGGGCCAGATTTGGTTCGGTTCGGGTTCAGTTGCGGTTAAGGTCGGCTCGGGTCAGATCTGGATGGTCAAGCCTCGGTCAAAACGCGGTCAAACTAGTCGAACTTTGGTTTTGGTCAACACGGCGTTCGAGGCAGATTCGGGCTACGCGCGTACGATTTGGTATACTTAAACTCGTATTTATTTCAATATTTCATTTTTATAAACATTGTATTTTTATAAAAATATAGATACAAACGTAAATGGTATTAACTCGTGAACGAACCGACAATATTATTATTGATAAGTATACAATGCGTGACTTGGTATTATTGGACCTCGGACTAAACTAGTTGGACTATGTATATATATACATTGTTGTGTCTTTATATAAATAAGTATAGTTTTCATATAAAAGCGTCGAAACGTATAAGTCTCGTTTGATTGGGAATTGCGGATAAACAAATTGTAGTCTTGTGTTTTGAAGTTGATTTTGGGAATTTTTAGACAACTTGTGTTGTCTGGTTCGTACAAAAACAGAGGAAACTCTGCCGAAATTTCTATAAAATTTTAAGCATAAACGGTGATGATAATTATTATTTCATTATAACAATCTTCCAAGTATTTTGACAAATGTATTTTCTACAAAATCGCAAGGTTTTCGACAATTGATTAACCGCAACATTTAAAGATAAGCGTCGAACAATATTTCAAAAACAAATACATAATATCTACTGAGCGTCAATTGTGTCAATCTTTAAAGATTTTAGTAACTAAACATTTCTATTTAAACGGTTTTGAATTACAACAACACTCAACCTATTCGAGAAAGAATTACATAAAAATTTATGTTCGAAACCTTTAAAGACATAGATTTGGAAAAGAAGCGATATTGTTAATAATCGGTTTTAAATAACTATACTTATATTTTTATCAAATGGCATTTTTCCTAGAATATAATTATATAAGATACATACATTTATACGAATTACAAAATGAGCTATGACTCGGGATAAGTTATACGTTTCATAATATTGGTCCAACATGGTTTATACACGAGTAGTAACAAGTGATTAACTTGAGTATTAAGTCGCACAAAACATATTTAAGTCACGATCGGTTCGACGAGTTAAAATGCTTAAGACTCGGGTTAATACCCACTAGTCTAGATACTTGGATAAGCTATCTATTATCCGGATAATAAGTTAGGCTTATTTGTGATAGACTGTTAAGGTGTCCTTTGTTGGTAATTAGGGCACGAGGAAGCCGGTCGAGGCTTGGACTTTATTTGCTAGCTTAGCATGGAAATTAAGGTGAGTTCATGACCCCACTTTTTACTGTTTTATAAATGTTTACGGGGTGGAAGACATGCTTCTTTTATGAAAACCTGAGGAATTCCAAACGAACAAGTTTTTGAAAAATGAAATGGGTGCGTGAGTGTCACGGCCCTGCTGTTACTGGTTTTACATTCGGGAAAGAAACATGAGTACTACTTACATTGTTTTAAAGATCATGTTATACTATGGTTATGGTTGTTTACTATACGGGCGTTTCATCAGGGAAGTCCCAGGGGGGAAACCATGAGTATGTGGAAACACATATCGGGGAAATATGGATAGATCTATTGGGGCCTGACAAACCCCACCCGACGGCTTGGAGCCGGGCGGGGGCATATTGTCTCTAATTACTTGGAGCCACCGATGATGACGGTGGTTCCTACTTACTGGGCATACTTATCACGGATCCACGGGTCAGTAATGGTTTCCAACTCGTAGTAGTAACGATACTTAACGTCTAGCTAACGTTCTTATAACATAGTATTAACGGGAATGATCTTTTCAGACTTATGGAAACTCTTTTATAAAAACTTGTGGAATTATTTATGCAAAACTTATGAACTCACCAGCTTTATGTTGACTTTTTAAGTATGTCTTTCAGGTTTAAACTTTGGTAACGGCACGGTTGGAGTAGTCGGCATATTGGGATCGGGGATCCTAGAGGGTTAGCAATGGCGTTCAGGATATAAGAGTCTTAGATGCATCTTTCCGCTGCGCTGGCAAAGGCACCAAACGTCGCATCCGACAAGGGAAAAGTCGGGGTGTGACAGTTTGGTATCAGAGCCATAGGTTTTAGCGAACTAGGTGTCTGGGTAGATATCTAGGCTTTAACCTGAGTTTGTTTTGAAGTTGGGACCAAAATTTCTAAGACATGATATTTAGTATGAACGCCTAGGAACTGGAATTCCAACCGTTGCCAAGTATGTTACATGACTATTAGTGTACCACACTAGCTCAGCGTACATTCCTTCGGCGCAAGGAACATTTATTTTTCTTATGTGAATAGGAAGTCGGTATTTTCTATAGTGGTATATAGAAAGGATAATAACACGTGGTGGTTAGGCATACCTCACTGGTGACTGGCGAGTCATTGCTTTATATATCAGAGTGGTTATTCACATAGAGTTAGCTGAGTCATTGTTTCTTGGTACGAGGAACAATTTACTTGTTTGCATACTATGTGTATTTATGTACAGTATATATATATATAATAGGTATCGCCAATGGTTGTCGACTCAAGCTTGGATGTATCTACAACACTCACGCGTGTCACGTTTGTTGGACGAGTTGGCAAAGGGATTGTTGTAGCATCTGCGGTTTCGCATCCCTGGTTCGGAGTATGCTATGTCATCAAGGTCGGGTTGGGCCGAAGGCGTCTTGATGAGGCACCTCGTTTTGCCGATGATACTGCGAAGCTGGAATGTGGACGGGAAGAGCACTGGGAAAGGTGGCGCACACGACAGACATTATATTATGTACTATACTATATACGTGTTATTATGTGACTATAACAAGTGCTTGTGATATAACTCAGGATGGAGGTTAATAGGATGATCTGGTGAGGTAAATTTTCGATAACGCAGACGTCACGTTATTGCAAATTTACAGGCACTTGATAATTCTAAAGACATCTATCGTGAGGGTATCTATGCTATTAGGTTGTTGTACATATATTTATATATATATCAATAATGGATAAGGGTTTTTCATTCTTTTGTTGTTACGGACGTGATTGCCAATTCTCCCCTGTTCGTGTCATTTGTGACTTTGCTTTTCTAAACCAGTTTAAGATCTTGATGATCTTGTTTCTTGAGCTTCTAAGGTTCATGTTGTAGAACCTAGTTATATCTTTTGAGTACGATTTACATCTCTCTTCTTTTGTATTCGTGGCCTTCAACATTCAATCATAAAGGAATTTAATTTTTGTTGATTCCTTATTCTTCTCACCAAATTAGACACGCCTTTTGTACACGTGTCAATTGATATATGCTTGAATTCTTTAAACCTGTGAAGGTCCATTGTAGGGCTTCGCATCAAACAATTGTTTCATTAATGATTTGTTTTATCATTACGTTGCTCGTAATGGTTGTCTTCTAGTCTTGCTATGTTAGGCCATTGTGGGCAATGAATCTTTTGATACTTCGTCGACGAGTTTCTTTGAAGTCGACATTTCAGTTGAATCGAATTGTTGGAATTTGATACAGCACCTTGCGGTGAATATTCAATCGACTTGGAATGATGAATGATTTTTATTGACATGTCTCACTTTCATCAACGTGTTTGTTATTGCCTTAGATGCAGACACACCTTGTGGTGTGTAATGAAAAAGTTGGTGCACTAGTTGTTTCGTTTGAGGTTCGCCAATAGTATTTGTTGACAAAGTTATTGTTTACACCTTGCATCCAGTTGGTTTTAAAACTTTATCTCGTGTCATTTGTACCGTCAAGTTCGTTGACTATTTTTGTTGTATTACCATTGGTTCTTAGATGATATCCTACCTCAAATTTTGAGGACAAAATTTCTGTAACATGGGGAGGATGTGACAACCGGCAATTTCCGATCTATACTGATGTGATTTTTTTTTATTATCAAAATTAAATATTTATTATAAATATTGTTAAATATAAAGTTTAGGAAGTTTACTGACCGTTTTTACAATCGAAACTGCGACCGATTTAATTAACGCGATTTAAACGCGCGAACTGAAAGCACGCATCGGGTAACGAAAATATTTATATTTTTGCTCGATTTATTATTATTTTAAATTACGAACAAAACTGACTAACTTTCGTTTTTATTTGACGAGCCTAAAATAAAACCGAGATGAATTACATTTAACCGGGTTCGTATACGCGGTATACTCCTACCTACCCCCAACCTAACCTTATCTTCTTCTCCTTTATAATTCTTGCAGCCATCAACAAAGAACAAAACCTGAATAATTGAAATCTCACTCTACTCTCCCTCTCTCTCCCGCTCAGCTCTCTCCCCGCCTCCTCTCCCTCCCTCGTCTCTCTCCCTCCTCCCTCTATGCAGCGGCGGCCGTCCACCACCCTTCTTATGGTGGTGGCGGCACATGTTCCTGAGCCCAAATCGGGCAGAACCGGTAAAGATCAAGGGTTATGGGTTGGGTTGTTAGGTAGCGGCTGAAGTGGTGGTTAGGTTGTAGTGGTGACTGGTTATCGGGCTGTGTTCACGAGGACAGGAATGGCGTTGGTTCAGCAGCAGAGATGTGGAGTACTGTACGGATGGTGTCGAGTTAGGTGGGTCTCAGCTGGGTTGTGATGAATCGGGTGATTGGTGGTTCAAGGCGGTGCTTGGTGGTAGTTTTCGTTAGAAGCAGGTTCGGTCCGGTTATGGTTGTCGTTGAAGGAGATGGCGGAGGTGCTTGTGGGTGACTGGTCTGGCCTCTCGGGTTTGGTTCGAGTCCGGCTCTGATTCAGATTTGTTGTGCTCGGGTCTCAGGTTAAGGTCGGGTCTGGAACGGTTGTTGTTATGCGGGTTAGACCGGGTCAGCTTCGGGTCAGCTTGGGGTCTGGTTCCAGTCGTGGTCTCGGGCTCATGGTTTCGTTTTGTTGTCGGGTCTTGGTTCGAGTCAGACCTGGATTATGGTGGTTGGTCAGGTTCGGCTCAGGATTTCAGTTACGGGCCAGATTTGGTTCGGTTCGGGTTCAGTCGCGGTTAAGGTCGGCTCGGGTCAGATCTGGATGGTCAAGCCTCGGTCAAAACGCGGTCAAACTGGTCGAACTTTGGTTTTGGTCAACACGGCGTTCGAGGCAGATTCGGGCTACGCGCGTACGATTTGGTATACTTAAACTCGTATTTATTTCAATATTTCATTTTTATAAACATTGTATTTTTATAAAAATATAGATACAAACGTAAATGGTATTAACTCGTGAACGAACCGACAATATTATTATTGATAAGTATACAATGCGTGACTTGGTATTATTGGACCTCGGACTAAACTAGTTGGACTATGTATATATATACATTGTTGTGTCTTTATATAAATAAGTATAGTTTTCATATAAAAGCGTCGAAACGTATAAGTCTCGTTTGATTGGGAATTGCGGATAAACAAATTGTAGTCTTGTGTTTTGAAGTTGATTTTGGGAATTTTTAGACAACTTGTGTTGTCTGGTTCGTACAAAAACAGAGGAAACTCTGCCGAAATTTCTATAAAATTTTAAGCATAAACGGTGATGATAATTATTATTTCATTATAACAATCTTCCAAGTATTTTGACAAATGTATTTTCTACAAAATCGCAAGGTTTTCGACAATTGATTAACCGCAACATTTAAAGATAAGCGTCGAACAATATTTCAAAAACAAATACATAATATCTACTGAGCGTCAATTGTGTCAATCTTTAAAGATTTTAGTAACTAAACATTTCTATTTAAACGGTTTTGAATTACAACAACACTCAACCTATTCGAGAAAGAATTACATAAAAATTTATGTTCGAAACCTTTAAAGACATAGATTTGGAAAAGAAGCGATATTGTTAATAATCGGTTTTAAATAACTATACTTATATTTTTATCAAATGGCATTTTTCCTAGAATATAATTATATAAGATACATACATTTATACGAATTACAAAATGAGCTATGACTCGGGATAAGTTATACGTTTCATAATATTGGTCCAACATGGTTTATACACGAGTAGTAACAAGTGATTAACTTGAGTATTAAGTCGCACAAAACATATTTAAGTCACGATCGGTTCGACGAGTTAAAATGCTTAAGACTCGGGTTAATACCCACTAGTCTAGATACTTGGATAAGCTATCTATTATCCGGATAATAAGTTAGGCTTATTTGTGATAGACTGTTAAGGTGTCCTTTGTTGGTAATTAGGGCACGAGGAAGCCGGTCGAGGCTTGGACTTTATTTGCTAGCTTAGCATGGAAATTAAGGTGAGTTCATGACCCCACTTTTTACTGTTTTATAAATGTTTACGGGGTGGAAGACATGCTTCTTTTATGAAAACCTGAGGAATTCCAAACGAACAAGTTTTTGAAAAATGAAATGGGTGCGTGAGTGTCACGGCCCTGCTGTTACTGGTTTTACATTCGGGAAAGAAACATGAGTACTACTTACATTGTTTTAAAGATCATGTTATACTATGGTTATGGTTGTTTACTATACGGGCGTTTCATCAGGGAAGTCCCAGGGGGGAAACCATGAGTATGTGGAAACACATATCGGGGAAATATGGATAGATCTATTGGGGCCTGACAAACCCCACCCGACGGCTTGGAGCCGGGCGGGGGCATATTGTCTCTAATTACTTGGAGCCACCGATGATGACGGTGGTTCCTACTTACTGGGCATACTTATCACGGATCCACGGGTCAGTAATGGTTTCCAACTCGTAGTAGTAACGATACTTAACGTCTAGCTAACGTTCTTATAACATAGTATTAACGGGAATGATCTTTTCAGACTTATGGAAACTCTTTTATAAAAACTTGTGGAATTATTTATGCAAAACTTATGAACTCACCAGCTTTATGTTGACTTTTTAAGTATGTCTTTCAGGTTTAAACTTTGGTAACGGCACGGTTGGAGTAGTCGGCATATTGGGATCGGGGATCCTAGAGGGTTAGCAATGGCGTTCAGGATATAAGAGTCTTAGATGCATCTTTCCGCTGCGCTGGCAAAGGCACCAAACGTCGCATCCGACAAGGGAAAAGTCGGGGTGTGACAGATGGTGTAAGTGGAGAGCAGCTACTGGGGTTTTGTGCGACAGAAGGTTTCCAACTAACTTAAAAGGGAAGTTTTATAGGGTAGCTATTAGACCGGCTATGTTATATGGCTCTGACTGTTGGGCAATCAAAAAAATGCAAACACGGAAGATGGAGGTTGCTGAGATGAGGATGTTGAGGTGGATGTGCGGACACACACGGTTAGACGGGATAAGAAATGAGGTTTTTAGGGATAGATTGGGGGTAGCTAGTATCTCGGATAAGATAAAAGAGGGGAGATTGAGATGGTTTGGGCATGTGAAGAGGAGACAGCCGACTGAGCCAGTTAGAGTGGTAGAAGGTCTCACTGTGGAAGGGAAGAGGAGTAGAGGCAGACCAAAATTGACGTGGGATGAGCGGGTTAGACAAGTTTACTGGGGTTGCACCACTCTAAGGACATGGTCCATGATAGGGGTTTATTGAGGCTAAGGACTATTAGGATATAGGAAAAAAGGCATTTTAGGCGTTTCGTAGGGTCTTATTTTTGTTTTCACGTTATGTGGATTTTACATGTTTGTTTTCCTGTATATTTGTGTATAGGTTGTTTATGGTGGTATGGTGTCTATTCTTTCGATGCATTGCTTCAATGTCTATGATGTTATCAGTAGTTGTGTGCGTGTATTTTTTTTGGGTATGTGTGTATGTTTTCCGTTGTGTGTTTGAGCAGAGGGTCTCCCTGGAAGCGGTCTCTCTATCCTTAGGAGTAGAGGTAAGGCTTGCCTACATCCCACCCTCCCCAGACCCTACTAATAGCTTTGCTATTTGTGGGATTTTACTGGGCTTGGTTGTTGTTGTTGTTGAAGGCTTGTCTTTTATTCTTTCTTTCAAAGAACGCAACCTAAGGTGAGTGTCACAGCCCCATCCTTTACTGTTTTTCATACTTTTGGGGGAGAAACATGCGGTACGAACTTTCAAACTTTAGACCAACATATTACATTATATCACATGGATATTTAGTGACTTTTATTCATCGGTAAAGTCCTCTCAAACTTAGTGAATCATTAATATGTGGATAAATAGCGGGAAAAGTGTGAATAGATCTATTGGGCCTAGCAAGCCCCACTCGGGCTGACTGGAGGTCGGTGGTGGGTGCATATTTGTCCTATTACTTACGGCACCGGGTGATGAACCGGTGACAGGTAGTGAGGCATTCCAACGTTCAGCAGTGGTTCACGACACTATAGTATCATGTAACGATGTCTAGCTAGCATCAGGTATAGATGTAAGGATTGTTGGGTCTGGATTACTATTGTTACAAACTTTGGAATTCGACCCTCTCTTGATTTGAAAGGAAAACAATATCTATTGACATGTCAACAGATGTTATCAAACAACTATCATCAATTATAATTCTGATTTATTTTTACTAATATTATTATCAAGATTAAAGTAATATAATGTTGAACATAAATAAAGTAAGTTTCAAACATAAAAGATATAAGTCTTCTAATAAAAAACAAATTCCAACATCATTACAAAAGTGAACTAATACCAACGAACACATTTCCTCAATCAGACAACAAAATACATAGAAAATACAGGAAAAAGATACAAAATAACAGTCATATAAAAGGAAAAACTAAACAAAACCTAAAAAATAATATGCTCTTATTTTTCAAAGAGCGGGAGACACATTATTTCATATACACCCATATCTATTTATTAAGACTCTAGAGGTGCATATGATACAAATAACATTTTTTTTTACTGTAAGAATCTTCAGAGAAAACCAATTTCAACTTCATTAGCAAACACTTATTGGTAATAGATTTTTCTTTTATTCGAAGAATTTTCAAGATGAATGGTAACAACATTATGGTGGAGACAGGGAAGATAGGTTTGTATTTCCAACGGTTCAATGGATATAAAGTTGCAAACTGAAATGACGATTTTCTCGCCTTTTTATAGACTGAAAAAATAACTTTACCTACTATAGTAGAGTTTTTCACCGTTATATAAAGAGAAAAACAGTTACAGACATAAATAAGAAAAAATAAATTAATATTATTAATAATTGAATATTATTATCACTATTATAATATACTTTATAATTTATAATTATAATAATTATAATTAACATTGAAACATTATAATTTATAATTATAATTAACATTATCACTATTATGATTAAGTTTGGTATTCGAAGTTCTGTTCAGTTGAAATATATATTTATATTTATTGACTTCTCAGCAGGTGTTATCAAAACAATTGTTATCCATTACAATATAGTTAACGAAAAAACTTAAGCAATTAAACTTCGATCCTAACAACTGTTATTGGTTGTGCTAATAATATAAATAAATATAAATTAAATCAGTCTTTTCATGTTCATAATAACAAACAGTTAGGACCCATAAAAGTCTATGATGCCCACTGAACAGATGAGGGATCTAGATGTAAACTTACAAAAAATAAATGGACAACAAACTACATAGAAGATACAAAAGATTAAGAGAAAGACAAGAAACAAAATACAGAAATAGAAAAAAAATAAAAAAAACAAAACCTAAAGAATATGCCTCTTACTACTCTAAGAAATGGAGACATATTATTTCACTATATGCCCATCTCTATTTAAATAGGCTCTAGAGGTGGAAATGATACAAATAATATTTTTCTTTGATTGTAACAATCTTCTTAGAACACCAATTCCAACTTCATTATAAACGGTTTATTGCTAATAGTTTTTTCTTTTATTGAAGAATTTTCGGGAAAACTGATGGTAGAAATTTTAAAGGAAAAACATTATGGTGCAGATATCGAAAGTAGGTTTCTTTTTCAAATGGTTAAATGGATATAAACTTGCAAACTGAAATGACGATTTCCTTGGCTTTTTATAAACTTGAATAAACTAATTTTCAATATTGTAATGATTAAATTTGGTATTGCAAACTCTGTTGAGTTAAAAGATATACAATATATGTTGACTTGTCAACAGATGTTATCAAACAACTGTCATCCATTACACTATATGATCACGACTGTACAAACGAAAGATCTAGATGTTATCAAAACAACTGTAACCCTAACAACTGATATTGGTTGTTTAATAATATAAATAAATAAATTTAAATTATAGCAGTCTTTTCTAATTTATAATTATAAATAGTGGAGACAACTAAAAGTCTATGTTGGTGACGGTACAAATGAAGGATCTATATGGAAACTTACAAATTACGACGGTTTTTAATGCTAGATGGACACGGCATGACTATATCCCTAAAGTTGGTTTTCAACTTTATAAGTTACATTTCAAGTAAAGTATGACTATAATAGTCATAATTATATTAAATTATTAATAATATTATTTTTTTATTTGAGTTTCTAACTGTTTTTCACTTTGAAAATTTTTCAAATTTAACAGATGTGTGACGATACACATTTAATAATTGTTGTTATTAATTTAATCACGTTTATATTACCTGTATTTTAATAATATCAGTAAACAATAAGTCTTTTTTTTGAACGGCAGTAAACAATAAGTCTGAATTATAATATCAACTGCACATGTTAACATCTGATTGGAAAAATGTAATGGATTACAGTTGTTTTAAAAGATCTATTCACAAGTCAAGATATATTGTATAACTTTTAACTCAACAGAGGCTGGATTACCAAAGCTATTATCATTTTTAATATTCCATAAATATAAAATATTATTTTATTATTGGTGTTTGAATGTAATTATGCATATGGGATTGAGAGTTGTAAAGTGAAAATAATTGGGACTAAGTTCAAAATCGTAATCATTACTTTTGGGGCTTTTTTATAATATCTGTTAACTTTTTAACAGATATTGTCACACAAAACTCTGTCAGTATTTACCAACCGATTGTGTAATCGGTAGAAGGAAGTAAAACCGTCAAAAGTCTCAGTGTAACAACATCTTTTATTACACGATTAAATTTGTTATTAAAGTATCACTATATAATTAAATTAGAGAAACCTTTTCAACTTCATAATTAAAGTCTTCAAACAAAAGATAGATATATAATAAACATCAAGTTTAACAATAATATTTTTCAATAACAAACCATAAACATTACAAGAAAAATAACTACATTGTAATAATATTCATATTTGAAAATGCAATAATATAAAAATATTTAAATTTCATCATCTTCATCACATGGGTTTTATATCCTGTTTACAACATCTGTTGAGTTGACAACAGCTGTTCGCAAACAATTGTCGTTCAATTAAAGTTGCAGATCCATTCATTGATAGTTATGCTTCTGCCACTGGTAACCACTGATGAACAAAACAGCTGATGAATATCCACTTATCAAGAAATTAACAAATGATTTTGAAACTTCTGATGACACGGGAAGACTATCTTTTTTTCATCAGATTTTTTCTTCAAAATTTTGATCAGTTTTTTTCATTAAAAGAAAGATCAGTTGGCAAGTCAACAGATGTAATGAAACAACTGTCATCCAATACAATTTTCTAATTAAAAAACCACTAATCTTCAAAAAACTTGCAACTCATCTTGCAAATACATTCAAATCAACCTTGAAAGATCAACATACTCAAGGTGCTTCCTCACGTACTCTGCTTGCTAATAGGACAGACAAAAACATTTACGTTTATACTTCAACAACAAACCTTGAAAACAAACCTAAAGAAATAAGAAATTCAACAAACATACCTGTTGAATACTACAACAGCGGGAATACCATTACACGACAGTAAACGCAAACGTCTTCATCAAAAGATAAGCATAGTGGCGTAAAAGCGTAATCGCAATCAATGTCTTGGCAGACACCATTCGAAAAAACACTTGATGGCCTGAGCTAACGCCTCTATCTGTTAACGGTAAAATATTCACAAAAATACTACATCAACCATGAGTCAAATTAATCAAACACACAACTTGAACAGACAAAAACTAAGAAGCATTAAATAATCGCATAAATCGCTTTAAAAAGCAAAAGACATACCTATCTTCAGTTTGACACTTTGAATCTTGAACCGTTGGTAATGATACAAGTAATATTTTCCTTTGATTGTAAGAATTTTCGAAAATCAACAACTTTTTCAACCTAAATACTTCGGTTGCTAATGGAACAGACAAAAGATTGATGGTTATCGGAAAACAAATGGATAAGTATTATTGTTATTGTTATGATGGATTAGAATCTAGTTACCTGATACTTGAATCCTTCGATTAGAAGGTGAGTGTGAGAGAAGCATCTGTTATTATGATTTAAGAAATTAAGAGAAAGCAATAAAATATTTGGGAAAGAGAGACAGAGATGTGATACCTTTATATAGTTGTGTAATTGGGTTTTGATTTTGAAATTTGAATTTGAATTTGGAGCTCAAATTTAGAACCAACAGTCGTATGAACCACTGTTAAATCAAGTGGCAAATATTTAATTAATTTATTATGAACCGTTGTTGAGCCAACCGTTGTTCAGGCAAGTGGCATTATAGAACCATTGTTGAGCCAAGCGCTGTTTAGGCAAGTGGCATTATTTAATTGTATTTTAAACTAAAGAATGGCATCACTTTTTGCATAAGTAAGGCATTGTTGGACTGTATCTAAGGCTGCCATGTCAGCTTTTCTAAGCATTTCTTATGTCACTCACGACTCTCCTATTATAATAATTATAGATAGATATAGATATACATGTTTGATAAAATGTTATTCTAAAGTTTTACGTTAGGCTACAATTATTTCAGAGATAGAAGCGTTAATGAGTTCACATGTGAATTTATAAAATAACATGTAACAATACATGAATAAATTCTGATTATGTTAGGGATTGAGTTGAAAAACAATTTATTAACTTATTGGTTTTTTTTAAAAGCCAATAAGCTGTTGGGCTACAGCAGAAACATTCTCTGTTTTGGCTTTTTAATATGGGTGGAAAAACTATTTTCAAGAAGTCACAGATCATAACTTTTTGTTTTAGCTTTTGGCTTTTGAAATAAAAATTACAAAACTACCACCCATACAATCAATTTTTCAATAAGTTAAGCCAAATACTTTTGAAAAACAAGTTATTGACTTTTTTCCCATCACAATTAAAGCTAATCCAAACAAAATTTTTTTAAGAACTCATTTTCAAAAATTCATAAGTCAATAAACACTTATAACCAAAAGCACTTTTTAAGTTAAATAAGTCATCCCAAACACTAACTCTACAAACGTCAACAATAGTATATCCAATTAGGGATGCACAAAAAACCCAGTTCCATACCTGAATAGGAACCGGTTCCTACCTTGTCTGACCCTTGGGTACATACCGGTTCCATACCTAGGATAAAAAACAGAACAGACTGGACCCTGCGGTACCGGTTCCATCTTTACCCGACCAAAACCTGAAAAATCCCAAAATTACCCAGAACCGGTGCCTACCCGGTTCCGAGTTCTAAAAAACCCCATTTTGTGCATCTCTATATCCAGTTGGGTTTATATGCAAAAAATATTAACGAATCGCTAAAGAGCACGTTTGTTTATTATACATGTCTAAAAAACCCCGTTTTGTTTATATCCAGTTGGGTGAGACCATTCGTTTTTGGTTGGACTAGTGGATTACAATGAACCTCTAAAGAGTGTGTTCCCCAATTTATTTGTCTTGGGTAAGGAAAAAACTTGTAAGGATAATAATTGTTTTAAGATGGTTAATCAGGTAATCACATGGAAATGTAGATGGAAAGGGTTAATAATTGTTTTGAGATGGGTAATTAGGTAATCACCTATAAGGTTTATAATTCTTTGTATGTCTATGGTGCATCAGGTGTCGATCTCTAAAAATCCAGACACATAGGTGTAAATTAATTATGATTTGGGAGTGTTTTCGATAGCCTCGACGAAAAGATTATCACACAGTGTTTCACGTGTTGCAAGTCCGTTTGTATGAAAATTGAATTGTTGGATTCCGAAGAAAGTTAACAGCTCGATGACGCGCAGATTATGTGGGGTTGTGGAGGAGATCATCGATCCTTGTTGACGCCTTGTCATTTTGCATCCTTAGTGTCGCATCTTGCCAATAAATGGTGTGGCATTCCAAATATGTGTTTTCGGTTCGAGACTTGATTGAGAATCGTAAATTCATGAGGTTGGATCAAAAAAAGAAGAAGGTTATTCAAGCTATCATATTCATTCTTCACGTGTGTTGGAGCATTCGGAAAGCTTGGAATGAGACTATTTTTCTCGAATAAGTCAGCTACTATATAAAAACAATGGAGGATACTGGAGCTTTGAGGTATCTTTATATTAAAAATCGGTAAAGTTTGATGTTGAAAGATTAGAATGCATTTATTTTGTAAGTTATTGTTTTTCTGAGTCTCTAACGTCTTGCTAGTTGCTTGTTCTAATGAAATTTGTGGTTCCAAACAGTGGCGGAGGTAGGCTATAGTGAAGGGTAGCGGGCTCTCAACTTTCACAACAAAGTGAAATTTTTTTTTTCGTTTTTTATGTTTTATGTTGAATGTTACCCCTAAAACTTTTTTTATGTTATCCCTGAGATTATTTTCTATTACCCCTCGAAAGAAAATTGGGCTTTATTGAAAGCTCACCTGCAAATTGATGAGAAAAAATCCACTAATTAATTAAAAGTTAAAACCTATCTTAGGGTTTATGAGTTGTGACTTATGTGCAATTGTTTAAGGGTTTATATGCAAGTGTAGTTGTTCTTAATTTGTTTGTATGGTTGTATTCAAGATGAGCATTGTTTCCCAAATACCCCTATTTTGTACCCATACCATATCCGTATCGGTATCGGTATCCGTAATCGACTGATTTTGGGTATTCGGTATAACTATTGGTACCCACTTTTATTAATTTCAGTAATAGGTACTTTCGGTATGGGTATGGGTACCGAATATTATACAATAATGAATTTGATATTATGTTTTACTTCGTATTATGGTATTTATGGTACTCGTATCGATTTTACCTATTTGATACCCATATCATATTGGTAATCATACCAATTTTATTAATTTGGTTATCGTATAGTATTGATACTTGTACCTATTTTATTTACTTGGTACCGCACGAGTGCCTAAAAAACAAGAACTAACAAAGTGGTACCAAAACGAGACCGTATTGAAATATCGGTACCGATACCTGTATCCGTACCGTACCAATATATTCGGTATGGTATTCGGTACCCACTTTTATTTAAATTCAGTATGCGTACGGATATGGTACCGATCTCATCCCTTGGTTGTATCTTTTTAAATCACTTATAGTTTATGCCTAGTTTTTGGATTGTTTACTTCTAATTTTAATTTTGGGGTTTATGTCTAGTTGTATCTTGTGTTGTGCCTAATTTTTTAATTGTTAACTTTTACTTTTTAGTTGTTCCTAATTTTATATTGTTTATTTATTATTTTAGCATTTATTGCAATTGTTTGAAAGATGAAACCAAATTCTAAATAATCTTTTATTACGAATATGTTTAAGAAGAGCATGTCATGATAAAAAGTTTCTTGTACCACGGGGTCATCAATTTAAATAGATAAACTATCTTAATGGTCGGAGACGATTTATTGTAAAATGGTTTGATTGTTATGATTGGTTAGAGTATAGCCCTAATCAATATTATAAGAATGGTAATTCAACTTGTCATTCATAAGAAGATTACATGTACATATATACACCAACTATCTCCTATATTTTTGGAATTTTTCAATCACAATAAATCACATTAAATTACATTTATTCTATTGACTCTATTACACCCCTGCAGTCGAAGCGAAGGGTGGACGGATGCTTAGACTGTTACGAAAATCATTGAAGAGAACATGAGGAAGGCCTTTGGTGAAGATGTCGGCAACCTGATGACGAGAAGGAACATGGAGAACGCGCACAGCCCCTTTTTGAACTTGTTCTCGGACAAAATGTATATCGAGCTCGATATGCTTAGTGCGTTGGTGCTGCACAGGATTGCCAGACAAGTAGATGGCACTGATGTTATCACAATAGACTAATGAAGCTCGTGAGATCGGATGATTTAATTCAAGTAATAGATTGCGTAGCCAACATAATTCTACCACAACATTGGCGACACCGCGGTATTCAGCTTCAGCACTAGACCGAGAGATAGTGGATTGACGCTTAGACGGCCATGAAATAAGGTTATCACCTAGATAGACACAGTAACCAGATGTAGAGCGCCTGGTGTCGGGGCATCCTGCCCAGTCTGCATCAGTGTATGCAACTAAAGAGAAAGACCGGCCAGGAGAAAGATGAAGCCCGAAGTTAGATGTACCCTGAATATACCGAATAATACGTTTTAGAGCATTCCAGTGAGCAACCCGTGGTGCATGCATGTGCATGCATATTTGTTGAACCGCGTAAGAGATGTCGGTCTAGTAAATGTCAAGTACTGTAGGGCCCCTGCCAAACTACGATAATTAGACGAATCATCATGTAACGGTCCAGTGTCCGCAGAAAATTTGGACTGTGTATCAACAGGAGTGGCTACAGGCTTGCAAGAGTCCATTGCAACTCTGTGAATGATATCTTGGGCGTAAGCCTGCTGGGACAAGAACATGTTGTTCCCAGTGCGAGTAACCTGTATACCCAAGAAATAAGAAAGAGAACCCAAATCCTTCATAGCAAATTCACCTGCAAGAGTATGAAGGAGCTGCGGACGAAGAGCGTCAGTGGAGGTGGTGAGAATGATGTCATCAACATAAATGAGGAGATATGCGACGTCAGTCCCATGGTGGTAGATAAAAAGTGAGTTATCCGACTTGATCTGACGAAACCCCTGCGAAGTAACAAAGTCAGTAAACCGCTGGTACCAGGCTCTTGAAGCCTGTTTTAGTACATAGACAGACTTTTTAAGCTGACAGACATGATCTGGAAAATCACGGTGTCTAAACCCAAGAGGTTGATGCATGTAAACAGTTTCTTCCAAGTGACCATGGAGAAATGAATTTGTGACATCCAGTTGATTAATTTTCCAAGACGTTGCCAGAGCCAAAGAGAGTACCGTACGAATAGTAGCCAGTTTGACAACCGGACTAAAAGTTTCACCACAATCAATCCCCTGTTCCTGTTTACGACCATCACAAACTAACCGCGCTTTATATCGCTCGAGGCTGCCATCCGACCTGTACTTATGCTTAAATAACCACATGCAACTTATTATATTCATATCAGATGTGCGAGGTACAAGTTCCCAGGTCTTATTTTTAATAAGGGCACTAAACTCGTTGGACATGGCATTGTACCACTCTAGAGTGGATAAGGCGACCTGAGGGTTTTTGGGTTAAGGTTGGACGGTGGCGGTGTGAAGGGTAAAATGTTGTTTTGGTTTGGTGATACCGCTCATGGAACGGGTGTGGATGGTTCGCATGGTAGGGTGGTGGTGGGGGTAGTATCGGTGAGGCATGAGAGTGTTGGGGTTGTGCGGTTTGTTGGGCCAAGGGAGGAACAGGGCTGGAAGATGGGCCGGTTTGGGAGAGAGGTGAGGAGTGTGGTGGGTCGGCTGGGGAATGAGGTGGAACGGGTATGTGGGCTGGGGGTATTGGGCCTGGGGAGTTGGACGGTGAGTGTAGGCTAGGTGGGGCCGGTGAGTGAGACGTGGGAGATGGAGGGACGAGGTTGGTAGCCGGTGTGGTAGGTTGCGGGTGTGGGTGGTGAGTGGAAGGAGGAGGTTTATTTTGTGAAAGATAGTCCCAGACTAAAGGGTTGATCGTGGGGTTGTGTGACACCCGGCAAATTCTGGTTAACAACGTTGTCTAGATTAAAGTCTACCTTAGCGAGTCACGCGTATGTTATACTTAACGAGGGTTAGCTAGATAGCTAGATAGGACATACGTGCATTGTTGTGAGTTTCACTACTCTTTTCTCAAAAGCATGCGTCTCGGGTTTGAGACAACTTACAAAACGTTTTCTAGTCCGGTTTGGGACTACTTTCACATCTCGGGTTATGAGATGCTTTGACTCCTTGTGTGGGTCGGGTTTTGACTCCTTGTGTGAGTTAATATGTGATTACATGATTAGTGAACCTCGGACGTTGGTGAATAATAAACTTATGTGTCTCGATGATATCTGACAAACTTATGTGAAAACCATACGTGATTATGTGAACCTAAACCGAACACGTTAATAAAAATCATTAAAAGTGGAGCATGAGGTTGATTAGGGTCTTAATGCATGGGGTTACACTTGTTACGGTCCGCGATAACGAAAACGTCGATGGATAACGCGTCGGGAGGCGAAACGAAGCAAAAGCGCGCGCCTCGGACCTGTGAGCGGCCGCTCACAGGCTCCGAGCGGCCGCTCGAAACTACCTGACGGGTTTAAACCGCCTCAAACTCATATTTAAACATCCTTAACCCCCATGCAACCCCCATACTCAACCCTAATCGCCCCCTTACTGCTCCACACGAATATTTCACTCCAAAAACTCCTGCTAAGGCTCAAGATCATCAATTGGGAGGCTCCAAGGCGCGCGATTGATTGATTTGAAGAGCTAAGGGTATAACTCATGATTTCTTACGCTTTTTACTTTATGTTTTATTGTAAAAATCATATAACAAGTTTGTCCAGGTCTGAATGGGTTTAATAAACATTAAAACATGAGTCTTTTTGAAGATCGAACGGATTAAACCTATTAATAAACGCGTAGTAACATCATAGGATGCTTGTTGCGCAAGTTATTGGTGTTTTGATCCTAAAAGCTTTGATCTTGACATGTTTGATAATAGGATCTGATGGGAATAGGTATTAGGAGAGTTGTATGATGATTATTAGGTGTTATTGATTGATAATATGCAACTAGGGTTTGATATAATTGATAATATTGCACGATTAGAATCTGGACAGATTCTGAATGTCGACTTGTAGGGTCTGTTTCGTGGCTTGAAAATAATTGGTTTGATCGATTATTTGCATGATTGTAACGTACAAGGTCTTATCTTTTCATAATGGGAAAACCATCGAATTTGGACATCGTTTGAGTCGTTTTTGGAATTTTAATTGATTAGGGGTCATATCAGATTTTCGGATTTGTAAACTGGGCTAACTTTAAATGGTCATAACTTGAGATTTACAAGGAATTAGATTATGAAATTTTTCCAGTAGGTCAATACTAGAAAAATAGAGCTTTTCCAAGTGGATTCATCTTGTTTGGATGAACACACAATTTTTAATAATTTTCCTACTAAACTGACCTGTTGAGGAGATTTTCTGGACATAGCTGTGTTGTACGAATTTTCATAATTTTTGTGTTTGTAATTAAGACAAAAAAAAAATAGGTATTGTCGAGCGAATCCCAAAGAAAATTCAGTAAAAATTTGGGAGGTTAACTCACTGAATTGCTATTTTAAATAAATTCGTTTTGATGGCGCACAATCTGTCCTGAAAACACAGATTGTGTATTATGTGCTTCTGTGATTAATTGAGGTCTTAGGTGGTATGGAATTGACATGTAACTGAAGTACACTTGTCTGAGACACATACGGAATGTAGAAACTAATTGTAACCAACGTATTCACCAACGGGTCCGTAGGGTTTACTATTGCATGTAGAATCACTAGGCGTCGCATACACACTTTTGAACATTTAAAACGCCTTGGACAAACGAGTTATATGGGTAATGATATTACGCCTATACTCACTGAGCGACACTGTTATTAGGGTGTCGGTAGCATATATTGCTTGCTGTTCGGATTCTTTGCTTGCACGTTAAGGTGAGTTTACGGCCCCTCTTTTAAACTGGTTTCATATTTTCGGGGGAGAAAACATGTGTTAAAACGATTATGTGGTAACTACTGTCATACTATGGGTTTCTATTGTGTACTACACGATCTTTGGAAGTCCCGGGGGGAACCATGAATGTGCGGGTTTGCACAACGGGGAAATGTGAATAGCGCTATTGGGAGTGACCAACCCCGCTCGTCGGCTTGGAGGGCCGGGCGAGTGCATATTGTCTCAAACAGGAACAACAGGAACAACTGGTTTACTTTTCGGGCACAACATCTGGTATTCGAGTTAGTAATGGTTTTCCAATCGTGGTAGTAACAAAACATACGCCTAGCTAGCGTACACTGGTTTTCGATTTGTTATAGTATGGACAGGTGGACTTGGTACTTGGATACAAAACCTGTAAACTCACCAGCATTTTTGTGCTGACGTAAACTTTTACATGTTTTCTCAGGTCGCTAAGGTAGCACAATGGAACTAGGGCGCACGCGTCTGCACGGCGTCTAGTTAGAGTTGCATGGTTTTACAAACGTTGAACATTGGTTTACTATCGAATATTGTTTTGAATAAGCTTCCGCTGTAAACGGGAATTTTAAACATTGTTTTGAAATTGCATTATGTTCATTTTAGACTTGTTTATTGTGATCGTTGGTTTGGATCCTGGTTTGTCATGCGCCTCGCGGTAAAACTCCGCAAGTGGATTTTGAGGGTGTGACAGATTGGTATCAGAGCCAATGGTTATAGTGAACTAGGACTGCATGTAGAGTCTAGACTATAGCCGAGTCGCACACACTAGACGATCACTTAGTACTAAACATTTTGGCGTATTACGTATGGGCTTGTCGGGGTGTCTCTAAATCATCTGACCTTCCTATGTTACATCATCCGTTCTATCCTAAGTCGGGTTACTTGCTTTCTAGGCAGTGTGGTATATTGGGGTAAATCGTATACTCTTGAGATTTGTCCAAGGCTCGGACATCTCCCTTTCATACTCCAATAGAAACACTTGCCACAAACTACCGTAGTATTACGGTGTATAGCTAAGAGTCTATGTTCGGTGATTTGAACTTTGAACTAGGAGAACACTTGGAGGACCATGTAGAGCGGTTTATCATTTTGGGTGCACACAAAATCATAAACCGAAATGCATGGAAGCCCTGGTGAGCTCTGGGTTTGAAGGGATAGTCCTGGATTGGATCTAGCTTTGATCTTGTGAACATTAGTGGTTATCTTTATCTGCGAAACTAAATTTTCTCGCTCTTTCTGCCAGAATCATGTCTGGAGTACGAGGAGGACGTGGAGGTGGTCGCAATGGTGGACGTGGTGGTGGTCGCGGTGGTGCTGGTGGTCGTGGAGGTATTAACCTATCGCAGGATGATCTGAACAACTTGCTCCAAGCTGCCTTTCAGTTAGGGCACAACGGTGGTGGTGGTCCTGTTAACCCACCCCCACCCATGTGTACCTACAAGATGTTTCGGGACTGTAAGCCCCAGGAGTTCTCTGGCACTGAGGGTGCGGTGAGCTTACTCAGGTGGTTGGAAAAAGTGGAGTCAGTGTTTCTGATGTGTAACTGTCTCCCAGAAGATCGGGTTAAGTATGCTGCTGCGTTATTCCAGGATGTTGCTCTGACCTGGTGGAATAACATCACCCAGAATATGGGTATTGGGGAGGCGTATGCTATGCCTTGGGAGAATTTTGTGCAGCTGCTGAAGCGTGAATACTGTCCGAGGGAAGAAGTGCAGAAGCTAGAGCACGAGGTGTGGAACCTCAAGATGACTGGGTCTGAAATTGAGAAGTATACTGTGAGGCGTAACGAGTTGGCAGTGCTGTGTCCTGATCTGCATGTGCCAGAGTACAGGAGGATTGAGCATTATGTCTCGGGGTTAGTACCAGAAATCGCAGGGTTAGTGGCTGCGGGAAATCATCCTACATACGCAGAGGTGGTCCGATCGGCTCATAGGATGACCAACTTGAAGGTGAATGAGGGTATTTTGCCTGCGAAGGGTTCGACTGTTAAGGCCCCAGAGAACAACAAGCGCAAGTGGGAAAATGACGGGAAAGGATCTGGGCCAACACAGCAGGGTAAGAGGTTTGATAATGGGGGTTCTTCTTCTTCGGGTAACAAGCAGGGTGGTTATGCGGGGAAACTGCCCAAATGTAACAAGTGTGGACGTCATCATCAAGGGAACTGCGACAGTAACCGTTGTCATCGCTGCCAGCGAACAGGGCATTATGCTAAAGATTGTCGGGTTACACTTCCATCGACCCAGACCCCGACTACTAACTCAGCTCCTACTACTCAAGGGACTACAGGAAGACAAGGATGTTACAATTGTGGTGAGACCGGGCATTACAAGAAGGATTGCCCAAAACTGAAGCAGGGCGGGAACAACGGTAATGGGAACAACGGGGGCGGCGGCAGAAATGCACATGCCTTCGTCATTGGAGCCGCTGAGGCTAGACAGGACCCTGACACAGTTACCGGTACGTTCCTTCTCAATAATCGTTCTGTTAGTGTGTTGTTTGATTCTGGTGCCGACAAGAGTTTTGTATCCATGGAGATTAGTCGACTGTTAGATGTAGTACCCGTACCATTAGAGACTAAGTATATTATTGAGTTGGCTGACGGTAAAAATATTGAAGCTACTAGTGTCCTTCGGGAGTGCCAATTAGAGTTGTCGGGTTTATCGTTCCCCATCGATCTTATGCCGGTACCTTTGGGTAGTTTCGACGTGGTGGTAGGTATGGATTGGTTGTCTTTGTATCGCACGGAGATTGTCTGTTATGACAAGGTTATTCGGATTCCTCTCCCTGATGGAGAATTCCTTTCTGTGTACGGTATCAAGGGTGGTGTTCCGCTAAACATCATCTCTAGCATGAAAGCCCTTAAGTGTCTTCGAAAGGGTTATCCAGCCGTTTTGGCACTGTTATCTGTTTCCTCTGGTGATGAGAAGAAGATCGACGATATTCCAGTTGTACGCGAGTTTCCTGATGTTTTTCCCGATGATTTATCTGGTCTTCCTCCCCATCGTCAAGTCGAGTTCGGTATTGATCTTGTACCAGGGGCTGCTCCTATTGCTCGGGCCCCCTACCGTCTTGCACCTCCTGAGATGCAAGAGTTGTCTAGTCAGTTACAGGAACTCTTGGACAAGGGTTTCATCAGACCGAGTTCTTCTCCTTGGGGAGCCCCGATTCTGTTCGTTAAGAAGAAGGATGGGAGTTTTCGATTGTGTGTAGATTACAGAGAGTTGAACAAGGTGACCATCAAGAACCGTTATCCTCTTCCACGTATTGATGATCTATTCGACCAGCTCCAGGGTTCTAGTTACTATTCCAAGATTGACTTGAGGTCCGGTTATCACCAGCTGCGCGTCAGGGAGGCTGACGTTGCAAGGACTGCTTTTCGTACACGCTATGGCCATTACGAGTTCTTGGTCATGCCCTTCGGTCTTACTAACGCACCAGCAGTTTTTATGGACTTAATGAACCGCGTTTGCAAACCATATCTGGACAAGTTCGTCATTGTGTTTATTGATGACATTCTGATCTACTCTAAGAACAAGACCGAACACGAGGAACACCTACGTTTGGTTTTGGAACTCTTGCGACGGGAACAACTTTACGCTAAGTTCTCAAAGTGTGACTTTTGGTTACGCGAAGTTCAGTTCCTAGGACATGTGGTTAATGAACTAGGAATTCATGTCGATCCAGCTAAGATCGAAGCGATCAAGGACTGGGGAGCACCAAAGACGCCAACTGAGGTGCGGCAATTCCTAGGCCTTGCGGGCTACTATCGTCGTTTCATTCAAGGGTTCTCGAAGATCGCTCAACCCCTGACCACTCTTACTCAGAAGGATAGGAAATTCGACTGGGGTGAACCACAAGAGTCAGCGTTTGAAGAACTGAAGTCCAAACTGTGTTCTGCTCCTATTTTGTCTTTACCTGAAGGCCCTGATGATTTCGTTGTTTACTGTGATGCTTCTATTCATGGTCTCGGTTGTGTGTTGATGCAACGCGAGAAGGTGATTGCGTATGCTTCTCGTCAACTCAAGGTGCACGAGAAGAACTACACCACCCATGACTTGGAGTTGGGTGCAGTGGTTTTCGCGTTGAAAATTTGGAGACATTACTTGTACGGTACCAAATGCACCATCTACACCGATCACAAGAGTCTCCAACACATTTTCGACCAACAACATTTGAACATACGGCAGCGTCGTTGGATTGAACTTCTGAACGACTATGATTGTGCTATTAAGTACCATCCTGGCAAGGCGAATGTGGTAGCAGATGCCTTGAGCAGGAAGGACACGGTTAATCCTCGTCGCGTGCGAGCGTTGCAGCTCACCATACATTCCTCTCTACCTGACCAACTCCGTTCTGCCCAGTTAGAAGCTTTGAAGGAGGAAAACCTTAAAGCTGAAACCATGCACGGTGCCGACAAGCACCTCGAGAAAAGGCCGGATGGCTTGCACTATTTTGCAGAACGCATATGGGTTCCTTTATTCGGGGGACTTCGGGAGCTTGTCTAAGATGAGGCTCATAAGTCCCGGTATTCTATTCACCCTGGTTCGGATAAGATGTACCAAGATCTGAAGGTGCTTTACTGGTGGCCAAACATGAGGTCGGATATAGCCTCATACGTGAGCAAATGCTTGACCTGTGCTAAGGTCAAGGTGGAATACCAGAAACCGTCGGGTCTCTTGCAACAACCTGAAATTCCGGAGTGGAAATGGGAACGGATTACTATGGACTTTGTCACACAACTGCCTAAGTCACCAAGCGGGAATGACAAGATATGGGTGATTGTCGATCGGTTGACGAAATCAGCCCATTTTCTTGCTATTAAGGAGACCGACACCATGGATCGTTTGGCTCGTCTTTATTTGAAGGAAGTTGTTTCTAAGCACGGGGTGCCAGTTTCTATTATCTCGGATCGTGACTCCCATTTTACTTCTCACTTCTGGAAGTCTTTGCACAAGGCTTTGGGTACCCAACTAGACATGAGTACAGCTTACCATCCACAGACTGACGGTCAAAGTGAGCGCACGATTCAAACTTTAGAAGACATGCTGCGGGCATGTGTGATCGATTTTGGCAAGGGTTGGGAAGCTCATCTACCGTTAGTAGAATTTTCGTACAACAATAGTTATCACACGAGCATCAAGGCGGCTCCGTTCGAGGCACTGTACGGACGGAAATGCCGTTCTCCTCTTTGTTGGGCAGAAGTAGGTGAGAGTCAACTCACTGGGCCTGAGCTAGTGTACGAAACTTCGGAATAGATCGTACAGATTCGTAACCGGTTGGCAGCGGCACGGGACCGGCAAAAGAGTTATGCCGATCAGCGTCGCAAACCATTGGAATTCCAAGTTAATGAAAAAGTACTTCTAAAGGTCTCACCGTGGAAGGGCGTCATACGCTTTGGGAAGCGTGGCAAACTCAATCCGCGGTATGTCGGTCCATTTACGATCCTGGAACGGATTGGACCGGTGGCATATCGTCTTGATTTACCGACGGAGCTCGGTAACGTACATAACGTCTTCCATGTGTCGAACTTGAAGAAGTGTCTGGCTGACGAGTCTCTCATTGTTCCACTGGAAGAGATCAAGGTTGATGATCGTCTTCGGATTGTGGAAGAACCTGTGGAGATCCTTGATTACAAGATTCGTAGCCTACGTCATAGCAAGATTCGCATCGTTAAGGTTCGCTGGAACTCGAACCGGGGACCAGAGTACACTTGGGAACGGGAGGATCAGATGAAGTCTAAGTATCCTCATCTCTTTCCTAAGGAAGCGTTCGAGTCGAGATATGTCTCTTCTGCAGCTGAATGAATCTCGAGGCGAGATTCCTTTTAACGTGGGGATGATGTGACAACTCGGGTAAATCTCTCTCTTGGTTTCTATCTTTTGTCTGTTTCTGTTGATATTCCTTTTGGTACTTGTGCAATTTTCGGGACGAAAATTCTTTTAACGTGGGGATGATGTGACACCGGCAAATTCTGGTTAACAACGTTGTCTAGATTAAAGTCTACCTTAGCGAGTCACGCGTATGTTATACTTAACGAGGGTTAGCTAGATAGCTAGATAGGACATACGTGCATTGTTGTGAGTTTCACTACTCTTTTCTCAAAAGCATGCGTCTCGGGTTTGAGACAACTTACAAAACGTTTTCTAGTCCGGTTTGGGACTACTTTCACATCTCGGGTTATGAGATGCTTTGACTCCTTGTGTGGGTCGGGTTTTGACTCCTTGTGTGAGTTAATATGTGATTACATGATTAGTGAACCTCGGACGTTGGTGAATAATAAACTTATGTGTCTCGATGATATCTGACAAACTTATGTGAAAACCATACGTGATTATGTGAACCTAAACCGAACACGTTAATAAAAATCATTAAAAGTGGAGCATGAGGTTGATTAGGGTCTTAATGCATGGGGTTACACTTGTTACGGTCCGCGATAACGAAAACGTCGATGGATAACGCGTCGGGAGGCGAAACGAAGCAAAAGCGCGCGCCTCGGACCTGTGAGCGGCCGCTCACAGGCTCCGAGCGGCCGCTCGAAACTACCTGACGGGTTTAAACCGCCTCAAACTCATATTTAAACATCCTTAACCCCCATGCAACCCCCATACTCAACCCTAATCGCCCCCTTACTGCCCCACACGAATATTTCACTCCAAAAACTCCTGCTAAGGCTCAAGATCATCAATTGGGAGGCTCCAAGGCGCGCGATTGATTGATTTGAAGAGCTAAGGGTATAACTCATGATTTCTTACGCTTTTTACTTTATGTTTTATTGTAAAAATCATATAACAAGTTTGTCCAGGTCTGAATGGGTTTAATAAACATTAAAACATGAGTCTTTTTGAAGATTGAACGGATTAAACCTATTAATAAACGCGTAGTAACATCATAGGATGCTTGTTGCGCAAGTTATTGGTGTTTTGATCCTAAAAGCTTTGATCTTGACATGTTTGATAATAGGATCTGATGGGAATAGGTATTAGGAAAGTTGTATGATGATTATTAGGTGTTATTGATTGATAATATGCAACTAGGGTTTGATATAATTGATAATATTGTACGATTAGAATCTGGACAGATTCTGAATGTCGACTTGTAGGGTCTGTTTCGTGGCTTGAAAATAATTGGTTTGATCGATTCTTTGCATGATTGTAACGTACAAGGTCTTAGCTTTTCATAATGGGCAAAACCATCGAATTTGGACATCGTTTGAGTCGTTTTTGGAATTTTAATTGATTAGGGGTCATATCAGATTTTCGGATTTGTAAACTGGGCTAACTTTAAATGGTCATAACTTGAGATTTACAAGGAATTAGATTATGAATTTTTTCCAGTAGGTCAATACTAGAAAAATAGAGCTTTTCCAAGTGGATTCATCTCGTTTGGATGAACACACAATTTTTAAGAATTTTCCTACTAAACTGACCTGTTGAGGAGATTTTTCTGGACATAGCTGTGTTGTACGAATTTTCATAATTTTTGTGTTTGGAATTAAGACAAAACAAAAATAGATATTGTCGAGCGAATCCCAAAAAAAATTCAGTAAAAATTTGGGAGGTTAACTCACTGAATTGCTATTTTAAATAAATTCGTTTTGATGGCGCACAATCTGTCCTGAAAACACAGATTGTGTATTATGTGCTTCTGTGATTAATTGAGGTCTTAGGTGGTATGGAATTGACATGTAACTGAAGTACACTTGTCTGAGACACATACGGAATGTAGAAACTTATTGTAACCAACGTATTCACCAACGGGTCCGTAGGGTTTACTATTGCATGTAGAATCACTAGGCGTCGCATACACACTTTTGAACATTTAAAACGCCTTGGACAAACGAGTTATATGGGTAATGATATTACGCCTATACTCACTGAGCGACACTGTTATTAGGGTGTCGGTAGCATATATTGCTTGCTGTTCGGATTCTTTGCTTGCACGTTAAGGTGAGTTTACGGCCCCTCTTTTAAACTGGTTTCATATTTTCGGGGAGAAAACATGTGTTAAAACGATTATGTGGTAACTACTGTCATACTATGGGTTTCTATTGTGTACTACACGATCTTTGGAAGTCCCGGGGGGAACCATGAATGTGCGGGTTTGCACAATGGGGAAATGTGAATAGCGCTATTGGGAGTGACCAACCCCGCTCGTCGGCTTGGAGGGCCGGGCGAGTGCATATTGTCTCAAACAGGAACAACAGGAACAACTGGTTTACTTTTCGGGCACAACATCTGGTATTCGAGTTATGTTAGGATCTGAGTTTGTTTGTTTTGATTGTTTAACTAAAAGATGATAATAATGAAATGAAAATAGAATGAAAGTGCAGCGGAATAATAAACTGTAAATCAAAACAAGAGAGTAAATGTTTTTAGATCGAATGCTTTCATTAATTCAAAGATTACAATCGTACAAGTTACTCCCCCTCAGCCTGATCACACAGTTGTTTGTTAGAGAGAATGTTTTGTGTGTGATGCAATAGAACAGTACATGCACTGTTCTATATATAGACTGACTCAAACCACTGATGACCTAGGCTGACGTCACCTAAGACAGTGACCTCTAACAGAATAACAAACTTAAACATCTGCTATACAAACTACTGTTACATTGAAAGCACTGATAATAAACAGCTGTTAAAGATAAACTCTGATGGTCTTGTATCCACTGCTGGAGCCTAAGTGCTGTTGGTTCCAGCAGTGCTTTGGTCTTCAGTACTTGTATCAGCTGTTGCTCTTCATCAGACCTTTGGTCAGCAGTTGTTCTTCATCAGTTGTTTCCTCAGCAGTTTCTTTATATCAGCAGTTGTTGAGCAGTTGTTTGGATAGAACAGTAGTTAGGGTCAGCAGTCTTTTGGGAGAAGCAAGTTGTAAAGACTGTTTATTTAAGGATCAAATAGATAGCATATTTTGGCTTTCCAATCATCTGTTCTTCTCCAGGTCAGCAGACCCAACAATCTCCCCCTAGAACAGATGATGCCAAAACTCAGCTTTATTCATTGATCTTTATTTCTCATCAGACTTTCTCTGATTTGACCTTTGAATTGTAGTTCAAAGTTCAAAGCAAAAAGGTCTTCTTCATCTCTTTCCAGATCCAGATTTAGCAGTGCTTGGTGATCTTCTGCACAAAGGCTGTAAGCATCATCCATACTGATCTTCTGAACCTTTCCATCTGACCTGAGCAATGTCAATTCGTGGTTGTCTTTGTTGACCTTCCACTTTAGAATTTTTGAGTCAGTGGATTTGCTGAGATGAACCTTTATTCTTGATGAGTTGGGTGAAGGTGGTCTTCCAATGAGTTCTCTGAGTTTCTCTGTTGTAGGATCAGAGAAATAATGGATTTGATTGAAGAGCCCTTCCTTGATAAATGTGTCAGCAAACTTTCTTTGATCTTCCTCTGACATCTCCTTCTGCTTTTTGAACTGTCTACTTGCAACAGCTGTGAGATCAGAGGTTTCAAGTAAGCTGTCTAGATTAAAAGTCTGTTGGGTCTCTTCATCATTGGCTCATCATTGTAGATTGGTTTTCTTGGAAGGCTGGGATCCTTCTTTCTATTCTCTTCCAGACTTTTATAAGTTTCAACCAATCTTAGCTCTGACCATCTGGAAACAGACCTCATCTCCCCATAATTGGCAGCTACAATCTCCTGCCTCATTCTTTTGAACTTCAAGGCTCTGACTGGGTCTCTGCCTTTGCCAAAATTGGGAATGGAGACTTTAGCTTTGGGATCTTTGGCCATTTCTTCAATTCTGATCAGTTCTTCCCTCAAAGCATGAGTAGTCCAGCCATTGAACTGCTTTTTGTTTGCTTTGTAAGGCTTGGTTGCCATTATCTGTTCAAGAAGAGATTCCCTTACCTCCTTCTCCAAATCTACACTGAGAGGCATGGTGGACATGGAATTGCTCAGGGTCTTAGCAAAGTCTTCAATCCTTCTGAGTTTGCTAAGCTCTGCTGAATGGATGCCCTGAGCAGTCCTGTCATCCTTCCCTTTGCATTTCTCCCTGATGATGGCATCCACTTGTTCACCCTTGTATTTTAGATAGGTATCAATGTTGAGGGGAACAGGGAAGTTTGGGAGAGATGGGAAGGATCTTTCAGATGGCTGTTCAGTATTGTAGAAGGATTGTAATTCCCCCTTGAGTAGATCAAGTTCAAGGGGATACTGAACAACCAATGGTGTAATGGTTGGTGGTGGTCTATGGGTTTTGAATTTGGATGTATGTGGTGAGAATGATGTGAGTGGAATGGCTGTGATGGGAGGAGTGGATTGGGCAGTTGAAATGCTAGTTGGTGATGTGTGTATGTTTTCATCATGCACAACAAAGGTTGATTTTCTCTTCCTTGTGTACATGATTTTTGGTGAAGGTGATTTGGTAGCAGTGGTTGGATTAACATCTGTTGGCCTTTTAGAAGAACCAGCAGATGTTGGGGTTTTGGCTGGTGATGTAGGTTTGGTGGTTGTTTGTTCAGGAGTGTGTGTTGGTTTGGGTATAGTGGTTTCAGTGGTTTGGGTAGCAGTGGTTTCAGTGTTTTGGGTGGCAGTGGTTTCAGTAGCAGTGGTTTTATCAACAGAGGTTTTCAACTTAGATGGTGGTTTTCCTAACATGCTTGGCAGGTCTTTTCATCCTTTTAGAGGATCCCACATCTTCAGTTTCCCTTTGTTGTTTCTTCTTGAGTTCAATTAATGACTCTGCTTTTACTTCCAAGGTGTCAGCCCTCTGTTGTTTGGCCTGAGTAGCCTTTTCAGCTTCTATGTTTGCAGAGTCATCTACTGCCTTATTCTTTTCAGTGGTTTGTGGTGGTGGTGCTGTTGGTGTTGCTTGTTGTTGTTGTTGTGGAGCTGATTTGGTAAACTCTGGTTTCTTGGCAGACTTGGCTTGACCTTTTTGAGAAGGAGGACAACCAAAAGGATCTAATTTTGGTAGCCTATCTCTGCCACTCTCCCCCTTTTTGGCATCATCAGCCGTGAAAACATCATCAGTTTCATCCCTGAGGATGGTGGTAGGGGCAGAGCCAGTAGTCTTCAGCAGATGGTCCTTGATGGCTTTGATGTCAGCATGGGTATCTTTGTACCTTGCATCAACCATATTCCTGATCTCAGCCATGTAGGTTTCATGTGTCTGATCAGCCAATTTTCTGTGAGCTATGATGATGGGGGAAACTGATTTCCATAACTCATTGGCTATATCACAGTGGATGGTTGACTCTTGGAGAGATCTGCAATTGAGCTCAGGAGAAGCTTGACATCAGATTTGATGTCAGCAACAGAGGTTTCAATAACAGAAACTCTGGCCGTCAATTCTTGGTATTTTGACTCATCTCCTAAATGAATAGGATCATCTGAGTCCCTACCAGTGGTAGTTTTACCTGATTCAGGCCTAATAGGTGAATCAGATGCCCCTTTGTCTTGGTACTGGGGACTTCCAACTGTTTTTGGAGACACTATAGTGGCTTCAACAGTTGTTGCCTTCAAGGGAGTCTTAGCTATGAAATCACTGTCCTGATGTGAGACAGTGGTCTCTACATCAGTAGTGGCTGCTCCACTTGAAAACTCACCTAGAGTTTCATTGAACCTAGGTGGTGTAACCTCCTCTTCTGTTTGTGGGATAGCAGATTGAATATTCTCAGGGTCAGTCACTTGTTGGAGTAGACTCTCAGTGACAGGTGGAAGAGAGGAACTGGGATCTTCCTGAGATTTTTCAATTGCTTCAAACAGAGGTTGCATTGTTTGTGGACATGTGATGGTGAGAGTGGTGGAGTAAGAAGAGAATTAGCCCTGGGAGAGGGGCTTGTGAACATATGGTCAAGTGACTCATATGCATCATGATGTGTGTCCCCTTGGCTTACAACATGATCCTTTTGAGAGGATTCATGAGGAGTTTGGTCAGGTGGAGGTATGTCCAACTGTTGTGAGGAAGTAACAACAGTGGTTTCAGGTTGCTTTTGTTGTGCAACAGAGGTTTCTTCTGGTACCTCAACATCCAGAAGCCTCATTTGTGGTTGAGTGGTGGTTTTTGTGGATGAATGTTTCTTTTTGGAAGTGGCTGGTGTGGGTTTCACAGCACTGGATGTAGTGCCATGATCACCAGGAGCAGTGGGCTCAACAACAGAGGTTTTGACAACAGTTGTTGCCTTTGTCCTCTTTGTTTGTGTTTTAGAAACTTTTGACACTTTAGACACTTTTTCTTGGTGCTTCCACCCAGCATTCTTGTGAAAGTTTCATCAGTTAAGCTTTTCATTTGCATAGCAGCACCCTTTTTGAAAACTTTTTCAGGTAATAATTTTTGTAAAATTACACTAAGAATTCGTGGGTAAATAAGAAAAGCATTGTTTGACCCAGACTTGACTGCTTTCACATTTGATACCAAGTCCATGAACAATCCCTGGGAAAGATTGAAGTCAGAGTTTGACAACATAGCATATCCCAGATATTGCATCCTCAATGGAATTTCATTAAAGGATGTGGACTTAGCAGAGACACAAAGAAGAAGAGTATGGAAGAAAAATTTCATGACTGGAGGGAAAAACTTTTTGAAAAGAGTTGATCCAGTCATCTGACCATCATACCCTCTTTCTTGGAACTCAGTGTGAAGCTCTGTTTTAGTGAAGGAATCCTTACCTGCCAGGTCATTCAGTGTGAAGGTTGTGGATATGATATCAGGGTAATGACGATACTGGTTTCTCCAATTTTGGAAATAATGGATGTAGGCTTTTTGTCTTGTAGTAGAAACTCAGCATTCAACCAAAATTCTTGGAGTGTATCCAGATAAATGGGGGCGTTGGCGGTTAGGATGGGTAAGTATTTGGAATTAAGGAAAATGTCGATGGTGGAATGAAATGGAGTGTTGTCATCTGTTTTAATCAGATAGGGAAGACAATTGTGTGTAGCTTTGGCTTGAAGATCCATTGTAATGGATTTCGAAGGTGAAAATGATTGAGGATTGATGAAGGGTTTGAGAGTGAAGAAGGCGGTTTACAGTATTTTGAATACAATGAGACAGTGTAACATCTGTTGTGGTAAAACAGGGTTTTTATAGGCTCAATGAAACCGCTGATGTGGCCAAACATCTGCTTATATGAGCAGACGTGGCAATCATCTGATGGATGTAACATCTGGTGGAGAACAGCTGTTTTGGTAAACAACTGATACAAACAGCTGATGGATCCAACCGTTGGATTTTTTTTTTTTTTTTTTTTTGATATAGTATATATATATATATAGGTGGACAGTTGTTTTATCTGAACAGATGTTCTGAAACAGATTTTTCAACTAACAGTTGTTTTATCTGATCAGATGTTTGGAAACATACTTTTCAACCAACAGTGGAAATGAATGAAACAGTGGTTGTTTTATCTGATCAGATGTTATAAACAGATTTTTCAACCAAACAGCAATTTTAAGAAAATATTTAATTTCTGAACAATTTTATTTGAAAAAATTTATTTGTTTAATCCATGTTTAACATGCCAATTCTGGAAATCAGATTTGTAAAGGTAGATGTGTCTAAAGCTTTGTTAACACATCTGCCAACTGATCCTCTGTTGGAACATGGTGTAAGAAATCAAACCTTTTTCATAGCTGTCTCTGACAAAATGATGTCTTATGTCAATGTGCTTGGTAGTGGAATGAGAGACTGGATTCTTGATGATATTTTCAGCAGCTTGGCTGTCCAACATGAGTGGAGTCCTAAGTGCAGTTATCCCAAAATCCAGTAGTTGATTTTGAAGCCACATGAGTTGGGCTGTACAGCTTGCAGCAGCAATGTATTCAGCTTCAGCTGTTGAAGTTGAAACAGCTGCCTGCTTTTTGCTTTGCCATGAAACTAAGGCATTCCCTAGAAATTGGCACCCTCCTGAAGTGGATTTTCTTGTGGTGTGACAGCCAGCAAAGTCACTATCTGAATAACCTGAAAGCTCAGTGTTTCCATTAGCAGGATACCAGATACCAAGTGTGGGAGCACCTTTGAGGTATCTGAATATCCTTTTCACAGCAATAAGGTTTGACTTTCTGGGTGAAGCCTGGGATCTGGCACAGACACAGGTAGCAAACATAATGTCTGGCCTAGATGCAGTTAGGTACAATAAAGACCCAATCATACATCTATAATGTGTTTGATCAACCAGTTCATCCTTGTCATCAATAGTGAGCAGCTTGACTGTACTCATGGGTGTGCTACATGGCTTACAATCATTCATCTCAAATCTGGTTAATAAGTTCTTTACATATTTGTTTTGGTGAATGAATGTGCCATTTTGCAGTTGTTTCACTTGAAGACCAAGGAAACACTGAAGCTCACCCATGGCACTCATCTCAAACTCTGCTGTCATGAGTTTTCTGAACTCTTCACACATTTGGTTACATGTGGATCCAAAAATGATGTCATCCACATATATTTGAACAATCATTAAGTGTTTCCCTTTCCATTTAAGAAATAGGGTTTTGTCAATTTTACCTCTTGTGAAGCCAATGGATAAGAGAAATGTGGAAAGAGTTTCATACCAGGCCCTTGGTGCTTGTTTGAGTCCATACAAAGCTTTGTTGAGCTTGTAGACATAGTCAGGATGGAATGTGTCTTCAAAACCAGGTGGCTGACATACATAGACCTCCTCCTGAATTTTGCCATAAAGGAAAGCACATTTGATGTCCATCTGATACACCTTTTATTGTGGTTGACAGCAAAGGCCAAAAAGAGTCTGATGGCCTCTAGTCTAGCTACAGGAGCAAAGGTCTCATCATAATCTATTCCTTCTTCTTGTCTGAAGCCTTGAACCACAAGCCTGGCTTTATTCTTGACAACAATACCCCTTTCATCAGTCTTGTTTTTGAAGACCCACTTTGTTCCTATAGGACAAACATCCTTAGGAAGTGGTACAAGCTCCCATACTTGTTGTCTTTTGAACTGAAGGAGTTCTTCTTGCATGGCTTCTACCCAACTGTTGTCTTTCAGTGCCTCTTGGTACTTGACAGGTTGTGTGAGGGATAAGAAACCTGCAAAAAGACAGATATTTGAGGATTGGCTTCTTGTGAGCACACCCTCTCTGATGTTGCTAATGATCTGGTCTGGTGGATGAGCTCTTAAGTAAATAAGATCTCCTTGATATGGAACAATGGCATTTTGAGGTGATGGACAGAGGTTTGGTGACTCTGTTGGTGTAACATCTGTTGGTACTTCTGTAGTGCCATCAGATGTTTGAAATGGTAATGGAGGAATGGGGCCAAGTGGTGTGAAACTTGACTGACTTTTGTCAACAGATGATTGACTTTTGTCAACAGATGATAGGTCAGTGGTTGTGAGGGGTGAAGCAGAGGTTTGAGGATAGGACTGGCCAACAGTGGTTGACACAGCTGTGGCAGAGTTTTGACAATTGTTTTGAACAGCTGCTTCCTCTGATGCAGAATAGACTTTGTAGTGACTGGGAATCACAACATCTGTTCTGTAATCTTGCTGTGGAGACTGCGGAATACCTGCATTGTTAGTTTTAACAGTGATATCTTCAAATTTGAATTTATCTAAATCAAATAATTCAGCAGGGTTTGCAGGGATTTTCAGAGATGAAAGTTCATTGAACTTAACATTCAAGGTTTCTTCTATTGTCTTAGTCCTTGTGTTAAACACTTTGTAGGCCTTAGCAGTAGAAGAATATCCCAGAAAATAACCACAGTCTACTTTGGCTGCAAATTTTGAAATGGAATCTTTAAGATTTAAAATGAAACATGGGCAGCCAAAGATTTTGAAGAATGAGATTAATGGTTTGATTTTGAACAAAATTTCATAAGCAGTTTTTTGATGTCTGGGGTTGATCAAAACTCTGTTTTGAACATAGCAAGCAGTGTTTACAGCTTCTGCCCAAAAGGACAGTGGCAAACCAGAATCTGCTAGCATGGTTCTTCCAGCTTCTATAAGAGTTCTATTTTTCCTCTCAACTACCCCATTTTGTTCTGGTGTTCTTGGGATGCTGAACTGCCTCACAATCCCTTTTGACACACAGAAGTCATCCAACTCCTTATTTTTGAACTCTGTTCCATTGTCACTCCTGAAGACTTTTACTGGCAAGTCATACTGCTTTTCAACCTTGGTGACAAAGTCCTTCAATATACCTGCAGTCTCATCTTTAGAGTGTAAAAAGTAAGTCCATGTAAACCTAGAAAAATCATCAACTATGACAAGACAAAATCTTTTTCTTCTTAGACTCATGATTTTAACAGGGCCAAACAAGTCCATATGCAACAGTTGTAAGCACTGACTAGTTTTGGACTCATCAATGGATTTGTAAGAGCTTTTATGTTGTTTCCCTTTTAAGCAAGAAACACAATGCTCATCACATTTAAATTCTTTTGATGGTAAACCTCTGACAAGGCTTTGTTTTGAGAGTGTGTTGATAGTATTAAGGTTGGTATGACCCAGTCTCCTATGCCACAATTCTGTCTCCTTAGTGGAGGCAGCAGAAAACAGACAGACATTTGCCATAGGATTGTCCTTTAACATATCAACAACATACACATTGCCACTTCTATGAGCAACAAGCTGTGCTTTGCTCTCAGCAATAATGGTATCAATCTTTTTCACCACTTCTTGCCCAATAATCTTACAAGTTTTCTTTGTGAAAAATGAGCCATAACCTTTGTCACTCATTTGTGAAACACTCAGAAGATTAAACTTGAGATTATCAATAAGATTGACATTTTCAAACTTGAGTTTTCCTGCCTGTACAGTCCTGAACCCAACACCTTACCTTTAGAATCATTACCAAAGGATATATCACCCCCTCCATGAGCCAAGAAGTCCAGAAGTAGGGCTCTACATCCTGTCATGTGCCTGGAGCCTCCACTATCTACATACCAAAGACTATCTAAACAAGCAGAAGCTCCCTGCACATCAGTAAATGATTAGTTTTGGTGAGTGTCCAAAGCCAAATTGGCTTTGGATGGGTCCTCAGACCTTTCAGACTCAAGTTTTGGAAGGTGATCAGTGGTTTGGACCAATTTTTGAATTAAGGTCAACAACTGCTGCTGACCATTTGCCAGTGCTTGTATGTCAACACTTGGGGCAGCAGTTGTTTGATCACTTCCTGACAGATGATAATACCCATATGGATTTCTGTTCACTCTTGGTTTAGAGGGTCTTTTTGGCTCCTCATAAACATGTGGCAGACTGTGACAAGGAGGTTGACCATAACCTCTTGGGTATTTGCTTGTGGGTGGAGCATCTGTTACTTGGACATCTCTAGAAGCAGATGTTTCAAGCCTTTTTGTAACAGATGTTTGGGCAGGTGTGAAGGTCTGTTTGGGCTTTCCTTTTGGAGTACTAACCACAGGGTTGCAAGAGTTTTTGCTTTGTATTCTTGTATTTTTACATCAAAATTTTTGAGATACAAGCACTCTTTAGTCTTATGATTCTTTTTCCCACATATTGAACATGTGGCTTTTGAATCACATTCACTTGTTCCTTTGTTGATTCATATGCTTTTAGAAGAAAACAGTTTTTGGTGACATGATTCTTCTTTTCACAGAAATCACAAAACAAGTTAACAGTCTTTTCTTTCTTCTTCCCCTTTTCAGTCTTCTTTTCAGCAGATGTTTGAGCATCTGCTGGAGAATCTTTCAGGGGAATGACTTTTGCCAAGGGAATGACCCTTGCCTGAGGAGCTGTCTTTCCCTCAGGAGTTTTAAAATCAACAGGTTTATAATTCTCAAGAGTATCACACTCATCAGACCAAGTAGGTTTAAATTCATACTTTTCAAGTTCAGCAAAAGATGAGGAACCTTCTGGTTTTTCAAGAACAATTTTCTTACCATTTGGTTCAGTGATTTTAATCTCTTGACCCTGCAGGTTTGTTGGTACTATCTCAACAGACTTTTGACTCTTTGTGTCAGTGTTTTCAAAAGCTGGAGCAGTGGTTGCAAAACCAAAGCCAAACTTCACATGACTTTTGGTTTGTTTGTTGAGTAGCATCTCAAAACCTCTACATGATTCCACCCATTTTTTACATTCAACTTGGGTGGACTCAAGCTCACTTTACAACTTTGATATTTTGTTATCATAGTTTGGAGCTGGTCTTTGGTTATAGTTGCTTCATGTTTTAGACTGCTAATTTCAGATTCTTTTGCAGTTAAACTTGTTTTCAAATCTTTTGTGAGTTTTTCAAATTTAACTTCATCATCCAAAATTTTCTTTCTAAGGTTTTCATTCACCTCTTTGATGTTAGCAAATGCTATTACACATTTGTCAGAACACAATTCTTTAAGAATTTGAGGAGATACCTTAGCAGCAGCCATCAAAGCACAATCACACTTGCACTCACATTCATCAGATGCACCCCAGGGATCTGAGAGATTCACAACCTCTTCTTCAGGTTTTTCACCTGCAACAACTTCACTAACAATATCATCAGTCACAACATCAGATTCAGTTACCACTTCCTCAGATTCAATCTCATTAACCATAGCCATGAAACAAAAATTTTCTGGTTCATTTTCAGCTTTGGCAACTAGTGCAAAATTCTCATCTGTTAGCTCATCAGGTAGACTGCTCCAATCAACAAAGCCTTGTGTAAAGAAGCTCTGTGACTAGTCTCTGCAGGAGCAGAAGATGGAGCAGCAGTTGTTTGTACAGGTGGTTGAGCAACAGGTGTTTGCACATAATGAATCTGAGGAACAGTGGTTTGGACATACTGGACAGGAACAGTGTTTGAGGACTGTGCAAAATGAGCAGTGTTTTGCACATTTGGTCCAGGGGTATTATAGGAATTCTGATAAGTGTTGGTCTGTGGTCTTTGATTTGGATAGGTTATCATAGGTGTACCATGTTGACCCCTACATTCCCTAGCAAAATGACCAAACCTATGACATTTATAACACTTGATCTTTGATTTATCCAACCCAACCTTAGATCTGCCAGTCAACCCTGGAAACCTTCTCCCAGTTTTCTTGTAAAAATTATTAGTTCTTACACTGAGAAGGGCCAATTGGTGCATAATGTCCATTTCTTCCAAATCATCAGGGTCAAAGTATTTCAGGTCATCATACTCAAAGGATATGTTGTCAGATGCCTGTATATCACCACCACTTGCTGTGAAAGCATAGTTTGGTGAATAAGAATCAGAGTTAAAACCTGAGTTAAAACCTGAAGTTATGTCAATAAAATGATCATAACTCTGATCCTTTGTGTTTCCAGGCACCTCATCATGACCCAAAAGTGCTGTATTCCCAAACACATAGTCATCAGACACTTTTCCAGAGTCCTGGAGCTTCTTTTTCTGGTTAAGCTCTCTTCATAGGTCAAGAGCTTACCATGAAGCTGGGTCAGTGATAGGTCTTTAAATCCTATTGAGTTTCTCATAACAATTGCAATAGTGTCCCATTTGTCTGGTAATGATCTTAAAAACCTATGGTTCAAAGTTGAATGAGGGTAAGTAAGACCAACCAATTTTAGTTCACTAATTAAGCAGTTAAATCTCTCAAACTGTTGAGTTAATGACTCTCCTTTGACATGACTGAATGTTTCATATTGTTGGTTAAGTATTTCACGGTTGTTTTCAATAACCTCCTCAGTCCCACCAAACTGCTCTTTCAGTGCATCCCACAACTCCTTTGCACTGTTACAGTGTAACAAACCAGCATATATATCATTGGGTAGAGCCATGGCCACAATACTGAAGGCCTTAGCATCTAGCTCAATTTTCTGAAAATCCTGGTCGGAGTAGTTTTCAAGTTTCTTTGGCTCAAACACTTTGGGATCTTCAGTACTCGGCACAGTCGGAACATGTGGTCCGAAGATAACCGACTTCCAACACCCAGTGTTTTGTTGAGCTAGAACATGGCTCATCCGACGTTGCCAGATATTGTATTCAGATCTGACAAGCATCGGTGGCTTGTTGTTCGTGCCAGTGTTATGTGGATCGTGATTGATAGAAGCCATTCTCTGATTTTTCAAAAAACAAAGTCTGTTTAACAACGGTTGAAACGAAATTAAACTATTACTCTGTTTTCAATCAAACTGACAAACGATATCAATAATTGTGAGCTGATTATTAAATTGATTTGTTAGATCGAATTTAATTGACCAGGCTCTGATACCAATTGTTAGGATCTGAGTTTGTTTGTTTTGATTGTTTAACTAAAAGATGATAATAATAAATGAAAATAGAATGAAAGTGCAGCGGAATAATAAACTGTAAATCAAAACAAGAGAGTAAATGTTTTTAGATCGAATGCTTTCATTAATTCAAAGATTACAATCGTACAAGTTACTCCCCCTCAGCCTGATCACACAGTTGTTTGTTAGAGAGAATGTTTGTGTGTGATGCAATAGAACAGTACATGCACTGTTCTATATATAGACTGACTCAAACCACTGATGACCTAGGCTGACGTCACCTAAGACAGTGACCTCTAACAGAATAACAAACTTAAACATCTGCTATACAAACTACTGTTACATTGAAAGCACTGATAATAAACAGCTGTTAAAGATAAACTCTGATGGTCTTGTATCCACTGCTGGAGCCTAAGTGCTGTTGGTTCCAGCAGTGCTTTGGTCTTCAGTACTTGTATCAGCTGTTGCTCTTCATCAGACCTTTGGTCAGCAGTTGTTCTTCATCAGTTGTTTCCTCAGCAGTTCTTTATATCAGCAGTTGTTGAGCAGTTGTTTGGATAGAACAGTAGTTAGGGTCAGCAGTCTTTTGGGAGAAGCAAGTTGTAAAGACTGTTTATTTAAGGATCAAATAGATAGCATATTTTGGCTTTCCAATCATCTGTTCTTCTCCAGGTCAGCAGACCCAACAAGTTAGTAATGGTTTTTCCAATCGTGGTAGTAACAAAACATACGCCTAGCTAGCGTACACTGGTTTTCGATTTGTTATAGTATGGACAGTGGACTTGGTACTTGGATACAAAACCTGTAAACTCACCAGCATTTTTGTGCTGACGTAAACTTTTACATGTTTTCTCAGGTCGCTAAGGTACACAATGGAACTAGGGCGCACACGTCTGCACGGCGTCTAGTTAGAGTTGCATGGTTTTACAAACGTTGAACATTGGTTTACTATCGAATATTGTTTTGAATAAGCTTCCGCTGTAAACGGGAATTTTAAACATTGTTTTGAAATTGCATTATGTTCATTTTAGACTTGTTTATTGTGATCGTTGTTTGGATCCTGGTTTTGTCATGCGCCTCGCGGTAAAACTCCGCAAGTGGATTTTGAGGGTGTGACAGGTTGAGAAAATCATAGGAGGGTGGTTTCGTGGGAGATTGGATAGTGTATGGTAAGATGGTTTTCTTCAAAGTGAACGTGGCGAGAGATAATGAGTTGGTGAGTGGTGAGATCAAGACATTGGTAGCCTCGATGGTTTGGTGGGTAGCCAAGGAAAACACACAGATTGGAGCGATAGTTGAGTTTGTTAATGGTGGTTGAAGGGGCGAGAGGATAACAAAGACAACCGAAAACGCGTAGATGATCGTATTCGGGCGTGACTTTGTAGAGGAGAGAAGTGGGAGATTTAAAGTTGTGGTTCTTTCTTGAAGGATGTTAAGTAAGTAGGTGGCAGTGTCAAGTGCATGATGCCAAAATGTGGGTGGTAGGGAGGCTTGGGCAAGGAGGGTGCGAATCATGTTATTAATGGTGCGAATTTTCCTTCCGCCTTACCATTTTGTGAGGAAGTGTAAGGACATGAGAAACGGAAATGCATGCCATTATGTGACAAAAATTGTAAAAATTGTTGTTGGCATATTCTTTGCCGTTGTCGCACTGAAATTGTTTGATGTGACGTTCAAATTGAGTGCGAACGAGGTTATGTAGTTTGGTAAGCATGGAAAACACTTGGGATTTTGTGCAAGTGGGAAGGTCCATAAAAAATTGGTGAAATCGTCAAGAAATAAAATGTAATATTTGTAACCCCCTGTACTAAGTACAGGTGAAGTCCAAAGATCACTATGTATAATATCAAATGACAAAGCAGTAACATTCATAGAATCATGAAACGGTAATCTAACACTTTTACCAAAAATGCAAGATTGACATAAAGTTTTATTAAGTTTGCCATAATCAATAAAAACGACAATTTTAAATATTGTAATAAAGTGTTTCCAGGATGACCCAGTCTTTGATGCCAGCGATCTTGAGTAATGGTGGAGAGTGCCATGGGTTGGTTGAGATTGAGTGGAAGTGGTTGGGTGAGAGGGTAAAGATCGCTCGTGCTATTGCATCGTAGGATAGGAGCCCGTGTTTTGAGATCCTTCACAAGAAAACCAAATGGTCAAATTCAACAGAAACCAAATTATCAGTTGTAAGGCGACGAACTGAAATTAAGGTTTTAATTATATTAGGAGCAAAAAGGACATTTTTTAGTTTTAAAGGTGGGAAGGGGGTGGTAGGGTCTGGTCGCCTTGAGCCACAATAGGGATCGACATACCATTACCAACAATAATGTTTTTATTAGTGCACGAATTAAAATTAAACGGAGAATATATACCTTGTTGATTTGCCGAATGGGAAGACGCTCCTGAATCCATCATGCCATGATCAGGTGGATTTAGTGACATAGTGTATAATGCTTGCTCGATGTCGGTCGGTGTATATCCTGTAACGTGGGCCTGATCTGGCCGAGAACCCAAAATACCCGGGTTGTTGTTTGTGGGCCGCGAGGGGTATGGACAGGGTGGTTGGGCCGATTTGGGTTGATGTGTGGTTGTTAAGTAGGCCGGCCCATTGGGCGGCGGTCCCAATTTGAAGGAAATACGATATGTGGGTGATTGGTTTTGGGGAGTGGAGGTGTTGGAGGGGCGTCCGCGGCGAGAAGAGGTCCGACCACGTCCGCGGCCACGTCTTCCACGTCCACGACCACGATCCGATGAATAAACAGGTAGTTAGAGGAGTTGTTGTTGGTGACCGTGGCAGCCAAGGTCGTGGCGGCTGAGTTGGATGAGCGAGCAAGCTGAGATTTTTTTCTTATTTTCTTCCATTGTCAAACTAGTCTGGATCTCGCTAAAAGATGGCAAGGGGTTTTTATTCTGCAAAACAGTAGAAATTCCGTCATATTGTTCAGTAAGACCAGTTAATACCTTTTATGACAAGCATGTGGTCTGCAACAGGAGCATTGACACTAGCCAACTGATCTTCGATGTGCTTCGCATGTTGACATAATCAGACATTGACTGAAAATTAGCAAGAGACAGATTTGCGAATTCTTGGCCAAGGAGAATGGCACGTGCAGTCATGTTATCATTGAATTCCTTTTGCACAGCGGTCCAAGCTTCCGTAAGCGGATTGGTCGGGCATGAGGATGATGTGTAGTAGAGGTTGAGAAATAGTGGCATAGATCCACTGGAGAACGATGACATCGAGTCGTGACCAAAGTTCTTCGCTAAGGCAGAAGCGGCCGCTTTTTCAGGATCGGAGAATGATGCGTCCGACGAGATGGGACGTGGACCGAGATGTGTATGGACTTGATATGCACGACAGTTCACCTGAAAGAGAGTGAACCAGGTGTTATAGTGCGGTGAGTCTTTTTCCAAGACAAGGGGAATGTGAGTTTTAATATTTGAGACCGTGAGGGCTGGGTGAAGGGAAGAAGCCATTGATGGGGAATAGAGGAAGAAAGATGAAAGAAGGAGGTGATTGGAGCCGAGAAAGATGATCGGCGATTAGGGTTAGGCGGCCGCAAATTGGCCTGATACCATATAGGAATGGTAATTCAACTTGTCATTCATAAGAGATAGTTTTGCAACTGAAGGTTATTGTAATTAGACTAAACCGAGTTTCTTAAAAGATCAGGCTGGATTACAAACTAGAAGAGGAAAAATATATTGAGTGTGTTTAACTTTATTTATTATCTTGGTTTTATTTATGTTTCGTTTAAGTTGTATAAAAGTATGACAACTTTTTTTTAACGCTAACCCAAAATTTTTCTTCTAGATCGGTCACTGATTAAAAAAACATACGTTTTGCTCTATAAAATACTAGTAGGAAGCCCGCGCGTTGTCGCAGGAGCGATAATATAAAATGTGATATTCTATATTTAGTTTAAATCGATTCTCTCGTGTATCGCGTCCATGAGAATTTATGTACCCTGATTGAGCCTTAAAAATATGCTCCTTAAGCCTTATAAATGGGTATTGGTCATATTAATGTTATGGAGCCGTATGGGTTAACACATTTTAATTTTTAAATAGACACCTGAAAAATAGCACTGAATTTATATTATAAAATCAAAGAAACACAAAAAAAATCAAGAACATATAATTATAAAAACAATAAAATAGAAATCCAACCTTAGCAGCATCAACAGATTGTCAATTGAATAGAAGAACCAGCAAGATGCGAACATCTGGGCGATGGGTATGGAAGAACTTATAGTTTCAAGAAGATGGAGTTATGGTACTCGAAGAGACGATTTCGAATTTCCAAATTAAATTTTTGGTTAAAGTGAATTTGTTCTTTATAACAATGTTATGTGAATGATGATTGGAATGTGAACTAATCACCATTTGTGTAGTTAATATTGTATTCATTATGATGTACCACAAAGGAAGATGAAAGGTTAGTATGAATTGAATTGATTAAGATGGCCCTAAAGTGTCTTAAAAGTTTGATGAATGTCCACCTTTAATCCCTCTAAATTGGCTTTAAGTGTATTGTAAATTATGCTTAAATATTTGTACACAATACAAAATTACAATGTTGTACATCTTTTGACATAATATTTATCAAACTCTTTGAAAGGCACTCAAATTTTATTTACAATGTATACAACTTCCTAATAATCGAATATGCTATATTGGACACTATATAAAGGTAAAACTTGGACCAAAAACAAATTGTATGCAAGGCAACCAAATCCTGACTCGACCTGTTTCAACCAAACAAACTGTATTAAAGCACCAATGAAATAAAACGACGGAAAGATATTATCGATCCCATCTCGATCTCCAAGAACATTTTCAGTTTAGCGTTGTGACTTTTATTGGAAACTTCCCTCAATTACCCAACATGTAGTTCCAATAACAGTTTTGAGTTCAGCTTGATAATAAAATCAATAGCAACATGATAAAAATTGATCTCAAATCTATAGATAAAACACATTAACATTTATAAAAAATATTAGCAATTAAAGAAAAACAATTCCAATAGAGTTTCCTACAAAGCTGTTGAAGGCCGATTAGGATGATGTGTGCGGTTCTGCCTCTTTGGCCATACAAGAAGTGTTGAAATTGAATAGGCACACCAATTCTTTAGCAACCTCATCCTGCACACCATAATATTTGATGAATATAAGTAATGTATGTTTTCAACAACTAAAGGTATATTATTAACAATGTAAAAGGACCAAAATTACAAATCGATAGTAAAACAAATCGAGCAATGAAAAATACCTAGAATTGGTTAAATGGCGTTTCTTTCTACATGCGAAAGCTATGAACTTTGTCGTGGTTTGCATCATGAGTAACCTAGACATGTCAAGTAATGATATTAGTAAGATGAGTTTCTTAAAAAGTAAAACAAGTTGAAGTTACTGAGCTAATACAAAGTAAAAGCGTATGCCAAAGTTTAATATTTTATTGGGAAAAAATAATGCAATACATACCGTTTTAGGTTGATGACCTAGGCAGAAAGCTTTCGTCTTTGTCTCCTTTTCACAAATCATAAATCGTTTCATTTCACGCTCGATATGCTTGCGCGCATCCATTAAAGCCTGCTAGTAAGAGGCACTAACATATGTCCACATGCTTGGTCGTCCTTTTCACACATAAATGGGAAGCATATTCTATTTCTCTATGGTTGGAGATGAGAAGAATGGGAAGCATGTAATTTTTGAGACATGAGAAGGTGAGGATAAATATACACTTCATGGACACTCAAATGTCTTAATATTAAGCATTCAATTAAGATTTATTGTGTTTTATAAGGGTGAGTTACATCTTGAGATGGATATAAAGTATGTATTAGATACATATACAATTGGCATTAAATGTTGTACAAAAGGGCATAAAATGAAGAAATTGGACAAAAATTATAGATTTATACTAAGACTTTTGATATGCCATCTTAAACAAAGATGTAAATTTACCTTCTTAGCCATCAAACACCCATTATATAGTACTAGTAGAATGCCCGCGCGTTGCCGCGGGTATGTATTTTTATTCACATTTTAAATTGCCAAAACTTTATACACCATACTGTCATTTATTCCAATCCGATCCGTGCTTGATTTTTTATTTGCAACATTTAGTTACACACATGAACCAAAGAGCCTTTAGCCTACTGGTTACAAAGTGTTAAATAAGGCTTAGCCTTTTCTTGTGGTGATAATTCAAATTCCATTGGTAACAAAAAGTTAATCCATTAAAAAAAGTTATATGAATTAATCTATTACTTGGTAATGGTTCTAGGTAACAAAAAGTTAATACATGAATTAAATGTATTGAATGGTGCAATTGATTTGTATTAGTGACTTGTACATAAGGGCATAGATGGAAGAAAATGGTAAAAGTTAGAGATTTATGCATGAGACCTTTTGTATGCCATCTTAAAATGATGGTGAAATTACCTTCTTACCCATCTCTCCTCCTTAATAAGGTAGTAGAGACTAGTAAAAATGCCCGCGCGTTGCCGCGGGTGTTTATGTTTTTGCCCTGCTCGTTGCGCTACAAGTTTCGCTTATGTTATTTATAAAATTTATGTGCTAATTCAACAATATATCAATTTTCAAAGGAAAATTTATTATCTGACCACCAAATGCAAATTGGTATATATTTCCCTCCTCGGTTCGAGAAAATGGTAAACTGTAATTTTCAAGCTCAATAAATGATTTTGGTGCTTCTATACTCATATACATATACAATAGCATCTTGCATCTTGATCACCTAAAGAAATGAAAAACCTTTGTCATCATGCCAAAACAAAAATAAAATAAAGAATAAACAAATCTTTTGCAACAATATTATCTATAAGATAAAGCATATAGAGAGAACATGCAAAATATAGGTATTGACCGAGTGAAATGTTATGTGAACATTAATACATGTGAACTGTGGTTCATTACCTTGACATTATCCATACAAACCAATCAGTTGTAGAATAAGTACCTAGCAAGTAGCTTCCCTTAACGGCTGTCTTACATGCATAATAATAATAATAATAATAATAATAATAATAATAATAATAATAATAATAATAATAAATAATAATAATAATAATAATAATAATAATAATAATATAATAGAGATGACTTGCATTAGTCATTTGTACAATTGTAATCAAATGTTGCACATAGGGGCATAAAGGGAAGGATTTAGCAAAAATATAGTTGTTTACCTTGTGACCTTTTGTATGCCATCTTAAAATGATGGTGAAATTACCTTCTTACCCATCTCTCCTCCTTAATAAGGTAGTAGATATATATATATATATATATATATATATATATATATATATATATATATATATATATCTATATCTATATCTATACTACTATATAGTGCATTCTAGATGGGCAACAAGGTAATTTAACTTTATTATATAAGGGCATCATTGTAATTTACATCAAATCATTAATACATTATTTAATATAAACTTCTAACTAATTAATACTTTATTTAATGAACTTATAATTATAATTAAATGAACTAAATGCATTTTCTCTAACAATAATTTTTATGCTTATAAATAAAAAAATAAGGTGGAGATATACATATATAATTAGAACAATCAAAATTAAAGAAATTTATAAAAAACAACATAAGTAATAGTATTATTTATTATATACAACTAAGGAGCATATATATATATATTTAAAGTTATCTATTTCTAAATATCATACCGTTGACACGATACATAAAATTAAAAATATTATATTCTTTAAATTAAAATAACATTATATCAATGCATTATATTTCTTTAAATTAAAATAGCAATATTTAATATGATATGTAATAATATTAAGTTATTTAACTGTTTATCAAATGTTTAAAAACTATAATTTGTTGACTAAATCAAACTATAGATTGTACTTCTTTTTCTACCGGCGACCCTAAAAAGCATTGTATTGCTTATTAGGGACCTTATATAAAAAATTACCATTGCACAGAATATAATTTGAAGGTACATGAGGAGATGAGTCCGTTGCAGTTATTACTGGATATTTATATTCGTTGAAGTTCTCTATTCGTGCTTCCGAATAAATGAATTATTGAGACTAAATGGATATTGAAGTGTTTTTTAAGAAACTTATATTTCAACATCTTTGACAACAAAATAGAGAAAAAAAGGCTCAAAAAGTGTCAATTATATTAAATTAGTCTAGAGATAACCCATTTTTTTCTTAAACCAGTTTGGGTTTAAAACAAGTTTTGGTTCTTTTAAGTTATTTGGCCAAATCGACACGGGCTAGAAACCAAGATGGGCCAAAAATAAACCAAACCTTCTAGAACCGATTGGCATTGGGGAAAACTAAAGAATTTTTTTTTTTTTTTTACAATATTTTAGATTTAGGTTTTTTTATTAGTATTATTATTACTATTTCGTCTACATTTCCATTTAACTTTCATTCAAAATTGGTTTGTCCCGCTGCGTAGCGCGGGATCACTTCTAGTATATATATATATATATATATATATATATATATAGTAAGATAAGAATAAGTATAAATATAGATATAGATAAAAAGAGGAGTGACACGTGTTAGTCAATAAACTTTTCTGAAACATTTTTCTGTAGTGTTTATCACTCTATACACAACAGCATAATTTTGCATGAATTATAACATTTTTCTCATTTGAAATTTCCTATATCATCTTGTTTACAGTGACAATTTTTGGGTCTACATGAATTTGTTCGCTAAACATTATTAAGAATAATCATGAGTGAATAATCAAAGACCTCCACTTTTAGAACATTTTTTTATTATTAACAAGTAAAGTTTTAAAGGTTATTGTAATAAGTTTTTATTATGCAAGAAGCATTTTCTATAAAATAAACTTTTTTACAATGTTCAACTTTACACATGTTTTGCTAGACGTGCACATCTGTTCTATTGCAAGTATCATTTCCCTTGAAATTCACGCATGTATCATTAAGCCTTTTTTAGCTTTCTGAAACAACCCAACCCCTCTCTCTAATATATAATAAAAGAATTATACAATAGATTAAAATATCAACCAAGTTTTTTTTTTTTTTTTTTTTTTTTTACAATAATCACATCATTATACATTTATGCGGTTTTCACAATTGCTTAATGTTGGTGGTTGATACCCAAGATAGTGTTGTGTGATATCATACTGCCATGGAAATATTGTAAAATTCTGTGAATTGAAGCCCAAAATATGAATTAATATTGTAGCCCAAAAAATTAAGTGGCCCATTATGCTATACGAAATTGGGCCTTTAACACCTTAGAAAATCTACTATGAACATGTTATGTGCAGAAATTGTAAGACCACATGCTTTACATTTTTATTGTATCCATGGATTTTGTATTCTTAAGATTGTTAAAGGCCCACATGTATCAATGAACTTAGAACTGTGCCCACCTACCTATGGTCAAAAAATAAAGGCTTTGACAATCCAAATGTAAATATCAAAGCTTCAAAGGCAGGCTAGACAAACAAAATCAACACATAACTGTAATGTAATTATGATGAACTTTATATCAATGTAACATCTCGCCTCTAAATGAGACGACATATCAGTTTATACAATAAAAGGTAAACGATACCGTTGGAACGTTGGTAAATAACATGCAAACTTTATTAAAATGTCAGGAAAAAACCAGACCGCTATAAGTTCTGAGCTTAGAGCTCATGCTGTACGTTCATGGATAAGTTGGTTAGAAACAAATCGTTGCTGATAGAAAATATCATCGAAGAGGCTTGTGTCAATTACCGACGCCATATGACTGACTAGCAATACATAAATGGTGTTGTGTCCCCATTCCTCATCCATATTAGGTTTATTATGTAATTTTGTATTAACTATGTTTGCCATTTAGGCCCATTCAGATGCAGAAGATCAGAACTCTTAGTTTAATTAAGTATGCTTAATTATGTTCAATTAGGGCTCGAGAATATTTAATCACATATTAAATATGGATTTTTTTTTTTTTTTATAAAATAGTGGAATAGTAGGAATTTTTTGTGCATTTGGTGTGTGTCGGGAAGGAACTTGTGAAAATGGTGAATCCACAAGTTGAACTTGCGGATTATGCTGATGTGGCTAATGACAAGGAGAGAAAGAACGAGGCTGCACTTTAGTTGATGATGACTAGGATAATCCGTAAGTTGAACTTGCGGATTTCCTTCTTTCCTGCTGATACCCTGCAACCCTGCATCATGTTGATATATTATTGCATGTGAAGGTTTTGTTGGACGATAATAATAATGCAAAGTAAAACCGCAAGTTGAACTTGCAGGTATATTACTATATATGGTAAGAAACATGGCAGCATTTCACATTTCGACACTAGGTAAACCATTTCCTTTTCCATTTGTATGCACCAGTTCAAGGCATAGGCTTACACGGCATTTCCACCTTCCACATGCAAAATAATACCATCCAAGAAAATCCACATTATCTATCATATACCATTTCCATCCAAAATAATATGTCGCGTCTTAAAATTTTCCAACCGAAAACTATTATTTCTGAAAAACACAACTGATTATCTATTTCATCTGCCATATACTTGGAACAATAGGGTTTTCGACTCGTTTGGATCAATGTTACATCTGCATGCAATTAGTTGGATCGATGCTACATCTGCGCGTGTTATAATACGTGTATATGTAACATCGGTACAGGTAATTTCAAATTTATTAATGCTGGAGGGCTCTAAATACATAGAAAACCATATGTAGTCTCTATTTGCCTCCATGCTCCTTTTTCTTTCCCGGGCAGCAACAGCGGCGGTTGATGCAGGGAGAGATGGGCTGTAGAGGTGAGATTCCCAGGTCCTTTTTTTCCCCGCCATCTATACAAATGGCAATTACAAAACAATCTATTTCCGAGAACACCAACTCCAACTTTATAAGGGTAACAACAAAGTCTAAGCATGCAGCATTTCGAATTTCATTGGTCATGGGAGGGTCTTGGAAGTTACCCTAACAAATACATTAAAGGGCGTCCTCAACCATAATCTCCAGGCTACGTTAATTAACTCTCCATGACGTAGCTATGGGAGGTAGGAGTGTGCACGGTTCGGTTTCGGGTCGGGTTTTGGCCATAACCGAAACCGACATGTTCGGTTATTACGTTTTCAAAACCGGTCGGGTTCGGTTATTTCGGTTTCAGGTTGTTCGGTTATTTTTCGGGTTCAGTTCGGTTTCGGTTAAATTTTCAGTTTTTTTTTGTTAACTCAAACCCCATTTGTCATGCATTTGATTCCAAAGCTAAAGATGGGCATGACCTTGTAATTGAGCTGAACAGAGGAGATAGTAACACTTCCCCCTAATTCCATGTTCTGGAGGGGATTTTGAAATTACTTTCTTTACTTATTTTGTAGCATATATTGTAGATAGTATACTCAGGATCATTGAGATTGCAGTTGCAAGATGTTAGGAAGAGGTTAGTCAGTGCACATCATTACAACAAAGATGGAGCTGTTAATAGCACTTAAGACATTATGTTATAAACAGTCTCCCTTTTCATCGATTTTTCTTTTCATTACTATAAGATATATGCATTTGATTTATAAACAAAAAATGTTTGTTCCATCATTTGATGCTGCAAATGTAATTGTAACACATTTATAAACAGCGGTCTCATTAATCAATTGACTGAGATTTTTTTAATGTAATTATATATATATATATATATATATATAATATTAACATGTCGGGTCGGGTTTTTTTCGGTTTTTTTCAGAACATGTAACCGTAACCGACCCGATTTTTTCGTATTTTAAAAAAATAAAAACCGAACCGGGTTATCATTTCGGTTTGGTTTTTTCGGTTTCGGTTCGGTTAATTCGGTTTTCTGCTCACCCCTAATGGGAGGCAATCCACCTCTCCAAAATAATTAAATATCCATGCTGATGTAACATCGATCCAAAGTAGGAGTAGAAGATAAAAAACGACACGTGAAAGTAAGTTGCTGATGTAACATCAATCCAAAATGATTTTGGTTATGAGTTTGTGTTTATGCAGCTTCTTGAGAATCACACTCATGATGATGAGGAGGAGGAGGAGATCATTATTATGTAGCGTAATGCCGGGACACCCCATAGCAAGAGCCCATCCCCCCCCCCCCCCCCCCCCCCCCCCGTGCCAACACCCTAACATTCACTATTGATGGCAGAAAATAAAGGGAGTTGGGAATTTCGCCTCTACAGCCCATCCTCCCTACATGCTACCGCCGTTGCTGGTCCTCAGGAAACAATTCAATTGAGGATGCAAGAAGAGACTGGATGGACTTAATAACATATTTAGGGCTCTCCAACAGTAATATATTTGAAATTACTTGTACATATTTTATATATACACGTCTTATAACACGTGCAGATGTAGCATCGATCCAACTAATTTTATGTAGATGTAACATCGATCCAAGCTGCTCCAAAATACATTTTGTTCCAACTATAAGGCCGATGAAATAGATAAACTGTTTTGTTTGGAAATGGTATGATAGATAATTTGAATTTTCGTGGATGGTATTATTTTGCATGTGAAATAACGAAAACACATTTGGAATGATAGATAGATAATGGAATGAAAGCACGTTTGAGATTATGCCAATCAGATTATACTATCCCTCTTCTAAGATTTCGTGAAAATAGAATATGCAAATATGAGATTATGCCGATCAGATTATACTATCTTTCTTATCTTTCTTACATTTTATAGTTGTATACCAGCAAAATTCAACCTGCGGTACCATTTCAATTATTATTATTATTATTATTATTATTATTATTATTATTATTATTATTATTATTATTATAACCACTTGTTGCACAAACTTTCCAATAATATGAACATAATATATGCAGGTATGCAAGTCATAATTGTGTAATTTAATCCACAAGTTCAACTTACGTATTATCCTAGTCATTATCGACCAACGTGCAGTCTCGTTCCTTCTCTCCTTGTCATTGGCCACATCAGCACAATCCGCAAGTTCAACTTGCAGATTCACCCTTTGCACAAATTCCTTCCAGGCACACACCAAATGCACAAAAAGTTCTTACTGTTGCACCATTTTATCAAAAAAAAATCTTAAATATGTTTAATGTTATGTGTTTTGTAATGCTAACTAGTTTTACTCCCCGCGCTTCGCGGCGGGAATACTGTTGTTGTCGGTTTGGCTTGTTGAGCAAAACATCAAAACAAAAAAAGTAAGGTGTGGAACTAAATGACTAAATGGTATTGTGCACCAAATCGAACCCACAACTTGCACAATGATTCGGAAACTGTCTTAATAACTTAAAGACAATTTATTCAAGCTAACCCTTTACAATGAAAAAAAACATAAAAACAAAACATGCCACATGATGATAATAACAACCGATATGCAATCTGCGCATTTACAACTGCATTTCTAAGCCGTTGCATCTATCCAAAACTTTTGGAATGTTACAACCGACCAAAACTCCAGGCGGTGATCAGATCCACGAAATGTCGCCTGGAAGTTGACCAAAATTTCAAGCGGTAATCTGAACCGTTCACAACAATGCAACCTGCAATATGACCTATTAGTGACCCGTTATAATTGCAATCAACAAATTATTGGGAGAATCTAAGTGACATAGTACTCCACGGATAGGTAGAATAGTGTTGTTAATCAATTTAAGTAAACAATATAATACTAATCTTATCTAGTGGAGTGATGCTAATCTAATCTAGTGGAGTGGTTTTAATCTCTACCCAAACTATGCAGTTCAATGTTCCTATACAAATTAACTCACAAAATTATGTTTGAGCAATCAAGATCTATCTATTTCTACGATTAAAAAGTAATACTACCTTCAATACTTCACACTAACTTCAATACCTTGTTAATTGTTACAGCAATACCGTTGATACATATAGGCACTGGCCAATCCTGAAACACAGGTAACAACAATAACAAACAAAAAGCAAGGGACGTACCGAAAGTTGCTCAAAATTAGGAAGACAATTAGTTGAAATCAGTTGATTGATCCAAATCCATTTGAAGATTGAGGGACCAATAGACATAAAAGTATACGCCTAACAAACTCAAGGAAAAAAAACGATCACAGGATACAACTTAATCATATTTGCTTACAATATAAAAAATTAAAATCAAGGTTGAAAGCGTTGCATCTCTGTGTACCTTCATTGATATAATCAAAAGGATATAATGAAGATTTAGAGACATCATTGTCTCTCCAAATACCAAATGATTAAAAAAACCTACAGAGTAGTAATAAAAAAAAAACAACAAAACATTAATACAACAAAGAATTAGCTCATTTGAGGAGGAAGTCTTACTGTTGCTAGTTGACTCTTGACTACCAGATGTCTCCATGGCGAAGCTCAAAATTGCGACGAAGAACTACCATCACCAAAAACCACCAAAGTCTCGAAAAACTGCCAAATACCACCACTATCAAAAAAGCTTGAAAACAACAAAAATGATACCAAATCTGACAGGCAAACAAACAGCTACACTAAATCACAACCATAGCATGATCAACAACCCAATAAGGAATCAACAATCTATATTCCACCGACCACAACATGAAAATAAAATAAACATCATGATTTTACAATAGCAAACAAAAAATCTGCTAAGTCTAGCTAAACCCCAATTTTTTCACAAATTAAAAACTTTACAATCTTCCACTCTTATAATATAGAATTTTAGTTTTTGACAACCAAGTCATGTCAAAAGAATACTTTCTAATAAATGTAAAAAAAAGTCTTACAATCATCAAAGATGTGAATGCAACTTAAAACCCTTTTCAACTCGTACTTCAAGTTAGGTTAAATCAGAAAAGCACTAAGGTTGAAAATAAACTTAGATTAGGTTTTGCTTTTCTTTTTTCTGTTGTGATTTCACTCAAAATAAAAATAAAAAAAAAAACTTGAAACAATAGCTTACCTGAGAGTTAATGGATTGTTGCGACGGCAGTAACACAACCCACAGTTGGTGATAAGTGATAACTTGCTAATCTTGTATGTGTAAACATAATAATGTTATCGAAACCCTCCCCATCCGCTCTGGAACATCTGAGATGAAATCAAATCCAAAAGAACAAATTCAAATTACGAACCAAAACAAACATGATGTATAAAAGTTAATAACATGCGGTACCTCTATGGGAGGATGACTATTTAACGGAAGTCCTTAACGGCGAGAGAGAAGGTCAAAAAAACCTGGCACAAACCTAATCGTTGTTTCAAAACGTCTTAATAAAAGAAGTAGTTTCGGATATAATGTTCATCTTTTCGACGGTCGGTTAACAATCACCTGAAATCCATCAAGAAATCTGCAGTTTTAACACAAAAGAAAAAAGTCTTTAATTGATGACTTAAACTCAATATTAACTGGCAAACAATCCTACTATTTGCTACACACAATATTAGACTTATAAGTAATCTACATGTGAACATATTTATCTAATCAATAACTGTTATTTATGTCCAACACTTGTAGCCCAGTTGGTTGAGGGCCTAAAGTTTCCTATGGGAGGCTTGGGTTCAATTCCCACTAGCTGCATTTGGAGGACATTGGTGGAGGGGAAATGAGGGATGACCCGCCATTGGATTGGGTTCAAGTACTGATCCCGACCGGTTTTACCGATTATTTCACCGTCGTGCCTTCGGGCGGGTGAGTGGTCGGGTTTTCCCTGGAACTGGTGGCAATTGGTGGCTCGGGTACTCTCGAGTACCTGATTCGCCAAAAGGGTGCCCGAGAGTGCTCGGAATTGATTCGTTGGCCGTTAAAAAAAATAGTTGTTATTTACAATTCAGCATACTTACGCGTATGCTTTTTCTTATTAGGTTGTATACTTCAATTGTGTTAGGTGCTAGTGATCCATACATGGGCTGGTGGGCAGCTCTAAATGCTCCTTCAGCATACAAATTGTTGAGTGCGAGTGAGTCACCAGCCTGCAACCGATTCTATGGTAACCACTTAAAGTATCATAAACATACAAAAGTTGCCTCATTCTCACTGAATTTCCTTACATTGGATATCCTCTAGAAAATCTCTCCTCAAGCAGCATAACCCATAACTATTGCTAAACGAGTTGTAGTAAAACTTGAAAAATATACTGGAAGAGATAACGTACAAAGCTTCTTAACGTAAGAAGCGTATGAAGCTTTTTGAGCCATTGGATTTAGGCGGTGGTAAAATTGTACTTAACAAACCTAATCATACTCCAGTTAATCTAACCAAGGGTAATTTAGGGAAAAAGCGTTTTAATTTTGGGAGATCGTAACAACACAGCTTAAAAAATATTGATCGAAACGTAAAATCAAACAAAATTTTTTCAACGATCATAAATTATTTCAAACCGATTAAATGTTCAAAATCATCACACAAATCAAAAACATTGAATTGAATCAAATGACAGAACATATTTGCAGGAAAATGAAAAAACAGAGCATTACAATAGAATTGTTAAAATCATTATAATCCTATAAAAAACACAATCAACGCATAATACTCACGTAAACATACTATTATAATAAATATAATTAAAATTAAAGAAAAAAATTGGATTTGAAAAGGTTTCAGATTATGAACAATCACAAAACTCTGCATGTTTAAACGCACCTTATAATTGTATCAGATTATAAGGTGCGTTTAAAATAACTAGTAACTAGTTATCAAAGACAGACAACAGACGCACTCACTGTAATGTTTGGACACACTCTTATAAATTCAGACGCACTCACTGTAATGTTTGGACGCACTTGTATGAAAAAAATAAAGATTATGTTTATTTATTCGTACAACTAATGATTAAAACTACAAGTGGCATATCTTATTAATTATAGAAGATACTCTGTAAAAATTTCATGCTTATTTTAATGATAAAAAACTAAAAAATCTTACTATCTAATAACAAATAATTTGATTGGTAATAAATTTAGTTAAATCATGAAATTAAATATTCAACTACCACATAATTAACTTTCTTTTTTGGTCTATAAAAACACTATCATAAATCATATTGATTCAACTAGAAAACACAAAACAAAAAACGGCAGAAAGCAACATAGATGCAATAAACAACATGCAAATCAAAACTGTGGTTTTGGTTGATTGCATATTAGAGGTGAAGGATGACCTGAACTCATCTTGTGTAGTTCTAGGTGCACAAAATGAGGTTCAGAGACAATATATGAAGAACCTGGATTTGATAGAGAAGCTGATGAAGGAGGAGAAGACACCATTCATTGAAGCAGCTATTGAGCAACTCCATACTCAGGCATCTTTTGACAACCTCATCTGTCAGTCACTTAGCAACACACAGACATGTATCCTGAAGAACATGGAATCAAAACAAAAGGCAATGGATGCAATCTTGGGTTCCAAGTGATGGTGGTGGTTTTATGGTGGTTGTTTTGTGTTTTTAATAATCTGTGGTGGTTGTTTTGTAAATATTTTTTTTAGATGGTGGTTTTTCTGTGGTTTAAGTGGTGGTTTTTTTGGTATTAGATGGTGGTGTTGATGGTGGTGGTGGTAGTGATGGTGGTAATGGTGATCCTGTAATAGTTTTTAACTACTAATAGAATAGACACACTTATTATCTAATATGAACGCACTTTATGTTTATTGTTGGACGCACTTATATCACAAAACAGACGCACTCATAAAAAACTATAGTAAGTGCAACAACAAACAAAAACTAAACGCACTTATAGCATACTTCAGACGTATTTGTTATTTGTTTAAAAATTACAAAAAAAATCAAATCATCAGACATTTTAACACAGTTCCTCATCAACAGAATCTTCAATTTCAATCTCTTCATTATCATCAATGTCATCTTCCACATTATGGTCATCTTGTTCAACTTGGGGTTGGGTAGAAGCACCCTCCGTCGCGTGTTTTCGTAGATCATGACCCCTCTCTCTCCGCATATGGCACATGTTCTCTTCTTTTTGCTGGATCGACTAACCTATTTTTCCTTGCTGGACTTTATGCGCTTCTGCTTACCACGACCTTTGTTCTTGATACCATTCGGAAGTCGAATAGTGGGTTCGGCATCTGATGGTTTCTCATAACCAAGAAAAGCATACCTGTCATACTTATTCTGATGACTAGGTCTCTTAAACCTTCCCTCCTCAACCTTCTTAACCATCTCTTTGATTTTATCATTAACCAAAGTTAACTCGGATAAATCTGCAATTAGAGAATTTTCAAGATATTCACCACCCAATACTATCTCCCGTGCAATACGTCTAGCTTCTTTCGTCTTGTCATCACCAAACTCTCCTACTTCAAATGAATACTTTATTTCATTTGGAACAACATCTTTTGTCCACCTCTTCATAATGTATTTCTTCGGGAATCTATAACATTTCATTAACCTTATTACAAAAAAAAATATATGCCTACATAACAGCCCGTACTGCTCGAACCTCCTACAGGTACATAATGTAGTAACATCCTCAACAACTTCTTTCTATAAAAAAACCTGTAAAAAGGTAAAAAAAAAAAAAAAAAAAAAAGTATACTAGTGAGTTTGGACGCACTCATGACTAAATTTAAACGCATTAATAGTTAGAAAGCCAAAAACTATACTGCTGACTTTTGGACGCACTCATTACTGATTTAAACGCCTTCATAATAAAATATATATATATATATATATATATATACACACACACACACACACCTCAATAAATCCTTGACCATGTGCTTGAGGATCATCAACATAAATCTTCAAAAAACCTTCTTTATCAGCCTTTTTCATATGAACACTTATTAAACCTTCATATGTGGCATATATTTCTTCCTGAGTATCAAAGAAGATAGTTCATGTAAATATTTTAGATGCCTCTTCATCGATAGGGTCCGTAGTCTAATGGTCAGGAACGGTATGTCTTGAGTCATGATCATTCTTCCTATGGTTGAATCTCTGAGATTCAAGGGAAGTTTCAAAGTGGTTGAAAAACTCAACAAGAGTCAACTGAGAATTTGCCACTTGACAAAAAAATGATTCTCACTCTCAGATTTTGATATTGTCCTCATTAGCCTAGACATAGGTTCATCCCGGTAAAAGGCAGGAATCCACATTGACCTCATATTAAACATGTCCGTCAACCAATCGTTCTCATTTAGCTTGTAATCGACAATAAGTACACCCCACTCAAAATCAAATGTCTCCGTACTCATGGAGTCTGTCCCAACAAATTATAAGGTGCGTTTAAAATAATTAGTAACTAGTTATCAAAGACAGACAACAGACGCACTCACTATAATGTTTGGACACACTCTTATAAATTCAGACGCACTCACTGTAATGTTTGGACGCACTTGTATGAAAAAAATAAAGATTATGTTTATTTATTCGTACAACTAATAATTAAAACTGCAAGTGGCATATCTTATTAATTATAGAAGATACTCTGTAAAAATTTCATGCTTATTTTAATGATAAAAAACTAAAAAATCTTACTATCTAATAACAAATAATTTGATTGGTAATAAATTTAGTTAAATCATGAAATTAAATATTCAACTACCACATAATTAACTTTCTTTTTTGGTCTATAAAAACACTATCATAAATCATATTGATTCAACTAGAAAACACAAAACTAAAAAACGGCAGAAAACAACATAGATGCAATAAACAACATGCAAATCAAACCTGTGGTTTTGGTTGATTGCATATCAGAGGTGAAGGATGACCTGAACTCATCTTGTGTAGTTCTAGGTGCACAAAATGAGGTTCAGAGACAATATATGAAGAACCTGGATTTGATAGAGAAGCTGATGAAGGAGGAGAAGACACCATTCACAGAAGCAGCTATTGAGCAACTCCATACTCAGGCATCTTTTGACAACCTCATCTGTCAGTCACTTAGCAACACACAGACATGTATCCTGAAGAACATGGAATCAAAACAAAAGGCAAGGGATGCAATCTTGGGTGCCAAGTGATGGTGGTGGTTTTATGGTGGTTGTTTTGTGTTTTTAATAATCTGTGGTGGTTGTTTTGTAAATCTTTTTTTTTTTAGATGGTGGTTTTTCTGTGGTTTAGATGGTGGTGTTGATGGTGGTGGTGTAAATGTGGTGGTGGTAGTGATGGTGGTAATGGTGATCCTGTAATAGTTTTTAACTACTAATGGAATAGACACACTTATTATCTAATATGAACTCACTTTATGTTTATTGTTGGACGCACTTATATCACAAAACAGATGCACTCATAAAAAAATATAGTAAGTGCAACAACAAACAAAAACTAAACGCACTTATAGCATACTTCAGACGTATTTGTTACTTGTTTAAAAATTACAAAAAATCAAATCATCAGACATTTTAACACAGTTCCTCATCAACGGAATCTTCAATTTCAATCTCTTCATTATCATCAATGTCATCTTCCACATTATGGTCATCTTGTTCAACTTGGGGTTGGGTAGAAGCACCCTCCGTCGCGTGTTTTCGTCGATCATGACCCCTCTCTCTCCGCATATGGCACATGTTCTCTTCTTTTTGCTGGATCGACTAACCTATTTTTCCTTGCTGGACTTTATGCGCTTCTGCTTACCACGACCTTTGTTCTTGATACCATTCGGAAGTCGAATAGTGGGTTCGGCATCTGATGGTTTCTCATAACCAAGAAAAGCATACCTGTCATACTTATTCTGATGACTAGGTCTCTTAAACCTTCCCTCCTCAACCTTCTTAACCATCTCTTTGATTTTATCATTAACCAAAGTTAACTCGGATAAATCTGCAATTAGATAATTTTCAAGATATTCACCACCCAATACTATCTCCCGTGCAATACGTCTAGCTTCTTTCATCTTGTCATCACCAAACTCTCCTACTTCAAATGAATACTTTATTTCATTTGGAACAACATCTTTTGTCCACCTCTTCAGAATGTATCTCTTCGGGAATCTATAACATTTCATTAACCTTAATACAAAAAAAAAAAAATTGCCTACATAACAGCCTGTACTGCTCGAACCTCCTACAGGTACATAATGTAGTAACATCCTCAACAACTTCTTTCTTTAAAAGAACCTGTAAAAAAAATAAATAAATAAATAAAAATTAAAAAAAAAGGTATACTGGTGACTTTGGACGCACTCATGACTAAATTTAAACGCATTAATAGTTACAAAACCAAAAACTATACTGTTGACTTTTGGACGCACTCATTACTGATTTAAACGCCTTCATAATTAAATATATATATATATATATACACACACATACACACACACACCACAATAAATCCTTGACCATGTGCTTGAGGATCATCAACATAAATCTTCAAAAAACCTTCTTCATCAGCCTTTTTCATATGAACACTTATTAAACCTTCATATGTGGCATATATTTTTTCCTGAATATCAAAGAAGATAGTTCATGTAAATATTTTAGATGTCTCTTCATCGATAGGGTCCGTAGTCTAAAGGTCAGCACGGTATGTCTTGAGTCATGATCATTCTTCCTATGGTTGAATCTCTGAGATTCAAGGGAAGTTTCAAAGTGGTTGAAAAACTCAACAAGAGTCAACTTAGAATTTGCCACTTGGCAAAAAAAATGATTCTCACTCTTAGATTTTGATGTGTCCTCATTAGCCTAGACATAGGTTCATCCCGGTAAAAGGCAGGAATCCACATTGACCTCATATTAAACATGTCCGTCAACCAATCGTTCTCATTTAGCTTGTAATCGACAATAAGTACACCCCACTCAAAATCAAATGTCTCCGGACTGATGGAGTTTGTCCAAACAATTGCACAGATTCTCCTTTTGAACTCATCATCACTGCATAATGCACTACCAACCTAAAAAAACAATATGGAAAACAAACGCACTGTGTAAAAAATTTAGAAGCACTAACATTAACATGCATGAAAAGCTATTAAACGCACTAACATGTAAGTTTGGACGTATTCACTGAATTATAACCAAACAAAAGAATATTTAAACGCACTCATGTAATAAACATACGCACTCTTTAATTAAGATCAAAAATTCATACTGACCTTATCAGAAACCTTCTTCATGATATGCCACATACACAATCTGTGTCTGCTATTTTAAAAAACCAACTGTATTGCATTTTTCATAGCACCATCCTGGTCTGTTACAACCACTTTTGGGTGCTTCCAAAAACATTTAGAAAACGATTGTAACAACCATGTGTATGATTCAGTTGTCTCAGATGACAAAAATCCTGCACCAAGCATGACATTCCGACAATGGTTATCAATTCCGGTAAATGGTACAAACACCATCTTGTACCTGCAAAAAAACATTTAAAAAAATAGCAGAAAAAAACTATAAACATGTAATACTTAGATATCAAAGCCTCTAAAAATTAAAAACATACTTGTTGGTGTTAAATGTTGCATCAAACGAGATCACATCTCCAAATTCCATATAATTCCTCTTGTATAAAGCATCAGCCCAAAATAACCCGGTGAGTGCATTCTTTTGATGAATCATAGCAAACCCACCACATCCACAACAAAGCAAATTACTAAAACGTCCTTAAAACCATAGAGTCTAATTACCAAAAGACCCTTAATAGATTGTAATGTAATGTAATATAATATATTAGAGTTAGATTTTTGTATATTTAAAATTGAATTTGATCTTATAGTGTGTATGAAGAAATATTCTGTAAGGATCAATACTTGGAAGCCAAGAATGTTATCTTATATATTCCTTTCTCTCAGTTCAATAATAAAATATTGGAAATGTGAGGTTGTGGGTTTAAATCCTTATAAATGCAAGGTTAGGTGAAAATAAGGTGGAATAAAATTTGTCGTTCAAAAAAATATAATAATAATAAAATATTGGAAAACAAGTCAGCAAGCGGTACATATGGTTAATAATGAATTAATGACATCAATAAGATGGTGGTCAATTGGTAAAGGCAAAGCCTTTAAAACACCTAGGTTGTGGAGCAGTGAAAGGTGTTGGGTTCAAGTCCCATAGACCACAGGATTTAAAAGAAATTAACCTTTAAAAAAATAATGAATTAATAACGTAACCTTAATATGTGCAAAAATTAGTTTAGGGCTAAGATTTTATTACCTTTATACATATTTAAGAGTTTAATTCTTATGGATGGCATCTATCTATATCTATATCTATATCTATAATAAACCAAAGCATTTTTGATAACATGTCATAATATTATGTAATCTCTCTTTTGAGAGATGCCACATAAGATGTGATGTGGCAACTCTAGACCAATTAAAAAAAAAGAATAAATATGGTTTAAATATAATTTAACATAATCTATTAAATACCTAATCTACTAAATGTAAATATTAAAACTTTATTATTTTCTCTCTCATGTTTCCTCTCATAACTTTTAAATGTTAATATCTTTTATATACGATATTTTTTAAAGAAAAAAATTACACCAAATTAACGAGCGTTTTATTATCTTTCCAACGAGTACCATAGTGCTATATAAAAACGGAGAAAAAAACGACTATTTTTTGTAACCCGACAGGTATTGTGTCAGGTTTGGAATTAGTTTAAAAAAATTGTGGGTTTGGGTCGGGCCTGAGATTAGGTGATACCCGACCCAATTACCTTTTTTTATATTAGAATATGATAACTTATGGCAGAGATTTGTTTAAAATAATAATAATAATAATAATAATATTCATTAATCATATATTGGCAGATGCCATTTTTATAATTTAGATACTTCTAATTTTATTCATTTTACTTAGATTTCTCAACCCGGGACGCTCCCGGGGTATAAACTAATATAGGAATATCGTCTTAACCTTTTATGTAAACGTAGCACGTTTGGTTCTTTTACTAACCAAAACTAAGTAAGCTTGTTAAGTTTTTTTTTATGAATGAACTCTTATACATGTGATGAGTTATGGTTGGATGATTAATTTTGCCATGATTTTGTATGATTTTATTACGAATTATACTTGGAATGTGGTTACTTTGTGTGTATTTTTGGTTGTGCAGGTTTGCAACGAACATATCACGACACAAGGATGTAAACAAGACAATGATAAGCATAGGCGTGGATATACTTCCATGGACGTAGCCCTACTCCCACTCATAATTGGCTTTTGGGCGTCTTCAAAGCGTATGGCCGTGATTAGGGGTGTTCAAAATCGGATAATCCGAATTTCGGATAATCCGAAATTTCGGATAGTCAATATTGGGATCCGAATCTGGATCCAAAATTTCGGATGCGGATTCGGATCATCCAACGGATAATCCGAAACTTAAAAAAAATAAATAAAAAATAATAAAAAAACGTTCTCCTTTATGTCTAAAATGTGAACCTGTTAAAAAAAAACAAAAATCGAAGTTAGATAAACGAAATTTGAACACAAAAAAATGTAAAAGAAACTTACCGTTTGGTGGACGGGAGTTGTGGAGGTCGGAGACGAGGTAGATGGGAGCTGTTATAGAGAAGAGAAGACGGAGCGGCTGCTTTGGATTGGAGTAGTATGGACTTAGGGTTAGGAGGATTAGGGATTTAGGATTGTGTATTGTGTTATGTAGTGTATATAATATTATATATTTATATATATATTTTTTTTAATATTCGGATTCGGATAATCCGATTATCCAAAAATTTTCAAAATCAGGACCCGAATCCGAAATTTCGGATTATCCGATTTTCGGATATCCGTTGGATTATCCAAAATTTCGAATAATTCGGATTCAGATTTTTTTGAACACCCCTAGCCGTGATATATCATTGAATCAGGAACCTTGACAATAGACTGGTCGTATCACTACTCTCCTGGCATAGCCCTACGTTGACCCACGACTGCAGCGGTTTTAAGCAGTTTTTGAAGAGTTTTATAGTGGATATTCACCCAAAACGGAGATACAACATCTAGGGAGGTCAGTGAACGACCAAGGAAGAAAAAACTTCAGTGACAAAGCTTTTCTATCATCCTAATCATGTCTTTCACTTCCGAATTTCACATTTCATCATCATTCCACACCATCATGAGTAGCTAAATCATCCATGGTCACATCAAGGTCCAGGGTTTGATTTCATTTGGTATTCAATCTAAGTTGTAAGTGTATTTGACATGGTTTTCCTTTGAATTGTTAAGTACTTGACACTTGGTGATTTCATGTGTTTATTATATTCCTATGTTGAAAGATTTACTATTTTGATCACGTCATAATATGGCTTTTTATCATTAGAACAGAGTGTTTTGATTGCTAGTGTCGAATAGTGAGGTGGTAATTGATAATAACCTGATCATACAACATAAATTCTTCAGTCTAGAATTGTTAAAAGAATTGTTGTTTGATTGAAGTCTATTGATAATCCAATGTGTGAATGTTGTAAACTTAACTATGTCTATGTAGTAATGAATGTGCTATTGAACTAGATTGTTTATTGAATGTGCAAAACATGAATCCTTGGTGTGACCATCCTTTATTTACTTGTGTTAAATCAAACAATTTAGTTTTTACTTTTTCAAATTACTTTGTTTAGATCACCCAATCAAAGAATCAGTTTACATCATGTTCATGAATCAATTGACACTAAACACTAATAAAAAACTCTTCGTGGTTCGACACCCTAGTTATCCCTGCTAGTTTAGGGTAATTAGGAGCATAAATTCTCTCTATCTTTGATCAGTATATGTATATTAAAAAGAAGCTTAAAACCGACACCCATCGTTTTTTTATGTGTAGGTCTAATTGTCACTCCCGTCTTCTTCACAATGATTGTCAGTCACAATAGCAAGTCATTTCAAGTTTAGGTCTTTGGATTGTTTATCTGTACCCGAACCTTTTAACCTCCCAAGTGACAACACTCCTCGATATCACTAGAGTAATTAGATATTTCATGTCATTGACATGAGCTTGCAAGTAGGTGATGACAATCATTGGTCTCTAAGACAGAGCCATTGTCCTTGAACAACCGTTGTCCTTCCCCGACAACCAATTTGTCTCCATGTCAACTCATTCCACGACGCCACAATTTGTCATCATGTCAACACCAGGGGCGGATCCAGGGGGTTTTAGGGGGTTCCCAGGAACCCCCTCGGTTTGAAAAAAAATTGAAAAATTTAGTGAAAAATTTTGAAAAATTAGTGAAAATAAGTGAAAATCTACGAAAAGAACCCCCTGGAAATCTGTCCTGGATTCGCCACTGGTCAACACCTCCCCTACAAGTACTTTTTTTTTCAAATGATTGTTGGAATTCAAATTAGTAGCTATTACAACTTCATTCCTTATCTAAAACCTTAATACATTTAGAAGTTTTACATCCATGTTGTCCAAAGTGAACCGCATTTTTGTTACCATGAGGTCTATTCCAGAGCCACTAACAACATTTAATACAACACCAAGAAATACTGATTTGTGAGAGGCTTTAACACCAACACACAATAAACTAGCGTGACCGTTAATAAGACAACTTAAGTTATGTACTGAATTGTGATTAATTGTTTTTAATGGATTACTAATAAAGTAAATAACTCAACTAGTTATGTACCAAATTATCAATTGTTTTATAACAACATTAGTTCATGTCAAATCAATTAAAATTTGAGTAAGATTTATGCCTAAAAATCATTTAAAATTAGATATTGTAGATATATTCCTAGAGGCTCAATACTTGGAGCCCAAGAATGCTATCTTTCATATTCTTTTCTCTATATTTCAATAACAAAACATTGAAACACAAGTCAACAAGCCATACGTACAAATCCTTGAAGCATGTACTTCCATTAAGTCATTAACAATAATGTTCATCTTAATTTACCACTTCTAAAACAAATCACATCTAAATACCTAACATACTTCTTAACCTTAACTTTGTCCCATCCGGTACTGAAAACACTAAACACGATCATTTGCTTTGCTGTCTGATCCGGTTCTGAAAACATTATTTACCACGCACCACATTGCTCTCACACCGGACGACAAATCGGCCCTACAGGAGACCGAAAACCATCCGCAACGACGTCGTCGTAAACGCAAAAGTGAAACGCCGCCTTACTACCCTGCGCCTCTGCCCTCATGCAATCTTTACACAATATTCGACTCCTTCCGCTATCATACGCCTCTTCAACCGTCGAAAAACCTTCATTCACCGGCCAATTCATAACCGAATTTACATAACTCTGTTTCATCATCTCAATATCCTGTAACCGATCTTCATAACCATAACCATAATCATAACCGTAACTGTACGGACTGTAACCTAACGAAACGCGTTCGTTGATTAAATCAAAATAACTCCGATTCAGATTCAGCGAGTAATCAGAAGCCACAATAGGAAGAAACGAAACCTGTTTATTATTATTATTATTAGGTTTTCTTCGGCGGTCTCTACGCGACCGCTTCAACACAACAAGGAAGTAACAATTCGTCTCCAAAACAATAACAGCAAAGTTAACCTTACCAGTGATCAGAATTTTCCTACGTTCAGGAGACGAATTTTTATCGACTAAGTAAGTCGTGAGATTATTATACGAAATACCGACTGTTTCCTTCAGCATCTTCTGAAACTGCTTGAAATCAAGGGATGGATTGATCGTTATGTTTCCGGCTTCTGTTTGACGCTCTCCGTCGTACAGAACCACCGGAAATGTAACAGATTCATTGCATACGTCTTTACATTCAGCTACCATTTTTGTTGTTATAATAATATTATTAAAACATGGATGAGCTGAAACAGGGAATGTTATGTATATAAAGGAGACAGGGGTTTAGATTAAGGCGGTTGAGGGGTAAAATGGTAATTTGGGTGGGGTTTGGAGATGCTTATCGTTGAGATTACTTGGGGCCCAAGTAGGGGTATGAGTTTGGATATGAGGCGCGTGAGAGTTAAACGCGGATGCCGCTTCGTGGTTGTTTCTGGGAGTAAAGGAAATGCTTTGGTTTATCTTTTGTGTTGGTGGGGAAATGACTAGATTGTCCTTGGTGTTAGAAAGTTCGTTTGAAAGAAATAAAGGAGAAAGATACCTTTCCTTTGACCAGATGGTTAAGATATTCATGTCCAAAATAGGAAACAAGTATAACGAGTAAAGTTCGACTGAAATTAACATGATAAACAAAATGAGTTAGGGATATTTAAATATAGCACACAGTTTTGAGGGCCTAATAAGGCAAAACTAAATTTTGAGGCCATTTGTAAGTAAGTATGCTATTATTTGAGCCTAAAAACATTCAAACTGAATGATAGGAGTTTTTTGTTTCACCCCCCATCTAGTTTTTGACTTTTTTTACTATGTTATGTCAACCTATTCCATTTGATTTCTTCACTATGTTATGTCAACCTATTTTACAAAATTCCAAGCCCAAAAATACATAATATGTAAGAAAAGTTTTAAATTAAGGGGCCCTAAATAATTGGTGGATACTAAGTCCGGATATTTGAAAATTTTGGATTGGGATTTAGATTATCTAACGGATTTCCGGATCTTAAAAAATCAATAAGTGTGAACAATGTCAAATTAGTTAACATAACGAAAAAAGTAATAGAGAAAATGGGAGAAAGAATGGTCGATGGAGCCTCCTTACGAGTAGAAACTGATGCAACGATGGGTATTTCAAAAGATTTAGCGGGGAGAAAGTAAAAAAAAAATAACTCATCATGAAGGAACAAAGTAACAGGAAAAAAAACTTACAAGTGGAGACCGGTCGATGAAGGGCAGGGTGGCTGGTGGTCTTTGTAGGGGACGACAGGGTAGCTGGTGGTCGTGATGGAATAACAAGGTGGAATGGATTTGAGATGGAAGGTGGTTGATGAATTGTCTTGAAGAAGGAGGCGTATGTTTTATGTTTATGGTTACGGTTGTGTAATATAATGTGTGTGTGTATATTCTTTATTCATTTTTTTTAAGATTTCGGATTTGGATAATTCGGATATCTGAAAATTTTCAAAATTCACATCAAAATCCGAAATTTTGGATTATCCGCTTTTTGGATATCTGGAATTTTGGATATTCCAGATACGGGTTATCGAATATATCGGATTCGAATTCGGATTCAGATTTATTTTTAACACCCCTACCCCTAAGAGCTTTCACGATAGGTTTCTCATCCTCAATCCACTCACAATAAGTTACAACCACGTATTACATTAAAAATCATTACCGTTTCTCTCCCATCAAGATACAACTACTTTCAACAAATATTAAAAAATAACTATATGAAAACTGTTTTTCCCAAAATGTTCCCAAATATCCTCAAATATACCGACAAACAGTAGGTTCCCCATTTTATTCACTCACACCCCCATAAAAATATGGGGTTTTCTCGTACAAAATTATGAGGTTCCTGACCATTGCGATCACTGTCCCTCTAAAAATGCGATAAGCGGTGACTAAATGGGCCGTGATGACCATCGCGAAGCGCGAGATCAAACCCTAGTTGTATACATATACATTCGGGCAGATCTGGTCAAGTTTGGTCCAGTCAACCTGGTTAAAAGTTAGTTTTGGTCAATGCGTGAATCGAGACGAAACGATGTGTTGGATCACGTGTGTACAATTCGATATAAATATTTCCTATTTATTGTTTTGATTATATTTATAAATATGTATAATTATAAACTAAATACGAGGCAAATGGTGTTAACTAGCTAAACGAATCGGTAAATAATAAACGAAAAGTATAATTTGGATGATCAGTAATTGTATATGAAGCGTGACTAATAATATCGTATATCGAACTAAATTGTTGTTGGACTATATCATATATATATATATATATATATATATATGTATGTATAGGGGAATTATAAATTGCAAACCATCCCCACTTAAGAAAACCAAAGAAACCCCATTGTATGGCCAAGATTCTTCCACATCAACCATTTTGAAGATTAAGAGAGGGGTAATATAGACATTATACATTCCACACAATCTTTCACATCTCTTACACAAATCGTACATACATCTTTCTTATCTACTTTTTCCACACACACTCTCTCTCTATAGATGCAACACAATAACAGACAAATTGTCTCTCACCTTAAATACCAATTCAATGTGATGTTTTCTCTCACCTCAAAACACATATACAACTTTTGATTTTTTTTTTATTCCAACCAACATTAGATCTAAACCCAGATCTATCTCAACCTCAGAGAGAGACAAACCAAAGGAAGAAAGAGAGAAGGAGACTGATTAAGCTTTTGATTTTGTTCATTCTTCGTTCACCGGGCGACGACAAGTGAGTTTTCTGATCTTTGGGGTAATTAAGCTTTGACTTTTGTGGGTTTAAACAACAATCTCATCTTATGGTCAATTTGAACTCAAGATTTGATTTTTACGGTTGCTTTTGTGTGTTTTAATATCTTGATGAAGTACAACTTTTAATTTTGAAGATGGCAGATTAAGAGGCAAGTTAGCACTTTATGAATGGGATCCATCATTTTTTAATTTTCAAACTTTCATTTCTCTTTTAAAGAATTAATACTAATATTAAAGAAAGAGAAAAAATGTGTTAGTTTTCAAGCATAGTAGGGTAATTTTTAGGATCAGTGTTGTGTGGTATTTAAATTACATAGGTATTTTTAGGTGCTTATTTAACTTTTTATGTTTGTCTAAATTTGTTTTTTTTAGAATTACAATCTTTTTATGGTTATTGTGATATTGTTTTATGTTTGTGTACCATGGTTCGATAGTTGACGATGGTTTTCACTCCTTGAAGGTCGCGAATGAAAAACTGTGACTCAAGATCTGACAAGGTGGTGGTGTTCCTGCAACGTTGGTGGTGGTGATAAATATTAAAGTTGTTTTTCATCTAAAAACATATGTCTCTTGTTGTTTGGATTTACAATTTGACCTTTTTAGTGAGATAAGTTTGTGAACACATATATTTTTGTTGATGGATTATAATTTTTTAGTGAGATAAGTTGTGTAAACATATGTTTTTGTTGTTGAGTTATAATTTATTATATGTTTGTGAGATAAGTTGTAAAAACATATGTATTGTTGTTGAGTTATAATTTATTATATGTTTTTAGTGAGATTAGTTTGCGGAAACATATGTTTTGTTGTTGGATTATATTTTATTATATGTTTTTTATGAGATAAGTTGTGAAAACATATGTTTTTGTGTTATTGGGTGAGTCAACGTTGAAAGATGTGTTACTCAAATTATGGTAACTTACTTAAAAATCTTTAAAATAAATGTATATTTTTTTTGTTTGTTATTAAAAATTAAATTTTGAGAAAAACATTGTGATTTTTATTAATAAAATAATATAGAAGTGTACAACTCTTAAGAAATGAAAGAGGAGATGAGAGATGAGAGAGAAATGAGTTAAGAAAGAGTAAATCAAATAGAGAAATGTGCTTGTCAGGAAGAAAGAGAGGGAGAGAAAGAATTTAAAAATTGTTGGACCATTTTACCCTTTTTGTACTACATATGTATTTCAACATTTGATCAAAAGCATGAAGCAATCACAACCATAGATCATGTAGGATGGATGGTCAAGATGTGGGTTTCGTGAGTTTTCTTAACTGGGGAGGGTTTTCAATTTATCCCTCCCCTATATGTATATTGTTATATACATTTATATAAATAATTATAAATTATATAATTGTCGAAACATATCAAGTCTCGTAAATTAGAATTGCGGATAAATGGATTCAATGTTTGTATTTGAAAATTGATTTTAGGAAAATTGTATACAACTTATGTTGTCTAGTTCATGCAGAAACAGAGGAGGCTCTACCAAAATTTGTAAAATCCAAAGTGCAACGAATGTGGAATTGTTGCTTATCTTTATATATAATTTTTCCCAAGTGTTTTGGCAAGTGTATTTTATGCAAAAATCAAAATGGTTTTGACAAACATGCATTTATCTGTAACACCAGTTGTAAATCTCAGACAATATTTCCAAAACAAACATATAAAATTTACTGAGCGACAAATGTACCGACTTTCAAAGGTTTTTGGTAATTAAACAATGTTTATTGCTCGGGTTTAAAGTATATAAGCATTTGATTTATTGGGAACACTTTTATGAGTAAAATGTTTTGAAACCATTAAAATGCTTGGATTTTTGGAAAAGAAGTAACAAATGTTATTAATCGGTTTTAATAACTATATTTGTATTTTCTCAAAGAGCATTTTCCAAAAAAAAAAAAAAACATAATTACACAAGATAAATACATTTATTCGGTTTACAGGATGAGCTACGGCTCAGTTTGAGTTATACGTTTTGTGGTATTAGTCCAGCGTGCTTTACACACGAATAGTAACAAGTGCGCAACTTGGGTGCTATGTCGTATGTTAAACATAATTAATTTAAGTGACGCTCGGTTTCGTCGAGTTGAAGCACTTTAAGACTCAGGTTAGTACACGCGAGTCTAGATGACTGGATAAAGGGGTAACTTTGTAAAATAGTAACCAACTTTCAAAAGTGTTCCAATTAGGTCACTTAACATTATTTTTTGTCTCAATTAGGTCACTCAACATTCACTTAGTATGTAAATTAGAGGTTTTTTCATCTATTTTGTAGGTAACTATGTTAATGTGGCTTTTTGTTTATTTTTTTCCTATCTATTAATGCCGACGTTAAGTGATGATGTGGATTTATCATATTTTTTTAATTTTTTAATATAATTAACATGTTATTTTCTTTTTTTAATACATTTACATATATTTAAAATCCTGACCCCAACATCTTCTCCTCCATGTCATTCTTGACACATACAAAATTTTACAAGACTCGATTTGAATGTTTAGTCATTTAATTGGGCCAAAAAAAAGGATGAGTGACCTAATTGGAACACTTTTGAAACTTGGTTACTATTCTATGAAATATTCCCCTGGATAAACTATCTTTTAACCGGATAATAAGCTAGGTTTATATGTAAGACTTTTAAGATGTCTTTTGTTGGTATTAGGGCACGAGAAATTCGGTCAAAGCTTTAGTTTGATTGCTAGATAAGCAAGGAAATTAAGGTGAGCTCATAACCCTAACCCCACTTTTTACTGTTTTTGTAAATGTTTTCAGGGGGGAGACATGCTTCTTTTATGAAACAATTTGAATTTAAAGCGTAACAGGGTTTTAATGATTAAAGTTACAAAGGCTTTTAAAAAGTCGTACATGGATAAAGGGAAATGAAAGGTGTTGCGTGAGTTTCACGACCCCAATTCAAACTGTTTTATAAACTTTTTGGGAAAAAGATATGTTTACCAATTGTTGTAACATATAGAAAGTGGCTAATCTCGACCGACAAGATGCTAGTATATTTATGGGCATATAAATATATGGTAAAGTGAGTCGAGTCGAAGATGATAAGTAACAAGATGGCTACCTAGGTAACAGAAACCAGCTGGGGTAGGTCCTCGCGTGTTTACTGTAACCATTAATTTAGGGATATGAAACTGAAGAAATATTTGGATAGTACTATAGGTGCCTAATAAGGCCCACCCGTGGTTGATAGCCTCAACCCGGTAAAGACAAGGGTGCATGTTATTTTGAACTGGGTTGTTGATCCGACAAACAACTCGCGCGGGGCAAATGAAATGTGTAGTCTTGGCTTGGTTATGGCCCAGGATAGGTCGTCTTCTTATAGGAATTTGCAACTCCTCATATAAGACACTGCTTGTTTTATATTTTTGTTACATGCATTGGTTTATCATATAATGGTTGTTTTGTTTGATCATTTCCGCTTTTGAGTACGAACATTACCGTTCGGCAATTCCGGGGAAAACAGGTTTCATAATAATATTTACGAATGTCCAGTGAAAAACCCGGGGGGGGATAGTTTACACAAAGAAAGTTTTTCAAAAGTTATTATGGAATGCCCAGCGATGATTCCACGGGAATAAAGTCTCATTTTGAATGTAGTTGTTTGATCGAGAAGAACCTAGTATATTTATCTTTATGGGGAGGTAAATATACGGTAAAGTGAGTCGAGTCGAATGTTAAAATGACGGAATACCAGACGAGGATTCCAAGGGGACTTTTACAAGGTTTTTCCCAAACAACGTTTCGTGTAATGGAAATAAACTTTCTTTAAATGTTTTACGAATATTTTCCTAGTGATTTAATCGAAAATGGGTTTATGAGAAATAAACATAAAACCATGAACTCACCAACTTTATGTTGACCTTTTTAAGCATGTCTTTCAGGTCTTGATATTTGCAACGACACAGTTGGAAATAAGCAATATAGTGGGATTGAAGATCCTAGAAGGCTTAGTAAAGGCGTTCAGAATTAATGAAGTCTTAGATGTATTATTCCGACGCGTATGGTTGTTCAAATCGCTCGCTGCTCGTGGATTTCGCTGCTCGTTCGAAAAATGCTCGCTTGATCGTCCGCTCGGTTGTAAATGAGTCAATCGCTTGGTTCGGTTTAAAAACGAGCCAAGTCTGAGCAAAGGTCCGCTCGGCTCAGTTCGGCTCGAATAAATTATTATTTATATATTACGTATACAATTATATATATATATATATATATACCCACAAACCATAGTAATATTTATATCTTTATACATGACATTTGGCCCAATATATGCAAATAAAATATGACTAGCCTACTTTATCAAATAAAAATCTAACACTAAGTTTAATAGTAAAACCCTAAGTCGTAAAATGACAACCTTGACATCTTTATGTTATTAGTCGCCCGTCGCTTGATATCACCCTATGCCATAATGCGACAATTGTTCTGTGTAATATGCTCATTGCCTCACCAACCTTAACCTAAGCCTCATTCTCGAACACTCAGACCTCAATATTAGTGTCCTCATCGGACCATTTAACCTTATTTGTCACTCGACAACAGAAACATCGAAGAAAGCATCCCAATTTCATGGTTGTCCACATTACTCTTTGCTCGTTTCTTGCTCGGCGCTCGCCCGAAAAAAATTGCACTCGAAAAATGCTCGCTCGCTTTTTGACTCGGTTGTAAACGAGTCACTTAGCTCGGTTTGGTTTGTAAATGAGCCAAGCTTGGCAAATATCCGTTCAGTTTGACTCAACTCGTGAACAACCCTACCGATACGTAGCAAAGGTGCCAAACGTTCATAACCGACGGGAAAATCGAGGTGTGACATTTGTTTAATTTATGATTTAAAAATAACCAAATCAACTAGATTAAAAATTTGTATTAATAAATAAAACAATAACTCATATTTTATTTTTGCAAGATTTGTTGTTTCATATCCTTGTACATTTGTCTTTTGGGACAGACAATGTGTTCGATACTCATAGCGAGGAAGTTTATATCATCTTGTTTTTCTTTCGCCAAATCCTTCGGCTTCTTAATATTCAATTTTTGTTCAAAAATCGCCCGAAGATTTTATTTCCTCGTGATTTTGTTGTTGAATACTATTGAATGTACCAATACGTTCATTTAGCTTGGATTAGTGACCGCACGGTCCGCATGTGAAGTAGATGATTTTGATACCGTTTTGTTGGATTTATCTATAATGAGTGGGCGGCTTGCTTCAACCTCAACGTCATCGTCAGTTAAGCTCAAATCAACCTTGGAAGGACTATCCGAACGAGTTGAGGAGCTTGTTTTCAACCGTTTACAAGACGAATAGCTCGCAAGAGATACGTTCGGCCACTTTGTCGAGTACCTTGCCACTTCCCAACAATGCATAAAATTGAAAGCATTGTCTTGTTTATTTTGATTTGTCAACGCTCTTGTCACGTAGTCACCTTCGGTGTCACCACTTTTTGGGTTATTTTGGATGTTGCGATAGAAACCACCCACCTTGTGGTGGAGTGGTATTGGGAAGTGAGGGAAAGACACTTGATCCTTGTGGTCATGGGTTCGACTCCTGATCCCTCCAGGTTTTACCGGTTCACTGTCGTCGTGCCTTTGGGCGGGTATGCGGGCCGGGTTTTCCCTGAACAGGAGACGGGTGGGCTAGAGGGCTCCGTGCGTGCGGATTGGGCTGCTACAAGATACGTCTTGTGGGCTACCTTTAGCTAATGGGGGCCGCGTACGGAGTACCCGACAATACTTTAGTTGGTCGTTCAAAAAAAATGTCAAGCTACTTCGATGATAGACTATCATTCTTGCGATGTAAGTCTCGTTTCATCGTTTCGTGAAAAATATGATTTATTTTACTCCAAAAATTATTTTTTTTGTGGATTATTACATATTAAAAAAACGATGAATTAGGAAAATATATAACTCAAAAAAACAATATATAGAAAAAAGATTAATGATATTCGGGTTCCCCGATACACAAATCTAAGATTTGGTTAAAACGAATTCTTCATCGGATGTCCATTTAATCGCCAGTCGGTTAACACACTTATGCTCTTCCTCGTTTCTTCTTGTGGCCTCTCTTTTTTACTTTTTTACCCAACAGTTCACCAACATCTTGCGGTTGGATTTCTGACACGAAATTGGGTGTATGGTCTGTTAGGGGTTGTTGGTGAGGGATATTGGTTGTGAATATTAAGGAGGTTTTGTAGTGGAAATTCACATGGTCAATAAAACATGCCGCTTAAAAGATGTGTGTATGACGCTAAGTCGGGTGAATTACCTGGAATTTGTACATTACAGTTTTATGACGGGCTAGATTTGGGGTTTCGGGTCGGTTGAAGGGGTTGTTTGGGTCAGAGTTACGGTTATGTGGATTCATTCTTTAAAAAGTTAAAGAATTTTTATATTTTGGAGTGAGGTAGAAAAGATTTGGGAAAAATGGTGTGAAAAAGGTTTCATTTATATATTTTAATTATTTCTTTTAAATTCTAGTCGTTGGTAACGGCTCTTTCAACTACAATACCAGCCCGTCACGTCACCACCCTCTCCCCCCCCCCCCCCCACCCCCTCCAAAAAAAAAAGCCAGTGGAGACTTCCACCCTTGGTGCCCCAAGCCAGCTTCTAATCTACAAACGGGACGGTAGTGGTGGCGTTGAGAGGCTTCACACCACCTCTTCTACGGCTCACACCCTGTAACCTTAGACTAAGCGGAGTGGGGCGGGAGAGGGGGCGGGAAGGGGGGGGAACACCGCCGCAACCCGGCGTGGAAGTGGCGTGGAGGGTGGGGGCGGGAAGGAGATCACCGGCGTGGGGCTTGGGTGGGGGTGAGGTGGCAGCTTCTTATTGGTCAGGTTTTTTTTTTTTTTTTTTTTAACTTTAACACAATATAATATTATTTCTTTCCCCCCCTCTTCCCCCCCTTCCACTCCACACAATTATTTTCCCCCCCACAAGGGTCCCACAAGTGCCACATGGCGCTTCATCCCCCTCTTTCCCGCCCCCCCACTCCTTATAGTCTTACAATGAAATCTTTACCAATTTCTAATTGCTTAATCTATAACGAGTAAGTATTATTGGATTTTAAAGATTTTAACTTATAACGTCAACTCCTCCACCGCTAAACTGTACCTATTGTCCATCACAGTTATTGAACCCTCATCACTTACATTTTTACGGCCAATGATTTCTCTAACTCTGGCTCTTTAATTTAGCTAAAAACATTTTTATCTCTAAATTTTGTTATTTTTTTAAGAAAACACTTTTATCTCATTCTCAATATCTAATGATTATGATAAATGATTCCAATTAATATCACGTGTCACTTTCTCCTATAACTTATCTATGATTTTTAATAATATCTATCTATACATATAATAAACCAAAACCATTTTAATGACATGGCACTCAAAGAGGCATTCTCTTCCTTGAGTTGTGCCATGTGTCATCCCATGTGGCATTGAGATATTTTAGGAAAAAAAAATTTAAAAACAAAATTGGATTTTCATCCTCATGTTTCCTCTCATAATTTTTAAACGTTAATATTTTTAATATATAAGATTTTTTAAAGAAAAAAATTACACTAAATTAACGAGCGTTTTATTATCTTTCCAACGAGTACCATAGTGCTATATAAAAAACGGAGAAAAAAAACGACTATTTTTGTAACCCAACAGGTATTGTGTCAGGGTTGGAATTAGTTTAAAAAAAATTGTGGGTTTGGGTCGGGCCTGGGATTAGGTGATACCTGACCCAATTACCCTTTTTTTATATTAGAATATGATAACTTATGGCAGAGGTTTGTTTTAAAATAATAATAATAATAATATTAATAATAATAATAATTAATCATATATTGGCAAGTCATTAATTATGTTGTCATATTAGATATTTTATTATGTAATGTTAGATATTTCAACCCAGGACGCTCTCCAATAGGTAATTGTTATATAGATGTCATTTTTATAATTTCGATACTTATAATTTTATTCACTTTACTTAGATTTCTCAACCCGGGACGCTCCCGGGTATAGCACTATAGTACTCGTTGGAAAGATAATAAAACGCTCATTAATTTGGTGTAATTTTTTCTTTAAAAAATCTCGTATATAAAAGATATTAACGTTTAAAAGTTATGAGGGGAGACATGAGAGAGAAAATAATAAAGTTTTAATATTTACATTTAGTAGATTAGGTATTTAATAGATTATGTTAAATCATATTTAAACCATATTTATTCCTTTTTTTTAATTGGTCTAAAGTTGCCACATCACATCCTATGTGGCATCTCTCCAAAGAGAGATTGCATAATATTATGACATGTCATAAAAAATGCTTTGGTTTATTATATACTAGCTGATTACTCCGGAAGTGTCCCGGGGTTAAAAAATCTAATATTACTTAATAAAAAAGGATAAAAGAAGTAAACACTCTCGACCTCTTTTAATGTTAAAGAAAGTTGTTCTAATGTTTATACTATCAAAAGGGGTTCTCATGCTGCGTTCCCAACAGATTAAAAAATCTCAACCTCTTTTAATGCTAAGCATATCGTTATAGCACATGAACATGGGCAATTCATATATGTAATAGTAGGTTCGAAAACATATATACTATCATAACATGATTAGTGACTTGCGTATATATGATTAATAAATTACCTAAATACATTGTGTTTTTTTCTGCATGAACAAAAACTTACTAAAAAAACATTTTTTTTCGTTTTTGTATAGCACTATATATGGTGGTCGTTGAAAGATAATAAAGCGATCATTAATTTGGTGTAATTTTTTTTTCAAAAAAATGTCATACATAAAAGTTATTAACGTTTAAAAATTGTGAGCGGAAAATAAGAAAAAAATAAAGATAAAAATATTAATTAACATATTTGAAATTTTAAAATAATTAATAGTTCACTAACATTTAAAAAATGTGAAAGGAAAATAATGAAAAGATATTAATTAACATATTTGAAATTTTAAGATAATATAGATATAGATTTTTTTTTAAAATCTATCTATATATAAAAGAAAACGTATATGCTGACGTGGCGTGCAATGGAGACCTCAATCTTTCTTTGAGAGTGCCACGTGGCATCATAATGGAGAGTTTTTGGTGTTTTTGAATTGTTTCCCTTTTTAATTAAATTGAGTTATTTTAGGAAAAAAGAATTTAAAAATAAATTTAAAATTTTCTCACTCATATTTCCTCCCATAATTTTTAAACGTTTATATCTTTTATATACGAGATTTTTTTAAAGAAAAAAATTACACCAAATTAACGAATGTTTTATTATCTTTCCAACGAGTACCATAGTGCTATATAAAAAGCGGAGAAAAAATAGATTATTTTTGTGAGATTTCGTTCATACAGGAAAAAAAACACACAAAGTGTTCATGTTATCATGTAAAATTAGATTTTGTGGGAATATGAGTTATTACTGATTAGAATACTATGAACATGCAATGATTGAGAGATTTTGTGGTTAGTTAACTTGAGTCATTTGCAATAGGTTATCACGTAAAATTAGATTTTTCAACCCCGGGACCCTCCCGGGGTAATCAGCTAGTACAAAATAAATAAATTTAAAAGAAAGCTTCACATGACGCCACATGGCACATTCCATTAAATGCCACCTCATACAAGCTCAATTCTTTTATTATAAGTTATAGATTAAATCATAATTATCCTCATTCTCTCTTTCTCCTTTTCTTTTGTAAGATAATATTATTAAAATTTAATTCTACACTAATACAAAATACGAAAGTTACATCATAATAGCAGGTAGACGGGCAACAAGCTGCGCCGCCACCCCTTTTTGAATTGCAAACCCTAGTCTACTAAAGACAAAACCTTGCCCCCCTGGGGATGAAACATTGCTGTGGACGACCCGTTGGACCCTGGTCAAGAAACAAATAGCTTCTGGCGCCAGGGAGCCAAAAGTGTCGAAGGCCAGAGGGATAAAGACATGTTGGTTATCTGCACAAGCTTTAGCATGTTTATCTACTTTCTTTGATTCCGCCTTTCTTGATGCTTGCCCAGCTACGAAACCCTGTTTCCCTTAACCCAACCATATAATACACAACTTTACAACTTAGTTATAAAATAAAAAACAAAGTAAAATCTTATAACCCGTGGAAACACAAATTTGTAACCTTATCTATATTATTATATTACTAGAAGGAATGTCTGCGCGTTGTGGCGGGTGTCTCGATTTATATTATATATGTTGATTATGAACCACAACCCGGGTTTACGACATTTTACTTTATTCAACAAAATATAGTATCAAAAATATTAGCACAACAAACCAAAAAAACTTTGTAGATAATTATAGTGGCAAAAATATTAGTATCATCTAGAGATTGATTTCCACTGCTTGGTGTCATAGTTCCTTTTTTTTTTGTCATCTTAGATTCAGATAGCCAATAAAAATCACCAAATAATAAAAGCGAAAATAGGAAATATGATTATTGTAGTTATGCTAAGACACCACATGAAAGTGAGATTGTGAGAGTTCATTAAATTTTATAGAAACTACAAATATATGCACACCGGGTTGGCGAATCAAAAAATAGAAATTAATAGCATCACTTAGCATAAGACAATCATCAACTACTATAAAAGGTATAAAAAATCGAACAACAAACGAATAATCAAATAATTCACGTTGATATTAGCAAGTAAATCTAGGTATCAAACCTGCTGGTTGCAAGAAAATTCCTTTGCCAATCTTATAAGCATACTTCATGAAAATTTGCTTTTATAATCATCATCCGCGTGTAACGCATCCTAGAGGGCCCAACCGCCGCAATACTCGTAAATTAATAATCGTTGACCATGCTCAGAACAAGTAACCCATGAGTTCAACAACATTCGCATGCCAAATTTTATCAAATCATTAATAAGATCAATAAACTCTTCCTCCTTTTGTCGACTGATTACCTTTTTGTCCCAACTTCTTCACAGCAAGCAACTAAATAAAAACACGAAATACAAAAGTTTTGCAGCTTTAGATATGAGATCAAATGTGTAAAAGAAAAAAAGAAGTCAACAAATTAGAAATCAGGTCAAAGAGTACCTCATACATGTTTTTTGTAATCATCTTGAAATTCTGCACCCATCTTGAAATTCTGATTTATGTAAATCCGTTAATACTGATTGTAAAGGTACCTCATACATGTTTTTTGTAACCATCTTGAAATTCTGCACCCAAATTAGCAAAAACAAAAAAAAAACTCCAAATTAAATATAGATATAGATAATATAGATATGGCTTTTTTTTAGGAGCAAAGAATTAAGACGGTCATAGGAAGGGCTGTAAATTGGGCTAGGGGCCTATAAAAAAAAACCACTAAAGGTTGAATTATTCATTCACCAATATTATATTAAATCAATTAATTATTTATGTAGTTAAGCTAATAAGTTAACCTCTCTGTTGTTGATATTTATGTAGTTGAGGGACGTCAATCGGACGTCAATTAAAAGTTCATTGCATATTCAAATAGCTAAGAAATTAGTGAAAAATAAATCCAATCCAACTGGAATCATAAACTAATTATACCTCATGAACATTATACTATCACACTAATATTGATCGCCAAACTCCGAGTAGCCAACAACTTAACCAGACCAGACCGACCAATAATCCCTAACACAAGCCCTCGGCTTTCCTTTTTCAAAAGCACAAAATAAGAAGAAAAAAACAGTAAACACTTCTAAATTTAAAAATACCAAAAGTATTAATGCATATTGTAAAAAAGTCATGAAAAATGAAACCTACAAAACACAAAATATGTGTGTATATTCTTCAAGAATATTGTAGTGGGTGCTAGTGGATTAGGCTGTGAACTTCTCAAAGACCTTGCCCTCTCCGGTTTACCAATTCCTTTTCAGGTATATCCTTCCTTTCATTGCCATTCCCCCAATTAAATCAACTTCTTCTTCTTAAACCAACCAAGCCAAGCCATTTAAAAAATCTAGGCATAATTTATAATATTCATAGGCTCTTCACATTCTTACATTTAAGAAATTTATTACATTAATGGTTTTTTGATCAATCATATACCATGGGGTAAGGTTGGAATAAGTTTTTAAGTTGTGAGTATGAGGTTATGATAAAATTACAATTTTAACCTTCTAAGTGTCTTAATTGTTGATGTGCTAAAAGTAGTTTAATAAAAATAACTACATTTAACCTAAAACTAGACACCTAGTAATACTCTAGACTCTCTAAAACTAAACTACTGACAGGCAAGTGAACCTATCGACTCTAGTATAGCTAAAGTAAGTCCGGATATCGAACCCACGAGACTCTAATGGAAAACGAAAACTAGACTCGATTACTTATCCTAAAACTGATTAAATTAATTTATTATTTTAAAAGGGGGGGTTTTACTAAAAACTAAATTACAATAAAATAAAGGTTAACTTAGACTAACTAAACTGAACTAAAGACACAAACTTAGCTGAACCGAATTCAGATGATGACAAGACACTACCTAGACCAGACTCCTAACTATGCCTGATAAGCTTCTATGGTTATGGAACTGATTTGGAACCGGGATCTTAAAATACTAAACATCAAGAATAAACTAGACACCCTCGACCCTTCTCAAGGGAAACCCTAGAATATTTTTGTGCTGTTAAACTACCGGTTGGAGTACAAACCCTCATAGGTTATCTAACTCTTATGATCGAGTAGCCGCTAGACAATCTACCTCACAGCGCGAAAGCCTCACTACACTAGGTGCAAGGGGTAATTATTGAAGCCTAGATCTAACTTGATATGCAAGAGTTGAAAGGGAAACTAGGCAGATCTTCTCACAAAGCCTCTAACCTAGTAATTTAACAACCTAGACATACCAACAAGCCCTCACCTCACAGCTATTGAACTTGGAAGAATACCTAAAATCTTCTAACCACCAAATATCACTCCTATGGTAAAACTCGCGACTATTGACCATAAACTAGTTGCTACACAAAGTCTGCAACCTAACTAGCACTCATACATGAAAGACATTCACAAAAGTGCAAGTGGAGTGAATAAGTGACAATCAAAAAATAATAGATACGCACATACACCAGATCTAGAGAAATCAAAATCTTTACTAAATCATAAATCCAAAACAAGTTCCAAAAACCATAGAAAAAATCAAATCAAAACATAGTTATTTGTCTTAGCCTAGGTAGCTATAAAAGTTTTAGCCACAAATCATCTTGAAAAGAGAAACAAAGACAAATAAAAATTCAGCAACCATGGTCTAGAACAAAGATAATAAAGGAACGAAAAAACCGAATGATTGACACCCGAATAATCGCTCACTGGCTTAGAACCTTTGATCCCTGACCTGCCTCTATAATAATATTTGCTCCTATGCTCCCTCTATCGCTGTTTTTCCTTCTTCCCGTGCGATCCACCTTCTAAAAACGAATATAATTATGCGGCCTCTGCTTCCAAGAATCCTCCTCATGCAGCTTCGAAATTCCCATAATAAATCCTCCAACACCCTAATTTGTTCTTGGACCATGGGCCTTTTACCAAAGTGACACGAGTCACGTTTTTTTTTTCTGTTTTTTTATATTATTATTATTATTATTACTATTATTATCTATAGTATTATAACTCGGTGCTCTAGATTCGGGTGTTCTTGGCTTGACCAAAGTTGCTCGTTTACGCTCCAACGTCCACACGAACACCTACCAAAATATAAAATAAATAAATAAGTACTAAAAATGACCCAAAACTAATAAACATCTATAAAAAACTATACTAAATAAAATAGACCGGTAGAAGCCTAAAACTAATAAAAACAGTATTTAAACGACTCGAAAACTATACAAACTTTACACTGGAAATAGATGTATTTTACAATACATCAATTGTCACAATTATGACCAAAATACCCTTAAATTTCTTGCTTAAGTATGTTATACATGTTGCTTCTTAAGTTGTACAGAAATGTAAATGACAATCTTGGCCATCACTCCTCCTTAATAAGATAATATAGATAAAGCATCTTAACTACTTTTTAGGGGCAAATTTGTCTTTTGAACTTGTATTTATATACACCATATTATAGTTAACGAACCAAAGTTATATCAAATACTTTACATTAGTTTTGTACAATTAATCCATTAGTAATATTAAACGTTTGTACAAAATAATATTAATATTTTTATAAGTAAATACTATTTAAATTTAGTATTATCTTATTTTTATTTTTTAGATATGCTAATGATAATAGTAGTGATAGTGGTCGCTGTAGTCGTGGTTGTGGTCGTGGTAGTAGTAGTAAAAGTGGCGGTGGTGGTACCCAAATATAATCGTTGTTTAAGATAGATCGAGTTAGAAAACATTTCTAAAAGAGACTTTGTGACACCCGCCGCATCACGCGGGCTAACACACTAGTAATAAATAAAAAAAACAAGCTAAAATGTTATAATAAGTAAATGGTACATTAAAGTTCATTCATTCCAAACACGTATATTGATGAGTATACGTTTAACCGATTCCATTATATTTATTCAACTTGTGTTATTAAAGCCATTCAATACACAGGTTTTTAAATATGTAACTTTTTTATTAATAATACATTAAAGTTCATTTGTTCAACACATATATTGACGAATATATGTGTTAACCGATTACCATTATATTTATTTAATTCATGTTATACACGTTTTTATTCAACCCATGCAATACATGGTTTTTTTTAAAGATGTAACTTTGTTATTACTTAGTATATAAAATCATATTTATTCACCTGTGTAATACACGAGGTTCTACACTAGTGTATAAATATAGAGGAAAAATTAGAGAAAACATTCAAAACATCCCTCCACTGGGATATCTATAATATATATAAAGTTGATAAAAACAATAACGACCCTTTATACGGATGGAGGGGGAGGGTACTATTCATCAATGATATAATTTTGTGAGTGTGTAAAACTGAGACAAAACAATAAAATAAGAGTTTATGAAGATGTAGAATCGAATGTAAGAGGTTTTGTAAAATAAACAAAGTTTAGAAAGAAAACATTGTGTTTCTTATTTAAATTATATAGATGAACACAGAGACTTGAATAACACTGCTCTTATAGAGATGTATATGAACAATGAATAGGGGGTCTCTATATTTGGAGATTCACTATACGATCTTTGTATTTTTTTTTTCTCTATCATAAAGAATGGGATGTAGGTAGTTTTTCTTCATTCTTTATAGTTTTTTTCTCTAACCTTTAAGGATAGAGATAGGGATAGAGAATCCTATTGAATGATGTAAAATATTTCTAATATACTTTTAAAGGTGTTTTAAAAACACTAATCTGGTGATAGTTATAGCATACAAGCCCATTCACACTGAAAACTATTAATGTTTAGTTTTTAAAACTGAAAGATATGACTAATTGGTAAAAAAAAAATTGGTTGTAGTCTACATGGAATTCAATTGGGTAAGGGCATGTGTAGTGGCAAGTTATGGGGCGTTATATTAGCCTATAGCATCCGATAACATCGCCCCCGGGCGCTATAGGGCGTTATGCTCGGGTAGCGTTTTGGCTATAACGGGCGTTTTGACTTTGGTTTGCGTGAGAATTTCAATTTGACCGTTGAACGGTCATTAAGGTTTTAAAAAAATCGTGGAGCTTTATATATATATATATATATACATATACATACACATCCACATACAAACATACATTCTCATCCATATCCATATACAAACTAACACACACACACACTTTCAGTTTTTACCACAAGAGAAGAGATGAATCCATTCGGTAGAGGTGGTTTCGGGTTTGGTTCCCAAACTACTGGCGACAACACCTGACCCATAGCTCCGGGTTCAGGTTCAAACCCACAAACTTTTATGAACCTGTTAAACCAACCCTATAATTGGGACCCGAACATGTATAACATGGGAGGGGGTTTTGGGCAACCCATGGGAGGTGGGTTTGGCTCAACACAAGTGTTTGGGACATCTCAATGTTCGGGTCCTCAAATGCTTGGCACGACTCACAGTCGGTTCCGGAGACACAACCTCTGGTGCAAGAGCAAGAGCAAGATCCCGTGCGACTAACCGGGCGAGGAAGATCCCGTGCGACCAACTGGACTCACAAAAGGAAAGAGACGCAAATATGCGCCAAAAAAACGTACAACCATGGGATGACGACGAGCTGTTCAAGTTAGCCCGAGCGTGGATTGACATGTCAGAGGATCCTATTGTTGGTAAGATATATATTTTTTTGTTATGTTATATCTTTTTTACATATACTTTTTTAAACGGGCACTTATATATTTTTTTGGTTTGTTTTTTTAGCGAACTATCAAAACAAAGGAGAATTTTGGAGAAGAGTCCGGGCAATATTTTTTGAACTAGTTGGTAAGGGAGAGAACTACCGGGAGAACGATTCGATGTCGGGCAAATGGACTGATATCAACTTTAGATGCACAAACTTTCAAGCTATTTATCAACGCGCCCGCTTGGGTGGAAAACTCGCCAAAGCGACGCCCAGATTTTGGAGGCGGCTTTGGATGAATACAAACAAGAATACGGGAATTTTCCGTACTTGAGGGTTTGGGGCCTGCTGAAAGAATGCTCCAAATGGCACACCGTCCGCCCAACGGTTGGAACTTCTTCATCTAGGGCCAGAAAGAAGTCGAAGACCTCTGAGTCGGCTGATACCGGGACCCCTACGTCTGACGCGCGTCACGTCGACCTAAACGCCGAAAAAATGCGTTTTTTGCAGGGGAGGAGGGGCGGAGGAGATGCCTCGTCCGACCGGTCGACGGGCTGCTCGAGCCGCACGGGCGGACTCTTCGTCGTTGGGGGTGAACGAGTTAATCCCGGCGTTTGCTGAGATGAACCAGCGGCTCCAAGACATACGCGACATCGAGGCACAGCGTATCCAAGAAAACCGAGAGGTGGTTGATATTATGAGGAACCGACAATTTGAGCGCGACTTTACATTTTACACGCAGCCGCACGACCACCTAGAAGGCAAGGCCTTGGAAATGTGTTTGAACCAAAAGGCCAAAATCGAGAAAAAATATAACCTATGAGTATTTGTATTTTTTTTAAGTATTTGTAAAAAAAAATTTAGTATTTGTAATTTTTTTTTAGTATTTGTAATTTTTTTTAGTATTTGTAATATTTATATATTAAATGGAATATTTAAAGTATTTAATATTATTATTTAAATAAAAAAATAATAATTTAACCAATGATTACTCAATCATTTATAAAGCCCCATAACCCCCTTCCCACTACACCCTCTTTTTTCATAACCCCCATAACCCCCCTTCTATTACTTTTTAATATTTTAATACCCATAACCCCCCACCACTGTTGGTTTAATCCTAGGTTTGGGTGAAAAGTGAAAGAAACCAAAAGTTGAAGGGTCGTTATGATAATTCTTAGTGAATTAAATTAGAGATAAATGTTAGTTTAATTAAATAGATTTAGTTTATGAGATAGATAAGTATTTGAGTTTTAGTATTGGTTTAGGAAAGGTTATTTAGATTTAGTATAAATAGATGGGTAGAGTTAATGTTTTATTTATGGTTTTTGATTTCTCAGTAAAAAAGACTTTGTGTCTAATATTGTTCTTCGTTTTTTATCGTGATCGATCCTATTGGTTCCAACAACCACTACACATACACTAAGGGGTGGCAGTTTGGCAATGTCGACCAGTTGGCGGGGTCAAATCATAGTCAAAAGAAGAGTTTGATCCTGGCTTAGAAGGAACACTAGCTATACATGGTGGCTTTAAAACATTGAGTCGTATACGACCCACGTAACATTTCTGTAGAAGAGATCAAACCTAACCTGTGGGGATGAGCATTCAAGCACGAATACCGATCCCGTCCCGATCCCGATACCGTACCGAACCGATACTGAACCGAGGGGTTTCGGGATCGGTATCGGTATCCATATTTATGGATTTTCGGTTTCGGTATTATCGTATCGGTACGGTATCGGTATTTTAAGGCAAAATACCGATACCATACCGGTACCGTACCGATACCGAACCGATACCGTACCATACCGTATGTGTTCGGTATCGGGATCGGTATTGGGTTTTTGGACTTTTCGGTATCGGTATTGTCGGGATCGGTATCGGTTCGGTACCGATCCCGTCCCGAGCTCATCCCTACTAACCTGGACGTACTTAAAATCGTGGAACTTCAATATAACCCATCAAACTCTCGTATCTAAATGAGTCAAACGGATTGACATGCTAGATATCTGTAAAAAAGTCGATGGCTTGTAAATAGATTGTAATTAGTTGTAAATATGTTAAATAAGTTTCGAGGCTGTAATAAATAGGCCATGAATAGGGTGACTGGTCAACATGTTTACTTAATCGAGTGAAATTTGGTAACTCGTGCACGGCCAATTTATTTAGGGGTGAGCTAAATGCACCCCCTCTTTTTACTTTTTACACTCCCTTTCTAAAAATAACCCATTTACAACTTTACAAATTTCACCCTTTACCATAAGAAACTTTTATAGTTAACCCTCTCATCATCACCATTAAAATAAGCTTTGATCCCTGTTACCCTTATTTCCCCTTCTGAATCACCAAGTACTCCACCATAAGTCGATTAAGTAAAAGAAAATTTTAGGGGTTTCAGCAAATTGAATATTATATAATTGAAACAGATACATGACACGATCTTTTGACATTTTTGGATCAAATGTTGGTGACTAACTGCTTAAAATATGTGTGTTTGATTGTTTGAATTTTGAGTCATGTGGTTTTAGCCTCATAGTTCCTCTTAAGTAAAAAGATTTTTTTTTTTTGTATATACTTACAAATAAAACATAGAGTATCTTTATGTGAATAACTATATGTAACAAGAAGACTCAATCAAAAGGGGCGGTATATTCTTTAAAGTTGATTTCTAAGTTCCTTCTTTCAACCTATAGATGCAAAAAATTGTTTATGGAAATTCATGGTACGTATTAGCTAGAATAATTAGGGATGTTTAATAATGCAATTTTTAAAAACCTAAAAATGTAAGGTGTAATTGTATTTATTAAAAAACTTCAATGGGGAGTGTAATCAGTAAAAATATAAATAAAGGGAGTGTATTTAGCAACACCCTTTATTTAACGGGGCTAAAAATGTTTATTGAACCGCAAGCCGCAACCTAACTATTTTTGTGTTGCGTCAGAAATTGCCAAAAGTATTATTTATTAAAGTCAAGGGGGTCGTATATCAGATTATAAACCATAAATTTCAACGAAATTGTGTGAAAAAGACATGCCGAGTGCCGAGGATAGTGAAATTGTAAGCATAAATTGTAGAGGAATACACAGAATTTTCGTAAAAGTCACACATATGGATATCGTCATATCAACCATGTTAAATTCTTATCTATATGCGAATGAATATGCATACTTCATGACCAAAGCTTCGTGCAAGATTCGTCATTCTTTTCTAATCAACAAGTTGGGGTTTGTCCTACGCCAAATTTTCAATATATAATTTGTATTGTACAAAAATAAAAGTTTATAAAAGCTAACGTTAATAGCAATTCAATTCTTCCACAGGATTACCAGAATCTTAATACCGATGACCACGACGACGGTGAACTCGTGATGTTAGTGGTGTACCAGTGCCATTTACTGGCTGCGCCCCATCCCCCAAACCATAATCGAACTATAAAACTGGTTTAGAAAAAACCTTAAGTACCGTATAATATATAGTTTTGGTTCGATTCTCGTTGAAGTAACAAACATCAAATTTAACCTTATGAAGTTCACAAAGGTTCATAGACGTGCAATCATTGCAGTTCAACTTATTAAGAAAGTTACTGATTATTTAAAAGTGAACATTAGTGGAAAATAATAATTGAACTTTTATTTGAACGTCTCGAATTATATTAAACGCTGTCTAGCAAGTTTTTAGACAGAAGAAAAAAAACAATTACAATGTCAATGGGTTTTGGAACCATTAAACCTATTTGCAATTAGCCTTCTTATTCCTATCAGCATACAAGAAAATAGTTATGCATGTCCTTAAAAAAAATACTTTTATGATCTTTTGCGCCATCCCCGAAAACACATTCATGTACCTCCATGGAACTCACCATGTCGACATCACAATCACCTCGACCAACACCTTTTTAGCATTTGGAGCCGAGAGAGTATCGAACCAAGAAACTAAATAAGACAGAGTCATAACCACAGGGACATAAATATCGAGCCACTTCCTCACGGCATTTCAAGACTTGGAAGCAACCTTACAATTACCATAAAAAGTAACAATTAGACTTTTATTTTATGAGTAACACTTTTGGTGTTTTAAGTTTTGAAATCTAGAACAAGAAATATATACAAAATATTAATATTAGCAAGGCATATTCTTAGTTTTGTTGCATTCACATGATTCCTACATCAAACCCCCTCGGTTTTTCAATACCTTTTCTAACCGAAGAATTGCTTAATCTAATCTTTGCCCTTGTTGACTTGTTCAGGTCAAGTCAACGTCGGGTACCATTGCATTTGCATCAACTACAACTCTATTAGGATATCATTTCTCAAGTGATAAACCAGGTAAGGGCTGGCAAATCGTTTTTAGTGGGTTTAATAGGTTTCCGATGACGCAAACAACAGAAGTTCTACATATGAGCACAACTTATTTAACTATTTATATCTCATGTTTATAGCGCAATTATATATTTTATGTAGCAAGAAGGAGAAATGATGGATCATAACCTCTTAGTTTCAATTATTTTAAAGAAGTAAAAAAAAAAGCACATAGTGTACTTTTTCATTAAAAAGATCTAATCATGTCTTATACAGGCTACCTTTTGCCAACCCTAGTATCTCTGTCATCGGAAAATCCTTGGTTTGATCTTCGGCATATTCCGAAGAACAAACTTTCACAAGGAACTATAAAACCATTAAAAGCAGTCATCCCCAAATGATTGAGGGTTGTGGTCCCATGGTAAAAATGTAGATATATTTTGCTATTTGGTAAGGCTTTTAATGAGCCTCTAAATCATTCAGCGCTGAATGATTTAGCATTCAGCTCATTCAACACGTTTGTTTCAGCATCTAAATGGAATGTTAAGGCTGAATAATTAAGAATTGAAATGTTGCTGAACCATTAAGCACTGAATGAATCTATTTTTACTTCCCCTATCAATATGGGACAAGAAGACTAACCATTTAGAAGTCCAACAAAAGATCACTTAATAATTCAGCACTTAACCATTCAGAATTATTCAGCACTTAACCATTCAGAATTATTCAGCACTTAATAATTATAAACCAAACAACAGTAAGCATGTGAGTTACTCATTTTATGACTAAAAAAAAGGAAAAAAAAAAAAAGAAAGGGCTTAGCCTCACCTGTCGATGAAGACGCATACGCACATGTTATATGGACATGTATAAGGGTGTGTTTAAAAATGCAATTTAAAAAAAAAAAAAAAGAGTATTGAATGTTAAAATCTAATCTTTAATTAATACTAGTGGAATGCCCGCGCGTTGCTGCGGGTATGTATTTTTATTCACATTTTAAATTGCCAAAACTTTATACACCATACTGTGATTTATCCAATTCGATCTGTGCTTGATTTTTATTTGCAACATTTAGTTACACACATGAACCAAAGAACCTTTAGCCTACTGGTTACAAAGTGTTAAATAAGGCTTAGCCTTTTCTTGTGGTGATAATTCAAATTCCATTGGTAACAAAAAGTTAATCCATTAAAAAAAGTTACATGAATTAATCTGTTACTTGGTAATGGTTCTAGGTAACAAAAAGTTAATACATGAATTAAATGTATTGAATGGTGCAATTGATTTGTATTAGTGACTTGTACATAAGGGCATAGATGGAAGAAAATGGTAAAAATTAGAGATTTATGCATGAGACCTTTTGTATGCCATCTTAAAATGATGGTGAAATTACCTTCTTACCCATCTCTCCTCCTTAATAAGGTAGTAGAGAAGTAGAGATTAGCAAGGTGCACGCGCGATGCGGCGAGGAGCACAACTTGGTGGTTTAAAGTTGTGCACATGGTGCTTCGGTTTGGTTTTGTTGAAGATACATGTATTTTATATATATATATATATATATATATTGTTACAAATTAAACACAAAATATATTCATAGTTACATAGATGTCATTTAAGTTTATTTAGATCTAATATCCTTACAATCAAAACCATGGTATAACTAATCTAAGTATGCAGTCTCTATTTGTACAGTTGTATGGTGGTGATCATTCAGATTTTAGATCATTCCTTAGTCAAATTACTCTTGCTTGTTTTTTATAGAGTGTAATTACTTTTACAGTTCTAGTATTAATTAAAAGATTTCGTGAATCATATTATTGGAGAATATTTTGTAAAATCATAATTTAGGAAATAGTATTGATTTTATAAGCGTTACCGAATATTGGGACTCCTGTTCAAAATTGGTACTACTACATATACTCTTGGATTTTCACCCAACATCCACCCTATAGTTAGAACCCATTTTTAAGTCAAATTTTGAGATATGAATATAATTGTCAAAACGGGCGGGTCAGGTCGGGTTGGGTGGCGGGTCAAAACGGGTTAATTCAGAAAAAGGGTTGTTTTGGTTTGGTTCAAAACGGGTCCATGTCAAAACGGGTTGCGGGTCGGGTTTATTATAAAAAGGGTTTTCTTTTTAAAAGAAGTGATAGTATCAATTTCACTTCTTCAAACATCCAAAAGATAACTTCAGTCAATCTTATCAAAGATGAAGAAAAAGAAATTTAATATCTAGTGGTATGGTGTCCCCCTTACAAATGTGAGGTTGTAAGTTTAAATTCATACAAATAATGTAAGATAAGGTGAAATAAATGTGAAATAAAAATTTGCTGACATAAAAAATAAAAATAAAAGAAGCAATGTGTATGGTGGAGAGATCTACACTTCCCAAGCATATTATACATTTTAAATTTAATAATAATAATAACATAAATAAAAACTGGAGCATCCTTTTATTTACCGCACTGTTTGTTTCTATGTCCATTCAAGTATCCTTCAAGCTCTAACCGTACTATCTCACATAATCAAAAATGGTGATAAAATGGGTACAAACTATTGAGTAAATTAAAATCAACATTAATTCTTGAACCATCATTGAATTCTTGTTAATTGATTTGGAAGAGGGATGTACAAGTTGTTTTTGCATTCAAGGGTAGCATTGGAAAAACTTTCATGACATGTAGAGTATAAAGCACAAAACCCTTCATATGCCATCTTAAAATGATGGTAAAATGACTACTTTGCCTATCTCTCCTCCTTAATAAGGTACTATAGATAAAATCTGACTAAATTAAACTGACCCCAATTCTATATATATATTAAACGGAGTTATATTCAACTCTATACAAACACTAAAGCCCAAATACATGAATTAAAAAAGGAGCCCAATTCAAACGAAAACAATAATCTTAGTGTCACATAATTATCTCCGGGAAGAAAAAAAAACAGAAATCGCTAAACAATTACATCGATATAAAGATTTAGAACGGTTATAAAGGAGGAGTGATGGCTAATGTTTAAATTGGCAAATTTAAGATGACATTTTAAGAGTCTCAAGTGTAATCCTCAAGTTTCTACCTCATTTCTTTCAAATATACCCCTGTGTACCACCTTTGATACCTATTATACAATCCCAACGTGTTCTGCTCCTCTCTTCATCACCATTAGTTATTAGTGAAACCCCCATTGTAATTGAATGTTTAAAATGAATAATGAGACCCTCCATTAAATTGAATAGAATTTCATCATGTTAATATATCAGCAACACTTTTGCTTTATTTCTTTATGCTAATCTTTTGTTAAAATTAATAATAAGTTGGTAGAGAAAAATTGTAAGACCTTCTACATAGGATATATGATTTTTTTCTAGATTATAAGTTTGGTCTACACACATTTTAATCTTTAATTGATAAAGAAAACTATGAAAGCAATTTTGAAAATAACTTTTGGTATTGTAGATAGACTTATGAATTAAACGACGTCAATGGGTTTGGTGACAAATATTCAAGTTTATAAGACCATCATTGATGCTCAATGTCATCACGGTTACAAGACAAAAGCAGTTGAAATTCTAAAAAATATGTAGAGGATTAAGGCCTAATATTTTACCTTATACGCCACTGTTAAACACATATTGCAGAAAAAATGATACTAACACGGCCTTTGTTTTGTTTGTTAAGATGGTCAATGATGGAGAAAAACCTGACCTATAATTCTCTCATTACGGTATTGTCGTTTTAGGCTAGACTGAAACTGTAATAATAATCTTGGAAAAGATGACGGAAAGAGGAGTATTCTTATGATGCTGGGGTATATAATTGTAGTTTTCAGCCATCTATTTTTATCTCCAAAAAAACAAGGAGTAACCAAGGCGGTCTCTGAGGGTTCATATAGCTTGTGCGACATGTAAACATGAATTCTTAAAATAGACGTATATTTGATCTTTTGGAGAGGAAATTGGAAAAAAAAAACATAGTATTAAAGAAGTTTAAAGCTCAAATCAGTACACGCGCACCAAAAATATCAACAACAAATACGTATGTAAATATAAAGTATATAACGAGGATGACATAGATCTCCTAGAGAAGAAATTGCAGCGAGTAACGGGTAGCCCATAACACGGATATCGTCAACCTCTACATATATCTATCTATACACACACATTTAGAAAGACGCTACGAATTACATGTAATCACATTTATAACAAACTTGTTTGAAACCCGAAATGGGTTGTGGTTCGTTATAGATATCATTATTGAATCTGATATCAGTTGAGACACCCGCTGCAATGCGCGGGCATTCCCACTAATTTATCTAAAGAACATCATAAGTAATCGTATATAAAGATTTAGAACGGTTATTTATCTAAAGAAAACACATGAAATATTATTATTTATAAGACTTTTTTATTCTTTATACTCAACCAAACAAAACTTCTATTTTTTTTTTTCACAAAACAACAAACACAAGCCAAATAGAGGAAACAATTATACATCAAAATATAAAGATTTAGAATGGTTTGAGGTTTAAACCAATATATGTGTATAACAATTAGTCAATTATACCATCCCAATGAGAAAATTAAAAGAAAAAAAAAACAAAAACTGGCACATCGCCCAACTTTTTTTTGTTTTTTTTTTTTACAAACAAGCAAGCATATTATTCATCAACAAAAAACCTAATTTCTAGCAAAGTGATAGAAAAAGAAGGAAAATACAACCAAGTCTCCAATACAAAATCAAAATAAATTAACATCAAAGTTCCACCATTTAGCTAATGACAACTTCTTCCGATTTGCCCGGATCTTCAAATTGAGACAAGAGGATTTTTTTGATGTCTTTGACTATTTTATCCGCCGCACTCCTTTGGTTTTAAAAAATAATACGGATCCTATCCCTACACATTAAACCAAAGTGTAGACACAGCCACTGAAACCATGGCCTTCGTAGTTTTTTTTGGACTTGTAAAACCTGAATGTGCTCTAGTAGAGAATTAACCAAACTTACTAAAGCTATACCTAGGTCCTACATCCATCTGTCAAAAGGCCACCAAACTGCTTTCGCAGCCGTACAGGAAAATGGTCAACCATCTATATACTATACCCACATCTAGCGCACCTTTGATCCCCCATGGGAATGACTCTTCTCACGAGTTCGGACACAGTTGAAATCTTTTCATCCTTAGCTCTCCAAGTAAACATGTTCTCTCGAGGAGTTGCCAAGTTGCACCAAATCATGTTCGAGTGAGATAAATTCTTATTATTTGCGGCTAACAAAGATTGTCTCATGACTTTCACTTCAAAATTGCCTCCAACCTCCATTATCAGACCAACCCCAAGAGTTTTAAAACGTGGTGATACTAAGTTTGTAAGTCCCAAACAACCCAGATATCACCCAATAGTTTAATCGAATGCAGAAAATAAGATTAAACCATAAGAACAAAAAATAAAATATAATATTAATAACATTGTGCCGCTGCTTCGATCGCACACGATTTCAAAGAACCGTCTGGTACGATCACTAAGAAGATTGTACACGTTCTTTAGGAACGTCTAGTACAATCTCTAGGAACCTTGCACACAATCTCTAGGATTGTCTGGTACAAGGTTCTCCAAAGAGGCTACGTGATTACAAAAATGAGAGGTCTCCCTACCAATGAACTATACATGACAATATATAAGATCCTCTAACCAATTGGCCCACATAGCCTGATCCAAGCCTAAACATAAAACTAGGCCCAATAAATATAAAGATGTTTGATAAAAACACCTGTAACCCTATACAATTTCAGGGTCTTACAAAGTTGTTTGAAGAATTTTCAAAATATCCAACCGTTCATTCCATTCCCCTACTGAAGACGTGAACGAGACCCATTTCCAATCCAATTAACTTTCCCATGACATGTTTTGTAATTGTGACAAACCAATGCCCTTTTGTCTAATGCCTTTGAGTAAATATTTGGAAAAAGATTACACAGCTTCTAGGTACCAACCCAATGATCTAGCAAAAATTGTTTTATCGTCGTGCCCCAACCCATGTTACCAACTTCTGTTGAACGTTAATATTGATTCTTTCAAACTCAATGTAAATTGTTCCTATCGCGTTCCAAACCCCTTGATGCGGTTTTTTAACAGGCACAATATTGTCTAGCCAACATATACCATGCATAGACAAGACAACTTTGGTCCATAACTGCTCTCTGCACTCTCTAAACCGTCACCACCATTTAAGTAAAAGAGCCAAATTCGCCTCCTTCAAGCCTCCTATACCCAGGCCTCCCAAATTTTTTTTTTTTATCCAGAACCATTTTATTCCAAGCAACCCACTTGATTTTATTCTTCAGCATCGGGCCGCCCCAAAGAAAATTCTAACGAATTCTTTCTAACGTTGAGAGCACTTTTATAGGATCCTTCTATAGATAAAGAAAATAAGTAGGGGACTCCCTCGCACATCTTTCACTAGAATACCCATTTTGGAGAATGACATTTTGCACTTTCCAATTAGATAATCTTTTTTTAAAACGGTCTAGAACTTGCTTCAAACTTGAAAACTTTCTCATAGTGTCTCCGATCACTAAACTAAGATGGTGAAAATGAAATTTCCCGGTTTTGCAATGTAAAGTATTGGTTGCAGCTGTGAGAACTTGGGATGGGCATATTGCACCGAATACCGAACCGATCCCATACCGGACTGAGGGTGTTCGGTATTGTTATCGGTACTCACATTTAGAGGTTTTCAGTTTCAGTATCGGTACGAGATCGGTATGGTATCGGTATTCTAATGTAAAAAGATACCATACTGGTACCGTACCGTACCTATCCCGAATCGATACCGTACCGTATGTTTTCGGTATCAGTGTTGGGTTTTGAAAGTTTTTGGAATCGATATTTTTAGAATTGGTATCGGTTGGTATCAATACCGTCCCGAGCTCATCCCTAGTGAATGCTACCTGCCTCTTAGTATGCTTGCACGAGGAATAAATCTCATTAAGAATAAGAGGCGCGTCTATAATATTTCTTCTAGCAAGAAATGCGGATTGGCACTGAGAATGGACCCCATGACTTTCTTCAAACAATTGACTAAAACTTTAGGATCAGTTTTTGAATGCAACCAATAAGAGAGAGATCTGAAGTCACCTGGCGCTTCTAGATCAAGACACATAAGCTCACTTTCTTTTCTTTTCCTCTTTCTTCATTTAATTCTTCCCTAGAAATAAATATTTATCCCTAGAAATGCATGCACTTTGCCAAAAAGGCGTTGCATTGCAGATGGTATTAGTTATTTGCAAACGCATTATAGCCCAGCGGCATTTTGGTGGTGAATTAAGACTTAGGTATTATAAGGTTCTGGGTTCGAATCTCACAAAGGGGTTTTTTCATAATTATTATGAGTTTTCTCCTAAATTGGTGATTTGGTGGTGGAATATGATCGCGTGGCAACATTGGTGGCACGATGATACTCCAGTGTTCCGTGAGTGATTCCAATTTGTTGGCCATTCAAAAAAAACAATAATGACTATTTATTTTGAATAAAATGTTTAAACTATGTTACGTAACACTTCACAACGAAATAATGATTAAGATGATACATCAATTCTCAAACTTTGGAAACAGAGAAAGTTTACTATAAAAAGTAAAGTAACGTAAAAAGAATAAGAAGAATTTTTGGCTTTTGATCAAAATAAATCAATTGATGAGATTAAAATGAGAAAAATAGACGTTGAGTTTTTTAAAAGAGGAAGAGAAGGACAAAATAGGTATAACCAACAATGGTTGAGTTCCACCACCAGTTTTTTTAACGTCCATAACTTTTTCATACGACATTTTTTTTAAATATACCATAAAAACAAGTCTTTTTATCCTCTTTCATTTGCATACCATATTGCTATACTTAAAAAAAAATTGTTGGGTTGATAACTTGCATTTTATCATGATACAACTTGCGTTTAACAAAAAGATTGAATCTTGACCTGCAAGAACTGTGTGGCAGTATCATGTATGTGTCCAGAAGTAATTTCAAGAAAAGTGGACACCCTTGTTTGCTTCTCTGCTTCAGACAATAACCCGCACTCTCCATATCTGTGATTTTGGTTGATTAATGTTAAAGAATCGTGAAATAAAGACACCATTGTTCGCTTCTCTGCTTCAGACAATAACCCACCACTCTCCATATCTATGATTTTGGTTGATTAATGTTAAAGAATCAAGAAATGAAGGCAGATTAGTTGATATGTTGGAAACTCTGATTACCCAAATCAGATTTGGATATTAATTTGGATTTAGAAGATGGGTTTGATTTGATCTAGGGGTTTATTGGAAATTAGACCAATCAAACATGCCAAAAAACTTAATTTAATGGCATTTATCTTTATGTAACCAATACAGTAGGGAGAAACTCCATTACACTTGGCTGCTAAAAATGGTTGTAACGAAGCTGCATGCCTTCTTTTATCTCATGGAGCTTTTGTAGAAGTCACAGCAAATGTATGTTTTTTATGTTCTTTTGATCAGGTATAACTTTGTGTTTTAGTATGTATAACTTGCGTTTTAGCTTGTATAACTTGCGTTTTATCATTTATAACTTGCGTTTGATCAGGTCGTTTTATCAGGTCATCTTATCAGGTATAACTTGCGTTTTCTAAAACGCAAGTATACCCTCAATAGAACGCAAGTTATAAACCTAGCAAATTTTTTTTTTAAAGTATAGCGATATGGTATGGAAATGAAAAATGATGAAAAACTTGTTTTTATGTTATAGTTTTTTTAAAAAAATAATGTCGTATGAAAAAGTTATGACCATTTTAAAAATGAAGGTGAAACTTTAATGACGCAATGAAATTACCATCGTGCTCCTGATTATCTAATTTAATCTATGGCTAATAATATTTCTTATACTTACGCTGACCTCCTTTTTACTTTAGCCTCACTATTGAAAATAAATTGATTTGAGATTACCTTGATTTGTGTATGATTGTTAATCAGTTAATGTTTTTTTTTATTTATTTAATGGCAAACGACTATCATTTAATACCCAAATATGTTTTTTTTAACAGTGACTTTCTTCAAAGCGGAAGTGGCAGAAGTTCATCACACCCGCCTAATCGGCAGGACCTAACCCTTTCCACACGCCCAGAAACCATACTGCCTCCACACGAGTTTTACCTCGCTGGAGTAACAGCCGGATGAAAACCGTGTTAGCTCAGGATCGAACTTGCATCACTTGGACCACAAGCCTTACCATCATTGCCTTATGTCCCTCAAATGCAGCCCGTGGGAATCGAACTCAGGTCTCCCAAAGGGAAGACCAGCCCGTGGGAATCGAACTCAGGTCTCCCAAAGGGAAGACCGGTCCCTTCACCAACTGAACTACACTTGAAGGACTAATACCTAAATATGTACAAAAGGTTATTGCTAGCAAGATACTAGACCGTTACAACTCCACGCTTAACTTTATGCAAAGACTAACCAAATATCGCCTAAGTTAAATAAGAATCTACTTAAATCTTCAACCAGAACGCGCATTTTGTGTGTTGCTTGACCACATAAAAGACGCTTGAGTTTCATTGGAATTGCCCTCTTTGTAAGCACATTGACCTGAGATAGTCAAATTGTTGCACGCCTTCACTGCCTCTCAATAAGTCTCCAAAACGATGATTGGACTAAATTCTTTTGTTCCCACTCAATTCCACCGCAGGTTGTCCTAAGAAAGCAGCTCCACGGTACAGCAGTCCTCTCGCGCGAAATGAATCTCGACCTTGAAGAGAGAACTGTATCCGAGACGCACCTTAGTGTTGTATACCAAAGCATCCGGACATTGCAATCCTGGTCAACTTTCTTTTATTACCTAAACGCACGTACCTTTGATATTACATCCGCTTTGATGGTACCGAAAAATATATCAAATGCATGTCCTGTCACTAATTATTCCATACGTGATTATAAATCCTGGATCCGTCATTCAGTGACTCATCAAATCAATAACATTAATGAGAAGAATTTGATCAAAGAAGAAGGCATACCAAAAAACTGCAAAAGATACATATGAACACAATTTTACTGAAACTAAGAACCCTAAAGTTCTTCAAGATTACAACTTGCATAATCATTTCAAACATCAAAAATTTTAACAGAAAGTCTTCGATACCACATACCGAACAGCGTCTGAAGCTATCTACAATGAACAAACACATACCCGAGACATGACTTATCGTCCATCGGCAGAAGTAAAGGAATCAGCAAATCCAGTAGGTCTTGCAGGAATGCTACTCTTACTATCATCAAGATCCACATAGCTACTGTAATCTTTCCCTTCTGCTTCTTGCCACCCTTTGACCATTTGAGTCAACGGTAGACTATAATCAATACCACAATATTCCTCGGCTTCATTCTCCATGGGTTTCCATTTCTCCACAAGTGGGGACAGCACGTTGACTGCATGCCCCATATCGGGTCGCTGACTTGGCTCTCGGGCTGTACAGTGGCCTGCCAGCTCAGCTATGATGGAGATGGTTTCAAATGTTTCTTCGTTCGCGTTAAGGGCGATGTCCACAGCAGCCATTAGTTTCTCTTTGTCGGTTCTAATGCTCCAGAACCATGCTGCTAGGTACTGGCTTTCTTCTGGTCTGTCTTCATCTAACGCCATTAAACCGGTTAGTAGCTCCATAAGCACGACACCGTAGCTGAAAACATCGGCCTTCGTCGTCACTTTACCAGTCACTGATAAACAGATGGAAACAAAATCTTAAATCACTGACTGATAATAGATGGAAACAAAATCTTAAATCACTGCTAACACATGGAAACAAAATCTAGAATTACTGACAACACAACAGATGGAAACAAAATCTAGAATTTCTGACAACAGATGGAAACAAAATCTTTAATTCATGAACCTTTTCTGCAAAGTTTTCATCATTTTTTTTTCTTGTTGAATTTTAGTTATGCTCTATAGATAACAAGTAAATTATCAAGTCAAACGGGTCGGAAGGTTTTGGGCAAAAGTCAGCCTCTAGCTTGACCTATGCCAAAAGTAAATTGTTTCCGACCCGCCCATTTTGTCATACCCATGAGATATAAACACAAAATGTATAGTTACCAGCATATTCAGGGGCAAGGTATCCAAATGTCCCAGCTAGCCGAGTGATCACCGACTTCTCACCATCCGGGGCGAGTTTGACCAACCCAAAGTCAGAAACTTTGGCTCGAAAATCATCGCCAAGTAAAATATTAGACGATTTAAGATCACGGTGTATAAAGCTTTGATGAGCCAAAGTATGAAGATACTCCATCCCTCTAGCCACATCCAACGCAATATTTAACCTCCTTTTCCATGAAAGCGGTTCCAATTTAAAGGTTTTCCAATGAAATAGATGCCTACTTAACGCGCCTTGAGGCATATATTCATAAACAAGAATTCTTTCAGGTCCTTCGGTTGAATACCCTAAAAGCGACACCAAGTGTCTGTGTCTAACCTTCGATAAAACTTCAATTTCCGCTTGAAATTCATCTAATGCTTTGTGGCTAATCACACCGGATTCCATTCTCTTGACTGCTATTTTTGTGCCATCATCTAACTGGCCCTTGTAAACCACTCCAAAACCGCCACGACCAAGCTCGTTTTCTTGCGCAAAGTTTTTAGTCACGTTTTTTAAAACTTGAACCGAAATGATTAAATTGCCAGACTCGATTACATGGGACTCACCCGAACCACTGCCAGCACTAGCATGTGTTTGTGTGCCGTTGGCGATTGATATCTTGACTGTGTTATCTGAGTCAGACGGGTCACGAGGATGAATAACGAGCGAGCTTGGCGGTTGAGTTGAGTTCACTTTCTTCTTTTTACATAAGTAGATACATAATGGGATGATTAGAAGGGCAAAACCAGCGAAAACCGCAACAGGAGTGATGAACGCAACTATGTTTGGCTTTTTCTTTGTCTGTTTAGCATTGAGAGGGGCGGCACCACCACCATCACCACCACCACCACCACCACCACCGCCACCACCACCACCGCCACTACCACCGCTACCGCCGCCGCCAAAACCGACAATAGGAGGAGTCCCACTTTTTGCTGGAGGTGAAAGTTGGCTGCTGTCGGGTGGGGAGCCGGTAGGTGAACTGGTTTCCGGAGGAGCTTTCGACGAATTTGATGCAAACAACGGGTTTCCACTTAAAACAAGTTTCATAGACGGATTAAACTTTGGCAGAGGCGGCGAAATATTATTATTGCTCAAATCCAACAAAGTCAACGACTTCAAACTTGACCAGTTCGCAGGAACCACACCCGTCAAGTAATTCGACCCAAGATCAATCCGAGTAAGCGAATCAAGCTTCCCAACAGACGGGCTCAAACTCCCCGAAAGATTAAACTTCGCCAAATGAATCGCACTAACCTTCCCCTTACCACAACTCACACCAAACCAAGACCCTCCACATGGATCATTCCCAGACCACGAATCCACAAGCCGAGACGGGTACCCCAAATCATCCAAAAACCCCAAAAGCGCAGTCACTTCCGGCCCACAAGGCACCCCAGGATCCGGCTGACAAAACCGATTCGACGAATAACTAAAATTCACAGCCTTAAACTTAGGCACAGGACCCATAAACATATTATTATTCAAATCCAACTTATCCAACTTCAAACTAGCCAAACCCTCAGGTACCAATCCAACAAGATCATTACTATTAACATTAAACTCCTTAAGATCAACCAACCCACCAATACTTTCCGGAATTTTCCCCGAAAATCGGTTCCCATGTAACCATAAACTAGTAAGATAACTCATTCTCCCAATAACATCTATCCCACCACTCATCCCTTCACCAGCCTGCCCATTCAACCACAATATCCTAACAACAGATTCATTAAAACTACCCGGTAACCCACCCGAAATTCGGTTCATAGACAGTTTCAACACCTGAAGAGCAGACATACCTCCAAGGAAATCAGGCACTTTTCCAACCACATTACAATTCATCAAAGAAAGATTCTGTAACTGAACAGAGTTCATCAAATCATCAGGAATAACCCATCCACTACTAACATTTAAAGGATTATTATCCAACGCCATAACCTCTAAACTATCAAGACCTTTAAAAAAATCATCAGGGATATTATTAAACTGGTTATAGTCAAAATAAGCAAACCTTAACTCAGACAAACCATTTAAAGAAGGTAAAGAGCCTGTAAACTGGTTCTTTTGTAGGCCTAAATTATTAAGCATTGAGAGCTTATTTAAACTGTTTGGTAATGACCCTTTTAAGTTCATCCCTTGAACTTGTATCTGTGTGACTCTTGATTGAGAACAGAACACATGAGGCCAATGGGACCCACATGGGTCATCGTCTCCATTGTCAGGCCAGTTTAAGAGGTCTGGGTTCTTTAAACCTGTTTTGAACTGGATTAATATTGCTAGATCGTTGGGATCTGTTGTGGAGAGAACAAGGGAGCAGAAACATGAGAAGAATATTGTGAAGATTAGTGTTGTGATTAGGTGATCTGCCATTGATGCTTGAAGAGGTTCATGTGGAAGATGGTGTGATGTTTGATGGTTGTGAAGAAGAAACAGAGCATAAAGATTAAACAGAGTAGGAGTGTTATGAGGAAGAAAGATAGGATTGTTGGTATATTATGATGAGGTGGAAGTATGTGAGTATAGTATTGAATGTAATACCAATACGTGTAATGTTGTGGGATTTTGAAGAGTTTACTTTCTAATTTTTTATTTTTTTTAATGTCAAATGGTGTAATCGGTGGAGCTCCGGCTAACACCCTGGGCCAGCCTGTACTGATTACCCATTTCACATGGATTGGGGATCTCTCTAGGTGGAACCCCCACATGTGATAAATATGATTCCGACAAAAATCGAACCCTCAACCTCCACATAAACTCTACTCTAGAACCTCACAGGTGAAACCCCCACAAGTTTACTTTCTAATTTAAATTTTAAAAAAATACGAAAATGGTATTTTATTTTATTTTTATTTTTGACTATTTATGGTCAATTCCTTGTATGATAATAATGTCGGTTATTAACTTTTAGTAGTATATATAATCTAGTATGTGATACGATTTTCTGTTGCTTGTTAAAGAATTTGTACGTGTGTAAGTGGTATACGTAACTGTGAGTCATTTGTAGTGATCTTTGGTTTTTTTTAACTGACGTTATTTATATGTTGTAATTATAAAGTGGATGGTGGATATGCTTCATGTATGATTGTTGTGCTTAGATTAATGTGGAACGACTAAACATGCATAGGTCATTATTGTATGTGTGAAGTTGATCTAACTTGACGTAGATGTATATAGAATTTGGAAAAATACATTAGTAGTAAGTTTTTTTTAAACATTTTATTTCATTATTATTATTAGTAGCAAGTTTCTTTGTAACATTTTGTTTCCCATCAATAATATGAAATGATCTAACCTAAATTTAGAAAAGCTAATAAAGCTAGATTGTATATAAAATATCAAATAATTTGGTAAAGTTTTTTAATAAAACAAAAGCAAATGCGGTGCGTGATACAGAAATGGGTCACTAGCATTAACAGTTGCATGGTCCACTCTTGTATTCCGTGACTGGTGGGGATCGTCTTTTTTAAGAACCTTCAATCCTAATTAGCTCTTTTAGGATATAAGTTTTTAAATATTTTTCATTAGTCATTACTAATTTTTTTAATACAGTAATTAAATATAACGACTTTGGACAGTTATTATCTCCTTTCGAAAACAACAAATCCTGATTATATATATATATATATATATATATTGTTTATTTAATTAGATAATGATTTTCATGATGTATTCAATTATCGTGATTAAATTGTTTTTTAGTCGGATTTAATTAGATGAATTGCATACACACCCATTTCTAACAAGCTTTTAATAGTGGATCTGCAATTATTAATCAAGAAAAAAAATAGTTTTCACTAGTAGAATTAACAAAGCAATTCATTATTGGGAAGATATTTATATGACAAGTAGAAATTTAGTTTATATGATTGAAAATTGTATGTGACTTTAGGACAAAGAAATAAAATGTATCTAACACCTCATTAATACCTTCTTCATGTTTTCAAGCAATCCATAAATTTTCATTTATTCTATTCTTTTTCGCATCAATATTTTTATGATAATCACCTTTTACAGTTTTTTTATAATAAACTATTTAGCCTTCTATATTGTATAAATAAATTAAAATAAATTATGTTCATGAGCTCATAAAAGTTTATTATAAATGTGATAACTTTACAACCAATACATTTTTTTCCAAAGTTGAGTCTTTTACAAATTTTAGAACAATTTGGATTTTGTTTACAAATTCTTATAAGACCAACCGTAATGGTTGGCCAAATTTGGCGCCCCTCAACCACTTGGGTGTTTTCTATTGGTGGAGCAAAAAGTTGGCAGATTTCGCTTAGGTTCCCCCATGAAAAATTTAGCGCCCAAACTGATTGTAGAGCAAAAATGCCCCTGGGGGGGAGGAGGGGGTATAGCTTGTGAACGGGCGCGAATAGGATGTCAAAGGGGCCATTTAGCGCCGATTTGGCGAATGATTACACACGGTATAAAGATACATACACCTTTTCTTTACAGTTTCTTAAAGAAAATAAACACAAGTTAAACTTTGCTAGAAATAGGAAATAGGAAAATGAAATAAATGAAAAACTATTTTATATCCATAAAAATTAAAACCTCATATAAATAAACAATAAAAAAAAAGCATATAAAATGTTATCTTTGTGATTTGTTGAGTGGAAAAATTAACACGATCCCATCATTTAGTTAGGATTAATGATAATTAATTAGTGCGATAAAAAAAATTAGTGCGATCATGCCAACTCAATTGATCCAATGAATGATGCCGACCTAATAACCCATCGGCCATCTCCATCTCCATCGTGCCTCTTAAATATTTCTTACATTAAAAGGGCCCACAGTAAATAAATAAGCCCACCCAGTAAGACCATATACTTTTTGAGAAACATATCATGTTTTTGAGTAACATCATGTAATGTCTAAAGTTCATTTTTCTTCTTTAATTTCTTTTAATCTTCGAAACATTATGGTTTTGTTTTAAAAAGAATATATTTTTATTACGATCTTTTTTTTAATCTTAGATATCATACTTGTCAACATATGAGTAATCTATCTAACAAAGCATATGGCCGGGCTTGTAAATCGTAAGGTCGTGCTCAAATGCGCCGCCACACAGGGGCGAAGCATAGTGGAGGCCTGAGGGTGCCCAGGCCCCCGTCGTTTTAATCTTGATCAGAAAAAAATGAATCCGGCCCCCCCAATTCGATCTCCTAGCTTCGCCACTACCGCCACATATTATAATGTCGCATACAATTACTTGTTTCTAAAAGTTTAAAGTTGTATTCTCTAACACCTTGTTAGATTATCTATTCAGTCAAATAAAATTTGTTGCTTCTCAAAATAATAATAAGTTGTTTTGAGTTGCATATAAATCTATTTTGACACACACACACACATATATATATATATATATATATATATATATATATATATATAGGGGGAGGATTAAATAAAAACTCACTCAAATTGAAGAAACCCGGGAAACTCTGACTTCCCAAACTTTTTATCATCTAAAAAAATTAGGGTATGTAATATACATGTTTTTAAGAGTTTTGAGCCAAAAAAAACAAAAAAGCGCTGAGTGGATATTTTTAAAAAAAATAAATAAGTTTTTTGTGTTACATATGTTACATGTCTGTAAAGTGTGTAACATACGTAACACAAAAAAACTTATTTATTTTTTTAAAAAATATCCACTCGGCGCTTTTTTAATTTTCCAACGAGTACCATAGTGCTATATAAAAAACGGAGAAAAAAATGACTATTTTTTGTAACCCGACAGGTATTGTGTCGGGTTTAGGATTAGTTTAAAAAAAATTGTGGGTTTGGGTCGGGTCTGGATTAAATACCTAATCTACAAAATCTAAATATTAAAACTTTATTATTTTTTCTATCATGTTTCCTCCCATAACTTTTAAACGTTAATATCTTTTATATACGAGATTTTTTAAAGAAAAAAATTACACCAAATTAACGAGCGTTTTATTATCTTTCCAACGAGTACCATAGTGCTATATAAAAAACGGAGAAAAAAATGACTATTTTTTGTAACCCGACAGGTATTGTGTCGGGTTTGGGATTAGTTTAAAAAAAATTGTGGGTTTGGGTCGGGTCTGGGATTAGGTGATACCCGACCCGATTACCCGAAACAACATACCCAAATACCCGAACTATATACCCGATCATATACCCATGAAATTTTTAACGCATCACATAACCCTTAGACTAATGCGTTCGATATTTCAATAATTAACTTTTTTTTCTTATTTAATGTTAGTTCTTTTTATAATGATCGATTACAAACTTTCGAATTCATTTGTAATGGCACTAGATTTATACCCCGGCGCAGAGATTCGCTTTTTTTATATTTGAATATGATAACTTATGGCAGAGATTTGTTTAAAATAATAATAATAATATATTTTATTATGTCATATTAGATATTTTAACCCGGGACGCTCCCGGAATAAAAACTAGTATATATATATATATAAAAGGAAAAAAAATACCATAATAAGCCAAGATTAACATAAACAAAAATACATGCATGCTTATCTTTAGTCTATTTATTTTCTCATCTTACGCTACCCAGTGGCCGCGCTTGAATTTTGCGCTTGAATTTTTAGATGGTGGAGGCCGAAGGTCACAAGACCCAATTTTTTTTTTTAAAATCGGTGAGGCCGGACTCAAAATTTACAAGATTTCCGGATAAAACCGGGAAAATTTACATTATTAACCCAAAATTCGATGCAGGCCGAGGCATCCCGATCCTTAAGAAGCTTCGCCCTTTACGCTACCCCATTCACAACTCCTTAACGACGTATACTGCCACATTCTTGATAGCCCAGGCTGCAAAAAATGGAAACAAATCACTCACACAATAATGCTGGCCACGGTTTGGAATATTTGGGCGGCTAGAAACAAAATGACGTTTGAGGGGGTCTTTGTTCCGGTGTCAAAGACGGTCGAAAACATCAAAGAGGACTCGTTTATGTGGATTGCGTATAGATCGAAGACGCCTAGTATCAGCTGGGAAAAGTGGTGTGAATTCTCTATTTCGGACATGTTGTAATTTGCTTGTTTGTTCGGATTTGGTGTGTATTGTCCAGTTTCTTGCTGGTGCTTTATATCTATATATAAAGTTTGTTTGCTGTTCAAAAAAAAAAAGAACTCATTTTGACCAGAATTTTTTATGACCCGTTAGTTGAATCAAAACCAATTCAATGTTTATCAAGGCCTACTTTTTTTTAATAAAATAAATTTATGAGGAAAAAAAAAGAAACTTTATGGGCATGATGCCCATTAGAAGGTTGATGAATGTTGGATGTATGATGGAATTGAACGAACACAAAGACAAATATGTAGGCTCCCAACCATGTGGCATGATAACATTTCTTCATATGTTCATGATATACAAGATACATACGGCCATTGTTCTTAATGATTGTTTTCAAAACTCTTACTAGCTTCAATTTAGGCTATATATTTTTTTTATGTTTTTTTATTGATTTTACTTTATTAGTTTATAATAAATAAAAGAATATATATAACTTTTTTAATTTTATTTGCCGTAATTGATGTTAAAAAAATAACAAAAGCTATTCGATTCGACCCGATAATCAGCGGATACTTGGATTTTGTTAAAAGTGTCGGTATGGGAATTTGTTGACCCAATTATGATTCGTTTGTCAAATGTAGACCACATCATAACCACTTTAAGTGACTACTTTGGATTTTATTAAATTTTTAATAAATTGTGGCTTTCCTCCTTTTGAACCACCGACATGTCAATAACAAACCCTTCTACTATTTTAAAATTATAAATTATTATGGGTCAAGTTATTCTACACAGTGTAACAAAAATGAGAAGGGTGCGAAGGATACAAAAAATATAATAGATCATGAAATATGACACAATGAGTCACAAAATATAACACAATGACAAAAAGTATAACACAATGCTGAAGAAAAAAGACACAATGAATCGTAAAAATGACACAATGATGAAAATAAGAAAAAAAAACACAATGCTACATAAAAGATACAATGATATAACGTAAATTCCAAAAACTACAAGCTAAAAATCCAAAAAAGCGAAAACCTAAAAACTAAGATCGTAGGGTTCGATAAGACGGTTCCAACGCCGCTTGAATGAGTTCAATCGGAGTCTGTTTGATATCCTTCCTACGACTTTCTATTTTTCTTTCATTGTGTATTTGATCATAACCCAAATAATTATTACTACTACCATTAGACCATAAGTAATGGTTCATGCCCCTTAGTGGGCATTTTCCGCCACATCATTATCATAAGGCCTCTAAAAAAAAATGTGTAATGGTTAAAGCTACTTAATGTCCTTTTTAGTTATTACTTTCCATATTTTTTTATCCTCAGGCGTTATCTAGAAATGCCCCTCCCCTTTAATGCCCATATAATGCCTAAGGGGATGGTGTTGGAGGCATTGTCATGCTTTTTCATGCGCCTATATTGCCCATTACGCATGGTCTTAGACTATAGGGAGTGGAGGGGGGTGAAGCGCCATGTGGCACTTGTGGGACTCATGTGAGGGGGGGGGGTGTGACAACCGCCACCCTCATCCTTTATCAAGTTGACAATTTTAGTCCTTCGTCCATTTTGAAGTTTCACCGCTAGTCCTCGTCAAATATTATTTATTTTATTTTAATTTTTCTTTTAAAATGGTGTATGTATACATTTTAGATACGCATGTTTTGACATATGAATGTACCATACTCGTATAATCATGTTAGCTTATGAAAGTTCCATTTCGTTTATTTAAGTTAAAAAAGTTTAAAATTTATGTTTCTTTTGGCACCATTAAGTTACCTCCATCATTACTAACATGTTACAACTTCCAAAACGTGTTTATTACGCGAGTTAATGGAGTTTTAATCTTGTAACCGACGATTTATGACATAGAGGTCTAACACTTGTTTTTTTTGAACAACCATATAAGCCAATCTTGCCACTCCTTTTTTTTTGCACCTCTAAAATTTCAATGCATGGCTCGGCTCTTTCACCTCCTTTTTCGGGTCCTTTTCATATTTGTAAGCTTCTTATCTCAATGTCATTTTGCTTAGTATTGTTCTAGGATCAAAGCCCTCTATTACAGGGTTCTAATCTTATCTAAATCGTATGATTGAAGTTCTAGGGTTAGGGTTTATGTGTAAGGTAGATTGGGGAAGAAGATGACTTGATCATAAATTGTTAAATATATTTTCCTTTCATTATCTTCAATAAAATCTAATTTGGTGTAGTGGTTTGTCAGTTGGTTAGTTACAACACAGATCCGGGTTCGAACCCAGTCACCCGAGATCTGATCCATGTTTTATTTATTTATTTATTTTTTGCTTCATTGATATATTTATATATATTTATATATATATATATACACACATTAAACTTAGAATATTCATAATAAATCCATTTTTGCTCCAAAAATTATAAAAATTTAGGAGTAGCATCTTGACACCATAAAGAAAATTACTACACTTTTATTTTCTGGAAAATGTCATATTTTTATATTTTTATGGAATTTATTTGTTTTAATCGTATTTAATTGATTAAAAATTCATTTTTAATGATTTTAATCTCAAACTTTTTGGTAAATTATTTCTAATCATAATGTACTGAAATAAAAATATTTGGTTCAGAAAACATTTATTTTTATTATCTTTCCTATTTTTAATCATTTAAACATGATTTAATCTCATTAAATCAGTTTTAAATATAAATAAGTTTATAAAAATTATGAGAAAACTATTTTCATTAATTTACATCAGGAATAATCCATTTTCTATAAAAATAACATTTTTGGATCATGTCTTGTATTTATAGTCTTATTTATGTTTAATTAGATATAATTAATCATTTAATTATTTATACTATTAAATATCTATTTTATAAATACTTTTATTATAAAATAGAAATATTCTTATGGTTGAAAGCCTTTATTATCATTTGTTGGATCACATTGTAACTCATAATTATTTATTTCAATATTTATGATTATTGAATTTATTTATAATAATTGCAATTAACTAAATTATTTTGTATTAATTATTTAAACATATTTTAATCTAATTATTCACTTGGTCATAATTATATTACCTAAATCATATCTAAAAACTTTGATATATTATTTTAATATACAACTTTTATATTAATTCGACTTATCGTGAAAACTCTAATTCCCCAAATCGACTTAGCAAACCCTAATGCCTTAGACCCTAGTTACCTTAGACTCTTAGACTTTTCCTTATTAGTATTCTTACACATTATAGGTTGAATTCCTCGGAATTCCCATTACTTAACTCACGACCGCTTAAGTGGATTTTGATCGCTTCCGCAAACTGTGAGTATATCTTTCCCCTTTTTACTGTTTTACTACTTTGGGGTGACTCATGTACCTATATATTAATCAAGTTTCAATTTCTTATACTTAATGCAATTCTCATGTGTGTTTGCTTTATGTTAATTGGTGTGTCTATGACTTGTCAAAATCATTAACCGCTGGGCGGCCTAGCTTTTCAATGAATAGTACTATGGTATACCCCCTTGAGACTCTGTTGAGAGAATCTTGGTCATTGTCTTGTTAATTCATTATTCAGTTGGTTAGTCATGTGTTAGTCATTATTCCCAGGTTTGGTTTTGAACGGATATTACTTATTACATAATTGCAAATGGTACCGCACATGAATTGCTAAACACTTTTCTACTATATTTATTTAGACAGGGTATGCTCATCAATACAATTTTTTTGTATTGACCAAATTATTTTGTACATGTTTCAGGTTGTTTTGAGATGCATCCTTTAAGCTTTCGGATTTATATTAGATTTTGATTTATTGTATTTCAATTTAGTTGGCAGTTAGAATCGTTGTATTTCATTTGAATGTAATAAATTATTTAATCAATGTATTCAAATTTACACTTTTAGTCCATGAGCTATTGAACAATCGTCACTACGTGACACCTCGATGTTTTCGCCATCGGTTGGGGTGTTACAGGGGGATTGTGGGGAGTGAAAAGGGGGGGGGGGGGAGTGAAATGTGGCATTTATTTTCTTTTTAATTTTCTTTATATAAACTAATAAAAAACACAATTTTAATAAAAACATATGTAAAAACATTATAATTAAACTACAAACTAAAAAAAAATAAAAAAACATGAAATAAAAAAAAATACATCAACTAAAAAAATACATAAACTAAAAAAAAATACATAAACTAAAAAAAAAAATACATGAACAAACATGTTTTTAATCATCGTCGGATTGGTAATGTCTTGGTACACTCCAAATATGATCAACCAAATCCGCTCGATGGTTGTGATGTATTTGGCCATTCTTGATTTCCAAGTTGTTCAACGTTATTTCTTCATCAGTAATGTTTCCTTGACTTGATGGTGGTTCCTCACCAAAGTACTCGCATATTGCACGCCTTCGTCTTCCAAAATCATGTTATGTAAAATAAGGCATGCGTACATCACATTTCTTATTTGTGGTTTTTCCATCATTCTACATGGCATATACAAAATGCGTCATCTTTTTTGCAAAACACCAAAAGCTCGCTCAATGTCTTTCCGTGCAGCCATTTGAGTTTTGTTAAACATTTTTTCTCTTAGGGTCTAACGTAGTCCTCCGTGTAAATGATTTTACAAACACGACCCAATCAGGGAAAATTCCATCTGTTAGAAGATACCCGTACTTGTATTCTACCCCGTTTACGAAAAAAGTTCCTTTTGGTGCAACATCATTTACAAGATCGTTGAAAATTGGGGATTGACCAAGAATAAATCTATCGTTCGACGAACCGGGCACACCAAAAAACGCATGCCAAATCCAAAGATCTTGTGATGCAACCGCTTCAAGCATCATACAAGGCTTTTTATGATATCCACTTGAGTGTTGACCTTGCCATGCAGTTGGACAAAGTTCTCACTCCTATTTCATACAATCTAAACTACCGAGCATCCTAGGAAAACCATGTTTTTCTTCGTGAAACTCCAAAAGTTGTTGTACGTCACTAAACGTAGGTTTTCTCAAATATTTTTTTAAATATAGTTCAATGACGTACGCACAAAAATAGTAAAGAGTTTCCCTAGCTGTTCGAGCCGACATCTTTAGATAGTTGTCCATTATGTCGGAACTTTGCCCGTAACCCAAGTGTCTAAGCGCGGCTCTGACCTTTTGGAACGTGGTAAATCCCATCTCACCACGCGCATTGGGCATTTGTTGGAAATATTCGTAATTATTTTCTAAATCGTCTGATATTCTTAAAAATAAATTACGACTCATACGAAAAACGCCGCCTAAAAGTTTTTTCATCGTATCTTGGTTCGGGCGAGAAGTAATCACGTACCAATAAATCATTTGCGGCTTGTCGTTCACGAAGTATATACTTTCTACGCTTGGGTTCCGAGGTCCCTTCATCATCCACTATAGCTTGAACGACTTTCTGAACGGTAGCCATTATCAATTCCTCGCCGTCGTCGGATGAGGAGTCCAAAGCGAGTTGATCAAATGCATCAGACGAACTTGAAGTTTGGTCCGACATCTTGCAAGTATTTTAAAAAAAATGATAGTTTGGAGATGATTTTATAAAAATACGAGAGTGTGGGTTTGGGTAGAAGAATATATGGTTGTATATATATATATATATATATATATATATATATATATATATATATATATATATATATATATATATAGGGGTCGGTTCAAATACAAAGTCTCAAAAACGTGCGAAGTGTGCGAAGTCACGTAACATACAAAATTACGTAACATGGACAAAATACCTACTAGTTCCATAACTAAAATCACGTAACATATAGTCCATTACCAAAAGTTACGTAATTTTGTATATGTGATTTTTTTTAGTTATGAACTAGTAGTGATTCTGTTTATGGTATGTAATTTTGTTACGTGATTTTAGGTATGAACTAGTAGTGATTCTGTCTATGTTACGTAATTTTGTATTTTTACGTTTTTAAGGGTATGGAAAATTTTTTATGTAAAGTTTTGAATGATTCTGTCTTATGGTGCGTAATTACGTAATGACACTATGTGTTACATGATTTTAGTTATGAACTAGTAGTGATTCTGTCTATGTTACGTAATTTTGTATGTTACGTGACTTCGCACACTTCGCACGTTTCTTTATTTTTGTAGAATAACCGTCCCCTATATATATAAATTTTTTTCAAATTTTTTTTTTCTCTTCAACCATTGCCAACGGTTATATTAATTTTTTTTAATAATCAAACGGTAACATTCAACACCAATCAAGCATTGACACGTGGCCTTCACCTCCCCCCACGCCCGGTCAAAAAAAGTCCCCGCCCCACCTCCCCCCCCCCCCCCCCCTCCACGCCCGCAGGGGGCGGTGTTCCCCCATGAAAAGCTCTCCCGCCTCACTCCCTCTACTCTTACTACCACTACCATTATCTCTTACAATTAATAGCTTGTACCTTTGTTAAAACATCATCGGTCCGAAAATCTTGTTGGCCCTTCGTTAAGATCAAAAGCGAGAGGAGAGCAATTAGAAGATAGGTGTTGCGAATCTAAAAGTGACACTATATATTTTTATGCTGAAAAGAGATAATGCTAGCTTAGGAGAATCAAACCAACCACTGAACAACATATAGTTCCTGTAACAAAATAGGATCAACAATGAGCAAAACTAGAACACGCTAATTTTGAAATTGTTTTGTGGACTCAAGGTACGCTCTTATCTTTCCAAATTTAAAGCCAATAATGATGTGATTTTCGCAGCTTGTTGCCCGCCTACCCGCAATCTTAATGTCATGGAATGAAAATATTCACTCTAATCAATCTTCAAAAATAAATAAATAAATAAATAAATAAATAATGATTTAGACTATTAAAAACAGATTTTCATTGTAATTTTTTTGGGAGGGTTTGTGAAATAAGATTTGATTCTTCCTTAATCTACGACCCACAAGATCTTTATTGTTTTTTTTCAAAACTTCTTAATCATTATGGGATGTTTGTTACATTTCACAAATGTATATTCTATATTGACTCATAAACTGATCATTGGCCCGCTTCAGGCCTAGAATTTGTACTAAATGGTATCTTTGACTTTGACATAAGTGATGTTGCATTGTGATAACCATATAGAATGTACTACTTTGGAGTAACAAGGCAAGCTCTATGTAAGAAACAAAGTTTCAACCTATGGTCAGGTGGCAAATATAGAGTAATAGGTAATAGAGTGAATTGGATCGAATGTACTTTTCTCATTATTCACAAAAGATTATATAGTGGCTACAACATTAATACAATGAATTGATTCTAGGAAGACTATTGACTAAGAATATTGACTATGACTAAATAATTACAAAGGCATAACGATAGCTCTTTGACTATGACTATTGACTGTTGACTGTTGACTGTTGACTGTTGACTATTGACTATTGATTTGTGTTAATACGCTCCCGCAAGATGGAGGATCCATTGGATACGCCAATCTTGGAGCGAAAGGAAAGAAACGGTGATATTGGAAGTGGTTTGGTGAGGACATCAGCCAGTTGATCCTTTGAGCTAATGTGAAAGACCTTTAAGTGACCGGCATTGACTTGTTCACGAACAAAGTGGTAGTCGAGGGCAACATGTTTCATGCGGGAATGGTACACCGGGTTGACACAAAGGTAGGTGGCGCCGGTGTTGTCACAGAAAAGAGACGGTGTACGTGTCGTGCGAAGACCGAGTTCTTGGAGAAGATTTTTAACCCATGAGATTTCAGCTGCGGCGTTTGCTAGTGCTTTGTATTCTACTTCAGTGGATGAGCGTGAGACCGTTTTTTGTCTTGATGAACGCCAGGAGATGATGTTGGATCCAAGATATAATATATAACTTGTAGTAGATCTTCCTCCGTCATGTATGCCTCCCCAATCAGAATCTGAGAAAGCATTTAAATCAAGTGAGAACTGTCTATTTAATAATAACCCATGGTGCAATGTTCCTTTCAAATAGCGGAGAACCCGTTTGAGAGCTTGCCAGTGTGACTGTTTTGGGTGGTGCATAAACTAGGAGAGTTTGTTGACAGCGATAGAGATATCAGGGCGGGTGAAGGCAAGGTATTGAAGTGTGCCAACAAGTTTGCGATAAGGAGTTGGGTCAACGGGTGGAGAGGCATCCGAAGGGATAAGCGGTTCAAAGACGCTTAGAGGGGTGAGGACCTCTTTAGCACCATCCATTTTGAAAGTGGTTAAGATGTCCTGAATGTGCCTGTGTTGGGAGAGGAATAGATCATGAGGAGTTGGAATGACTTCGATTCCTAGGAAGTGATGTAGAGGGCCTAAGTCTTTGATCAAAATTTTTTTGCTTAGGGCTTGAACAAAGATGTCCATGAATGGATTATTGTTTCCAGTGAGGACAATATCGTCAACATAGACGAGTAGGTAGCAAGTGTTACCATTTGTGTTGTAGACAAAAAGAGACGCATCAGAGAGACATTTTTTAAAACCGAAGCTAATGAGGAGGGCGGTTAATTCATTGTACCAAGCCCGTAGGGCTTGTTTAAGGCCGTAGAGAGATTTCTTGAGTTTGCAAATGTGATTAGGAAACGCCGAATTTGCAAATCCGGGTGGTTGAATCATGTACACATCCTCATGTAAGGTGCCATGAATAAATGCATTATTGACGTCTAGTTGGCGTAACGACCACCCTCGAGAGAGTGCGATGGAAAGAAAAGTACGAATGGTGACAGGTTTCGTTACCGGACTAAAGGTATCAAAATAGTCCTTACCGTACTGTTGATGAAACCCTTTTGCGACTAGGCGCGCTTTAAATTTATCAATAGTTCCATCGGGTTTTCGTTTGGTTTGGAATACCCATTTGCATCCGATTGGATTTTGGGTAGTATGAGGGACAAGCTCCCACGTATGGTTTTGAAGAAGAACATTGTATTCAAGATCCATTGCTTGTCGCCACTGTGGATCTTTCATCGCTTGGATGTGAGTAGAGGGCTCAATGGATGTAGGAAGTGGGTGAAGTGTGGTGGAGTTGATGAAGTTGGAATTGTAATATTTTGGGTTAGGATTGCGAGACCGTTGTGGTCGAGTAGAGGTGGTAGGAGAGGGGTTAGTTGAAGGAGTTTGAGATGAGGAGGTGGTAGAGTCATTGGAAGGCTGTGTAGGTGAATTAGGATGTGTAGGAGTGGAGGATTATGGAGATGAGGACTGTGTATGGACAGTGGAGGACTATGTAGAGTACAAGAGTTGTGTAGGGTTAGGGGAATGTTGTGTAGGTGTAGTAGAAGGTTGTGTATGGTCAGATGAGTGTTGTGTAGTATCAGGCAATTGTTGTGTAGGTGCAACAGAAGGTTGTGTAGGGTCAGGAGAGGGGTGTGTAGGAGGTATGGGTTGGGGTGTGGGATCGATGGGAGGTTGTGTAGGGTGTGAAGGCTTTGTAGGATTTAGTATGTTGTGAAGAAATGATTCATAGGTGACAGTGGGAGATGCGGAGTTATTGGTGTGGGATGGGAAGATGTGTGGTATGAATTCAACATGGCGAGAGTGATATAGTTTGTTGGTGGCTGGATCAAAGCATTTGTATGCTGATCTGGAAGACGAGTATCCAAGAAAGATACATGATGTGGAGCGAGATTGTAACTTGGAGGTGTTGTATGGGCGGAGCCAAGGATATCAAAGACATCCAAACGGTTTTAGTTTGGAGTAGGTGGGAGCAACATTGAATAACATGTCATAAGGTGATTTGTTGTTCAAGATGGTGGTGGGTAGACGGTTGATGAGATAAGTTGCGGCTTGAAAGGCATGTGACCAAAATTGTTATGGGAGTTAAACATAGTGGAGGAGGGCAAGGCCTGTTTCAACAACGTGTCGATGACGACGTTCGGCCACCCCATTTTGTTCGGGTGTATGAGGGGGTGTGGTGTAGTGAGAAATTCCATGAGTTGTGAGAAATGGTTTAAGACCAATGTATTCACCACCATTGTCGGTAAATAGAGAGATAAGAGGTGTTTGAAATTTTTTTTCCACTAGTGATTTGAATTGTGGAAAAAGGACGGAGACGTCGGATTTTCTTTTTATCGGATATAACCAAATGTATTTAGAAAAATAATCGACAAATATGACATAGTACTTGAAGCTGTCAATGGATGTTTGGACTGGACCCTATACATCTGAGTAAACGAGTTGCAATGGTTTCTTTGCAACAAATGAGTTTTTACCAAAAGAAATTTTATGGCTTTTATTTCACGAACAAGATTTGCAATGAAAAGACTCGGGTGACACTTTATTACCATTAAGTCCTAATTTAGAAATTAAGGACTTGAAGACTTGAAACGAAGGATGTCCAAGGATATGGTGCCACGCAAGTAGAGATCTTGTTGTTGTTGCATTGATTTGAGGAGAGAGTGTGGTTGGTCCGTAGTAAACGTCATTTACGTTCACGCCCCGGATGAGATGCGCCCCCGTGCGTAGATCCTTAACCACGAAATGATATGGAAAAAATTCAACAGAAACTTGATTAGTACGACTAAGTTTTGCAACAGAAATAAGATTATTACGAAGAGATGGAACGATTAAGATATCGTTTAAGAAAAGCGGTCGTGAGTTGGTGTGAAGGGTTGTTTGACCAATGTGTGTGATAGGAAGGGTTTTACCGTCACCTAAGACAATCTCATCCGAGCCACCATATTCGGAAAGAACATGCATTTGGTTGTTGTTGTTGTTGTTAGTGTGATTGGAAACGCCTGTATCCCACATCCATGGAGTGTTTGGAACCGTAGTGTGAGAAGATGTATTGTTCACAACCGGGTATGAGTAGAAATCATGAGTAGAGACTTGATGGTCGCGTAGGAAGCGACGAAGTTTGCGACAATATTTCGTTACATGACCGAGTATGCTGCAAAAATAACAAAAAACGTTAGTTTGGCTGTTGTGGGTCGGGTTGTTTTGAGTTTGGGTTGCGGATTTGTTTGACCACGAGGAGGGTCGGTTTTGTAATGATGGGTTTGAGGCTGAGGAACAAGGGTTCCGATTGTAGTTTTGGTTTGATTGATGAACAAAAAATGGAGCCATTGAGGCTGCAAATCAGAAAAAAAAAGATGAAAGGGTTGTGTGGGTTGTGGACGAAGGCTGTCGAAAGCTGTGATGGATCGGTTGGCTCAAGGGAGCTTTAGGCTCTTGATACCATATAGAGTAATAGGTAATATAGTGAATTGGATTGAATGTACTTTTCTCATTATTCACAGAAGATTATATAGTGGCTACAACATTAATACAATGACTTGATTCTAGGAATACTGTTGACTAAGAATATTGAATATGACTAAATAATTACAAAGGCATAAAGATAGCTCTTTGACTATGACTATTGACTGTTGACTGTTGACTGTTGACTATTGACTATTGATTTGTGTTAATAGCAAACGCTTAGACATTACTACATTAAGCGGCCCATAAGGTTACTATTACAAACACCCCAAGCTCTTTCACGTGGCCCAAAGGATGAATGTGACACCCCTTAGAGTTGTTTTTTTTTTGTTTTTTTTTTTTTTTTTGACATTATGGTTAGTAACAATGTTGCACAAGCTTCCTTAGTAGAACAAGGCATGCATCGAATTCCTTTTACATATGCAAACATTTCCCAACGTTTATATATCGACTATTAAGTATACTAGTGGGAAACCCCGCGCGTTACAACGGGTTTCCTTTGAAGTTACATACTAAGGCAACTCTTATGGTAGTATGCATTGCAACTTTGATCATAGTAGCTCTCTTCTTTGTAATAATAGAGATTCACAATAGGAATATCTATTTGTAAAAGAGTAACAATGCCAACAATGTAGATTTTGAAAGGCTTCCAATTACATCATGTTTTTATAGCTCTATAGGCATATATATTAGTAGTGTTTCCTTCATAGAGAACAAAGTATTATATTCTCCGGTTCTTCACCCCCAATTTGTACTTTCACCTTAATACTTGAATCCACTCTTAAGTCCGCTGTGTTTTGCCAAACAAAATGAAATTGGTAGATGCAGAAGCTGGAGATACCATGCTAAGAGTCATAAATTTGACAGAACTTGGTAAAAGCTATTTTATGTATGTATCTATAACTATAATTTCACGACTAAGGACTATTAAAGAGCATCAACAATACCAACTTCCGGTTTGTAAATAAATGAAAAAGTACATTTTGGTGTTCATCCAAAATGAAATTCTTAAAAGGTTTGTAAGATGGAAAATCAACTTTTATTTTTAATTTCACATTGTTGACTACAACCAGATCACCAAAAGTTTTGTAAGAAACAAAAATCACCAAGCTTCAACATAGGTTTTTATAACTGTCCGAGTGATACTTTAGAATTAACTTAAGCCTTTATTTAAGGTTGTAGCAAGAACAAATTTTGGAGTAAAGATATTACCTCAATATATTAATCTCTACACACTTTCGCTTTTGTAGCTCATATGAAAGTAACATAGCACATATGACTTATATAAATGTATCCTGAGTAACACCCATTCTTGTTTTTACTTATTTTCCCATGATTAAAAACATTTCTTGTGCACAGTCGAAGGTCTAGATTCATCGTATTCGATCAGTGAAATTTTTACATGTTTAACCTCTATTTGATCCGTTTCACATTATTCTATTAATCTAATCTTTTATTTTATCCTTTTGACCCAATAAAGATTGACCGATTTATAAGAGAATGGGTAAAAAATGCCACCTCTGTAGCTCTATGTCTGTACTTCATGTTCATATATACTTAATACTTATTGTAGAGAATAACAAATTAATAAAAAAAACGACTTATAATTTACATCTTAAATAACCTCCTTCCTTTAGTTGGATCAAATAGTGCAAGCTGTATCTTGGTACTACATTATAAAAAAGAAACACTTATTACTTGATTTTGATTCATATAAAGAGAAATAAATAAACATATACGTCTTTGGATGCTAAATGGGTTGCTACAAATATGAATAATAATTAATTTAAAATGCATATACTTTATAAAACCTCATTTCTCAAATATGAATAATAATCACTTATATTAGCTATCTAACAACTTCTTACCACTTACAAATACATATACAACTACTTTAAAACTATCAAGTTCATAACCATATAGTTTATTGTTAAAATGTTATATGTTCACTAATTCTAAATGTTAAACATATAATATTGGGCTTATTTTACATTTGTTATTTGGGCTAATAGTGTGTTTACAAGTATTGGGCTTGTCAGGTATTTTGGGCTTATTAAAAGATACTGAGTATTACGAGTGGCCCAATGATTGTTCGTGATTAATCTTGATCGTTGGATGAAGTGGACAGAAGGTTCGAGACTGAGCTATATAAGCTCATTCTCTCACACATTTGTCATTTTTTGTATTATTGTTCTCTTTGTTATCTAGGGTTTCTCTCTCGTCTGTATTATCTTCTTACGTCTGTAAGTTTGTATTGTAATTCTTGATCATCTGTTTATCTAAACAATCAATAGAAGATATTGTATTGTACGTTTGATTGAGTCTCAGTGATTTGCTGAGAATCTGGGTATTGGGAGGCACTGATTTGGGTTGGATAATTAATAGATTTTGTCACCTCTTTTCAGTCGCTATACTCTTGTCTTTCTTGTGATTGTTATTGTGTTGTTTGTTGATTGTGTTGAGAAACCCTAAGTTTTCTCTATTTATGACCAAAAGTCAACAAAGTAAATGAAACAAAATATGAAAACAAAATAAAACGAATTACCTTTACTGAGCTCGAACTCCCCATCGAAAGAATGTTCACCTCTATTATCATCTTCTATGAAGAAAATTTCCGGATCATCGAAACATGAGCGTTGTTCTAGTATTTGTTGTATCCTCATATCAAGTAAATTTGTTCATTTTATAGAGACCCTTACACATAACTATAAGAGTAATAAATATAGGAGTCAAGCATATGGAACGTCATAGGCTTACATAAATACAAGAGTAATAAAAAGTTAAACATATGAAGAGTCATCATATAAATGCATGTATGTTGAGAGTTACTAATTTATATATTCATACCATTGTACAAGTGGATAATGCAATAACAAGGGTACTATATGAAAGTTTTACATGACATTTAGGGTTTAAAGCATGAGTTATTGAGACCTTTGGACTCACATCTTAAAAATGCGATAAAATTACCATGTTAGCAACCTTTGATCCTTAATAAGGCAATAGAGATAAATTTCATCACTAAATCTACAAATGTATTCGTATTTAACAAATCTCTTCCATAGAAGTTCAAAATGTATCTTATTAGACTATGTGTTGTGGCGCGCAAGCGATCAGCCACGAGCCACGAGCCACAATTTGATCCACGTGGATCACTCACACCACAACACCCTCACGTGGGCTGTCGCGCGAGCCAGCTGAAGCTATCACACTCGCGTGTGGTAGTGGATGGAATATGACCATTGGAGGGTCACCGGACACTATTACCTAGAGATGTACCACGTAACACGACTCACATGTATGTGACCGTCTAGTGTGTGAGACTCAGCTATAAACTACTAGACTCTACATGCAGTCCTAGTTCATTATAACCTGGCTCTGATACCAATCTGTCACACCCTAAAATTCCACGTGCAGGGTTTTACCGCGAGGCGCGTGACACACCAGGATCCAACCAAACAATGCAATAATCAAACCATGGTCTTAAATACAGCGGAAGCAATGCAAGTTTACAAAACCAAAGCGAAGGTAAAACTTAAGTTTAAGGTTTCGACTCCCAAACATGAACCTAGACGCAAGTGCGACTCCGTGCGCCTAATCCGACTGCTGCCTTGAGAAAACATGCTAAAAACGTCAACATATAATGCTGGCGAGTTCACAGGTTTTACAAAAGCGTTTCCATAAGTTTTTGAAAGTTTACTCCCGTTACTACTATGTTATGCGAACGTTAGCTAGACGTTATGTTTGTTACTATTACGATTGAAAAACCATTACTGACAAGTGTTTCTTGTGTTGCTGCCCGAGTTTGTGTTGCCTGTGTTGCTGAAAGTTTAGAGACAATATGCACACGTCCGACCGCCAGTCGACCCGAGTGGGGTTTGTCAGGCCCAATAGATCTATCCACATTTCCCCGTTATGTATAACCACATATTCATGGTTTCCCCTAAGAATTAACATCGTATAGTAAACAAAAGATCAACATATATAACATAATCTTTGCGTTTCTAAAATGTGTAGCATGTTTCTCCCCCGAAAACAAAAATAGTAAAAGTGGGGCCGTGAACTCACCTTAGGTTGCGTTCCTTGAAACAGTTAGACCAATGCTATGATAGTCCCTAATACTGGCGACCTATCATAAGATGTGTATGTGTAGCTGGACTAATAACTCATAGGTTAACTAGTCCCTGAATATCCAGATCATAACCATTGTATGTTTGAAAACTTGTTTGAATGTTAACCTGGCCAGACAAGACAAGACAAGACCCGACATCCCATTGGTGACCCGACATCTCCCTGTGTTAGCCAAATACAAGTAACCAAAACATGCACTTAATACGCACAACAGTTCACCAAGTTTATCATACAGTCCACATACTACATATACGAGTCCAAACACGTGTTATCAGGTTTCTAGACATGTCACGGGCTTCCCAATATGTTCCTAGGTGTCAAACCATGTTTCGGGGTCTCAAAATACACTTACAGCAGCAAAACACACGACTAGGGATCAAAACATGCGACTAGGTACCAAACTGGTCACTAGGAATCAAACTGGCCACTAGGAATGCTAGTGGCTACCTCTGACAGGCGACTAGGGGCCTAGTTGCCCCCTGCAGTCCTGGAGGCTCTTTTCGCGCGTTTAACCCTCTAAATCAGATCCGAAACATGTAAAAACACCCAACATCAATCCAAAATCATCAAGCAACATATTCTAAATGAAAAAAACCCCAATTGATCATTAGTCTAACACCTTAATTGTAAGCATTTCCCAAAATGAAATAATATTATGAAAACATCACAACAAAGCATGCATAACTTACCCTAAATGGCAACTAATCAGATTTCTTCACATAATCACGTTGCAAATCGTCATCCTACTGTTACTACATCATTCTAGCATAAACCCTAACATCATACAATCATCAAATCAACCCATAACATCCTAATCCTCCTAAATCACTCAACCGGGTCAAAACACATATTATCATCAAAACGCATCAAACAACCTTCAAACTCCTAGATAATCGTCCTAAAACCTTATCCATATCAACAACACATCAAACACACAAGAATCCCCATGTTTTAATCATCAAAAATCGTTCTTTGCATGAAAACATCACATAGAACCCATATAAAGGATTAGACTTGTTTCAAAACTGTTTTTCAAAGGTTTTTAAAGACACAAACTTTATAAAACCAGATCTGGACCTTTATGGATTAAAAATAACAAGATTACAAAATCTTAGGATGAATAACACACCTTAGATTTTGCTAGAAATGATGTTTAAGGCTTGGAAATGGTAGATTTAGGAAAAAAAAAAACGGGATCCAGAGGTTAAGTATAGTGTGAGAGAGGTTTGGGGCGAGTTAGGTTTTCACAAAAAAAAATAGTCGTTTCTGATGTTACACGCGACTAGAAACTACAAGTGGCCACTAGGAATGCTAGTGGCTACCTCTGACAGGTGACTAGGGGCCTAGTCGCCCCCTGTAGTGGTTATGAGTTTTCGGCCCGTTAAACACCATTTTTGACACATATAAGCACATATTCACATAATGACAAGTTATGTAATGATTATAAGCACATAATACTTGATAACTAACATGTTCACATACGTTCACCAATCCCCGGGACTCGAGACTTGCGTGTGTGCATTATATCCGGCGATTCTACAAATCATAACAACCTCCGATGATTCCCAGAACCATCGAAACGACTCAACTGACCCAGTTAAGTATAATGTATGCATGACTCGCTAAGGTAGACTTACTAGTTTGACAAAATTTGCTAACCTGAGTTTGTCGGGTGTCACGTCAAGCTTACTCATCTCAACTTGAAGACAAATGCAAGTACTTTACAAAGAAACAAGAGTTGGCAAGAAACGACATTGAAAGAGCGTTCAGCATTCTTAAAAAAGATTTTCGTTGATTGCCAACCCAATAAGGTTTTGGACACGAGAGAGGATTATGGACGTCGTCTATACTAGTATTATTCTACATAACATGATATTGGAGGACCAAGGCATGGAGATATGTCAAAATTACCAAGGTGATATCCCACGTGCCTAATCAACAATCGCTGATATCCAAAGACTCGACAACATAAACAATTTCAAGAACCGTGAGATACACGGAAACCTCCATCATGAATTAGTCGAGTATTTGTGGGCTAGACGTCCCGATGATCTTGTATTAGATTAGTTTTTAGTTTTTTATAGTTTGGATTATTGTAAACATTAATCAAAATTTTAGTTAAGTTTATTTTTGTATTAATATTATAATTTTTATCAATTTAGAAAGTCTCAAAAAAAAAAAAAAAAAAAACAAAAAAAACCCGGATAAAGCTGCTGCTCACCTCTAGCCACAACAACATCAGGTGAGTGACCAGCAGCTTTATCACTATACCAACTAGGCGCTGACATGACGCAATATGAGAGGATAAATCCATGACTCACCTCTAGCCACAACACATAGTTTTAGTTAAGAATTGATGGTATTGCAATTATTTTTTGTTAATTTCTAATTTGTATAGTTTGTTTAGTGAAAAAAATATGTCTCTTGTCATGATGTGTTACTATGACTTTTGTGATGGTACATGATATATAACAATGGTTGAGATAGAATTCAGATGAACCACCACAAGTATGATAGAGTTCATGAAATGAGACTATTGAAAATATGCAATCAATTGTCTGTCGTTATTTTTAATTCTTGATATTTTGTGTGTGAAAGGTATCATGTTGTTGGGTTGCTGCTGAAGTTACAAAAGTTGTTGGGCTTCTTGCTTGTGGGCTTGCAGCAGATAGAACACCCATGACTTAATATAAGTTTTCTACATCACCATAGTTAGGCTAACATACTAGTCTGAGTCCGGTTTTTAGGTTTTTTGTTGTTTTTGATGAACTAGTTCGTCTAAGCAATATCTTGTAGATTTTGTTCTTGTATTAATGAACATCTTGATGATGGTCTGTCTAGTCTTTTTCATGTCTTGTAGATTAGGTTCATTAACGTTATAATACTCTTTGGTAAGCTAGATAAGTCATGACAACTAGACACTAACAAACTCCGTAGATTAAGGTCACCAACTTGTTCGGGTAAACATGTAATCTCAATGTTGGATAAATTTAGGTACCTCATACACTTAAGACTACCAATGGACTATGTTACTTCTGCAATATTGTAATTATCTTGGCTTAACACGCTTGGGAATTGAAATTGCGAAAGTAGTTCTATAACTATTTACAAGATCCCTATTAGGAGACGATACATTATTTAATACATTGAGATGTTACAAGCTGACCTCACATTTTAGGGAATTATTATTCATCAGGCTTTAAGTCTTTAACTCAAGCACCACAGAGAACTTATCTACATGGTTAACCACGCAGCACCTCTACTGCAACTGTTTAACATGTTTAAAAATAACCTTGCTAATTGTAAATACAGAGTACATCAAACCCATTTGAAATACATACCCATGACATGAGTTTGAAGTGATCTTTCACATCCTTGGCATTGTACAAATGTTGGGCAAGTGTGGTTTTACTAATCCCCCTTAGACCAACTATGGACACGACGTCGTCGACACTAATATTTTGACTAGAAGATTCATTGCCAAACAACTTCCCCAAAAATGCCTCCTTATCACCTTCCCAGCCTATAATTTTGAATTCTTTAACTAGTGAACTTACTTCTGGTCGTCTCCTTGGTCTATATGATATTTCAACATTATCATTCAAACTTTAAAGATTTTTCTCCTCAATGCGACTCGCAATTTGGTTGTAATCCCCTCAACTTAGAACGATCATCTTATGGTCGTACTTGTGTTGGCATAAGATTTTTTATTTAAATGGCGTCGCATAACTTTGGTAGCCAAATCATCAAGTACACCATCTATTTCATAAGCCCTATGCTGCAGTTTGTTCAACCATACTTGAACCGATTTGTCTGTTATATGCATCTTACATGCATCGACAAGTACAGGTCGGGTTAGGGCCAAGTTGTTTCTCAGTTTCTTGAGCTCGAAATAGATGCCTGCGGATCAAGCCGACTGATCAAGTTACCAGAAGCCAGCTTCTCAGTTTCCAATAAAGACTTCAACAATAGCCATTAAAATTGTAAGATTTTTTGTGGTTTGGTTTTAGATTGAAGGTGATGATGATGATGCAAGTGTTTGATTTTTTTTTCTTTTTTGCTTTACATAATATTATTTAAAGATTCATGTTGAACTTTGTAATCCATTCATCAAACCTGTAACAATGAGGGTATAGTGAAAACGAGGATGTATACGACCGTATAACATATGATAGATTACAGATTCTTCTTCTGTCACGTTTCTCCGAAAGTGGACACTAGTGAAAGATCACTTCAAACTAGAGTGAGACTGAAATAAGAAGAAACAAAAAGATTTTGATCATCATCTAGGGTTTTGCAAAGCATTACTGTGATGAAAGTTGCATATAGCTTATATTGAGTGTATAGAGTAAATGAGATGATTGATCAATATGTATGAAAATTGTGTTAACATCAGAAAGTCAATGATCCGTAGAGAGAGTTAACTTGTGTGACGTTAGAAGGTCCATCAGGCACAGGCGAGTAATTACACAATCAAACCTAAAGTATATGTGTATACAGTAAAGAAGCATGCAGATTATTAATGTGTTAGTGAAGAATATTATGGATCAATGCTTGATCATCTTCTTATTGATATGTCCAATATATAGAGATTACAATCCCTTATTTTAGGGAATAGATAATTATAAACTTAATACACAAGGAACTTAATACACAAGACTATCCATATATACAAATTGGAATATTCTAGAGTTATTCTATTACACCCCCGCAGTCGAAACGGGAGGTTTCCGTATGTTGAGACTAGATCGAAAGTCATCGAACAAAACTCGTGGAAGGCCTTTGGTGAAAATGTCCGCGATTTGAAATCTGTCGGAGTATGAAGAATCCGAACCGTGCCTCTCTGAACATGCTCACGAACAAAATGAATATCTAATTCAATATGCTTTGTACGTTGATGTTGTACCGGGTTACGAGACAAGTAGATGGCACTAATTTTATCACGATACACAAGAGTAGCAGATTTCACTAGGTGACGTAGCTCAAGAAGTAGATTTCAGATCCAGCAAATTCAGCGGCCACATTTGCAACAACTCGATATTATGCTTCAGCACTGGAGCGAGAAATCGTGGATTGTCGTTTGGACGACCATGATAAAAGATTGTAACCCATGTAAATGCAGTAACCGGAAGTGGAACGCCTAGTTTCAAGACAGCCTGCCCAGTTTGCGTCAGTATAGGCTCGAATTGAGAGATCCGAAGAAGTTGAAATTGTTAAACCATGGTCGACTGATCCCTTTATGTAGCGAATGATACACTTTAACGCATTCCAATGATCAATTTTGGGATCGTGCATATGCATACGTATATGTTGAACCGCATAGCTAGTGTCTGGTCTGGTGAACGTGAGATATTGGTGGGCACATGCAGGACTTCTGTAAAGGGTGGGGTTATCAAATTGCGGACTGGCAGTGGCACTAAGCTTTGGTTTTGTATCGACTGGAGTAGCGACTGGGTTGCATGAATCCACACCAGAGCGTGATATAATATCCAAAGCATAAGACTGCTATGATAAAAAAACATGCTGTCATCGGAGCATGAAACCTGAATACCCACAAAGTAGGTAAGAGGTCCAAGATCCTTCATGACAAACTCAATCACAAGGCTAGTAATAAGGCGGACGCGTAGAGCGTCTGTGGAAGAGGTAAGGAAGATGTCATCCACATATATCAATAAGTATGCGGTGTCACCCCGTGATAATATGTAAATAAAGAGTTATCACATTTACTTTGAATAAATCCAATAGAGAAAACAAAATCGATGAATCTTTGATACCAGGCACGGGGGGCTTGTTTGAGACCGTATAGAGATTTCCTAAGTAGACACACATGGTCAGGATAAAATCTGTGTCGAAAACCCATTGGCTGATACATATAAATCGTCTCGGATAAATTACTATGAAGAAATGCATTGGTAACGTCCAACTGATGAATCGGCCAAGATTTGGAAATAGCCAAAGATAAAACTGTATGAATAGTAGCCGGTTTGACAACCGGACTAAATGTCTCACCGCAGTCCACATCGACCTCTTGATTTCGACCATCACAAACTAAGCGGGGCATATAACGTTCCAAAGTGCCATCGGACCTGTATTTGTGGCGGAAAAGCCACATGCTGCGAATCACGTGCATATGCTCCTGACTCGGAACAAGTTCCCAAGTTCTATTTTTAATTAAGGCATTAAACTCATTAGTCATGGCGTCATACCCTTCTGGTTGGGATAGGGCTTCAAGTGGTGTTTTGGGTATAGGAGTGATGGTGGAGGCGGTTAAGTTGAATATTTGTTTTGGTTTGGTAATGCCGGACATAGCTCGGGTGTAACGACCCAGGTGGCGCAGCGGATTAGCATTAACAGGTTTAATTGTAATGATTACATTTAACTGAATTTCAATACTAATGAAATACATAAAATGTAGCCATAGCATCCTCTTCTTATCCAGATCTTCTATTTGTCAGCTTTCTTTAATATCTTGTATAAATACCTGACCACATGCTTAAAAGTACGTTAGTATTTTCATACTAGTGAGACATGCCGAGATTTAGACATACTGATAATAATAACTCAAGTTTAACAAACATGCAACTCTTTCTATACAGTTCGGTCATTCTAAGGTGGAATATATTATTGATGGAGCACCATACAAATGCTTATTGTGGTTCCAAACCTCTACTTGGTTTAGAAAAATATATTCCCGTGATACCGAATGGATCCATTCTACGTGATTTCTATTCGACCGAATTCTATTATATAACATGATCATGATTCGATGATATTCTATTAACAACTCGATAACACTTTTATAATATAAACCATATAAAATACTTTGATAACGACTGGACAAGCATGTAATCAGCCCAAAAGCTTTATAAATAAGAAGGGGAAGGGTCATGTACTCACCTTAATAATATTATTCTGATTTTGTAGTCTATTCTCTATCAGTATATTCCAAGATATATTGTACCTATTATATTTTAATAACATTAGCGCGTGCAAGGCTTGTGCACGTGATAACGCCGGGGGACAATTCAGTATTATTATTCTTTAATACTTTTATATTCTTGTATAAAATATATATGAGTTGGTTCATTATCGCCATTCGGTTTGATATTATCGTCCCACACGTTTCACGTTTATAATAATAAAATAATAATAATATAAAAGTAGTAAACTTAATAACATAATAATATGTCATAACATTCTAACCTTTCTGTTGACTCCAACGGTGTGCACGGCTCAAACCCGGAACAGAACCAATGTCACCGGTTATAATATTCCAAGCATGGTGAACGATTAATGTGACTGTAAAGGCATCGGTTTTAGACGGGAAGGATACACGATGTTCGGGTATGGATGACAAGTGATCAGAGATGTGTTATTATGATTCGATGGGTTTGACTCGGAATGGTTATGTGAACAGAGGTAACACAGTGAACCGGGTTTACCAAACTACACAAGAGATGGCGATGGTCTGTTGTTACTGTGAATGGGTGTCGGGTTATCGGAGAAGACTCGTGTGACACCCGGCATGTTTGGGTCAACATTTTATAAACACATAAGTCTACCTTAGCGAAAAACGTTTATAAACAAACTTAACTGGGTTAGTTGAGTCGGGTCAAATTAGGATTGTCCAGGGTTCAATGATCTGGAGGATCATTGGGAATCGTTTTGGGAATACATTAGTTCCGGGTTCCGTTGTTGGTGACATTACATGAACTAATTAAGTATATGTGTAGATTATGGGTCGTGTGGTGGATTGTATACTTATACTTGCTTAAACGATGTACAAATGATTATACGTGCCTAAATATGCTAAACATAGACTGTGGGTGCATGCTTATGTGTTAAGATGTGTTAGAATGCGTTAAACACGACAAACTGGGAAAAGGTTAACATGTGTTAAAAAGTGCTGTTAACATGTGTTAAAAAGTGCTGATGACCTGAATGTGGAAATAGTGGGCGAACGTGGAAATGGAACTTGAAAAATGGGCGAACGTAGAAACAAAGTGGGCGAATGTGGAAAAGTTCCACATTCGACCATTACAAATGGGCGAATGTGGAAAAGTTCCACATTCGACCACATAAAAGGGGCGAACCTGGACTGGGTATAAATACCATCCTTAGCCATTTTTCACCATTTCACAAACCCTAAACGCCTCCAAACACTCTCTATCAGCTATTATCATTGGGGAAAGAGTTTTTGAGCTTGTTTTTCATAACCTAACTCTCTAAATCATTACAAGTGAAAATCTAAGGTGTGTTCTTCATTCCAAATCCTTTTTAAACAATTTTAACTTGTTTTCATCTAAACCCCAAGGGTCCAGATCTGATATCAACATGTTTTATGGGTAAAAACCTTTCTAATATCTTTCTAAATAAAACCTATTCATAAACAATGAGTTTTTATGCAAACTAAACATGTGTTAATATGATATTATGCATTGTTTGATGATTTCTTGTTGTATAGATGATATGATAACAACCTAGGGCCGTTATTAATGATGGGTTATGATTGAAACATGTTACCTTTGATTGTTGATGGTGGTTTGACGATTAAAGGGGTTTTAGTTAGATTTAGGGCTTGTTTTGGATGGTTATGATAAGGTTATGATAGGGGTTTCTTGTTCATGATGATTTGATGATGATGAGCTGATTATTGATTGATTTTAGAAGTTTCCTAATTGGGTAATATTTTCATGCATGATGATGTGACATCTCCATAATTTACTATTTTAGGAAACTTGTAAAAACGGATAGATTTTGGGGTAAAATTGGTAGGGTTTCGTAGGAATATATTAATGATGCTTGACTGCTGTAACTCATGATGTTTCGTGATGTTTTCGGATGTTTTTGGACGCGTTTTTGAGTAAACAAGTCAGCAGGGTCGAACCTGGAACACCTTCGGCCAGTCGAATGGGCGAAGGTGGGTTCCAGGGGTCGAACCTGGAAACTTGAGGGGCGAATGAACCACAAGTGGGCGAAGGTGGAAGAAAAAGGGGCGAAGGTGGAAGTTTGAATCCACATTCGACCAATCCAAGTCACCTGCGACCACTTACCACTACATTCGACCCTACGTTAACAAAAATGAGATTTTTGATACAAACTAAGTGTTTTATGCTTGAACCTTGCGTGTAATCTATGTGTACTTGATTAGTTAGGATAATGGGTCACCAACGGGATGTCGGGTCGGTCTAGTGTGTCGGTTGAACATTTAAACACGTTTTAAAACATACTTGGTTATGATCTGGACAATCGGGGACTTGTTAGCCTTCGGGTTAGTAGTCATCACACTTATGTAAACTCATTGATAGGTTGTCATTAGTTGGGATTATCATACACGTGTTGGGATTCTAGTTATCGGAAGACGCACTATAAGGTGAGTTTCACGGCCCCACTCTTTTACTGGTTTTACATTTTCGGGGGAGAAAACATGCTGTGTCCTTTAAACATGTGTCAACTATGTTTTCATAAAAGGCGTTTCAACTAAGTTTTCAGGAAAGATGTGTCAACTACGTTTTGGTATTCATGAATTCATTGGGTTTGGAGTATTCATTATGTCTTCACGTATTCATTATGTTTTAGAGTATTCATTATATTACTATGCGATCTTTGGAAGTCCCGGGGGAAACCATGAATGTGCGGGGATGCACAACGGGGGAAATGTGGATAGCGCTATTTGGGCTTGACCCGCCCCACTCGACGGCTTGGAGGGCCGGGCGGGTGCATATTGTCTCTTAGGTATTCAGTATTCAGTATGCAGTATTCAGTATTCAGTATTCATTCGGGCACGTATTCAGTATTCACAGTATTCGAGTCCAGTAATGGTTTTCCAATCGCAGTAGTAACAGGTATTCATATGATTTGCATGCATGTGGTCTGGATTGATCATTGGTATACATTTGGAGTCGGTATTCATTAAAAACCTGTGAACTCACCGGCATTATTTGCTGACGTATCTAGCATGTTTGTCTCAGGTCGCTAAGGTAGCAGCTGTCGATAGGCGCACGGAGTCTCACGGCGTCTAGGATTCATGTGCATCTCATTTAGTATTTTCAGACTTTCGTACTTTTGATTTCATGTTGTAATAAATTTTTACGCTTCCGCAGCGTTGGATCATTTATGAAAACTTAATGGTTTGATTATGTCATTTTTACGTATCATATAGTGTTGTTTATTGTGACCGTTGACTTGGATCCTGGTGTGTCACGCGCCTCGCGGTAAAACCCCGCACGTGGAAATTTGAGGGTGTGACAGATTGGTATCAGAGCCAATGGTTATAGTGAACTAGGACTGCATGTAGAGTCTAGTCTATAGCCGAGTATCACACACGTTAGACGGTCACACATAGTTACGAGTCGTGTCATTTGGAAAACATACTAACCTTGTCGGGGTGTCGGTGTCCTCATCACACAGTATCACGTTATCTATCTTTTGTTATTCCTACCTGGGTTCTATCTTCTTCTTCGGGTTTGAAGTTGAAGGGACTATTCGCTTACATACTTGCTTACTCATACACTATCATGCGCTAGTACTTGTCATAGTACACTCCTGAGTGACTGTTCACTTTGGGATCTTCGTGCGATAACAGTTTCTTTTAGGAATGTGTGTATCGGGTGATTTGAAGTTCTAGCTAGGAGCATGCCTAGAGGACCATGTAGAGCGATTTGTTATTTCGGGTGCACACGAAATCATAAATCGAAATGCATGAAAATCTTGGTGGACTTCGTGTTCGGACTAATGGTCATGCTGGAACCATGTTCTGAATTCGTTTGGTCACTTGTAGCTCGATCTGTTGGTGATTTTGCGTATCTTGTCTCATGTTTGGCAGAACATGTCTGGTCGCGCTGGTGGACGTGCTGGTGGACGCCGTGGTGGCGGCGGGGGTCGCAATGGCGGTGGACGAGGTGGTGGGAACATCACCATGACTCAGGCGGAGTTGGAGCACATGTTGCAACAACAGTTGAACGTTGCGTTGGCTGCTTTCCAGGCTGCTCAGCAGACCCTGGGAAATACTAATCAGATGCAGACTGGGTGCACGTACAAGAAGTTCATGGACTGTAAGCCCCATTTCTTCAATGGGACTGAAGGAGCGGTGGGACTACTTAGGTGGTTGGAGAAGATTGAGTCGGTGTTTGCTATGTGTAACTGTCCCGACGCTGATCGCGTCAAGTATGCTTCTGCTACACTGGAGGGACATGCGTTGACCTGGTGGAACTCCACCACTGCGAACCTTGGTCTGGGTGAGGCCAATGCTATGCCGTGGTCCGAGTTTGTTCAGATGTTGAGGGCGGAGTATTGCCCAAGAGACGAGATTATGAAGTTGGAGCATGAGTTCTGGAATCTGAAGATGGTTGGGTCGGAGATCGAGGAGTTTACTGCTAGGCACAACGAGTTGGCTGTGATGTGCCCCGGGTTGGCTACACCGGAGTACCGGAGGATTGAGCACTACGTTGCTGGGTTAGTGCCGGAGATTGCTGGACTTGTTGCTGCTGCTGATCACACTACTATGTTGGCCACTGTTCGGGCAGCCCACAAGCTGACCAACATGAAGGTTGCGGAGGGCGTTCTACCTCCGAGGGGCGCTGCTGTGAAAGCCCCTGCGGACAACAAGAGAAAGTGGGAGAGTGCTGGAAAGAGCGCTGGGTTGTCCCAGCCGCAGACGAAGAAGCAAGAAGTTGTGGGAGCATCATCCGAGCAGAGGTCTGGGGGATATACTGGGAAACTCCCGAAGTGTGGTGAGTGTGGGTTTCATCATACGGGTGATTGTGAGAGGTTTCGCTGTCGACGGTGTCAGCGTTTTGGTCATCATGCTAAGGACTGTAGGACTACTCTTCAGCTACAACCGGCACAGGCCACTACTACTACCACTGCTACTGCTCCTCAGGGGAGGCAGGGATGTTATCACTGTGGGGATAATGGACACTTCAAGCGGGATTGTCCTAAGCTGAACCAAGGGACGGCAAGTGGTGCTGGGAATGAAGGCGGCGGTCGAACTACTCGTGGTCATGTCTACGTCATTGGCGCTAGGGAGAACCAGGAGGATCCTGACACTGTTACTGGTAAGTATTCTTTTCTTGATTCTTGTTATGCTCGTATTCACTCTCGTTCGCATTGTTTGGCAATTCGTATTCATTGTGTGCATTCAGTTTGGTATTTGGTCATCATTTTGCATTCATGAGTCTGATGTGGGTCCTTTGGAGATGTTACTTGGACGGTACCGGTGTATCATTTATACCGATCATAGTAGTCTCTAGTAGGCCTTCGATCAGGGGGATTCATTGTTTTCTATTCACTTTGGGGAGGGCGGTTCCCCGGCACAGAGTATTCGTTGATATCATCTTTCGTTCGTGGTTATCATTTCGTTTGTGTTCTGGGAAACGTTACTTGGGTTAGGTCGACACTCATTACTGTCGAAGAGTGAATCTCGGGGCGAGATTCCTTTCAACAGGGGGATGATGTGACGACCGGGAAAATTTTTCTTTTTCTCGCTTCGTTCTCTTTGACTTCGGGAAATTTTCGGGACGAAAATTCTTTCAACAGGGGGATGATGTGACACCCGGCATGTTTGGGTCAACATTTTATAAACACATAAGTCTACCTTAGCGAAAAACGTTTATAAACAAACTTAACTGGGTTAGTTGAGTCGGGTCAAATTAGGATTGTCCAGGGTTCAATGATCTGGAGGATCATTGGGAATTGTTTTGGGAATACATTAGTACCGGGTTCCGTTGTTGGTGACATTACATGAACTAATTAAGTATATGTGTAGATTATGGGTCGTGTGGTGGATTGTATACTTATACTTGCTTAAACGATGTACAAATGATTATACGTGCCTAAATATGCTAAACATAGACTGTGGGTGCATGCTTATGTGTTAAGATGTGTTAGAATGCGTTAAACACGACAAACTGGGAAAAGGTTAACATGTGTTAAAAAGTGCTGTTAACATGTGTTAAAAAGTGCTGATGACCTGAATGTGGAAATAGTGGGCGAACGTGGAAATGGAACTTGAAAAATGGGCGAACGTAGAAACAAAGTGGGCGAATGTGGAAAAGTTCCACATTCGACCATTACAAATGGGCGAATGTGGAAAAGTTCCACATTCGACCACATAAAAGGGGCGAACCTGGACTGGGTATAAATACCATCCTTAGCCATTTTTCACCATTTCACAAACCCTAAACGCCTCCAAACACTCTCTATCAGCTATTATCATTGGGGAAGGAGTTTTTGAGCTTGTTTTTCATAACCTAACTCTCTAAATCATTACAAGTGAAAATCTAAGGTGTGTTCTTCATTCCAAATCCTTTTTAAACAATTTTAACTTGTTTTCATCTAAACCCCAAGGGTCCAGATCTGATATCAACATGTTTTATGGGTAAAAACCTTTCTAATATCTTTCTAAATAAAACCTATTCATAAACAATGAGTTTTTATGCAAACTAAACATGTGTTAATATGATATTATGCATTGTTTGATGATTTCTTGTTGTATAGATGATATGATAACAACCTAGGGCCGTTATTAATGATGGGTTATGATTGAAACATGTTACCTTTGATTGTTGATGGTGGTTTGACGATTAAAGGGGTTTTAGTTAGATTTAGGGCTTGTTTTGGATGGTTATGATAAGGTTATGATAGGGGTTTCTTGTTCATGATGATTTGATGATGATGAGCTGATTATTGATTGATTTCAGAAGTTTCCTAATTGGGTAATATTTTCATGCATGATGATGTGACATCTCCATAATTTACTATTTTAGGAAACTTGTAAAAACGGATAGATTTTGGGGTAAAATTGGTAGGGTTTCGTAGGAATATATTAATGATGCTTGACTGCTGTAACTCATGATGTTTCGTGATGTTTTCGGATGTTTTTGGACGCGTTTTTGAGTAAACAAGTCAGCAGGGTCGAACCTGGAACACCTTCGGCCAGTCGAATGGGCGAAGGTGGGTTCCAGGGGTCGAACCTGGAAACTTGAGGGGCGAATGAACCACAAGTGGGCGAAGGTGGAAGAAAAAGGGGCGAAGGTGGAAGTTTGAATCCACATTCGACCAATCCAAGTCACCTGCGACCACTTACCACTACATTCGACCCTACGTTAACAAAAATGAGATTTTTGATACAAACTAAGTGTTTTATGCTTGAACCTTGCGTGTAATCTATGTGTACTTGATTAGTTAGGATAATGGGTCACCAACGGGATGTCGGGTCGGTCTAGTGTGTCGGTTGAACATTTAAACACGTTTTAAAACATACTTGGTTATGATCTGGACAATCGGGGACTTGTTAGCCTTCGGGTTAGTAGTCATCACACTTATGTAAACTCATTGATAGGTTGTCATTAGTTGGGATTATCATACACGTGTTGGGATTCTAGTTATCGGAAGACGCACTATAAGGTGAGTTTCACGGCCCCACTCTTTTACTGGTTTTACATTTTCGGGGGAGAAAACATGCTGTGTCCTTTAAACATGTGTCAACTATGTTTTCATAAAAGGCGTTTCAACTAAGTTTTCAGGAAAGATGTGTCAACTACGTTTTGGTATTCATGAATTCATTGGGTTTGGAGTATTCATTATGTCTTCACGTATTCATTATGTTTTAGAGTATTCATTATATTACTATGCGATCTTTGGAAGTCCCGGGGGAAACCATGAATGTGCGGGGATGCACAACGGGGGAAATGTGGATAGCGCTATTTGGGCTTGACCCGCCCCACTCGACGGCTTGGAGGGCCGGGCGGGTGCATATTGTCTCTTAGGTATTCAGTATTCAGTATGCAGTATTCAGTATTCAGTATTCATTCGGGCACGTATTCAGTATTCACAGTATTCGAGTCCAGTAATGGTTTTCCAATCGCAGTAGTAACAGGTATTCATATGATTTGCATGCATGTGGTCTGGATTGATCATTGGTATACATTTGGAGTCGGTATTCATTAAAAACCTGTGAACTCACCGGCATTATTTGCTGACGTATCTAGCATGTTTGTCTCAGGTCGCTAAGGTAGCAGCTGTCGATAGGCGCACGGAGTCTCACGGCGTCTAGGATTCATGTGCATCTCATTTAGTATTTTCAGACTTTCGTACTTTTGATTTCATGTTGTAATAAATTTTTACGCTTCCGCAGCGTTGGATCATTTATGAAAACTTAATGGTTTGATTATGTCATTTTTACGTATCATATAGTGTTGTTTATTGTGACCGTTGACTTGGATCCTGGTGTGTCACGCGCCTCGCGGTAAAACCCCGCACGTGGAAATTTGAGGGTGTGACAACTCGGGACAGAACCAATCACCGGAACAGGGTGTAGGGTCACCGGGGACGACAGTGGGTAGCCGGCGAGGAGATTGGCCGGAGATAGGAGTTCGGTCGGAGAAGGTTATCGATATAATAGGTTGGCAGTCGAAGGGTTGTTATGGTTGTTCGTGTGGTGGGTTCGGGTGATTATTGGTTCGCCGGAGACAGAGACCGGCCGGATAATAGGCCGGAGAAGACGACCGGTCATGGTTGCCGCGAGTCCCTCTCTTTCTCGTATCCTTAACTTCTTTCTTATCTCTCTCCCTTCTCACGTCTCTCTCCCTCTTATCTCTCTTTCCTTTCTATTTCTATTTACTCTCTCTTATCGATTCATATGTTCAGTGAGTGTGTGTATATTATCAAGATGGTGTGTAGAATTGTTTTATGATATATGTGTGAATATATAGCAAATAGATGCATGAATGTTGTACAGAGCATGTCTCCTTGTCCATCTTTATATTATAATATGATAAAAGGATGAATGGATAATGATTGGTGTGATGATTACTTAATGATGAGGTGTGAAGGTTGGTGATTAGTGGATGGTCCAAGAAGAAGGCATGTGTGCATGGCTATGCGTGAGTTCTCAGCAAGAACAAATGCATGAATGTGGTATGTAGGCATGGAACATAAGCAGAGAAAGGGGCTGACTTGGTGGAATGTATCTAAATGAGGTTGAGATGTAAACAAGTGTGGGTTTGGGCCGGATAGACTTGGTGGGCTGAGATGTTTAACGGGCTGCGTTTTATTGGGTTACATTAGGAGAGCCCATTAATTATAAGTTGTTATCTTGGATTTCTATTCGGGTGGGCTCAATATTATGGGCCGATTTCCGTTGGGCCAGATTAGCTTAGTTATAATATTAGATAATTAATTACTTAATGATAATTCATGTCATAATCTCGGACACGTAATAACGGGGTGTTACATTCTCCCCAACCTATTAGAATCTCGTCCTTGAGATTCGATTGGAATTGTCTTATAATGTTTAATAATTATCTTTTGGTTATTATTTTCAATAATCTATATACTATTATTAGGTTCTCCCCAACCTATAGAACTTGTCCCCCTCTTATTTTTCTGATAATAAAAACTAATCCTTATAAAAACAAAATTAATATCTTGGATTCTTAATCTTTCTAATCCTTTCCCGTTTGCTTATATAATCAAGATATGAAGACTAAGACGGTTTCTTACTTCTGGGTGTTTTCTATAATATTTCTTTATCATTGGCCAATCCTTTGGCCATACCGAGCCTTATCATAAAATTCTAAATTCTTATACAGACACGGTTAAAAATTTATGGATGTCTAATCCTGAAGCTTTCCCTTAAGGGTTATATAAATCAAATTATAAAACTAAGGTTGCTTTCTATTTTCAATGGTTTCTCATAATATTATTTATCTTTGGCCAATCCTTTGGCCACATCGATTATCATTATAAACTTTCTTGTGGTGGTATAATATCTTCATACCTTAGTATCTCTCTTAAACAATGATATTCATACTCATCTAATGTATATAGTTTACCTATCTATACGAATTATAATTCTTATGATAAATTATTCTTGGCTAATCTTCTGGCTATATTGATTCTTATTATGGATTTTCTGGTGGTGGTATCTTAACCATTCTTTCATTATATAACGATGGCTTGGTATACACCAAGTTAATATTCTTGATACGTATCTATTATAATCTTGATGATAATTTATTTATCCTTGGTTTGTTAACAATAATACAAGATATCTTGGATTTTCTTTCAAATTTCTATTAGATAAATTTCTTTTATTATGTATTCTGAAAATAACCATCGGATAGTCACTTATCAGATTGTCGTAGGCATATACGATCATATAACTCACGATATTTTATTAATCCTCAAATTATCTTTTATAATTTATCGGCTTATGTAGAACAGTATAGATATTTCTAATTTGTTTTATATAATCTATCCGCTTTTTCGAGTTCGATAAGTATAAACAAATATTTTCAGGAGCAGTGAGCTATAAATATGTTCGAGCTGTATTAAATATTCGTGTTGAGACTAGGCTTCGCCGAAATTCAAATAAATAATCGTATAAAGTGGATCTTTATAAAACATTATCCATACCGTAGAAATAATTTCAAGAGATTCATGGAGTGGAATCTTCTGATAATCAGGAATGATACTTTATGATATCTAGGCAATAATCTATCCCAAGAAATATGCTAAGAGGCATTCATGTATATACTGTAAAATGATCCCTATCGTATAGGATATTTTTTGTGTATGCGAACGATAGAGTTCTCTTATCGATGTGAAATGACCATAATATGACCGAAGGAAGTCAATCTATTTGTAAGATACTTGATACTCTAGTAATAGGCCATTCTTATATAAAACATAAATATTATGTTGACCAAACTGAAGGATCTCTTGATACTATTCTTAAGGTATTAGCAACATCGGTAATGGAAAGTGCAAGAATTCTCTTCGTCATTTAGATAGCGTTCCTTTTCCTTTATAGTATCATATGTCCCTACACGGAATCCTGTGGGAAACGCCCGGATATACCTCTTATAAGGGTCCGGATCTCTTTTTCCACAGGGGTTGCATAGAGGACATGCAACCATCTTTGATTCTACGTACTGATTTGATCGCTAAGTTTTAACTAGTTCTATATATAGATGAATATGGTTATGAACAAAATTCTTATTTCAGATCTAGGCTGCCCTGAACGTTTCTGATTTACAGAATCTCGATTTATAGACGGTGGTTTATCGTTACGATATTTTACACCTTTTTTTATATATAAATCAAGCTCTCTTATCACATTGTCACAAGTTTCAGGTTTCGTGACTCAATGGTTGAGGATACTGAGTATGATAATCGTCCACGAATTTCTACAAATTTCTTAAACAAATAGAGATGATAGAGGTAATACTATTGGTGTAGTATAGTTTCGAACTTTCTCAAAATTTTACTGGATTCTCAAGTCTTCGAACTTGATTTCCAATAATATTATTTGAATGATGCAAAGAAAATATATATACGCTAGGATATACATATTTTTCTTTATATTCTTTAGAATAAATAACCAACTTCATATTTGAAAACTTAATTTGTCACGATGAGACTTATAAATTCTCAAAAATTAACATGTCGTTAGATTATCTATGGGGCTAATATTCTGGTTGGAGTTTACAACTCGAGTACTGGTTTTTAAGGAAAGACCAAGGCATCGTGAGTTGGAGATAAATGACTAATCATCTTCAGTAGATTGTAGAATCTCACTGAAAAGATATGAGGTAATTCGACATATGTATTATTCTATGAAGTAAAGAATATAATACACTGAGTTTGAGTAGTGATAACAATCGGGTGGGGATAGTTTCTAGGATTCTAAAGTAATGATTGATAATAGTGCTGATAACCGAAGCGTTGATATATAATATGAACATATCGTCTATAGATTTGTTTAGAATCGGGTTTCAAACTTTGAGGAACCAAACTAGATGGTGAGAGTTTTACTGAGAATGAAGTTGAGGTGATAGGTTTTTATATCGGAGGTGTCTTTAGACATGATGTTTTAACAAAAGAATGTTAATCTTTAATCTAGAAAAAGAAAGTGATCGGGATTATTTCCAACGGAATTTTGAATATCCAAAGTATTCTAGAATTTCTAGTGACCTGTGAGAGACATGCTTTAGCCTATAAGTGAATGTTCATCCCAAGAGTTCCCAGGTAGGCATACGGGTCCCGCGGTTGATTAGGATTTATACAAAATGCCAACCTTAGACAGGAAACTCAGGATACAGGCACTCACCCTTCCAGATTGCACGTGTCTTGTCATACTAGTGATCCCAAAACTTTTGGAAAGGAACATGATTAGATAGTGATTTCATACTGACAGGGTTTCGAGTTGTAATACAAGGAAGTTTTCAAGTGAAACATTTGAATTAAGTCTAACGAGCTAGACTTTTAAACTTTAAGATTTGTTTCAGATGAGATGAAAAATATCTTTTAAATGTCTCGATTTAATACAACTTTAATCTTACTTCTATTGATTCGTTCAGATCGAGATGACACTAATACTATTTCTTGATAATATGAGTTGGATTCTGATATTCTTTTATCCGCTTCTTATAAGATTTCTAAGTTGAAAATAGTTTTCTAGGTTTATAGGTTCAAGAAATGATCTTGCAAAGCGGATATAACGACGTTTAAAAGGAATTATATATATTTCCGGATATATTCGTGAAAATATTTATATTGATGGTTTCTAAGAATAAGTTTATATTTTTATCAAAAATATGTATTTGCATTCATTTGGTTTTTATCAGAAGGGAATTCGCAAAAACTGCAGATAGAATGAATTTCGTCGGGGGAATCATATCTATATAGAAACTTGATCATAGGAATGCTCAAGTGGGAGTACAATATTTTTATAAATTTTCTTTAATACTTGGATATATTCTTCTAATTATATCTGATTTCGAATACTTTTAAACATGAATTTCTTCTGAGGAAGGTTACTACCTTTGATTTTCTTATCTTTCAAGTAGATATAAAAGATTTGATAACTTTTCATGTGAGAGTATATAAAACTTATAATCGCATTCTTATCCTTAACATGTTGCTCCTATATTTTTCTAATTGATACGGGAGATTGAAAGAATACTTCTATAATAACTTATCTATACTTCATAAAATTCTTGTTTACAGATAATTCGTATTTCTTGTATTTATGATATTTTATACTTTTTGGTATTACCAAAGAATTTTCGAGAAATCAATCGTGCCTGTAAACTCACAATTTTCTGGCCATTAAAAATTGTCAATTTACCTCACAATATTATTCTAGTAATTTCCTTGATAATTTTTTTGTACTTTCTTATAATTTCTATTAACATAGATTTCTTTTTAAAATAATTTTGGTTGATCTTGGATTAGAAGAGGATTTCTATTAATTAAACTTGCTACTCTGATACCACCTGTAATGACCCAGGTAGCGCAACGGATTAGCATTAACAGGTTTAATTGTAATGATTACATTTAACTGAATTTCAATACTAATGAAATACATAAAATGTAGCCATAGCATCCTCTTCTTATCCAGATCTTCTATTTGTCAGCTTTCTCTTTAATATCTTGTATAAATACCTGACCACATGCTTAAAAGTACGTTAGTATTTTCATACTAGTGAGACATGCCGAGATTTAGACATACTGATAATAATAACTCAAGTTTAACAAACATGCAACTCTTTCTATACAGTTCGGTCATTCTAAGGTGGAATATATTATCGATGGAGCACCATACAAATGCTTATTGTGGTTCCAAACCTCTACTTGGTTTAGAAAAATATATTCCCGTGATACCGAATGGATCCATTCTACGTGATTTCTATTCGACCGAATTCTATTATATAACATGATCATGATTCGATGATATTCTATTAACAACTCGATAACACTTTTATAATATAAACCATATAAAATACTTTGATAACGACTGGACAAGCATGTAATCAGCACAAAAGCGTTATAAATAAAAAGGGGAAGGGTCATGTACTCACCTTAATAATATTATTCTGATTTTGTAGTCTAATCTCTATCAGTATATTCCAAGATATATTGTACCTATTATATTTTAATAACATTAGCGCGTGCAAGGCTTGTGCACGTGATAACGCCGGGGGACAATTCAGTATTATTATTCTTTAATACTTTTATACTCTTGTATAAAATATATATGAGTTGGTTCATTATCGCCATTCGGTTTAATATTATCGTCCCACATGTTTCACGTTTATAATAATAATAATAATAATAATAATAATAATAATAATAATAATAATATAATAATATAAAAGTAGTAAACTTAATAACATAATAATATGTCATAACATTCTAACCTTTCTGTTGACTCCAACGGTGTGAACGGCTCAAACCCGGAACAGAACCAATGTCACCGATTATAATATTCCAAGCATGGTGAACGATTAATGTGACTGTAAAGGTATCGGTTTAGACGGGAAGGATACACGATGTTCGGGTATGGATGACAAGTGATCGGAGATGTGTTATTATGATTCGATGGGTTTGACTCGGAATGGTTATGTGAACAGAGGTAACACAGTGAACCGGGTTTACCAAACTACACAAGAGATGGCGATGGTCTGTTGTTATTGTGAATGGGTGTAGGGTTATCAGAGAAGACTCGGGACAGAACCAATCACCGGAACAGGGTGTAGGGTCACCGGGGACGACAGTGGGTAGCCGACGAGGAGATTGGCCGGAGATAGGAGTTCGGCCGGAGAAGGTTATCGATATAATAGGTTGGCAGTCGAAGGGTTGTTATGGTTGTTCGTATGGTGGGTTCGGGTGATTATTGGTTCGCCGGAGACAGAGACTGGTCAGATAATAGGTCGGAGAAGACGACCGGTCATGGTTGCCGCGACTCCCTCTCTTTCTCGTATCCTTAACTTCTTTCTTATCTCTCTCCCTTCTCACGTCTCTCTCCCTCTTATCTCTCTTTCCTTTCTATTTTTATTTACTCTCTCTTATCGATTCATATGTTCAGTGAGTGTGTGTATATTATCAAGATGGTGTGTAGAATTGTTTTATCATATATGTGTGAATATATAGCAAATAGATGCATGAATGTTGTACAGAGCATGTCTCCTTGTCCATCTTTATATTATAATATGATAAAAGGATGAATGGATAATGATTGGTGTGATGATTACTTAATGATGAGGTGTGAAGGTTGGTGATTAGTGGATGGTCCAAGAAGAAGGCATGTGTGCATGGCTATGCGTGAGTTCTCAGCAAGAACAAATGCATGAATGTGGTATATAGGCGTGGAATATAAGCAGAGAAAGGGGCTGACTTGGTGGAATGTATCTAAATGAGGTTGAGATGTAAACAAGTGTGGGTTTGGGCCGGATAGACTTGGTGGGCTGAGATGTTTAACGGGCTGCGTTTTATTGGGTTACATTAGGAGAGCCCATTAATTATAAGTTGTTATCTTGGATTTCTATTCGGGTGGGCTCAATATTATGGGCCGATTTTCGTTTGGCCAGATTAGCTTAGTTATAATATTAGATAATTAATTACTTAATGATAATTCATGTCATAATCTCGGACACGTAATAACGGGGTGTTACATCGGGCCCTCATGGTTCTGGCCGGTGGGGGCGGTGGTGTGGGAATGGGGCTGTTAATCAGTTGTGAGGTGGGTGTTTGGAGTGTTGGGCCGGTTTGGGGGTTGTGTGATTGGGAGGCGATTTGGGCCGAATGTGGTAAGGTGGTTTGGGTCGATTGTTGGTCTGTTATAGGTGGGATATGTTGTTCGTTGATGGGTAGAGGTGAGGTGGGTGTTGTTTGTGGGTTGTAGGAAAAAGTGTAGTGGGTAGGGCTGGTTGGTTTGGTGAAGGACTGGGAGGTGACTGTGGGTTTAGGTAAATATGGTGTGGGTGAATGTGGTCTTCTAGAAATGTATAGTTTTGAAGGGTAGGCTTCGGTTTCTTGGCGAAGGGAAAGATGGTTTCATCAAATAGGACATAACGGTTAATGGTAATTTTATTTGTTTTGAGGTCAAGACATTTGTAACCTCGGTGATTGGATGGGTAACCAAGGAAAATGCATGGGGTAGAGCGGAATTCAAGTTTGTGAATGGTGGTTTGTGGGATAAGAGGGTAACATAAGCAACCGAACACTTTGAGATGGTCGTGTGAGGGAAAACATGGGCCAAGAGTGTAGAGGGATATCTCAAGGGCATGGGGCCAGTAAGTATTGGACATTGAGGAATGGGCCAAGAGTGTTCGCATGAGGTTATTTATGGTTCGGATTTTCCGCTCTGCTTTTCCATTTTGGGAGGAGGTGTGTGGACAGGAAAAGCGAAATTGCATGCCTGTTTGGTTGCAAAAGGTGTGGAATTGGTTGTTGGCATATTCACGGCCAATGTCACATTAAAGTTGTTTTATTTTAGCATTAAATTGGGTTTGGATAAAAGTTTTAAATTTAGTGAACATTGTAAAAACAATTCATTTATGTGTGATAGGATATGTCCATAGAAAATTAATGTAATCATCTAAGAACAAAACATAATACCAATGTCCCCCGTTGCTAATGATGGGAGAGGTCCAAACATCACTGTGCATAAGATCAAATGGAAAAATAAGTACTTGTAATTGATTTGGAAAAAGGAAGAGGTGTTGGTTTCCCAAAAATACAAGCAGGACAGACTTTATTGTCTAAACGATTACATTTAATAAATTTAGAAGTTTTCAAAGTTTTCAAAATAGCTGGTCCAGAGTGGCCAAGCCGTTGATGCCAAATGTCTTGTGAGATAGCTGAAAAAGTGGACGCAGTGTTGAGGTGAGTGATGTTGGATGGGCTAAGAGTGTAGAGGTCCCCCGAGCTATTGCACCGTAGGATATGTCTCTTGGTCTGGAAATCCTTCACGGTAAAACCATAAGGGTCAAATTCTATGGATAATTGGTTATTCGTAGTAAATCAATGAACAAAGATTAGGTTTTTAACAAGGTTAGGTGCATATAGGACATTTTTAAGTTTAAAGGGTGGAGGTAAGGTAAGGTAATGTCACCCTATCCTAATACCTGAATGGTTTTACCATCACCAACAATAAATTTCGAATAACGCCAGAATTAAATATAGATGGAAATTTGTCAGATTGAGGAGACATTGTACCTGAGGCGCCCATGTCCATTCTCCAAGACGGGTCATTGTGATGTAGTGCCAAGTTATTAAGTACCTGTGCTATGTCAGTTAGCGAGTATGAAGCTGAGTAGGACTGAGCCGAGCCGCTGCCTCCATTGGATGATGGTCGTGGGCGAGTAGACCTGGGCCGCCTGGGCCGGTGGGATTGCTTTGATGTGGGCCGGTGTATCCAATATTGGGATAAGGGCAAGGGGGAGAAGTAGGAGCCTAATTATTGTATTGTTGTTGTGGTGGATTGGCCGAAGCCCAAGTAGGGGGAGTAGGGGCCCAATAGTAGTAACCTTCATACTATTGCTGCTGTGATCGACCACGTTCATGGTTTGGACGGCCACGGCCTCTGACAAGCGGCCGGTTGTCATATGTGGTTCGGTTCTGTGGTGTGGATCGAGAAGAGTTTTCGGTAGTGGTGTTTAGTGCAGTTCTGGCGGTTTGAGATGAGAGTTTAGCTTGGTTATTTTTGTGGTCTTCCACTTGACAAAGATGATATCGGGTATCATAGAAGTCAGGTAATGATTGGGTGTTTTGAAGGATAAGAGAGATGTTTTCGTATTGATCGGTTAAGCCGGTAAGTATTTGTAAGACAAGTTGGTTTTGGCCTTTTGGGTGATGTTTGATCCAAGGCTAGTCAATTGGTCAAAAATAAATTTCATAGTTTGACAATAGGCAGACATATTGGGAAATTGTTTAAGGCGGGTATTGAAGAATTTGTTTTGGAGGGTTATGGTACGGACAACTTGGTTGTCAAAGAATAGGTTCTTTAGGCGACACCACGCATCATGAGTGGTAGTGTTGGTTATCATGATAGTGTGAACGAGATCTTGAGTGATGGTACCGTAGATCCATTGTAGAACAATGGAGTCGATACGTTTCCATGACTCAAGATTGGTGGATTTTGCCGGTTCTTTGTCTTTGTCAGTGGAAGAGGAGGAAGAGATGGTGGTACGTGGTAGTAGGTGATCATAAACATCGTAGGCTTTGCAATGGGTGGTGAATAACTCGTCCCGGGTATTATAGTGTTCGGTTTGGCTGTACAGTATAATAGGGATAAAGTTTTTGATGTTGGTAATTGTGACTACAAGGTGAAGGGAAGACATGATCGAATGAAGGCGGAAAAGAAAAAAAGGAATAATCGACGAAGGAGGTAGCCGATTAGGGAAGAAGGAAACAAATAGGGTTAGACTCTTGATACCATGAAAAATATTATGGATTAATGCTTGATCATCTTCTCATTGATATGTCCAATATATAAATATTACAATCCTTTATTTTAGGAAATAAATAATTACAAACTTAATACACAAGACTATCCATATATACAAGACTAGGGGTGTTCAACGAATCGAATAACGAATTTTCGAATTATTCGAATCGAATTATTCGAATTTTTAGTATTTTTACCTGAATTCGTATTCGATTCGTATTCGTTTAAAATTCAATTTATTCGATTCGTATTCGATTCGAATAAGAAACTCGAATTCGAATCGAATTCGAATAAATTCGATTTAGTTCAAATTCACCTTAAATAACAAATTGTTTTACTTTTAGTTTTAAAACTAATACAACTCATTATTTTTAACATATAAAATACAAATCTACAAATTGATAAACAACAATATGTCAAATACGAGAATAGTAAAAATAGTAGAGAGTATAGTTTTATAGAGTTTTGTGATATATAAGGTAAATATATAAAACATGGTTATGCTAAAAGTTATAGGCACTATGGGTTCTTAGAGTTTGACCAAAATTTAGAAGTTTTTTTTTTCAATGTGTATACTTGTGTATATAATAATGTGTATATGTGTGTATATATTTAAAAAAATATACATGTACAATTTTTATTCGAATTTCGAATCGAATCGAATTTAAAATCATAAATTCGTATTCGATTCGTATTCGATTTACTGGACTCGAATTCGAATCGAATCGAATTCGAATTCTTAATAATCGAATCGAATTCTTGGTAATCGAATCGAACTAAATCGAATTTCGAATTTTTCGAATTCGAATCGAATTCTGAACACCCCTATACAAGACTATCCAAAAATACAAATTAGAATATTCTAAAGTTAATCTATTAGTTAGATGTGTTAAATGCTTGGGAAATAATGTGTACTACATGTGTGTGATCTAACATGTGAAAAAGAAATTGTGTATTACAAGTTTACGTATCGTTGCGAGAACAAGCTCACCATATGTGTGATTTTAAGGGAATAAAACATGGTTTATAATGGTACTAATTAATTAAAATGTGCATCACCGTGGGTGGTTGAACGTAAAAGTGAACCTCATGGGCAGTTGAACATAATAGTGAATCACCGGTAGTTGAACATAAAAGTGAATCACCATGGGTAGGTGAACATAAATACTTGTGTTGACCTGACAGGCGTATCTCCCCTAGTTGGGTTAAGGGATAGTGGCTTCGTAGCAGGGCAAGCGGTGCGGAAAGCAGAGGCAAAGAAGGTAGAAAAACATGCTAAAGCCTGCGAGGAGAACCAACACGTTTTTGTACCATTGGCTTTTGATACCTTTGGCTCATTGGCACTAGAGGCTACCCGTTTCCTGACCAGGGTACAGCGGGTTATTCATAGTAGCGTCTCGGCTTCGGGTGGGCAGGGTTACGTTTTTAGTAGATTAGGATTTGCTATTCAAAAAGGGTTAGCGGCGCAGCTTGTTGCCCGTCTGCCCGTTATCTTAATGTAATTTTCTTTGTCCGGGAATGAAAGAAATCATGTTGAAAAAAAAAAAAAAATGGGCAATATGATAAAGTTGGAATTTGGGTTTTCGAAGTGTGAACCATCTAAGCGAAAGCTAATGATGTGTGTGACATATACTTTTAGGTAAGTCGCCTTAAGCACTGGCGAATCTTGACCCGAAATTTCGGGGGGTCGGAAGTCACTAGTTTCGGGGGGTCGAAAATCAGTTTCGAGGGGTCGAAACCTTATATACCAAAAAAAATTATATACGAATTAGCGAAAATTCGGGGGGTCGGCCACCCCTCCCTGCCCCTTAAAAGAATCGCCCCTGGCCTTAAGGTTGACCAAACTCAATCTCGGAATGGGTCTCGAGCATCAAACTTTTATAAAAGTCACTAGTCGTTTTGGTGTCAACAAGGTGTGTGTTTAATGTGTAACTATTTTGGGTTTTGCTAATACGTAAAGGCATTACTTAATGTAATAATAGATATACAAGTTTCTGAATAGAAAAAGAAAAACCTGGGCCTAAATTCTGTTGGGGCTGACGTGGAGGAGGTGAATTGGTTTGCCCGGCTTCTTGGTTGTAAAGTTGGGAACCTTCCTTTTACGTATTTGGGTGTCCCGCTCGGCGCTAATATGAAACGGGTCAGATTTTGGCAGCCCGTTATAGATAAATTCAACAAAAAACTATCCCTATGGAAAGGTAGATCCTTATCTTTCATTGTTCCAACTTCCAAGCTCCTCAAGTGATCATAAAAAAAAAATGGAAGCATTGAGACGCGACTTTCTTAGGGGAAAAATGGTGAAAGGTGCAAACTTAGATGGGTTAAATGGGATAAGATCGTGAAACCAAAGAAGCTTGGTGGTTTTGGAGTCGGTAGCATCGAAGAATTCAATGAAGCTATGCTTGCTAAATGGTGGTGGCGTTATAAAAACGAGGCGTCCAACTTGTGGGTCGACGTCATAAAAGCTATCCATTTCACGGTTCGTGACAAACATTTTGTTCCAGTGAATAAGAATATTTCAGGAGTGTGGAAGGATGCGAGTATTGTTGAAGGCAAATTGCTTAAAAAAGGGATCATTATTAAAGACAAACTTCATGTTGAATGGAACCAGTGGCGCAACATAGTTGGGGCGGGGAGGGGCGGGCGACCCCCCCCCCACCCTCGGAGTTTTGCGCAGAAGTTCCGATTATATAGTATTCGTATAGAAAATTTTGAAAATATAGGGTTTCGACCCCCCGAAACTGGTTTTCAACCCCCCAAAACTAGTGACTTCCAACCCCCGATGACTTCCGACCCCCCGAACCTTCGGGCCAAGCTTCGCCACTGAATGGAACTAAACAAGTTTCTGGAGTGACACATGGGTTTCTACTTTCTACTACTCCTTTCAAGACTCTTTTTCCAACTCTTTTCAAGCAGGCTAAAAACAAAAGAGCTACAGTAGCAGAGTGTTTTATTTCTAATGGGCTCATTTCAGGCTGGGCCTGGAACTTTGCTGCGGATCCGGTTTCATCGGCTGAACTGGCTGAGCTTGCCGACAGGTTTCTCTATCCTCTTCTGATGATATGTGGGTATGGGAAAACAAGCATGGGGTTCCATTTTTGCAGAGCGATTGGGTAGAGTGGCGACCAAGAAGGAGTTAATGATCCGTGGCATTTCTATTTCGGACCGTTATGTTGTCGTTGCGGGATCGAGGAAGAAGATTCGAGTCATGCATTGTTGAGTTGCCTATGGGCCAGATCGATTTGGTGGAATATTTTGGTATGGCTTAAGATACCATGGCCTTTGGGATCGTTCTCTTTATCCGAATGGATTGAAGTACTAATGAAGGCTCAGGGGTCGAAGAAATGGAAAAAAATGGTGTATACGGTCGTGCTCGCAACCACGTGGAGCATTTGGTTGGCCAGAAACGTTAAAGCCTTTGATGGTATATTCATCCCGGTTTTTTACCATGGTAGACCTTATTAAAGAAGTGTTTTTTTCTGGATCTCTCATCGTGGGAAAGTCCCCAATATTTCATGGCCTATTGGGTCTCTTTTGATGTAAATTGTATGGTGTAATTTTCGTTTGTTTTGTTGGGTGTGTTTTTCTCTCCTGCTTCTTGCTAGCTCTTTATATTTAGTTATAAAGTGATTGGCGTTAAAAAAAAAAGTCTCCTGTCAATTTATATCGAGTTTGACAATATGAATGTAGATTGGTACTAGAGTCTATGGTTTCACAAAGTCTTCTCCCTAGCCTAGTTTAGTATGTGTTATTTTCAGTTCTCTTTATTTTAATCTCTTTAAGAGCATTCACAGTTTAGCCTCCATATTATTGTGAGATAGGCCTTCATATTATATATAGTGTGTATAAGTGGTTGTAAGTAGAGGAGATAGAGAATATATAGAGAAGTTATTGTTCATCAGTAAATTTGATATGGAACTGTTCATCCTTTATAATTGTTTAATATTTTTTAAAGTGGTTGTGAATAGAGGAGAGAGAAAAGGTAATGATAAAAGTATAGAATAAATATTATTAAATAGAAAAAAGTGAGAAAATATAGTGTTTTTAGACTTTAAAGTAATTATGAAGAAAATATGGAGAAGCTACTGAGAATGCTCTAAGAGCATTCACAGTAGAGTCTCCATATTATTGTGAGATAGGCCTCCATATTATATATAGTATGTATAAGTGGTTGCAAGTAGAGGAGATAGAGAATATATAGAGAAGTTACTGTTCATCAGTAAATTTGATATGGAATTGTTTATCCTTCATAATTGTTTAATATTTTTTTAAAGTGGTTGTGAGTAGAGGAGAGAGAAATGGTAATGATAAAAGTATAGAATAAATATTATTAAATAGAAAAAAGTGAGAAAAAGTCGTGTTTTTAGAGTAATTATGAAGAAAATACGGAGAAGCTACTAGGAATGCTCTAAGCTATAGGGTATCACTGCTTCAAATGCTCTTTATTATAACACAATCTTGATATGATTGGGTAATGTTATATATAAACATTTAACATAACCATCCCATCAAGCTACCAACTATGAACACGGCTCAGTTAGAATAATAATTTGGAATTGGATCATCTTGTTCTGGTTATTTTTATTACACAAAACAAAGCTCAAAATTGTTTATTATCGGACAGTGGTTTCCTCTAGAATGGTGGCGGGTTGTGTCACTAGCACCGTCTGCGTTCATGGATGTAGACGGCCTTTTTCCACAGAGTTAACCCGGGTGATCAGACTTTCGTTGGACGTTCAAAAAGAAACGAAATTTACTTCAGACAATTTAGGCAAGTTTGTCCATATATCAGTCAAGTAAACAACTTTATTCTTTATATGTAATTGGAAAGATCATAAAGCTTGTATAGGCATATGAACTGTGAACCAGGTATTCAACAGCACCTGTAAATCAAAGTCCAAATTTGTGATCCACAAAACATGATCTATAATCACAATACTGTTTATTTAGACCCATCAAGAAGAATTTTCTTCATGTGGTCAACATAATCTTGCATTTGTTCCCTTGAATGTGTTGGAGATGGATATACACAAGCACAATCTAGCTCCCCATCACGGATTGTATCGAAAATTGCAAGTGAAGGACCCACACTATGGACCGAAGAACAACCAATGCAATCCAATAAACCGACTTGTTTATGTAACTGGTTGCTGTTTTCGATTAAGGGGTCTTCGAATACAGAAAGGAGTGAAGTTCTTAATGAAGAAGAAGGTGTTAAACCTGGGTTTTCAATGGCTTTGCACATGAGGTAGTTTAAGTCGGCCGTGTCTGTAAAATGTTTATTGTTGTTTTTTGCGTTTGCTAAGGTTGTACAGATTCTCCGTGCTAGATCCCATAAGTCTTCCCCTCCTTTTATGTCGTGCGAGTTTATGATGACCGAATGGTAAAATCCTGTTTAAGTCAAACACGTCAATATTGGTGGTAATTCGACCAGTTTACTTATAAATGAGATGATTCGGAGAATAGGAAAAAAAATAGAACTACATTTATCTGTAACAGTGCATACAGGTAACCAAAGTGTATTAGAAAAAACTAAATTATTGTTTAAATGACATTCTTTTTAGGGATGACAATTTAAATACTACATGAACACAATCAGTTTCGAGCTAAACAGGTCCAGATCATTAATATGTAGATGTGGGTTGACCTAACCAATCCATTTTCACCTGCCAACTAGAAATAATTCAACCCGCTAACCCATGTCATGTTTAAGTTTAAATAGGTCCAGGTTATGGTTTCTGCTTTTCAACACAATCAGGTAATTGCGTGTTCAGTTGGGTTATACAAACCATCCAACCAGAACCCGTCACAAATTCTCACCCCCTAAATTACACACAAAGTTTTATCAAAAGATAAGTTTTTTTTTTTTTTTTTTTTTCAAAAGAAGTGTTACAGGTCTAGTTGGCCAGACAATTTCTACGCGTACAATAACTATAAGTACATGTTTCCCGTTACCCAATTAGTCCATTTTTTCATACTTTAACTCAGCCACAATATGCACATGAACACCCTCAAAATCACTATCCAACAGGCATGTGTATGCGATGATATGAATCTTACCGATATTATGATCACTAAGAGGAGGATCAAGCTCTGACCGACAATCAATGAGAGTTGCAAGTGAATATTTTTCCCATTTTTCACCAGGAAAGTTTTTAGAAGCATGCGCAGCAATAAATCCAGCTGCTGCTAATAGCCCAAACAGTTTGATCCCTTTTGATTTGCAGCCCTGAAAAATGAATGTCACAATCCAGGAACCAGACAATAACTAGCATAAAACAAGACCGGTTGAACACAAAAATAACCCTTAAAAACTTGCTTTTGGTGCAGAGTTTTATATGATGCTATCACTATATATCAAACAAAGAGGTACGCTTTGACTACTGAGACCAATCTTACTACTTTCAATCCCCAAATTTGCTAACTACATCGAATCTTATGATAGATTCAATAAATATAAAGTTACACGGGAAAAATGGTAAAGATCTATATGATGACTCGATATGAAAAATAGTACATTTGACCTCAGAAGTCAAACTACACATTTGTAATAGATCATCATACTTAACTGTCATGTTCAAGTCTAACATCCTTCTTGTTTCAAATGCCACGAAAGCACCAAATAACGATTTTTCACAGAAGTAACCATCTTTGTTGAATATCTTGTATAAAATATTATTACTTAACAAAACCTTAAATCTTGCATAAAGCTTGGTTTTTAAAATGCGCACATAATGAGCCCACAATGCGTGATGCACATGATGCGCTAACGAGATCGCATCGCTGCAGTTGATGCGATAATGCTGCAGTTGATGCACGCCTTTATGCATAATCAACTCCTCACATACATAATCAAAACTTTAGTATTTTTCTAATAACCAACTCCACACATACATGATCAAAGTTATCAAACCAACCTAGCAACAAAACCACTTACATCAACAATCCGACCCGTCTCCTCCGCTCCAATCTTCAACCTAACAAACCTCGTCGAATCCGGAACTCCAACCTCCTTAACCACCAAATTCGAAAACCGAAAAGAATTAACCGAATACCCAATCACATCCTTCCCCCGCACCCAAAACGGCTTATTCCCCTTCCCCGCAGGCACACATTCCTCAATAGCCAACCCCAACCCCTCCTCCATCCCAGCCCCCTCACCCCCACCTTCACAATACAAACCCAACAACTCCTTCACCAACCACGCAGCTGCTGCCCGATCACACACCGCAGTATGCACCCTTATCACCACCACCACTGACCCCTGTGGCTGTTTCAACAGATTATTATTATTATTATTATTATTATTATTATTATCCAGCAACGTGTAACAGCTAACAAACATGACGTCAGCTTCAGTCACCTTATCATCATCATCATGAGGTTGGATTAAACTCGTCCAACTGTTAGTATTAAGTTCTTGTTCGATCGTTTGAAGAAAAGAGTGAACGAATAGATCAGTGGTGTGGATTTTAACAGTGGTTGGGTGGAGGTGGTGTGGAGGGAGAATTGGTGGGTGGTGGGGTCGAATAATAATTTGGAACGGAGAATAGGGTGGGATGTTTGGAGTTTATTAATGGAGGATTGAAGGAGGGAGAGATTGGGTGGGGTGGAGAAGAGGAGGGATATTATTGTAATGCCGGTGCCGGTTGGTACGGCTTTGCACCAGCTGTGTTCGGTGCTGCCTACGGGTCGGGATGATGCAGACATTTTTTTTGGTGAGGTTGGATTCAGGGGATGGATAGATGGATTATGTTTGTAACTGAAAAGTTCACATGGAACGTGAGTATGGTGTTTCTGACAGGATAACTGGAAAACACTCTTATCTTTGAAATTATTATATTACTAGCTTTTATCCCCGTAGCGTCCCGGGATTGAAAAATATAACAATTCTAATAATACTAATACTAATAGATATAATTATTACCCTTGTAATTAAATAAATAAAAAAATAACCTTGCTATAAGGTGACACCATGTGTTGCAGTGTTGCGCGATTCTTTCTCATAGCTTCTCTTGATGAAGTATACCTATGCATCTTTAAAAGAGTAAAATTCTTATGAAATTATGGCGATTGAGCTGAATTTCAACATCGTAGATAAGAACCTGGTTTAAAAGAAAAAACATTATTAATGAATAACCTGAACACTTTGTGTTTTTTTCCTTATGAACGAAACCCCACAAAAAATACTTGTTTTTTTCACCGTTTTTTATATAGAACTATGGTACTCGTTGGAAAGATAATAAAACGCTCGTTAATTTGGTGTAACTTTTTTCTTTAAAAAATAGCGTATATAAAAGATATTAACGTTTAAAAATTATAGGAGGAAAATAAGAGAGAAAAATTTAAATGTTTTTAAATTTTTTTTCCTAAAATAACTCAATTTAAATTTAGTAGATTAGGTTTATATTATTATTTATTTATTTTTAATTTGCCACATGGCATGACACATGACACACTTAAGGAGGAGAATGCCTCCTAAATGCTATGTCATTAAAATGACTTTCTTAGGCCTCCATTGAATGTCACATCATCAATATTCAATTCTTTTATTATAAGTTATAGATTATAGATTATTATTATGAATATTCATAATCTTATTGAACGAACAACAAAACCTGGTCACCTAGATACACCTAAAGGCAAAAGGTCACTCACGCGGTCACGTCCGTGAATGCAGATAGCGTTGGTGACTTGGTCCGCTACCATTTTAGAGAAAACCCAACATTCAAAGGCCTAATATGATAAAATTTCTGGCTCAACTTAAAATATATTAATAATTATAATAACAATTTGGATTTAGAATTTAGATGACCAGTTGTTTTAGACCATGTATTTTGTTGTAGGGATTACAACCTAATCCAAATTCAACACATAGATACGAATATTGAGGGATTTGGGATAGAATGATAGATAAGTTAATGACTTGGTATTAGGCCAGCCGGAGTTGTCCGTGATGGCCACCCCATGATACCGTGACCACTGCGAAACACCGCCCTGACTTTCGGATCACGGCCATGATTAAGAAATGTCGTGATATGCATCACGGTGGCTTCTTTTTCTTGTTTGATAATTATGCACAAAAGACAAAAACAAATTTCAAGTGTTTTGTTTTATTTGTCTTTTTTTATTTATAAAACCAAGTGTTATGTTTTTTGGCTTTTTTTTTTTCCAAAATATTAATATGTTTTTTTACGGGACCTCGAATCGTGGTCGTGTTCGTGGCTGGAGCAACGCTTTGAACTGAAAAAGAGTTTTAGCCGAGTTTGGTGAACTTGTCGGGGGAACACAACGTACGTTTGAAATCTCTCACAAGTACGCGGACCTCCAATCGAATAGGTTTTTACTATGTATTTTTTCAGTAGTTTTTTTTATTTTTTTAATGTAACATTTTTTATTTTATTTTATTTTATTTTATTTAATGTTTTTATTTTTTTAAAATGTAATGTTTTTAGTTTTTTTTTTTTTAAAGTTTTGTAATGAAATGTGATGGAATGTGAACAACGCCGCATGAGTTTAGTGATTGAATGTGATAGAATGTAATAGAATGAGGTCGTAGAATCTGATTGGGTGTGATGGTGTTGTGGGTAGTTTTTTTTTTGAACGGCTAACAAATTGGAATCACTCACGGAACACTGGAGTATCATCGTGCCACGAGTGTTGCCACACGATCATATTCCACTAGTGATGGAATGTTTACCACCCCTTGTGGCCTTAGCCATTAAGTGATTACTGACTTTATTTACGTGGAACATACGTATACATTTATTCGAAACGAATATTACGCTTAGAATTTTCTTTGTTCGCTAACCCACTCATTTTTTTTATAGTTAACTTGGGTAATAAAATTGTTCGTTATGTTTTTACAAAGATTGAATTACCCAAACACCCATCACATACCATCCTTGGTTTCTATATTAGACTATCAAACTTTTTTTTTAAATGGCTGCCATTAGAGTATTCACATAGGGTTCCTCATAATTTTGTTAGCAAATTTTCAATATTTTAGGATGGGTTCACGAGTGGACAATATGAGGAATGTACTGTTTATCCGTTAAATTTGAGCGAACACAGTTTTCCTGCATTTATTTTTTTAATATTTATTGAAAGTGGTTTTGACCGGAGGAGAGGTAAAAATTAATGATAAAGGTATAAAACGTATTATTTAATTGGAAATGAGAGAGAATGTAGTGTAATGTGTGGTTGTGAGTGGATAAGGATTGAGAACTTATTGTAAATGCTCTTAGACATAACAGAGTAGCTCCCCCCCCCCCCCCCCCCCGGTATGGCGTGGAAGGGGGGAGCCCCTTGGGCGGGGAACCTCCACCGACGTGAGGGGGGGGGAGGAGTTGATGGCCACGTTGCCTGTTTTCATTGGGTGGGGGTGATTTTGTGACCGTTTGATCTTAAAAAAAAATTAACATAACTGTTGCACACACGGTTTAAAAAAATAAATTGAATTTATTATGTATGTATGTGTATATATATATATATATATATATATATATATATATAGGTCAAGATCGTGTACAAAGTGGTTTTTTTGTGAGAAGTGTGAGAAGTATTAAAAATTGATACTTAGCATCATTTTTTGAACTTAGTCGTGATGTTTTGGATTGTTTTGCCTATAAAAACACCAAACATAACAATTAAAAACCGAAAACAATGTATTTTAGGCTTAAAACTTAAAACACCATGCTAAGAACATTAGCAGTGTGTTTTAAGCGTTAAGTAGTGTGTTTTAGCTGTTTTTTAAATTTAATTACTATAATACATTGTATTGTGTCTTAGATTGTTGTGTTTGGTGTTTTTCAAGTTAAAACAATATAAAAAATCATTCCTAAATCCAAAACATGATGTCTACATGTCAATTCTTAATCCTTCTCACACTTCTCACGAAAAATGTACTTTGTACAGGATCCTAAACACACACATATATATAATATATATATAGGGCAATTATAAAATGAAAACCCTCTTGAGTTGAGAAAACCTTGGAAACTCATGTAAAAAATCATTATTTGTTTTTGAAAAAAATAACCAATGTAAAATACATGTTTTTAAGTGTTTTGGGCCAAAAAAATAAAAAAAAAAGCGCCGAAGGGATTTTTTTAAAAAAAATAAACAAAGCTGCGAAAACACATGTTTAAACCTGATAAAAAACAGCAAATAGCTGAAAACATATGTTTTTTTAGCAACTTTGTTTATTTTTTTTAAAAAAACCCCTTCGGCGCTTTTTTATATTTTTTGTTGGCCCAAAATGCTTAAAAACATGTATTTTACATTGGTTATTTTTTTCAAAAAAAAAATTGATTTTTTACATGGGTTTCCGAGGTTTCTCATCTCAAGAGGGTTTTTCAATTTATCCTTCCCCTATATATATATATATATATATATATATATATATATATATATATATATATATATATTATATATATAAAACCATGTCCTCTTCTACCCAAATCCACACACTCTCAAGTCCTCCCCCACCGCCGCGGTATGGCGTGGAAGGGGGGGGGTGATTTTGTGACCGTTTGATCATTAAAAAAAAATTAACATAACCGTTGCACAACGGTTAAAAAAAATAAATTGAATTTATTATATATATATATATATATATATATATATATAAAAAAACCATATCATCTTCTACCCAAATCCACAAACTCTCATATTTTATAAAATCCTCTTCAAACTATCATTTTTTAAAAATACTTGCAAGATGTCGGAGAAATCTTCAAGTTCATCTGATTCGATTGATCAATACGCTTTGGAGTCATCATCCGACGATGGCACGGAATTGATAATATCGAGCGTTCAGAAAGTCGTTGAAGCTATAGTGGATGATGAAGGGACTTTCGAACCCAAACGTAGAAGTATATACTTCATGAACGACAAGCAACAAATGATTTATTGGTTCGATGTGACAACCGGCAATTTCCGATCTATACTGATGTAATTTAAATAATTATTTACTATTAAATATTGTTAATTATTAAGTTTCGGAGGTTAACGGATCGTTTTAACAAAGTAAAACGTGATCGAATATATTCACGGCGATTTTTAACATCTGTTCCGAAAACACGTGTCGGACATCGAAAATATTTATATTTTTGCTCGGTTTACTATACTTTATAATTACGAACAAAACCGACTAACTTTTATAACCAATAACTGAGCCTAAATAGAGACCGAGACATTTTACGTTATAACAGGCTCGTATACGCGACATCACACCTACCAAGTGAACCCTAGGTATATAAGCATAATATTCTTCTTCTTCTTCTTCTCATTTCATCCAACACAAAAACCCTGGCCACTCACTTTCTCTCTCTAAAACCCGCCGCTCCTCTCTCTACCCATCCTTTCCTCTCCCTCGCACTCACACACCCTCCCTCCCCTTGTTTCAGCATCGGCTGACCACCACAGTCCCTGGTGGTGGCGGCGCAGCTCCGTGACCCCGAAAAACAGCAACAATCAGTAGCAACCGGTGGCTAGTGTGTGAGGCGACGTGGTGGTTGTAGTCCGGCTTGTGGGAGGTCGGGTTCATGCCGGTTAGAGGTGGAGGCGGCAAGAGGTGTAGGGGTCCGATGGTGGTCCTTTGGTGACTGTTTAAGTGGTGCTCGTGGTGGTTGTGGTGGTTCTGATCGGCGGTTCTGCTCTCGGGTCAGGTGGTTTGGTTTTAACTCGGTCTCGGGTCTTGACTAGGGCTGTTCAAATCGCTCGCCGCTCGGGGATCGCTCGTCGCTCGTTCGAAAATGCTCGAAAAATGCTCGCTCGTTCTTCCGCTCGGTTGTATATGAGCCGATCGGCTCGGTTCGGTTTGTAAATGAGCCAAGCACGAGTAAAGGTACGCTCGGATCGGTTCGGCTCGAATATATTTTTATTTATTTAATAATAAATATACACATAATTTATAGATAAATTTATGGCTTTATATATAAGATTCTATTGGATTTGATTCAGTATATGCAAACAAAATATAACCAGGCCACTTAACACAATAAAAAATTAACACTAGATTTAATAGTAAAACAATAAGTCATGAGGTGATAGTGTTGACTTCTTTATGTTAATAGTCGTCCATCGCTAATTGTCACTTGATATTACACCTACGTCACAATGCAACAACTGTTGTCTGACGTATGCTCATCACCTCACCAGCCTCAATCTAAGCCTTATCCTTGGACACTGTGATCTCAATATTAGTGTTAGCATCGGACATTTTGACCTTAGTTGTCACCCGACAATGAAAACATCGAAGGAAACATCCCAATTTTATAATCGTTCATATTATTCTCCGCTCGATTCTCGCTCGGCGCTCGCTCGGAAAATTTGCGCTCGAAGAATGCTTGTTCGGTTTTCGGCTCGATTGTAAACGAGCCGCTCCGCTCGGTTCGGTTTGTAAACGAGCCAAGCACGAGCAAAGCTTCGTTCGGATCGGCTCGGCTCGTGAAAGCCCTAGTCTTGATTTGTTATCTCGGGTCTTGGGTCGCACATGCCGGTCAGACCCGGTTCAGGTTGTGCAAGTTGGTCTCGGGTCTTGACTGTTATCTTGGGTCTTGGGTCGCACATGCCGGTCAGACCCGGTTCAGGTTGTGCAGGTTGGTCTCGGGTCAGCATGGTGGTGGCTGCTATTGTGGTTCCGGCGTGGTGGTTGCTTCAGCCACGTGGAGTGGCCGATTGGTGTGGTTCAAGGCATTCTTGTTCGGGTCTGTTTAGTGGGTTTTGGGTTGGGTGTACAGTGGTGACTCGAGGGCTTGCCTTGTTGTGGCGTTGATGTCAGTGAAAGGTGGTTGTTGTTTTGGGTTTCGTTCGGGTCTCTGGTCAGCCTCATTCCCGAGTTCGGTTCGTGTTGGTTCAGCCTCGTGTCATGGGCTAGGCTAGATTGTTTGATGTTCGGGTCAAGCTCAGTTCGGTATTTAGACTCCGAGTCAGATCTGGTTCGGTTCGGTTCGTTTGGATGTTCGGGCCAGGTTTGGGTCCGGTCGACTGCTGGTCAACGCGGCGGTTGAGGCAGCTTCGAGTTACGTGGGTGTGATTCGATACAACTTCCATTCGTGTTATTATTACTTTTTATTTGTAGATATTATATATTTATAAATATATCGATATTGATGAAATAGTTTTGACTCGCGAACAGACCGAATAATAATAATAAACGGTAACTATATATTAAATCGGACGATGGTATTGGATATAAAAGGCGTGACTTATAAAATCGATATCGGACTAAATTGGTTGGACTATAATATATATATATTGTTTTGTGTATTTATATAAATAAGTATAGTTTTATATAAAAGCGTCGAAACGAATAAGTCTCGTTTGATTTGGAATTGCGGATAAACAAATTGAAGTCTTGTATTGGATATTGGTTTTTGGGAAAATTGTAGGCGACTTGTGTTTGCCAGGTTTGTACGAAAACAGAGGAAACTCTGCCGAAATTTTATAAAATTTATAAGCATAAACGAAGGCGATATTTGTTGTATATTTCATTTTAAACAACCTTCAAGAATTTTGACAAATGTAGTTTTTTTACAATATCGCAAAAGGTTTTCGACAAATGATTTCTTGCAACATTAAAGAAAAACGTCGAACACAATTTCCAAAACAAATACATATTATTTATTGAGCTTCAATTGTGTCAATCTTTAAAGATTTTGTAACTAAAACATTTATATTTTAACGGTTTGAATTACAAAAACGCTCGACGTATTGGAGAAAGAATTATACAAAAGTTAATATTTTGAAACCTTTAAAGGCTTGCGGGTTTAGGAAAAGAAGCGACACTTGTTATGGATCGGTTTTAAATAACTATACTTTTTATTTTTATTAAAGAATATTTTCCTAAACTATAATTATAAGATGAGTTTTGAACTCAGGATAAGTTATACGTTTCGTGGTATTAGTCCAACATGGTTTACACACGAGTAGTGACAGTGCGCAACTTGGGTACTATGTCGCGTGTTAACGCATAAGTAATATCGGTCACGATCGGTTCGTCGAGTTTAAAACATATTAGGACTCGAGTTAATACACACGAGTTTAGATAGTTGGATAAACTATCTTTTAGCCGATAATAGCTAGGCTTATATGTGACAGACTTTTACGGTGTCCTTTGTTGGTAATAGGGCACGAGGAAGTCGGTCAAAGCTTCGGGCTTTGTTGCTAGCTAAGCGAGAAAATTAAGTTAGTCTCATGACCCCACTTTTTACTGTTTTATAAATGTTTTCAGGGGCAAGACATGCTTCTTTTATGAAACCTGAGGAATTTAAAGCTAACAAGTTTTTGAGAAATGAAATGGGTGCGTGAGTGTCACAGCCCCACTTTTTACTGATTTTACTTTGGTTTGAAAACATGCTACTTACTTGGAACTTTAAAGATCATGTTATTACTATGGTTACTTTACATTACTATACGGCGTTTTATGGAAAGTCCCAGGGGAAACCATGATGGGCACAACGAGGGAAATGTGGATAGATCTATTTGGGCCTCACAACCCCACTCGACGGCGGGGCCGGACGGGTGCATATTGTCTCTAGTCCGGGTTTACTGAGGCATCGGTAACCCAATCATCTGGGCATGCTTCAACTACTGGTTCATGTTTAGTAATGGGTTCCCAACCGTAGTAGTAAAAACACTTAACGTCTAGCTAACGTTCTCATAACTAGTATTAACGGGAATGATCTTTTCAAACTTATGGAAAACTGATGTGTTGCAAAACACATCTCTTTTCCTATGTATTTTGTATATTATTTGGTCCGGTTTTATTCGTTTCGTGTCATTTTTTGTTATGTATCTATTTATTTTATTATTTTATAGGTGTTCGTGAAAAATTAGCTCAAAACGAAAGAATTTAAATCGTGACACGAACACTTGAGAGCAGTTGGTCATGGACGTTGGAGCAGAACATAAATGATAAACTTTGGTCGAGTCAAGAACACCCGAGTTAGAAGCATTGAATAATAATAATAATAATAATAATAATAATAATAATAATAATAATAATAATAATAATAATAATATAATAATAATAATAATAAGAAAGAAAGAAAAGAAAACAAGAGACTAAAAGTCTCGTTAGTTAGAAAAGCAAAGAAACACAAAAAAAATGTGAGGCCCAAGATATTTGGAAAATTCAAAACCCTACGTCACATATTATATAAAAGGCGATGACGTTATTTTTCGTGGAAGTCAGACATTAACAACCGCCAAGGGAAGGCTCTGAACAAGAACAGCGCAACAATTGTGAGGATTAATTGAAGGGGGAAGGCTGGGTTCGTTTACCTCAAACATTAGTTTCGATTTATAATTACTTTGTGTTCTCAAATATTCGCTACTATGTGTTATTATTAATTGAAGCTATGTTTTTCTCGTTCTCCATGACTATTATTGGCTAAATATTTTATGGCTACTTAGGTTGTATGATGACGGCAAGATAAATTTATAGTTCTTCCGGTTTTGGATTTATTTTTGAATGGTTAATGTTTAGGTAACGATTTGGTTGGTGTTTATTATGATGTGTGTGCGTACTTAAGTCTAATTTATTATTTTTGATAGTTCCATAATCGTCTTAGTGAATGTCTTTCATGTTGGATAATTCTTAGGGTTGCCTGCTTTGTGCTCGTAGCTTAGTTTTATGTTTTGGTACCAAAGCCATAGGAACTTGATTAGAGAATTTAGAGGACTTTTGTATTCTTCCATTCTTGAGACCGGAAGGTGATGGAATGTTGGGTTGTCTAGAGCTTTAAGTGTTAGTTTTGGGTGAGACCGGAAGGTGAGCCTATCCTGGTTGTCTTTAGTTTCTTGCAATTCCAAGTTATAGTTAACCCAATTAAATTACTCCTTTATATCTTCGGGTGTATTGTGATTAGAGAGACCGGGAGGTGATCGAGTCATTAGAGTACCTTTACATTCTTAGTGAGGTGAGATCGGGAGGTGATCCGAGCTAGATAACCCGTGTTTTATTCTTTAGGATTCTTTTGGGGTGTGTTGGTGAGACCGGGAGGAGATCTAGCACGTCTTATTGTTTCTTGAGTTATCTTTAGAATCGGTAAGCCATTCAGTTTTCCATTACCGAGAGTTGTGAGTTTTCATGTATGATTCTTGACCTAGGTAGTTGCCTTCCTATCCTGATATTTTCATCATATCCTTGATGTCTGTTTATCTTATGTATTTATTATTTATTTTATTTCATTATTTAAAAAACCCAAAAATCATTTATAAACCAACTTTGTTAAGTCTTAGTCGAGTCTAGTTTTGTTTTGTTTTCTATTAGTGTCCTGTGGGTTCGATACTCGGACTTACTTAGTCTGTACTGCATTGATAGGTATACTTGCCTGTCGTGTGGTCTAGTTTAGTTGTGTCTGTTTTTATATTACTAGGTGTCTAGGTTGTTTATATTTTTATAGACCATACATAGCACATCAAGTTTTTGGCGCTATTGCCGGGGACACTTGACGATTGCGAAATTAGCTTTGATTAGGACTTCACTAATTAATTGGTCTTATTTGAGTCTTTTTGGTTTTTAGTGTGTCTAGAGTGTCATAGGCTTTTATTTTCTTTTTTGTGTGCTTGTGTGTTGAGTCAGCTTTTGTTTTTTTTTTTTCGTGTGTTTTTGTGTCCTTTTGTTTTTGTGTGCTTTATTCTATTTTTATTTTCTTTATATATCTGGTGCCCGTGATCGTGTTCGTTTTAGTGTCTGTATGCAGTGATGGCAGGAAGAAAGACTGTAGCAGACCACACACGGGTTAAGGCTAGTCATTACATGGGCCAACAGTACATGCTAAACATCAGTTTTGGTCCAGGTAAGTGCAGGGATAGGTGGCCCAACGCGTATGAGTTTTTTCAAACATATTTTTAAATTCCACCAATTGTTTCTTGATGAACAATGGTGAAAGAAAAGAATTAAACGCGTTGGATATGGGATGAATAAAATATAAGCCACCTGATTGAAACTGCATGAAAATCCAGTTGTAGAGTTTGTATTTTTTTGTATTTATTTGTTTTTATTTCTTCCTTGTTTTTTGTTATTTTTTTTTCTGAGTCTTGTTGCATGTTTTCGTGTTTACTTAGGCATAAAAAATTACACCATGACGGATCCCAAGTATTTATTTAATTATATATTTTATGATTGGGATTCTTGTTGGAGGTTGGGTAATAAAAGAAAATTTTTTTCTAAACATTAAATTTTATTAACTTTTTGTGAAAAACGGTTCTTCGTGTCATGCGAGGAGCCTAGGCTGACATGTTCGTCTCATATGAACAGTAATTACCCTGAAAAGTTATATTGTATTCACTCGCGATGCGTGTTGAGATCACCAGTGTCCTTCACGTTGCGCGAGTTGATTAGAAAAAAAAAATTCCACCATATTTCTTCCACCATCACTCACCGCCATTTCACCATATGTTTTACCATCATCCACCACATTCCACCATCTTGCCTTTCAAGTACATTTCCTGCATTTTTGTATATTGATTCGGTTTGACTCTGTATTTTTTAGAGTCTTTTATTTTATTATTTTGAGTCAGTTTTCTCTTAACCCACTTTGGGGATATCTTCCCTTCAAGTGTGGGGATGATGGAGAGAGTCTTTATTTTTGAGTCATTGGTTTGTCTAATTTACTTTATTGCAGGTTTGGATTTAACCACCCGTACTCAATATCCATTCGGGTGGGGACAACCCAACAATCACAGACTCAACTAAACTAGACCACACGACAGGCAAGTATACCTATCAATGCAGTACAGACTAAGTAAGTCCGATTATCTAACCCACAGGACACTAATAGAAAATAAAACTAGACTCGACTAAGACTTAACAAAGTTGGTTTATAAATGACTACCTAACCTAGAGGTTGTCTTAACCAGAGTCACCATCCCCGAGAGCGACAACATGAGCTTCGGCACTTTTTTTTTTTTTTTATCTTGACCTAGAGGGAGTTTCGATCAGAGTCACCATCCCCAAGGGAGACTCCATAGGCTTCAGTTATTTTTATTTATATTTATCTAGCTCAATTGATGGACATATGAATTTTTTTTTCGGGCGCCACTTTTCACCGGATTTATTCTCATAAAAAGGATTAAGTGTGCCATTTAATTAATAATACATATGAGCTTTCAACCTACAATGGTACCTCTAATTACTATCAGCGGTTTCAGTTCTATCGTTTCTCCTAAGATGAGAACCCACAAGATATCATGTTTATTAAGGTATATTAAGAACAATCCTGAGACCTTTCAAAGCTAGCTGTGCCTACTGACACATCTTAAGCAAACGCGCTTTCAATCTATTTATATTCTCATATATATAATATTTTGAAAACCAAAAATCCCAATTTTACTATCATTTTCCATATAAAATGCACAAAATCTCTGGGACATTTTTTAATTTTTTCAATTTTTTTGGATTTTTAAATTTTTTATTTTTTTTGGATATTTTTTTTATTTATGACTCAAACTACCTAAAAATAAATACGAAGTTCCCATCCCCACATTTAAACGACACATTGTCCTCAATGTGAGAGTAGGAAAAAAATAAAGTAGAAATAAAAAAATTACAACAAAAAAGGAACAGACTCCCCTGGATATAAACAATATAGCTACAAGCACTCTGAAGTTGTCCTTCCAAATCGGCCGTATAGCATTCATTCGCGACCTTTGACTCAAACCTGACAAATAAAAACTAATAAGAAAATATAAAAAACAAAGGGTTGCCTTAAATGATTTTTGGGTTTTTTAAATAATGAAATAAAATAAATAAATAAATACATAAGATAAACAGACAGTAAGGATAACAGATGAAAATATCAGGATAGGAAGGCAACTACCTAGGTCAAGAATCATACATGAAAACTCATAACTCTCGATAATGAAAATTGAATGGCTTACCAGATTCTAAAGATCTCCTCCCGGTCTCACCAACACACCCCAAAGAATTCTAAAGAATAAAACACTGGTTATCTAGCTCGGATCACCTCCCGGTCTCACCTCACTAAGAATGTAAAGGTACTCTAATGACTCGATCACCTCCCGTTCTCTCTAATCACAATACACCCGAAAGATATAAAGGAGTAATTTAATTGGGTTAACTATGACTTGGAATTGCAAGAAACTAAAGACAACTAGGATAGGCTCACCTTTCGGTCTCACCCAAAACCTAACACCTAAAGCTCTAGACAACCCAACATTCCATCACCTCCCGGTCTCAAGAATGGAAGAATACAAAAGTCCTCTAAATTCTCTAATCAAGTTCCTATGGCTTTTGGTACCAAAACCATAAACTAAGCTACGAGCACAAAGCAGGCAACCCTAATAATCATCCAAACATGAAAGACATTCACTAAGACGATTATGGAACTATCAAAAATAATAAATTAGACTTAAGTACGCACACACATCATAATAAACACCAACCAAATCGTTACCTAAACATTAACCATTCAAAAATAAATCCAAAACCGAGAACTATAATTTTATCATGCCGTCATCATACAACCTAGATAGCCATAAAATATTTTGCCAATAATAGTCATGGAGAACGAGAAAAACATAGGTTCAAAATAATAATAACACATAGTAACGAGTATTTGTGAACACAAAGTAATCATAAATCGAAACTAATGTTTGAGGTACACGAACCCAAGCCTTTCCCCTTCAATTAATCCTCACAATTGTTGCGCTGCTCTTGTTCAGAGCCTTCCCTTAGCGGCTGTTAATGTCTGACTTCCACGAAAAATAATGTCATCGCCTTTTATATAATATGTGACGTAGGGTTTTGAAGTTTCCAAATATCTTGGGCTTCACATTCTTTTTTTGTTTCTTTGCTTTTCTAACTAACGAGTCTTTTAGTCTCTTGTTTTCTTTTTTTTTCTTTTTATTATTTTTATTATTATTCAATGCTTCTAACTCGGGTGCTCTTGACTGGACCAAAGTTTATCATTTATGCTCTGCTCCAACGTCCATGACCAACTGCTCTCAAGTGTTCGTGTCACGATTAAAATTCTTTCGTTTTGAGCTTATTTTTCACGAACACCTATAAAATAATAAAATAAATAAATACATAACAAAAAATGACACGAAACGAATAAAAACAGACCAAATAATATACAAAATACATAGGAAAAGAGATGTGTTTTGCAACACATCAGTCCGATTAACAAGAACTCAAACTAAATGTTCCATCTATCTATATATATAAAAGAAAACGTATATGCTGATGTGGCGTGCAATGGAGGCCTCAACCTCTCCTTGATAGTGCCGCGTGGCATCATAATTGAAAGATTTTAGTGTTTTTGAACTATTTCCTTTTTTAATTAAAAAAATGTAAACATAAAACCCTAAATTAAATTGAGTTATTTTTATAAAAAAAAGAATTTAAAAATAAATTTAAAATTTTTCTCTCTCATGTATCCTCCCATAATTTTTAAACGTTTATATCTTTTATATACGGGATTTTTTAAAGAAAAAAATTACACCAAATTAACGAGTGTTTTATTATCTTTCCAACGAGTACCATAGTCATATATAAAAACGGAGAAAAATCGACTATTTTTTGTGGGGTTTCGTTCATACAGAAAAAAACACACAAAGTGTTCATGTTATTCATTAATCATGTTTTTTCTTTTAAACCAGGTTCTTATCTACGATGTTGAAAATCAGCCCAATCGCCATGTTATCTTTGGAATTTTACTAGGTATATTTCATCAAGAGAAGTTAGGAGAAAGAATCGCGCAACACTGCAACACATGGTGTCACCTTATAGCAATGTTATTTTTTATTTATTTAATTACAAGAGTAATAATTATTACTATTAGTATTAGTATTATTAGAATGGTTATATTTTTCAACCCCGGGACGCTCCCGGAAAGAATTGATAGTTGCTGACGTGGCGTTCAATGGTGGCCTCAACCATCTCTTGATTATGCCACATGGCATAATGAGATGCAATGATTACAACTTCCAACTTAAGTGTTTGTTTAGTTGATTAAGTTAGGAATTATAAGAGCCATTAGAATGTATGAAATTAGAGAGATGTGATGAGTTTTTTTAATAGTTGCAGGTTACATAATTGATTCTTTAGATGATTACTGATTAGGTTTTAGATTAGGGAATATGAGTTATTACTGATTAGAATACTATGAACATGCAATGATTGAGAGATTTTGTGGTTAGTTAACTGGAGCCATTTACAATAGGTTATCACGTAAAATTAGATTTTTCAATCCCGGGACCCTCCCGGGGTAATCAGCTAGTAATACTATAAAAAAGTTTATGATATTGAGTTCAACATCGTAGAAAAACCTTGACCTTAAAACACAATCAATTGCGTTTGATTTGAAGATTGATTAGGAAAGAATAGAATGAATCTTTTATTAAGGTCTGTGTGAAGCTTTAATTGATATTTCACAAATGAATATGCCGTGAATAATGACATCAGCAGAGAAGATTGTGAATGATTAAATTACCAATTTAACCTTTTGATTAAAACATAAGGGAAGATAAATGAATGGTTGAGATATGTTCTCATAGTTCTTATAAAACATGGGTGTTCTCATTTAAACCCTCCCTATATATATATATATATATATATATATATATATATATATATATATATTAAATAGGGAAAGTATAACTAGGAAACCCTCCACAGTTAAAGAAACTATGAAAACCCAATACAAGGCTATTATTGCTCCACGTTACATATCTGACTTTATTCACCAAGGGTATTTTAGGTAACTACAATTCTCTCTCCTACAACTTTTCTACTTTTCTTCAACTCCCCTGCTACATGTTCCATCCCTTCTTTATCTCTCATACATCTCTTTCTTTTTTTCTTTAATTCAAACATTGCAAACCTCTCTCTAGATCATGGTTTCTCTTTCTTTGTTCATCCACCCACCCCAATTTTTTATTCATAAGAGAAAGGTAATCCAATCTTGTATATCAGTTCTAATTTTTGGATCTAAAAGTTACTACCCATCTGGTCACTGTATGTTACTGTATACATATACAAACCTTCTTCTTTATTGACGTGGGTTGTATTCTTGGTTTTCGAAAGATCGGTACAGATGGGAGGTGGTGGTGGTGGTGTACAACGACGATGTTTAGCGGGTGGTATTGTACGATTTCTGTTCAGGAGTAACCCGTTAGCGAGTGGTGTACAGGTCTGGATGGTGGGAACCGTGGGTTTTAATCCTCCCTTTCTTACTACAGATCTGAACCAATAGTTGTAGTTTTGGGAGGAAGTTTGATTGCCAACATAGGTGCAAGACTATTCATGGGTAAGGACTTACGAAAAAGAAAGCAGGAAGAGAGAAATAGGGTTGGAAAGATGGAAGGTTGGGGTGTTCCGATGAAGATTCATAAAAAAATGTGTTCTCATTTTGATTTTTTCAATTTTTTTTTGTTTTAAAAAAAATTCATATGGGTTTTTCTTGGCAAAGATTATACATGGTTTTTTTCTTGGCAAATCTTTTTTGTTATGTTAATGTTTGTTTTAGGCTCTTTTTTGGTATGTTATCCAGTTATGTTTTCTGTTATAGATGATAAACCCAGGTATGTTACAGATCATAAATCCATGTATTCTTTTTTTGTTATATAGGAGGTAACATTGTAATTTATGTAGCATTGTAATTTCGTTTGTAACTTTTTCATTCTCCTTGTAATCTTGTTACAGTTTAGTTCTCCTTGTAATCTTGTTATAATTTAATTCTTGTGTAGTTATAGAAAATAAAGTAGATTTTTTTAGTTATCATGTTTTTTTTAAAGTGAATTTGCTAGTTACAAATAAAGTACGCTGTCATATGTATAAGTTGGATTGTTACGCGAACAACTAGCAAAATATTAAATTTGTAACTTTTGTATTAAAGTAGGTTTTTTATTTTATCAATTTATATATTTAACATATCATGTTACACAAAATAAAATTTGTTGGGACAGAGTAACAAAAGCTGTAACATATTAACTATATAAGTTGTAACACAGTAAAATACTAAGTACAAAAGGTAATATAGTAACAAAAGTTGTTAAATAATAATAAAAATTCTAACATTTAAAGAAGTTTATAATAAAATGCTACTATGTTAGTTTATATAGTTGCATATGTTTTGTAACAAAATGTTTATTTATAAATGTAATTGTTAAAGTCAAATTTTGCCAACTTTGTTACATAAGATAAAACAAAAAATTGAATTTGGTAAAGAGATAAGAGAGATGAGGGATTATGGAGAAAATAAGAAGAAGAGAGAGAAAAAAGGTGAGAGAAAGAACTTAGATGGAGAAAAAGGGTACTATTGTCAGATTTTATATTACTTTGTCATATGTTATTTGACAACTCTACCCTTTATGTACTTTATAACAAAAGAAATCATCATTTTTTAAATCAGAAAAATGCTTTTTAATTACAACCATAGATTATGTTAGATGGATGGACATGATTAAGTTTTCAAGGTTTCTTTAACTGGGGAGGGTTTTCAATTTATCCTCCCCATATATATATATATATATATATATATATATATATATATATATATATGTTTAGACAAATAATAATATAGTCACGATATTCCCTTCCAATATTACTCACTTATTAACGAACATTAATCTAATTAACTTTAAATAAAACAGATTCATATAAACAAACTACAAAACTGTATTAAAGGAATTAGTAACCTTCCATATATACAGACCGTGTCAGATACTATATATATATATATATATATATATATATATATATATATATATATATAGGATTTGGTTCAAATGAGAACCTTTCCCCAAATTGAGAACTAGAGAACCATTCTGGGCCACACATTTCTCGAAGGCAAAAAAAAAAAAAAAATTATTATTATTATTTTTTTTTTGCAAAAATCGCTGCTTTATATGTAAGGAAATTTTTTTTTTATTTTTTTTTTCAGTATACACATGTGTATAATTGCTAGATACACATATGTATAATTTGTCATATACACATATGTATAAATGAAAAAAAATAAATTTTTTTTTCCTTGCATAAAAATGTGCGATTAAAGCAAAAAAAAAAAAAAAAAAAAAAAAAAATTTTTTTTTTGCCTTTATATGAAATGTGTGGCTCAGAATGGTTCTCTCAGTTCTCAAATAGGGGTTGATTCTCTTAGGATCCCTACCATATATATATATATATATATATATATATATATATATATTTAACTTTTATTAGGAAAATGTGATAGAGATGTGATTCTTCCTTAAAAAAAAACCCGACTATTTACATTGAAACCGAACCGAAACCGAAAAATAACCGAAGAACCCAAAACCAAAATAACTGAAACCGATCGGTTTTGGAAACGTACTAACCGAACATGTCGGTTTCGGTTATTGTCAAAAACTGACTCGTGCACACCCCTACCTACGGGTGCACCAGTGGTCTTCGGGTCACACACCTTTAGGATTACGTTTCTCCTTTGCTAAGAGTAATGTTAATTTTTACTAAATAAACCTTTTTTATAATTTATTATTTAAAAAAGTTATAAAAAAACTTATTTTCTAATAAACTTATTTTCGTGAAGGTTGTTCTTCAATGCAGTCTTGGGGGGGAGCATAAGAGTGTGGCTTTTTTGAGGAAGACGGGTAGCAAAAAAAATTGGCTGCCCGTTTGAGTTGAGAGGGGTGCTTGAAGCTCGGACACAGGTTTGGAAGTTAAAGGTGAAAAACCCGGAGCACAACCACATTCCCCTTGAACACTTAGAGGGTCACGCGTATGCTAGAAGGCTTTCTGTAGATGACAAACAACTAGTCAGGCAGATGGCAGAGAATGACATTCCCAAGCGTAACATCTGGATAATGCTCGTTTCAAAGAACCCGGAGAAAAAGACTACCCTGAAAGATGTACACAATGCGGCTCAGATGTTGAATGCTGAAAAGGGAGGATTTACCTACTACATGCGCGCAAATGACACCACGAAGGCCCTCACAGATATTTTCTTCATTCACAAACATTCATTTACTATGTGGTGCGCATTCCCGCATGTGCTGATGATTGACGCCACCTGCCAAACAAACGTGTACAATATGGCGTTTGTTCAGGTTGTGGGTATGGCGTCAACAAACTAGTCGTTTTCGGTTACCCATGCGTTTCTTTCTCACGAGAAGGTTGATATCTACGTTTGGCTGTTGGAGATGCTAAAGAACATGCTGGTGGGCTGTTTGGAGCCGCGCGTGATTGTGACCGACAGGGACCTTGCGCTAATGAACGCGTGTGATCAGTTTTCCCAAATACGCCGCGTACAAGTATCTCATACGGTTTCATATTTCGCAGAATATCAACAAGAACAGCAAGAATAAGTTCACGGATAAGGAGTGGAAGGAATTTATGTCAAAGTTTTGGTGGTTGTGTGACTTTTCGACTGAAGATCTATACGAATTTAATTTGGCACAATTTCAGTCATATCTGGAAAAGATGGGTCGTCAATGTGAGTACTTTTACATTATTACATACGTACTTGTTTACATACACATGCCTGACAAGTTATGGTTATATTTTTCAGAGGTTTTAGACTACTCGAAGAATAACTGGTTGGACCCGTACCATCATAAGTTTGTGTCTGCATGGACTAACGAAATGCTGAACTTCCGCCAGACCACAACCAACAAAGTTGAGGGCATGCTTGCAAAAATAAAAACTTACTGTCTAGGCAGTCGCAACTCGTTGTCGTCAATTGTGAAGTCTGTCGATGATATGGTTGATAAGCAATATAGAGACATTAAAAAAGGTTTTGAAGAGAGCCAAAGAAAAGTGATGAACCACCACAAGCGGCAGCCATTGCTTGATAAGTTACTTCGGAAGGTTAGCAAACATGCTCTTGACCTCATATACAGCGAGATCGAACGTTTGCAAACGTCCATGCGCAAAAACCATAACACTTGTGGATGCCAGCTTTTTAAAAGTTGTGCTTTGCCATGTGCATGTCGTCTCGAGAAGTTACAAGATGATGGTAATTAATACTAGTGACCATATGATTTTACAACATAATTTATTACATGGTTTAACTTTCTAACACATGTTATCATTTTCAGGTCATGAAATCCATTTGTTCTCCATAGACGTGTTCTGGAGGAAGCTTGACTTCAAACCTACGAAGATTGGTTGCGAAGATATAAATGTAGATGAGGTGTGGTCAACATTAAGGGAAACGATTGTGTATGAGGATCGATTTGTCAAAAACAAGTAGTTTGATCAAACAAGTCTACCAATTCAGGTGCGGAATCCCTGAATCAGTTACGAAATGATAATACTATCAACAAAACACACAAATCAGCTTTAAAATTCCATTTCATTCATAAACACACTTGATTAAACTTACAAAACCTTGTTTACAATGAAATAAACAATATTCAGACTCAACAAGAACCCTAGGGAGAAAACCAGGTCGAAGGAGGGAAACAAAATGACAAAAGATTAACTTGAAAATGAAAAGCAAACATTATATAGGACTGCACATTCGCCCCCCGTAAGGGTCGAATGTGCAGGTTCACCCCTTTATAATGGCGAATCAGCACATAGCCCTACAAAATTCTTCCTTCGACTGTATCATCCACATTCGACCCATATAAGTTACCTTTGACCCTCTTAGTTCCACTTTCGACCCTTCGTCTTCAGCAAAACATAATTGAGTGTGCAATCCAATAGCACTAGTCGCAAAACGTGTATCAACAAACTCCCCCTCGACTATTGCTTGGATTGCTTTTGCCTTCGCTCTTCGTCCATTCTTTTATTCACCAGCTTGATGCGTAATAATGTCTTCTGCTCTTGGGTCATTACTGGTTCAAAAGTTTGTTTCGGTTTCTTCTTTTCTTTCGTGATCTTTACAAACTTCCCCAGTTTCTTGTCATAGTCGCATCCCGCATTAACATCCCAAGCGAAACACAAGCATACCACTCGTTGGTATTTCAGAGCTTGCTCGCTATCCTTCTCTTCACAGTAGATTGGGTTGTAATACAGCATAATGATGTCTTCGTGTGAGCAGTTTATCAACCACATCAGATCAAATATATGAATCTTTTTGAATTCATCTTTCCCATCTTTCAGCAAGATAACAGCTTCCACGGTCTTCCAGTCGTAGTACCACCACATGAAATCTTCTGAAAATGTTGTGGAATAGGCATCAAAGGAATATGTTTTAACACGGTCGGTGGTTTATACTTCAAAGTCACCTTGTTCAACCCCGTAATCTGATCTTTGATCTTCTTATGAACAATCCTCTTCGGATACTGTGGGGTGAACACCCCATTTTGTTCTGCTCTCTCTAGCCATGTGATCTGCAAAGTAACCAACTGCATCATTGTTCACAGTTGCACCTGACAATGTATGTCAGCAGATGTTGCGTACAGCCCAATAAGGCAGTGTTTTGATGTCATGGAATCTGTTGAAATACAGAATTCCCTTCTCCCACTTCACTGCAACACACCTTAGCTGTCTTAGGTATTTCCACCGAGAGCTCTTCCTTTAAACAATTCGTTGTGGAATTTATAGAAACCTCCCTGAATCTCAGTCTTCGGTCAGTTGGCTTCTTTTTCTTTCAGCTTCTTCAACAAGCTTTTCAGATCGTCAGATTGTTCAACATTCGGTTTCTGACTTTCTGAGTTCTTGAAGACTTCATCAACGAATGTCTTACTCTTTTCACGTGCAAGTTTCTCAGTTGGCTTAACATCTCTTCAGAAAATTCAGGAAATGCAGAATCCTGTTTGTCTTTGAAATATTCTGGATATTCCTCACTAGTAATATCCTCCATCTCAACATCCTCAAAGACTGGTGTATCTCTATCATCAGAGTGATTTCCTGCTTCTTTCTCAGGAATGTTAGGAATCTGGTTCTCACTCATCAACTCTTCAAGAGATTTCCCAACTTGTTCAGCCAATCCTTCAAGTATTTCTTTAGAAATTGCTGCAGAAACTTCACCATCTTCAAGATCAGGATCGTTATACTCAAGCTCGAATCTCATATCATCTGATTCAAATATTTCTGGAAACTTTCCTGTCAGCTCAATCGTCCAGACTTTCTTTGTCAACATCTAACGATATAACTTTTTATCCTCATTAAATAAAGATCTGATCTTTTCATTCTAGAAAATATCATCATCATCAGTGTTACCACCAGGATCTTTCGAACTTGATTCTCCTGCATCTTTTCCAGCATCTCTCTTTTCACACTTATACTTATCACTATCATCATCATCATCATCATCATCATCATCATCATCATCATCATCATCATCATCTTCATCTGCAGAACTGTTATCAAAATCATCTCTAGAACCATCTTTGTCATCATCATCTTTCTTTTCAGGAGCATTACCGGCATCCTGTTCCAATTCCTCATCATCATCTTCTTCTTCTTCAGATTCAGATGGTTCAAAATCAACCTGTTCTTCTTCAGGTTCTTTGTCTTCCTCTCCAGCTTTCAGTTGTGGAGCTTTCGAATATAAATAATCTATGAGCTTTTTCATACTCTTGTTGTTCGTTCTCAACTTCTTGTTTTCAAGCCTCATAGTGATATATCTTCGAGTATTTCTCTGTTCATGCTTTAACAACTTCTGATTTTCATCCGGAAGTTGTTTAATTTTAGCCTCCAATTCTTCCTGACTCTTCTGGGAAGATTCAACAATATCCAACATTTTCTTATCATTATTCCTCAACTATTCAATCTCTTGCTGTTGCTGGTTAATTATCTTCATCATATCTGTAAGCTTCTGGTTCACTGCATTCATCACATCACTAGATACAGTAACCTTTGGTGTTGAAGCCTCAGCAACAGGAGTCTTTTTCTTAAACTTGTTTAAGACTCTTTCCATAGCCTCATTAAAGTCTTTAGTTGGATCAGTAGTTTTCTCAGCAGCATATTTCTTCAGTTTCTTTGCTGCTGGGGATGTTACGGGAGTAGCAGATTTAGAACTCGATACCTCAGGAACTTTCTTTCCTGCAATCAGAATCTCTACTTCTTTCGCTCTCCTCTTTTTTGGCTTTTCTATCTCATCTGCCTTTGATGTCTTCTTGTACATAGGCTTCTTTTTCTTTTCACCAACCATCGGTGATCCACTAAAATCTTCTGCACCTATACCAAGACTCAGATCTATATCTTCCATCACAGTCGGACTCTTCATTCTCTGTTCTTCTAAAGTCTTGTTGAGACTTTCAGACTCACCAGCCACAGTGGCCCTGGGCTTGGTTTGTTTAACAGTCTCATAAGAAGAATCCCATCTCTCATCTTCTTGAGTCTCTTCTGAATCAATAGACTCTTCATCAACTAACCTTGTACCTTTCTTCGCCATACTTTTCTGTCTTCTTGATGTTTTCTTTGGAGGTACAGCCTCATCCTCCTTTTCTTTACCCTTTCCTTTCCCACTCTTAGCACCAACATTTACTACTTGTCGCTTTCTCTTTTCTTCAGGATTCATATGAAATAAAGGATCATCGTTATCAGATTCACTGTTCGCATTTCTAGCCTTATCAACACCTGGATCTTGATAATCAGGATTAATCAAGTGTCCAAACAAAATCTTCAAGGGTGGTCTTTCATTTTCAGGAACCCCTTTATAACCCTTTATCCTGATCAAAGTATTCAAGCTCATATGATCTTGAACTAAAATCTGTGTCGGATCTTTTCTCAGTTTCTTGTATTTCTGATCAAATATCATCTGAAGAAACCTGGGATATAGTAAAAACTTCTTGTGCTTCAAACCTTTCATTGGTTCAAGCATGTGATCTAATATTATCCCGGATACATTAAACGGCTTGTTCAGAATAAGAGCTACCATCAACGAACTGATGCTCTTTCTCATTACGTCGTATCCACCACTAACGGAACCAAAGACATGCAACATCACATGAGCTAAGTATTTAAACTGTGGACACAATTTTTCTTTATGTAGAGCTCCATTTGTGATTGGTCCGTTGTACTTCATTCTCAGAAAGCATTTCCTCTGTTCAATCCATGATAAGCTTCTTGGATCAGTTGTCTCATCCTTCAACCTCAATGCTTTACGAATATCACTGATGTGTCGTAAAACACATCTATTTTCCTATGTATTTTGTATATTATTGGTCAAGTTTTTATTCGTATCGTGTCATTTTTATTAGGTATTTATTTATTTTATTATTTTTATAGGTGTTCGTGAAAAATGAGCTCAAAATGAAAGAATTTTAATTGAGACACGAACACTTAAGAGCCGGTGTTCATGGACGTTGGAGCGTAAACAAAGAATTTTGGTCAAGCCAAGAAAACCCGAGATGTGAGCACCGGGGGAGCGAGCTTAGAGTTAATAATAATAATAATAATAATAATAATAATAATAAGGACAAATTGCACTTTTCGTCCTTTAGGTTTGGGCCATTTTTCAGTGGATGTCCTTTCGCGTTTTAGTTGATGTGTTTCGTCTTTAACGACCTAAAATCCTTACACCCACTGTCCTAAGGGCCTAACTTGGTTAGTATTTAACGTTAAATCTGGTCATGTGCCTTGCACATGAGGGTAGTCTGGTAATTTCACTTATATATAAAAAAAAAGATCCCATCTCATCTTCATCTTTATTCTCTCTCTCTCTCTCATTATACACACAAACACACACAGATCAAGAATTAGTGCAGCCCACCACCATATCTACCTTTCACCTTAATCTGAAACTACCTACACTCTTTGTAACCACCATTTGAAACCAACAACAACAGCTAATTATTCACTATTGCCCTCTTTCATCAATCTATTACCATAACCCACAACCAATGACACCTTCAAGACCTAATATCAAGACCCGTCGCTAAGAGCCATCCCCGTCACCACCATAATACCTGCAACTCAGACCAAACCACCCCCGAACCTCTACCCGTCAACCTTCAGGTCAGATCTAATTCTATCAGGAACCCTTAACATCTATTATCGTCGTCTTCGTCAGTATCCACCACCGCCACCGCCGTCGTCTTCTTCTCTTCTCCCTTTTTCCTTCTCCTCTCTCTTTCTCTCTTCCTCTGTTCTCTCCTTCTATCAATATTGAATGTTGTGGAAATTTTCAAGAAGAGGTTAGTCAATGATATTTAGATTATTATCAAATATAATACGCATTTGGAAATATCCTTACCAAATTTATCTTTCATTAATGGCCAAAAAAAATCACACAATTATCGGTAATGTAATACCAATATCTCATTTCTGGTTATAATGTATACCTAGTAATTGCCTGAATCAGATACGTTTGAATCTTCGTTGAAAGTTTAATTAGGTGATGGTAAAGGTTCTTTACACAGCAACTCGCTTCAAGGTGAAAGATAAAGTTGCACGATTTTTTTGGTTCAATTGCAGGTTTACATTAATGGAGGGAAAGTTTTCAGGATTGAGTGGTGGTGGTGGTGGTGGTTGAAGTTAAATATAGGGAGAGAGAAGTAAAATTACCAATTTACCCTCATGTGCAAGGCACTTGACCAAAGTTAACTGAAAATTTTAACTGGGTTAGGCTCTTAGGACAGTGGGTGTAAGATTTTAGATCGTTAAGGACAAATCTCGTCAACTGAAACGCGAAAAGACATCCACTGAAAAATGAGTCAAACCTAAAGGACGAAAAGTGTAATTTGTCCTAATAATAATAATAATAATAATAATAATAATAATAATTTATTAAAAAAAACAAGATATATAATATAAAAAATAACAACTTCAAAAAAAAAAAAAAAATTCAATAATTAGACTTCGATAGCCAGAATCGAAGTCGATCGGAGAAGCTTTAAACGACCAGTAAGAGCTTTGGAGTTTTTAGGAGAGGAGAAGGTCCCGGACACGTTAAAGATTAATATTTAAGGAGACCCGGGTTTGGTTTGTTTTATTTATTCGTTCTAATTATTTTGAGACATGATGAACTTGGTTTTTGTTTTCATGAATACTATGAGTGGCTAAACCTTTTATTGGTGACTTGGGATGATGAACTAGATTTTGGTTTTTAATTAAAGACCTATGTTTTCCGTTTTGGATGTGTTGGGTTACATGATTTAATTTTTATGTTTGATTTTGAATATTTGTGTGATGGCGCTTTTTGATTTGATTACTTGTTTGTTGGTTTTGATGTTCTAGGCATATAGGAATATCCCCTAGATCTAGAAATCATTCTAGTTTGATTAACTTTTGTTGTCGAGCTAGTTCTTGCAGTTAGGAATGACACAAGTTTAACAGGTTTTTAAGGTCAATTAGCTAAGGTGTGCAATCCCTTCCCGAAGGTTAGGAATATAATTCGGGATTGCTAGGTTGACTAACTAGGCATTGTTTGGTAGTTTGGTTATCGTTGGGGCGAGACCGGTTACTTATTCGTGTTTAGAGTTTTCCTAGGATTTCATTCGTTTTAGTTAAGTCTGCTTCACAGTTTGAGAGTTTTCAATCCAAGAGTGGTTGATTAAAGGATTACTGTGGGATTTGGTTTCGCTGGGGCGATCCACTTTCAATTTAGCATCTCAATACTTGTCCCGCCTTGAGTCTAGTCAACTATCCTTGACAAAAGGTTTATTAAGTGAGAACAGGGTCTCCAACCGGACTACATAAGTCAGCTTTTATAGCCAGAGTCTAGGGACTCTACCCAGGTTACCAGTTTTCTCCTCATTAGAGTTCCAACCCAGTTCGTCAGCTTTCGTTTATTTTCAGTTTCTTAGTTAATTAGTAATTTAGTTTTAATTAGTTTTAATTGATTTATTTTAAAAATTTCAGCTTTAACCCCCAATCAACAAACCAATTTAATAATAATAATAATAATAATAATAATAATAATAATAATAATAATAAATCAGGTAATTCATTAAAGGTAATCTCAAAAATATTAGATAAAGTCCTTAGGTTCGATACCTGGTCTTGCCTACTTGCTACTTGCGACCGGTACACTTGCCGATAGTGTGTGGTTTTAGAAAAGTCTAGGGTTTTAACTTGATCAATTTATTTATATATTTATTTGCACACATCAAGTTTTTGGCGCCGTTTCCGGGGACTTTTTACTTGCACTTTTTGATTTTACTTGTTTTGTTTTGCTTGTTTACTGCTTGCTGGTTTTACCTGCGATTATCTGTGCTACTTGTGCTTTTAGTCCTAGGTTATTTGCTATCCATTAGTAACTCCAGCGTGGTTTGCACTTTCAGTGTATGCCACATACTCGCTCACAAGGACCACCTGAATTCACCACCTGCACGGATCCCAACCTCGACATCCACGAGCGCCTTAACGAGTTTCGGACGGTCATCCGCAAGAAAATTGATCAGGTACGCTCGTCTTCTCCATCCTTTTCATCCTTTTCTTTTTCTGAACCTAAACCCACCATCCATTCCCTACCAAAACCCATTCCTTTCCCACCGCTCACTACTGAAATGGCCGAAGGAAATGTTAGACGCACTGTGCACTCTCGTGCCACTGAGGGACTCACTGGGATTCGTTCTCCCATTGCTCGCCCTGCTACTGCTGATGCCAATAATTGGCAAATCCCCTCCCATGTTATGTCCACTATTACTAACGCCACTCAATTTCATGGTCTTGAAGAGGAGGATGCTCATGGACATCTGTCCCGATTTGTGCGTATCTGTGACACTTTCAATCTTTCCCACATCACTAAGGAAGCCATTTATCTGCGTCTTTTCCCATTTACTTTGTCTGGTCATGCCGCCACTTGGTATGACACTATGCCTAACAGTTCCATTGCTACTTGGGAGGACATGCTTGGAAAATTCTTAAAAAAATATCACCCAGTTTCCAAGGATTCCCGCATTAGGGAGCAGATCCACTCATTCCGTATGGATCCTGATGAGCCATACTACATGGCTTGGGAGCATTTCCAGACCCTACTGAGCCGATGCCCTCATCATCGTCTTTCTGACTGGGCCCTTGTGGAGAAATTCTACAACGGCCTCACTTTTGAGACTCGCGTTCGTTTTAATACAGCTGCACAGGGTAACTTCATGGAAAAAATGGATATTGATGCAGCTAATGAGTTATTTGAGACTTTTGACCATTCTGAGAGACCACCAAAGCATACTATTGGGAATTCAAATCCCATGACTAGTAACACCTCTCCTACTACCCGAGGTGTTTATCAGATTGCACCTGATACTGGTCTGGCTGCGGTGATTGAGAATTTAACTAAGCAAGTGAGAGATCTTCAGATGAGGTTAGATAGGTGTGAAATAAAATATGTAGGGGGGGGGGGGTCATGACACATCTGAGTGTCCAATTCAGAGTCAAGAACAGGTAGATTCTCTAAATTCTGGGTGGCTTAAACCACCTTATCAAAACTACACTTCCAACTCGAACTCCAACTGGCAAGGGGGTAACTCTTCTAGATACCAACCTTTCCAGAATCTGTTCCAAGCTCCCAACTCCGGGGTCCCACTAGTCGTATTGAGTCTGACCTTACTACCATTCTAGAGAACCAGTCCCAGATGCTTAGTGACATTCAGTCAAAACTTGCTGAGAATGAAGCTTTTATGAAAGGTCAACAAGCTGCGTTTCAAAACCTAGAGGCCAAAGTAGGAGAATTAGCTAATCAGGTTAGCCAAAGACCACCAGGAGCCCTTCCTAGTAACACAGTTATTAATCCTAATTCATCTACTTCTGCTTTTAGATAGGCTCAGGCCAAAGCTGTTATCACTAGGAGTGGGAAGGGGGTAGTTGATCCACCACAGGTTGATGTTGAGGAGTCTGTAGATGAGGAAATTGAGTTAGAGACCCCAACTGGCAAAGTGCAAAATAGGCTAGTCCCAGAAAGTACAGCACAGTCCAGTGGGTCAAGTGAGGATAAGAGAGAGGAAGTTCCAGTGCGTGTTTATAAGCCTAAACCACCGTTTCCAGGTCGTCTTGTGCGTGCTGATGATTCTGAGCAGTATTCTAGGTTCTTGGAGATGCTTAAAAAACTCCATGTGAACCTTCCATTCGTTGAGGCACTTTCGAAGATGCCTAAATATGCCAAGTTTCTGAAAGATTTGCTCACTAATAAGAAGAAACTTGAGGACATCTCTACTATTACTCTTTCTGAGGAGTGTTCTGCAGTCTTGCAGAATAAACTACCTTAGAAGATGTCTGATCCCGGGAGTTTCACTCTTCCCTGTCTGATACGAAATCTTCCTGTCAGAAATGCTCTTGCTGATCTGGGAGCTAGCATTAACTTGATGCCTTATTCAGTTTATGCTAAGCTCAATATTGGAGACCTCTCTCCTACTCGCATGAGTATTCAGCTCGCCGACCGTTCGGTGAAGTTTCCTTGGGGGATTGTGGAAAACATGCTCGTTAAAGTTGATAAATTTGTTTTCCCGGTTGATTTTGTAATTCTTGATATGGACGCGAATTCACAGGTTCCACTCATTCTTGGTCGTCCATTGTTAGCTACAGCTCGTGCCATTGTTGATGTTTATGACGGTAAATTGACCTTTCGGGTTAATGACGAGTAGGTTACTTTTGATATCCAAAACTCAATGAAGCATACTGGCCAGCATGATGACACTCTTTATTTCATTGACTCGTTTATGTCGCATGTTGGGCGCTTTCTCACTCCACTTTGCGAGAGAGATACCCTTGATACACATCTGCTAGATTCACCACTTCAGGGGTGCATTGAGATAACTGAGCTGGATCTTGAGCAGGATCTGACTGCACCCACTGTGCAGCCTTTTCTGTCTGCTGAGAGTTCCCAGGTTTTTGAGGTTATTGATGATGAGATACCTATGGAAACACCATCTGTTGAGACGCCCCCATCCTTAGAACTTAAGGAGTTACCATCTCATCGGGAGTATGCATTCTTGGGTGAGGGTTCTCAGTTTCCTGTCATCATATCTGCTGAGATGACAGAGGAGGAGAAGAGTAAGTTGATGTGTGTACTGAAGGCACACAAACAGGCTATTGCATGGAAGCTTATTGATATAAAGGGTATTCACCCTTCATTCTGTACGCATAAGATTCTCATGCAGGAGGAGTTTAAGCTTGTAGTTCAGCCTCAGAGAAGGCTAAATCCCAATATGTAAGAGGTAGTGAAGAAGGAGGTGATTAAGTTACTAGATGCAGGTCTTATTTATCTTATCTCTGATTCATCTTGGGTGAGTCCTGTCCAGGTTGTTCCCAAGAAATAGGGTATGACGGTTGTCACGAATGAGAAAAATGAACTCATACCCACTAGGAAAGTGACTGGTTGGAGAGTTTCCATTGATTATCGCAAACTCAATGATGCCACTTGCAAGGACCATTTTCCCTTGCCTTTCATTGATCAGATGCTCGAGCGTTTGTCAGGTCACCAATTCTATTGTTTTCTTGACGGCTTCTCAGGTTATTTCCAGATCCCCATTGCACCTGAGGATCAGGAGAAAACCACTTTCACATGCCCTTTTGGAACCTTTGCCTACCGGCGTATGCCATTCTGGTTATGCAACGCTCCGGGTACTTTTCAGCGATGTATGGTGGCTATTTTTCATGAGTTGATCGAGGATTCCATGGAGGTTTTTATGGATGATTTTTCTGTGTTTGGGAATTCTTTTGATCGTTGTTTGCGTAATTTAGAGCGTGTGCTTGCTAGGTGTGAAGAAACGAATTTGATGCTTAACTGGGAAAAGTGTCACTTCATGGTTTGTGAGGGTATTGTGCTTGGGCACAAGATTTCACAGGCGGGAATTGAGGTTGATAGTGCCAAAATCGACACCATTTCCAAACTCCCGCCGCCTACTTCTGTGAAATCCATTCGTAGTTTCTTGGGTCATGCGGGATTCTATAGGCGTTTCATTAAGGATTTTTCTAAAATTTCTCGCCCGATAACCCAACTTTTAGAGAAAGATCGACCATTTGAGTTTTCTACTGAATATGTCAAGGCGTTTGAGTTGTTGAAGGAGCGGTTAGTGAGTGCTCCTATTCTTGTCGCTCCCGATTGGAGTCTTCCTTTCGAGATTATGTGTGATGCGAGCGACTTTGCTGTTGGGGCTGTGTTGGGCCAGCGTAGAGATAAACATTTCCATCCCATTTACTACGCTAGCAAAACACTAAATGATGCCCAAGAGAACTACACCACAACAGAGAAGGAGTTGTTAGCTGTGGTGTTTGCTTGTGATAAATTTCGTGCGTATCTTATGCTTTCTAAAACTATCATCTTTACTGATCACTATGCTCTTAGGCACCTTTTCTCTAAGAAGGATGCAAAACCTAGACTCATTAGGTGGATCTTGTTGATTCAGGAATTTTATATAGAGATTAGGGATAAGAGTGGAGCTGAGAACGTAGCTGCGGACCATCTGTCCCGTTTAGAAAACCCTGATTTAAAAAAGCATAGGGAAGAGAGGATTAGGGATGATTTTCCTCATGAGAGTTTGATGGCCTTAGCTTCTTCTAAGTGTAATGACTTCCCATGGTATGCCGATATGGCAAATTACTTATTTTCAGGTGAGTTTAGAGATAAAATCCCTTTACAAGAGAAAAAGAAGTTGATAGCTGATTCTAAGTATTACTTTTGGGAGGATCCGTATTTTTATAGGCTAGGTGCAGATCAGGTTATGAGGAGATGTGTGTTCGGATCTGAAATTGTTGATATCCTAAGAGAGTGTCATGAGGGTCGGGCTAGTGGTCACTTTGGAGCCACCAATACCGCTAAACGCGTATTCGATGTGGGTTTTTATTGGCCGAACATCTTTAAGGATGCTCATGAGTTCGTGAAGCGTTGTGACGCTTGTCAAAGGGCCGGAAATATCTCATCCCGAAATGAGATGCCTCAAAATCCCATTCAAGTACTTGAAATCTTTGATATGTGGGGCATCGATTTTATGGGTCCATTCCCCGTCTCTAGAGGGAATAGATACATCCTTGTTGCGGTTGATTATTTGTCTAAGTGGGTGGAGGCACAAGCCTTACCTACAAATGATGCATGGGTTGTTGTGAGATTTCTTAAGTAGTTGTTTGCTAGGTTCGGTACACCTAAGTCGTTGATTAGTGATCGTGGTACCCACTTCTGTAATGATCAGACGGATAAGGTTTTGAAGCGTTATGGGGTCACCCATCGGACTTCTACAGCCTATCATCCACAAACGAGTGGTCAAGTGGAGAATACCAATCGTGGGATCAAGAGAATCCTAGAGAAAACCGTAGGACATAACCGAAAAGATTGGTCAGATAACCTAGATGATGCTTTGTGGGCCTTTCGTACTGCTTATAAAACACCTTTAGGCACTACCCCGTTTAGGTTAGTCTATGGCAAAGCATGCCATTTGCCGGTTGAATTGGAGCATAAAGCTTATTGGGCGTTGAAGAAGGTGAATCTTGATTTGGATAGTGCGGGAAAACATAGGTACCTTCAATTGAATGAATTGGAAGAATTGAGAGATCAGGCGTATATGAGATCTTGGGGGTATAAAGAGCGTACTAAGAAATTGCATGACAAGCACTTGAAGGTGATTAAAGAGTTCAAGTGTGGGGATAAGGTCTTGCAATACAATTCCCGTCTTAGATTGTTTCCAGGAAAGCTTAAGTCCCGGTGGTCAGGTCCTTATGTGATTAAGCAGGTTTTTCCGTACGGTACAGTGGAATGTGAGAGTGAAGATGGTCGTAGTTGGAAGGTAAACGGTCACAGGTTGAAGCATTACGTAGAGGGACCGAATGCGGAGGTCGAAGAGGAGAAAATTGACCTCCCACCAATGAATCATTAGTCGTTTATATGCACACTTGGGGATTCGCCCAAGTTGTAGAGTTTGTAGATTCTATTTTATTTTATTTTTATTTATTTTATTTTTCTTTTATGTTTTGGTTTGTGTCTAGTGTGGGGATTGTGTGTATTATTAATTGCAGATTTGGAAGGGTCCTGCCTGTACTCAATCTCCATTCAGGCGGGGTCAATCCAATAATATTTTATTTGTAAAAGGACATTCCTAGTTCGTCGGTTTATTTTTATTTCACTTTACGTTTTGTCTTTTGAGTTTTTGTTTGCAAGATCTATTGCTTACAACCGCGAATGAAATGCTATACGGTTGCTTTGCATTTGGATGGGATAGCTCAGGACACGCTTTGTGAGGATGTTACTGCAATATTACCAGAAATGCTATACGGTTGCTTTGCATTTGGATGGGATAGCTCAGGACACGCTTTGTGAGGATGTTACTGCAATATTACCAGGGGAGCTTGTTCCACTTTACTTGTTATATATATATATATATTTTGTTATTTTGCTTTATTTTTAGTTCTTTTTCCCTACACATTGAGGACAATGTGCAATTTTAAGTATGGGGATGAGAACTGCGCTTTAGTATAGTTTGAGTTTTTATTTCAAAAAAAAAAAATTGAAAAAAAAAGAAAATGTCCCTAATTTTTTGTGCATTTTATATGGAAAATGATAGTAAAATTGGGATTTTTGGTTTTCAAAATATTATATATATATATGAGAAAATAGATAGATTGAAAGCGTGTTTGCTTAAGATGTGTCGGTAGGCCCAACTAGCTTTGAAAGGTCCTAGGATTGTTCTTAATATACCTTAATAAATCATGAAATCTTGTGGGTTCTCATCTTAGGAGAAACGGTAGAACTGAAACCGCTGATAGTAATTAGAGGTACCACTGTAGGTTGAAACCCCATATGTTTTATTAATGGACAAATTACACTTTTCGTCCTTTAGGTTTGGGCCATTTTTCAGTGGATGTCCTTTCGCGTTTCAGTTGATGTGTTTCATCCTTAACGACCTAAAATCCTTACACCCACTGTCCTAAGGGCCTAACTTGGTTAGTATTTAACGTTAAATCTGGTCATGTGCCTTGCACATGAAGGTAGTATGGTAATTTCACTTATATATATAAAAAAAAGATCCTATCTCATCTTCATCTTCATTCTCTCTCTCTCTCTCTCTCTCTCTCTCTCATTATACACACAAACACACACAGATCAAGAATTAGTGCAGGCCACCACCATATCTACCTTTCACCTTAATCTGAAACTACCTACACTCTTTGTAACCACCATTTGAAACCAACAACAGCAGCTAATTATTCACTATTACCCTCTTTCATCAATCTATTACCATAACCCACAACCAATGACACCTTCAAGACCTAATATCCAGACTCGTCGCTAAGAGCCATCCCCGTCACCACCATAATACCTACAACTCAGACCAAACCACCCCCGAACCTCTACCCGTCAACCTTCAGGTCAGATCTAATGCAATCAGGAACCCTTAACATCTATTATCGTCGTCTTCGTCAGTATCCACCACCACCGCCACCGCCGTCGTCGTCTTCTTCTCTTCTCCCTTTTTCCTTCTCCTCTCTCTCTCTCTCTTCCTCTGTTCTCTCCTTCTATCAATATTGAATGTTGTGGAAATTTTCAAGAAGAGGTTAGTCAATGATATTTAGATTATTATCAAATATAATACGCATTTGGAAATATCCTTACCAAATTTATCTTTCATTAATGGCCAAAAAAAATCACACAATTATCGGTAATGTGATACCAATATCTCATTTCTGGTTATAATGTATACCTAGTAATTGCCTGAATCAGATACGTTTGAATCTTCGTTGAAAGGTTAATTAGGTGACGGTAAAGGTTCTTTACACAGCAACTCGCTTCAAGGTGAATGATAAAGTTGCACGATTTTTTTGGTTCAATTGCAGGTTTAGAATTAATGGAGGGAAAGTTTTCAGGATTGGGTGGTGGTGGTGGTGGTGGTTGAAGTTAAATATAAGGAGAGAGAAGTAAAATTACCAATTTACCCTCATGTGCAAGACACATGACCAAAGTTAACTAAAAATTTTAACTGGGTTAGGCTCTTAGGACAGTGGGTGTAAGATTTTAGATCGTTAAGGACAAATCTCGTCAACTGAAACGCGAAAGGACATCCACTGAAAAATGAGTCAAACCTAAAGGACGAAAAGTGTTATTTGTCCTTTATTAATTAAATGGCACACTTGATCATTTTTATGAGAATAAATCGGTGAAAAGTGGCGCCCAAAAAAAAAATCCACATATCCATCAATTGAGCTAGACCAAAAAAAAAAAAAAAAACCTGAAGCCTCTGATCGAAACTCCCTTGAGGTCAAGTTGAAAAAAAAGAAAAATACCGAAGCTCATGCTGTCGCTCTTGGGGATGGTGACTCTGATTGAGACAACCTCTGGGTTAGGTATGAAAAAAAAAACAAACGTGTCTAAGCTCATAAACTTCATCCATCATAAATTTAATTTCTAATACATTAGGGAGTTTAGTTTGTAGTGGTTGGTAAATCTATATGGTTTAACCCTAGCTTCGAAAGCTTGAGGTGGGATTAGGTGAAGCTGGATATCTTGAGTGTGATAATATGAACTTAATTGCTTTACATGATTGGGGCCTGATTAGCTAGTGGTTGGGTTTAGGTGGACAACAATACCGACAGTTTTGGTTGATGCGTAATTAGATCTTAATTAATTAACCTAAAAGTTTTTGAAACCAAGAATTCTAATTGTGATTCCATTGCAGTCTTTTTCAGAGACGAAAAAGGTTTAAGTGTGGGGATGTTTGATGTATCGTAAAACACATCTATTTTCCTATGTATTTTGTATATTATTGGTCAAGTTTTTATTCGTGTCGTGTCATTTTTATTAGGTATTTATTTATTTTATTATTTTTATAGGTGTTCGTGAAAAATGAGCTCAAAATGAAAGAATTTTAATTGAGACACGAACACTTAAGAGCCGGTGTTCATGGACGTTGGAGCGTAAACAAAGAATATTAGTCAAGCCAAGAACACCCGAGATGCGAGCACCAGGGGAGCGAGCTTAGAGTTAATAATAATAATAATAATTTATTAAAAAAAAAGAAGCCACAAACCGTGACCATTGGGTCACAGTCAACAGCCCATCAAAAAAGTTACAGGCGGTGCAATAGTTTTATGGAGATTACTATATGTTTTCTTTGACGGCAGCAAAATAAAAGATATATAATATAAAAAATAACAACTTCAAAAAAAAAAAAAAGAATTCAATAATTAGACTTCGACAGCCAGAATCAATCGAAGTCGATCGGAGAAGCTTTAAACGACCAGTAAGAGCTTTGGAGTTTTTAGGAGAGGAGAAGGTCCCGGACACGTTAAAGATTAATATTTAAGGAGACCCGGGTTTGGTTTGTTTTATTTATGTTCTAATTATTTTGAGACATGATGAACTTGGTTTTTGTTTTCATGTATACTATGAGTGGCTAAACCTTTTATTGGTGACTTGGGATGATGAACTAGATTTTGGTTTTTAATTAAAGACCTATGTTTTCCGTTTTGGATGTGTTGGGTTACATGATTTAATTTTTATGTTTGATTTTGAATATTTGTGTGCTGAGGCTTTTTGATTTGATTACTTGTTTGTTGGTTTTGATGTTCTAGGCACATAGGAATATCCCCTAGATCTAGAAATCATTCTAGTTTGATTAAATTTTGTTGCCGAGCTAGTTCTTGCAGTTAGGAATGACGCAAGTTTAACAGGTTTTTAAGGTCAATTAGCTAAGGAGTGCAATCCCTTCCAGAAGGTTAGGAATATAATTCGGAATTGCTAGGTTGACTAACTAGGCATTGTTTGGTAGTTTGGTTATCGCTGGGGTGAGACCGGTTACTTATTTGTGTTTAGAGTTTTCCTAGGATTTCATTCGTTTTAGTTAAGTCTGGTTCACAGTTTGGGAGTTTTCAATCCAAGAGTGGTTGATTAAAGGATTACTGTGGGATTTGGTTTCGCTGGGGCGATCCACTTTCATTTTAGCATCTTAATACTTGTCCCGCCTTGAGTCTAGTCAGCTATCCTTGACAGGAGGTTTATTAGGTGAGAACAGGGTCTCCAACCGGACTACATAAGTCAGCTTTTATAGCTAGAGTCTAGGGATTCTACCCAGGTTACCAGTTTTCTCCTCATTAGAGTTCCAACCCAGTTCGTCAGCTTTCGTTTATTTTCAGTTTCTTAGTTAGTTAGTATGTTAGTTTTAATTAGTTTTAATTTATTGATTTTAATTTCAGTTTTAACCCCCCAATCAACAAACCAATTTAATAATAATAATATATCAGGTAATTCATTAAAGGTAATCTCAAAAATGTTAGATAAAGTCCTTAGGTTCGATACCTGGTCTTGCCTACTTGCTACTTGCGATCGGTACACTTGCCGATAGTGTGTGGTTTTAGAAAAGTCTAGGATTTTAAATTGATCAATTTATTTATATATTTATTTGCACACATCAATCAGTCTCTGTCACTATCGCCAACTGCCCGTGAATGTTACTAACGATAGCAGTTTGATTATCCCAATAATCCGTTCTAGCATTCTTCCAAAAATCCACCTGATGATCTTTGTAAGTAATGGCAGGTGTGGCTATTGCATCAACAACTCTGCTACGCTTCAAAAACTCTATGATTCCAGTGAATTCCGTAAGCTTCTTAACATTGCCAAGAAAAGCACAGCAGTTGTGAGCCTCTTCAAATGGTAAATCCTCTTCGGGTTTCTTTCCGGCAGCTTTATCAGATGATCCTGCTGGAATATCTATCTTTTGAGGTTCTGCCATTTGAAATACTGCAAAAACAACACATGAAAATTCATTAAAAATGGACAAAATTCGCAAAATTGAAATTTTGGTTTTTGGAAGTCCACCTTCGACCCTACGGTGGTTCGAATATGGAAAATCCAGGGTTCGAATGTGGAAAACAAGGTTCGAATGTGGAAAATTTGATTAAAAATGTACATTCGACCTTTATTCCACCTTCACCCCTATGAACAAGTCACCTTCGACCAGAAAAGCCACCTTCGACCTTTCTTAAACGGTCGAACCTGACTGTTCATATGACCAATTTTCAGAAACCAATTTTGACCATCTAAACATGTAATTTTCATTTGTTCATCTTCTAATATGGCCGATTAACCATTTACAACAACCAATTGCATCAATTATGTAGTGTTAGATAGTTTTCAAATGCAATCTAGGTCTAAACAGTTTTTAAAGATCAAATTGATACAATTAGCCTGTAATTGACCTAGATTGTTGATCATTCTCCCCCTAAAACTATCTATAACTAAAACCTAATAATCTATTGCATCTATAACACCCTAAAAATGGTCCAACAGTCATGAACTAGGGTTCGAATACGAAAACCATCAATCTGCTGCAATCCTTGATAATTACATGTATATTTGATATGAAAATGATCAGAAAAGTGTAAGGATCAATGTTATAAGGTCTAGAAAAAAACGAGCAATAAGGGTGTGATGTCTGAGAAATTTGAAATTTTTTTTTTGAATGAAGGTTCGAACGTGCAGATTTGTTTTTATAGACTCCACATTCGACCGTTTTACAAGGGCGAAGGTGAAACTATTTCCACATTCGACCCTACTGAACGGCTTGAAAGTAGAAACAGGGTTCGAATGTGCAAAATACACATAAACACTCACACTCGACCGTTTTAAAAAGCTCGAATGTAAAGGAAATATCCACATTCGACCCATCGAAGGGGCGAATGGAGATTGGAATTTTTGAACTTTTTACCAAATCTCAAAATCGAATCCCGTTCAATATTTTTCTCATCTTTTAAGCATCCAACATTCATCATTTCACATTTAAAAGTCACAAAAACTCAAATAGTTCATCAAGTTTCAGAAAATGACCATCAATCACAATCTATTATAAAAAAATAACACAAAAATGTAAAATCTTTTTGGTTTTTCTGAAATTTATGTTAAAACACACCTAAAATCTTTTTGAGTTTTTGTAAATTTTGAACAAATGTAAAATGCAGGAATGTAAACATAAAGCAGTAAATGTTTTGTGATTTCCGGTAAGAGGATCATATCAGTTTTTGAGATATCTGATCACACCGTTGATCTTTGGTGTTTATTATCATTAAAGACAATGTGTGATCTAGCAATTGCTGATATTGTTATCCACATAAGCTCTCATATAGACTTTTATGCAGTGTTTGATACGATTATCTATAGTATAAACAAAATTGTCTGTGGTTCCCACGCACACGTCATACTCCCGTATCAAGGAATAATTGTACAAAGACTCATTGTAACGCGTGATTATGCTTTCGTTATCTGTAATATTACAAGGTATTGAGGCACAGAGGTGTACAGGTCGGCAAATCAATGCTGCAAAGTAACGTATGCACTCTACCAGGTTAAGGGTAATATTAATCATGATTTTCTTCAATGATTGAATACGATGCATTAGATAATATTTGATTATCTTCATACATGAAAAGTTCCTCAACTCGGTAACTTTAGGTTTTGGCATTAAAGCTCTTTTAGTAAGATACCCTGTCTGATCTAGGTCCGTAAAACCTTACGACAGAAGATCAGAAAGGCTATCCCCAGATAACTAGTAACATAACGGCCCGAAACCTCCGAGTTTTGTATAAATACCCTATCAGACGAAATTACGGTACAAAGACCATATGCCAATGAGGAGTTCATCCACATAACAATTCGTTTGATATGTATGTATCTAACACACAGTAATAGGTCTACGAAGCCTACCAGCACATCACATAGACTCAACACACGGCTTATATAACATTTCAAATCTTTAGCATGTGTCAGATCCTCATTGATGTACTATCATTTCCTCTTTTATTCTAGGAAAATCATTTTGGGTTTTTCTAATTTTTATGGCTTTTTGGATTTTTCAATGTTTATGGGTTTTCAGAAAATCTAAGACTCCCCCTAAAATGTAAAACATATTTTTGGGTTTTTAGATTTTTGAAAAACAGTAAAACTAAAAACTAAAAAGTGATAAACAAAGGTAATGATCAGTCTTGTTTCTCTTTTATACCGTTAGCTTTTAATAAAAACTCGAATCGAGATCCATCGAAAGCTTTGGTAAAAAGGTCTGCACGTTGATAATCAGTGTGGATTTTGACCATGTCAATAATCTCTTTGGCATAACAATCACGGATAAAGTGATACTTAATCCGGATATGTTTAGCTTTTGAGTGATTGACCGTGTCTTTAGTTAATGCTATTGCGGCTTCGTTGTCACAGTGAATAGGGGTTTTAAGAAATTGCAAACCGTAATCGACCATCTGCTGTTGAATCCACAGAACCTGTGAGCAGCAACTTGAAGCTGACACATATTCTGCTTCACATGTAGATAGTTCGACTGCCGTCTGCTTCTTGCATTGCCAGGTCACGAGCCTGCTCCCCAAGAATTGACATCCAGCCGTTGTGGATTTGTTGTCCGTGTCACAACCGCCCAAATCTGCATCACTAAAAGTAATTAGGTCAAAATTATCATCATTAGGGTACCATAGTCCTCTCGACGGACAACCCTTCAGATATCATAGGATCCGTTTGACAGCTGCAAGATGACTTTGTTTCAGCTTCGACTGATATCATGCGCAAAGACATGTAGCAAACATTATGTCTGGTCTGGATGCGGTGAGATACATCAGAGATCTGACGATTGCTCTAAATGTAAAAGGATCAGTCAGCTCCCCCTTAGCGTCAACTCCAATCCCGTGATTAGGTTGGATAGGGGTATCCATCGGCTTCGAATCTTCCATCTGGAATCGGCTCAAGACTTCATAAACGTATTTTGTCTGGTGTATAAAGATCCCCGTTGGTCTTTGTTCCACTTGCAGGCCGAGGAAAAACTGCATTTCTCCCATCGCACTCATCTCGAACTTTTCCTTCATCACTTTTTCGAATTCTCTGCACAAAAGTTCGTTAGTATATCCAAAAATAATGTCATCAACATAAATCTGGACTAAAAGCAAGCCATCCCCTGTTCGTTTGGTGAACAGAGTGCAATCTACCAAACCGCGTTTGAATCCTTTGGATAGAAGGTACGTGCTCAGCTCCTCATACCATTGGTGTGGAGCTTGGTGCAACCCGTATAACGCTTTGTTGAGAACGTAGACCTTATCCTGGTGGATAGGATCTTCAAAACCTGGAGGTTGACCGACGTAAAACTCTTCCTTGACCACACCGTAAAGAAACGCACTCTTAACGTCCATTTGATACACCTTGAATTTCTTATATTAAGCAAATGCTAGAAACATACGAATTGCTTCTAAACGTGCCACAGGTGCATAAATCTCATTGTAGTCAATTCCTTCCATTTGATGAAAACCTTGAACTACCAGTCGAGCTTTGTTTCTCACGATTACGCCTCTGTCATCCTTTTTACACTTGAAAACCCATTTGGTTCCAATTTTCTTTCTGCCTGGAGGTAAATCAGTTAGTGTCCACACTCCCAGTTTCTGAAATTGCAATAACTCCTCTTGCATCGCCTCTACCCAAGCGTCATCCAAAAGAGCATCCTTGTATGTCCGCGGCTCAACCTGCGAAACATAACAAGCATAGGACCAGTCATTCTGACAACCAAATTTTTGAATTTGTGCATATAAAGCTAAAGTGCCAAGATTTTCTTGTGAGTTTGCATTCCGAAGTTGTCCTCTTGTCATAATAGAGCTTCCAGGATCACCAATAATTTGCTCGAGCGGATGAGTACGATGAATCCGAGATTCCGGATGATTAGGTACTTGAACTCCCGTTTGAATAGTTAAATTCTCTGTCGAATCCAGATCATTACCCAAGTTGGATGAAGAAGCAACATCTGGATTTGGATTCATTGGAGGTGTCTCTGTTGCCTATTCTGGAATAGCTTCACTTGTGACTTCATCATCATCTTCTGATTCTTATGTATTAAGAGTTGTGGAAGCTTCGTGGAACACTTCTTCTTCTGGTGCATGAACATTGGCATCATTAGAAGCTGTTTGAGGAGTTACGGTGATCGGACGCACTAATGGTGATGTTACTGCATTTTCACACTTGTAATAGACTCTTAATACAACCTCTTCAACCAAGTCATCTAGATTGAATGATTCAAAGCAGTCTTTGTGATCAAACATCCAATCTGGACCGTTACCCTGTACATTCTGAGTATACCGTTGAACTTCAACGTTAGCCCACTCCTCTACCTGACGAGTTCGTTTGTTGAATACCCATTTGAGCGTGGTTGCATACGCAACAAAGAATCCCTCTTCAGCTTTTGGTGCAAACTTCTCAGATGGATTAAGCATTATACACGGTGCTCCAAATGGTTCTAGATACTCTAAGTTCGGCTTTCGTCTGTTCAACAGTTCATAAGAAGTTTTGCCAAACTTCTTTACTGTTAACACATGATTTAGTGTATAACATGCTGCGTAAATGGCTTCATTCCAGAACATTACTGGAAGATTAGAATCCGCAAGCATTGTTCTCGCCACCTCAATTAGAGTCCTGTTTTTCCTTTCTGCGACACCGTTCTGTTGAGGGTATACGGAGCACTGTATTCATGATGAATTCCTTTATCTTCACAAAGAGCATCCATCTGTGCATTTTTGAACTCCGTCCCATTATCACTCCGAATTCTTTTGATTTTCAGACCATAGACATTCTCTAATCGAGTAAACAGAACTTTCAGATTGTTAAAAGTTTCGCTTTTATACTGTAAGTACATTACCCACGAAAATCTAGAAAAGTCATCAGTAACCACAAGGCAGTAAAGCTCTCCGCAATGACTCTTACACTTGACAGGTCCGAATAGGTCCATGTGCAAACGCTCAAGTGGCATTTCAACATAGTTTACTTTCTTTTGTTTGTGGGACTGCTTGTGCTGCTTTCCCTTCTTGCAACTCACACACTTGTCGTTTAAATGAAAATATTTGACATTGACGCCTTCGACAAGCCCATTCTTCACGAGATGATTCATTTTCCTGAGGTGAATGTGTCCCATCCTCCTATGTCACATAATAGATTCTTTTTCTATAGCCTTGTAGAGGAAACATGTTACTTGGCCCTGAGTTGTCATCGCCTTTGACATGTCGAGAATGTAAAGATTATTCACTCTTGATGCTTTTAACATGATCCACTCTTTTGGAAGTACAAAGCCCGGTTTGAGTATGTAGCAAGATTTGTCATCAAAGAATACAGAAAACTGTTTATCGCAGATTTGGCTGACACTAAGCAGATTATAATCGATCTGTTTCACATATGAAATCTTCTCAAAACTCACAATATCATTACTCACACTTCCCTCCATAGTAATGTAACCTCCTTTATTCCCAGCAAATGCTACATAACCGCCATTGATGTTTCTGATGTCAAACAGTAGCGACAAATCCCCCGTAATGTGACCAGAAGCTCCATTATCAACAATCCAGAGACTACTAACAGGGCCAGCTGAAGCTCCTTGTACATATCAAGTAAAGAAATTAGTTCTTTCGGGGGACCCAAGCCTGTTTGGTCTTCGGTCTTCGATCATTCTCTTTCAAAGATTCTTTAACACAAACATCTGAATTTAAATTGACCATTTTCTGATCGACTAAATTCTTCTCACTTTTAGGTTTTACATTTGCTTTTGAAGTTAAAGAACCTTGAGAACCCACTGGTGACCAGAATTGTTCCGAACGTTTCAAGATTCTGATTTGAGATTTTTGGGTCTTAGTCGGTTTCTTTTCTTCGTTCTTAAAGGAAACTTTCTTAGTTACCTTCTCTGATTTAACAGAGATGGGTCCAACTGTTGATTTAACAACAGGTTTTGGTGGAACCTTCTGTTTATCAACAGTTGTGTTCACCACTGGTTTCTTTAACGGTTTTTCCATGGCTATCCGGTTACGACGATCATATGCCATCTGACGATTATCCTTCTTTTGAAAATAACGGCTTTGATTATAAAACGGTGCTGGTTGAGGGACAAAACGTTGTTGTGTATAACAATGATTGTCGACTGGACTTTGATAAGCCTACTTCACTTCAACCTCGTGCCTCTTATGTCTTACGTACGGGCAGTGAGCAAGTAAATGCCCTCTCTCCCCACACTTAAAGCATGCACGGTATTCTTCAAACACGTTCTTGGCATTCGACTTTGCATTAGAAGTGATAGGATATTGGTCATCCTCACACCTTCGTCTTAAAATCTCAGGAGCTGGGTCCTTTGAGTAAGTTAGCTCAAGAAAACTGTTTGCCTTTTCCTTTGGCTTGATAAACTCGGTGACATGAACCTTAGGTTCTTTAGGGACATCCAGATAAATTTTCTTTAAGATCTCTGGAGGTACATCATTGGTTCTCTCGTGTTTGGGGAACCAAATAGTACTCTCCTGCCAGATTTTCTCAATCTTTGAGTAATTGGAAATCTTTATCGGATATTCCTCATCAGAAATAATCTTATCGGATCCTTCCATCCGATAAAATACTTTGACGGGTTTGTCATTTAGTTCATTTTTCTCAACTTTCTTAACTGACTGATTCACTCGATGAGCGTTAGCCATTGGATGTGAAATCTGAAAAGGTGATACCGGTTCATTGGTAATAATGTGATTTTCAATGGGTATATCACTCACTTTCTCAAATGTCTCATCATCCGAGTCAGAATCATCAGTTACTGCAATCACTCCCTCATTTTTCAATCCCAAAATTGGTCTAACATCAGAATGAGGATCCCCATCACTGGAAGTGTTAGATTCATCATCCGATGTAGAATCAGATTTGATTGAACTCTCTGGTGTTATTGAATGTAAAGTGTGATTTTCAAATAACACGGGAGATGGAACAGCCTTGTAGTTTGCACTACTCGGTTGTGAGGGTTCTTCAATGATATGGTCAACAACATAAGCTATATGTTTGTAACTTTCTAGCTTTTTGTTGACCTTCTCAGCAAAGCACTTGATGGTTGCCATTTCAAGTTTAGTTTCTTCCAATTCATTAATATAACTGTTAATGGCCAATTGTTTTAAAGAAAGTGTTTTCTTCAAATCAGAACTATCCTTTTTGTAACCATCAAGCACTTTATTGAATTCATGTGCTTCTTTGCGATAAGATTGACAGTTGATTCTAGCACTCTCAAGTTGAACCCTGAGTTGCTTGTTCTCTTCTGTCAATCTATCATAAGTTCCACAATATTTGTCACTATTCATATCTATGGTGGAATCAGAACTTACATGTTTTGGAGGCTCGGTCATCGCCATCAAAGCAAAGTGCGCTTCCTTCCCAGCAAAGAATTTGGAGTAATCAATTCTGGTGAAAGCGTCATCCACTATGCATGACTTGCGAGTCATAAGAAAATCAGCTTTGGCCAGAAGTTGATCAATGTCATCATCATCTAGTGAGTTAACACTAGATTCAGAATCTGGCTCGCTCTCCAAATCAGAATAGACCGAGTCATGCTCTTCAGGATTATCAGTGACTGAATCAAGAATCAATCCTGGAGTCTTCTCAACAGGAATATCAGCTTCTTCTACCATTTCCTCAATCTTCACTTCAGACACCTTCTCATTCTCCAAAACTTCTTCAACTAACACCGGCTCCTCCAAATCAATCTTTTGAGCAACACATGCCACATTACCAGCTGTAATCTCCTCAACACCTAGTTGCATCCCAGTCCAGTCAAATTCTTCATCTTTTTGAATTACCAAAGTCTGGTTTTGGTTATCTGTTGGTGTTTGGCTATTTGGTGTGGAAATAGGAATGATTTGGATTATGTGGTGTTTGATTTTGGGTCTGGGTTGGTGTAGTGGTTTGTCTAATAGAATTGTTTGGTGAGGTGTTCTGTTTGGTTTGGTAATTATTTTGTGGTTGATAGTTGTTATTGTTTTGGCTTTGATAAGATACCTGATTCTGAGATTGACGGTTTTGGTAATTGGTGTTAAATGGATTCCTGTTTCCTTGTTGAGCTGGCTGTGTGCACTCCCTCTTGAAATGACCTTTCCCACCACAGTTAAAACATGTGACTTTGGCTTTGTTGAAGCCATATGTGGTGTTAGGAGATGTAGAAAGATCAGTTCTACCAGTCTTCTCTATAAACTCGGTCGCTCATCTCATAACACTAGCAAACATCCACTGTATGTCAATAAGCTCCAGCTCCTCCTTGTCAATTTGAGCATAGTCTTCATTGGTTAGATTGTTGTTACCAATTTGACTAGCTACCAGACCATTATAAGAAGCTACCATAGCAGATACCAAAGCGACATGTTGCTGAGCAACTTCCACTGTGACATTGTTCAAGTTAGATGTCTCCAACACTATTGGGCTTTGACTTGGTTGACTTGGGTTCATTTGAGAAATGTATGGTTGTTGTTGAGGTTGATTCATACTAGCTGAATAACATGCAACTTGTTGCATAGGTGAAAAAGGTGGAATGTAAGTAGTAGGATATGATGGTGGTGTGTAAGATGAGGTTTGAGCTAGATAGTTTATCGGGGTTTTGGTTGGTTCAATAACACTTGAAACACAAGCAATGTGTGGAGCAACGATACTACTAGTACTTGAACTAGTAAAAGTAGAAGAGGTACTACCATGATATAGCTTCGGATTTTGAGGAACTTGGGCTCTCTTAGCTTTCCTCTTCTCTTCCATCTCTTTGTTCTCCAACTTTTGAATGAACTCATTGATGGTCCAATATTGATAGGCATCTTTCTCCTTTAGGACCTCAATGTGTTGATTCTAGTATGGTGGTAATGCATCGGCAAACTTATCCACCAATTCAGACATAGGAATATTAATCTCATAACTTGACAATTCAGTCAACAGATGGCAATATCTAGGAATCAACTCCTTTAAAGTCTCATTCCCCATGAAACTAAAATTCTCAAACTCTTTTCTTAACTCTTCCATCCTCAACTTCCTAGTTTTCTCATTCCCATCATGATGATTCCTCAACATATCCCACAGCTGCTTTGAAGTTGTGCAAGAACCAAACTGATGTAGAAGATCAGTGTTGATAGTCTGAGATAGTTGGGAGAACGCCTTCTTCTCCACCGCAAACTTTATCTTCTCATCCTCAGCTAAGCTTTCCAACGGAATTGGTTCACCTGTGTTCTCCAAAACCGGTGCAACATAACCCTTAGCTATCATTTGCCATGCCTCGGTGCCTTCCATTCCCATTCCCTACAAATGAATCTTGAACTTGTTCTTCCATTGATTGTAATCCACCATCTCCATAAGCTTTGGTAGACGACTCCCGCTACCTGAGGATAAATCATGAATTAGAGTAGAAATAGCATTGGTAGTTTAAGCGTGTACCGCGGCTGCTGTAACACCCCAATAATCGTTCATGGGTTGTTGTGGTGGTAGAGCAACTGTCTGTGGCATCGAACTAGTCATTTCTAAGTAATTGATCGGCTGAGATGGTTGACTAGTCATCTTCTGTGCAGCTATAGTCCAAGGATCCATAGTTACATGCTATTGTTGTGTAGTATTAGGCCTCGGTGTTGTTGGAGAGTTCCACATATCGTCTGCAAAGTCCAAAACATGAAACACTTAGAAAATTTTTTTGATCAGATTCTACGTTCGCCCCTTTTTCACTAAACGTGGGTTCGAAGGTGGAAATGTTCCAGGTTCGACCCTTTCTGATGACCCGAATGTAGAATATAACAAACAATCTCACTTTCGACCAAAATAAACCCACTTTCGACCTCTCGTAAGGTCGAATGTACACAATCTGGTCGAATGTACAACAACACACTCACAACTTCTAGGTTCGACCCTAAAAATGACCACGTTCGACCTATAACTCTCAGATTCGACCTAAAACTCACACGTTTGATCTTTCTCTCCTAGGTTCGACCCTGTTCATTTGAAAACATTTATTCTTTGAAAATCAGTTAATTTGACCTCAATTTTTCAAAAGTTGATGAATTTTGATTATGTTTTGCAGGTTTTGCTTCGGAAATGATTTGGAACACGTTTAATAAAGAGAATTCTAGATTTTATCCATGAAAACTAGTCCGAATCAATCAATTTTCATCAAAACCATTGTTCATTGAAACCAGAAAAATTTCAATCAAATTTGGGTCCTCAAATACTATCAATTCGTGGTTGTTTGATCCTTATGGCTCTGATACCACTTTGTAGGAGGATCGATTTGTCAAAAACAAGTAGTTTGATCAAACAAGTCTACCAATTCAGGTGCGGAATCCCTGAATCAGTTACGAAATGATAATATTATCAACAAAACACACAAATCACCTTTAAAATTCCATTTCATTCATAAACACACTTGATTAAACTTACAAAACCTTGTTTACAATGAAATAAACAATATTCAGACTCAACTAGAACCCTAGGGAGAAAACCAGGTCGAAGGAGGGAAACAAAATGGCAAAAGATTAACTTGAAAATGAAAAACAAACATTATATAGGCCTGCACATTCGCCCCCCGTAAGGGTCGAATGTGCAGGTTCGCCCCTTTATATGGGAGAATCAGCATATAGCCCTATAAAATTCTTCCTTCGACCAGTATCATCCACCTTCGACCCATATTAGTTACCTTCGACCCTCTTAGTTCCACTTTCGACCCTTCGTCTTCAGCAAAACATAATTGAGTGTGCAATCCAATAGCACTAGTCGCAAAACGTGTATCAACAGATTGACACAAAACCAATTTTTGCTCAATTAACCTACCTGGACAGATTTGCACAAGTCGTCACAGGCAACTACTCCCCCAACAAACCGCCTGTTGTGCAAAAGAAAACCTGTGGTCGTCCAACCAAGAAACAATAAGAACAAAAGACAGAATAATCTGCAAGAAAGAGCTTGCTTATGCCGGATGAAGAATGTGGGTCTGACCAGGAGCCTGACTTTCCCCGGTACAGCTCTTTCATACCATCACAAGAGGAGCTCGTACGACCTTCCCTGTCCCAGCCTCGAATTCCTTACGAGCCTCACCGTCACAGCTCTTACATACCGTCAACGTACCAGGAGGGACCCATTTGGGAGAAATTCGATTTCTGGTTGCTTCCGCGGACAACAAATACAGAGAACTTAGTAATGAAATATGGGGATAAAATTCCATTTGTGTTTCACCCATATATATATCCAAAATAAAGGATGTGAAACCAGATGGTCATTGCGGGTTTCGAGCGGTAGCTGTGTGGTTAGGGTTGGATCAACACGAGTTTTTGAATGTCCGGTCCCAAATGCTAAGAGAGTTGCACAATAACTGTACGTTGTGGAAGGACATCTTTGACCCACATGACAAAGGAAATTATGATCGTATCGTATAGAATATAAAATTTGAAGGGATGGGAAATGCACCATATAAGAATTGGATGGTGGTTCCAGAGTCGGCATTTCTCGCTGCACAAAGGTGGGGGGTTGTTGTTCATACACTCGACATTCGTGGTAGTGATAAAGTTTTCCCTCTACTTTTAGGCCCAGAAAGTTCTGAGCATCCTATTTTAAAGGTAGTAGTTTGCTTTAGTGATGATCATTACATCAACTTAACGCTTGAGGGATCATATCCAATTTTTCCACCGAATGCAGCTTGGATCGCCAATAGAAATGAAGATGGCACGAAATGGGAAACTGAATACAAAGATGAAATCAATGCGTACAAAGAACTAGTTTTCCCGAAGCCGAACGAAAGTCCAGATATACAAGATATAGATTAGATATGTGAAATTTGTAAAAATATTATATTTGTATTGATTGTGTTTATGTTGTTGAGAATTAAAAAAATTGTTCTTGGCAAATGTTAACCAATGTAATTGGATAACGGGCCGGTCAGTTCGAAACTGGTACGGTTTGTTACCAGGCGGTCAGTTCATTTAATTGACAGGACGTGTTATCTGAAAACCACAAACGAGCAATTAAACGTACCGAAACGCGTTAAACAGAGTCTGGAACTCCAGGATATCGATTAGACACACAAAATTTTAATTTTTATAAAAAAACCGGTATCGATTGTATAGTCTGCGTATGACGTACAACGATTTATGAATGTTCTTCAAACTCGGATGCTTGTATCGAAAACCACAAACGAGCAATTACACGTACTGAAACACGTTAAACAGAGTCCGGAACTCCAGGATATCGATTAGAAACGCAAAATTTGTATTTAAAAAGAATGGTATCGATTGTAGAGTCCGTGTGTGACGTACAATGATTTATGAATGTTCTTCAAACTCGGATGTTTCTATCGAAAACCACAAATACGTAAGAAACGAACCGAAACTCTTCGAACGAATTTTTTTTGGATGGAATACAACATAAAACTATTAGAAATGAATTAATTTTTTTAATCGACCAAAACCATTTAAAATGAATTAAAACAATATATTTTTTTTAAAAACCCTCGAAGCACCTCGCTTTGGCCAAAGCGAGGCGCCTGATGGGGCCAGATATTATTCGAAGTACCTCGCTTTGTCCAAAGCGAGGTGCTTCGTTTTTTGGTTTAAAAGCCAAAGCGAGGTCAGAGCCACCTCGCTTGGCTCTTCTTCTCCACACACAAACACACTGCAACACACACACACACAAACCGTACCGGTCAAGGTCGAAGGCTCGGAATCGGATCCTCGGACACACACCGGTTAGTTATTATTGTTATTATTGATTTGGGCAAAGATTTGGGTGGTTCCGGTTGGCTACTTCGTTTGGGAAGACGACCAAAGCAGCTCGCTTTGGCCTTAGCGAGCCGCTTTGGTTATTATTATATATTATTTTTATTATTATTATTATTACGATTATTATTATTATTAATATTACGATTATTATTATTATTATTATTATTATTGTTATTATTATTATTATTACGGTTATTATTATTATTATTATTATTACAATTATTGTTATTATTATTAAATTTATTATCATTTTATGATTTTTATTGTTATTATTATTATTATTACGGTTATTATTATTATTAGTATTTATTATTATTATTATTATTATTATTACAATTATTGTTATTATTATTATTATTGTTATTATTATTATTATTATTACTACGGTTATTATTATTATTATTATGATTATTATTATTATTACGATTATTGTATCAAATGATAAGATATGAAAAGTAGGGATGAGCTCGGTACGGTATCGGTTCGGTATTCGGGGCTATATGCAGAAAAACCTTATAAACCAGGGTCTAATTTTGTTGAATACGCAGAAGACTGACCTCGACTGGTATGATGGTCAGTCTTCTGCATATTTAACAAAATTAGCACCCGGTTTATAGCGTTCTTCCATTAGTTATCCATTTCTTCTTCACCCGGCTCTACAGCCATAGGGCGTCTTTTGGGTCCACCTTGGCTTTTCGGATCAGGGCCTGGCCCATCTTGTAGATGATCTCATCCTTGATACAAAAGTTAATGTGGAACCAAAGACTCCATAGGGTTGCCAAGATGGACGAAGAGAATATGGATAAACTAAATGTAAGAACCTTATAAATCGGGTGATAATTTTGTTGAATATGTAGAAGACTGACCATCATACCAGGTCGAGGCCAATCTTCCGCGTATTCAATAAAATTAGACCCTCGGTTCGGTACGGGATTGGTATCAGTTTGGTATTCGGGGCTATATGCAGAAGAACCTTATAAACCCGGGTCTAATTTTGTTGAATACGCAGAAGACTACTGACCTCGACCTGGTATGATGGTCAGTCTTCTGCATATTTAACAAAATTAGTACCCGGTTTATAGCGTTCTTTCATTAGTTATCCATTTCTTCTTCACCCGGCTCTACAGCCATAGGGCGTCTTTCGGGTCCACCTTGGCTTTTCGGATCAGGGCCTGACCCATCTTGTAGATGATCTCGTCCTTGATACAAAAGTCAATGTGGAACCAAAGACTCCATAGGGTTGCCAAGATGGACTAAGAGAATATGGATAAACTAAATGGAACAACCTTATAAATCGGGTGATAATTTTGTTGAATATGCAGAAGACTGACCATCATACCAGGTCGAGGCCAGTCTTCCACGTATTCAACAAAATTAGACCATCGGTTCGGTACGGAATCGGTATCGGTAATTATTACTATTACTATTACTATTATTATTATTATTATTATTATTATTATTATTATTATTATTATTACTATTACTGTTCATTATTATTATGCTTACTATTATTATTATTAATTAAAAATTATTGTTTACATAGATATGGATACAAGTTATTTTAATGGGGCTTATGGTGGTGGAGATGACGCTAGGTCGTCTGCGCCGCCACAGAGGGGTCGACAGGCTCCACCACCGGACCCTTTAACGGGCGATCCGTACCTGGAGTGTGAGGAGGGGTATAAGGATGTGCGGCGCAAGTGCAAGAAGCTGCGTCAAATGGCTGCCTCCCCTCAGATGTACATCAGTTGGGTTCTTTTGGATAGGGTCGGCGAAACCGGGAGGGCGAACGACTTTGTGGGGTTTGAAAGTCCATGGCGTCGTCTCTTTGACATAGCCAATGAGGAATCTTACCGGGAGTTGACGATCGAGTTTCTGTCGTCGTTCGAGGTACTGGATCCGTCCCAGAACCCGAACCCAGCTGAGACTTTTCGCCCCATCCGATTTCGGTTGGCGAGGCATTGGCAGGAGATGACCTATGAGGTATGTTATTTCAAGTATCTGTCATTTTATTATTATGTTCCCAAAAGTTGTTAATATTTACAATTATTTTTTGCAGGAATTTGCGGTTGCTTCGGGGTTGTACACAACCGCGGAGACTGATACTGATTTGTACCGGGACGCTGTCAAGATGGTGGATAGGCCGACCCTGGTCAGTTTTTCGAGGTATATCGCCACTTCCCACTTTGGTGCGAATATGGCGAAGGCGACGTCGATTAGGGACCCTGTACTATTATTTGCAGCATGCGATCGCCACCTCTATCGCAGCATGGGGGAGCAGCCGGGAGAAGGTCAACCAAAGTGACCTTTTCTTTTTATACTGTTTGATTATGCGGCGGCCGTGCAACCTAGCCGCGTCCCTGGTGGAGTACTTTCAGTGTGTGCGCAAGCGCCAGGCTCGCGCATATCTCCATGGCGGGACGTTCATCACTGTCATCACGTGTCGTATGCGCCTCTCGCTAGAGACTGACCCCATCTGTCGTCCAAGATCCTATCGGTGGAGCTTGGTGAGGCTAATGCCCGGAGCATGGAGGCCGAGAAGGGAGTACATCGGTTTTGATCTCTCGGCACCAGGAAGCCTTATAAGTCGGCCCCCTTCCTACGCTCGATGATATACCGGCCTACCTTGAGTTGCGTCTGGGAGTACCTCTGCTGGCGGACCAGGCGGGTCACGGCGAAGATGACGGCCCCCCACCTCCGCCGCCACCACAACAACAGTACCCCCGTCATATATATGATGATCTCACTCCTGCTGCGCGTTACGTGGTCGATGACATTGATCACCGCATCGGTTAGGTACAGGAGGTCAGCAGTGGACGATCGAGGCGATACAGGCACTGGCGGGGCGTTGGGGGGTAGCGTTACGCGATCCACCAGGGAGTGGACCAGCACCGGAGGCCCCACCACCGCAAGTATCTTACTTTGCATGAGACTTTTTTCAGTTGTATTTTGTTTTGTATGTACACACTTATTATTATATTTGCAGTTCATCTTTTGTTTATATGTTTGTCTGTTTTGATTGTTTATAATGCTTCTTTCGAATCTATATAATCCCTTTGAATGTTTAATTGTTTAATCCTTTAATAAACCTTAAACCCATCTTTTGTTTATCCGTTTGAATGTTTAACAGTATAAAATAATGTGTTTGGAAGTTGACCTAACCAGTTTGAAAAATATATAAAATGGACCCATTATCTGAACTGTGCATTTTGCAATCCGGATTAACATTCTAATAGATTCTTTTGTTGGCAAGGTCATGTTATTGCTTTATCTTATCGCAGATAATTTCCGAGATTTCAAATCTACAAACATTCTATTTAGGGTTGGCCAGGCTTGGCCTGTCAGATCAGCTAAGTCCAGTATCAACAGCAGTACGTTAAAACTTAAAACCATCTTTCAACTATTTATGTATTGCAGGCTGGACAAATAAAACAAAACCACCCATTATAGTGCGAATAAAATATTTAACACGTAGTTGGAACAGTTGGATATGCAGCTCCAGAAGAATAAGCCCAAAGAGGACCACTAACATACAAAAGTGACGTTTGGAGCTTTGGGATCTTCTTATATGAAGTTATCACGGGTCAAAGAGACCGTAACAAAACAAAAAATGAGCAAAAGCTCTTGGATTGGGTGAGACGACACCTCTCCGTCGACCCTAAAAAATTCCAGAACATTCTAGACCCTCGGCTACACAGTCAAATCAGCTCAAAAGCTGGCAGTTGTGGCTAACAAGTGCTTGCATAGACAACCAAAGATTGGCGAGAGCTTGGAGGAGTCATCACTGTGTCTTGAAAGCACGTCGACCCCAAATATGGTGTTTTTGAGAGGTCAATAACAATGGAATTATAAAAAAGGCTCTAGATCCGGTTGTCGGAGAGAACAAATGGATGTTTTGTTTGGGTCATAAAGTTATGAGCATTGATTAGCGAAGCCTGCATTGGTGCACATGGACATTGTTTGTATAGGAAGTCTTCAAACGATACTTTAATATGTTGGTGTCTTTCTGAATGGTTTGTACTTATAAAATGTAATGTTTTAAATATCATACGAATGACAGGTTGATTAAGTTTGTAAGCTGTTGCTGCTTGTGATTTGGTTTGAATATAACTAAGAGATGTGCTGTAGGCGTTGTCAAAATCTCAAATGTGTGAATAAGATTTTCCCATGTTCTGCAAAAATATCATAGCACTTATTTCTACAAGCTATTTGTAGAAATAAAGATAGGTACATCTCTTATTTATATTTGTATCAATGAAAGATAGTATAGGTTGAACAATTGATAGTTGCAAGTACAGGAAACCAAGAATTGGAGAGAATGCCCAAACAAGGTCATTATAGTACCCCAAACAAGGTCATTATAGCAACAAACCTATTATTTTCATTGCAATTCAAATCATTATGTGAATATCCTCATACGCTCCATCCTGTTCAACCTTTATAACATTCGCGTGTGCCAAACCTGCATGTTTAAAAATTGTTTCAGCACAAGAACAATGAAGAAAACAGCAAATTGGAAAGACTGAACGAAATACAAGCTTAGTGAGAAACATACAATCAGTGTTGAAAAATAACTTTGCAACATGTTTTCTTGTCTTTCCTGTTGTAAGCTCCTGCAAAGTCACTGTTTCAGGAGCTTCCGTTGCCCCAAAACGCAGCTGTAATGCTTGGCACAGTTGACTGTACAGAAAAACATTTTGTTAGCAAAATCAACTGATCCTTGTTGGATCAAACTAGTGGATGTTGCAACATTCTTTAAGAGGTACTTCTTACCTATTGATAAGATCCTCTACACCATATCAGTTCAAGTCCTCGTTATAAGAAGAATCAGAACCTGAACCAGCTTCATTGTTTGTAGGCTCATCTTGTATCGGCTCCAGTGGAGAGTTGGGCTGATCTTGTTGTATAGGTGGAGAGTGGGGTTGATCTTGTTGTATAGGCGGAGGAGAGTGTGGTTGATCTTGTTGTATAGGCGGAAGAGAGTGGGGTTGATCTTGTTGTATAGGCGGAGGAGAGTGGGGTTGATCTTGTTGTATAGGCGGAGGAGAGTAGGGTTGATCTTGTTGTATAGGCGTAGAGGAGGGTAAACGAGAGCCAGATCCATAATCTGTAGGCGCATTAGCTGTAACTGCCTTGGTGAGTACATTAGTGTCCTTATATTAGAAATAATTTTAAGTAGTATATTGTCAGAGAAATATTTTATATGTACCTGAAAATCGAGGTAACTATAGGGATCCAGGTCCTCAAGTATAGCAATTGAATTCGAGTCATCATCAAGCGTATTAGCTGTAATCACAAGTGTCCTCTTCCTTTTGATCAGACTATCCCTTGACCTCCTTGTCCTTAGAATATCAGCATCAACTTTTTCAATCCAACTCCTCATCTCATCATTAATTAGGACGGTGGCCCGATCATACTTTACTCTCTTCCTCCTTGGTGGATGCTCATCTACATAAGAATCAGAAGATTGAGGATTCTGAACAGCTGCATGTGGATAGGGTACCTGAGCACTTGACATGTCTTCTCTTGTCATATCTTCATTAGCATGCATTTCGATATCTATTCCCACACCATCAGCTACGCCTACATTATCAGGCATTTCATTACCCGCCGGCATTTCAATATCACCCACTACATCATTAACTTGCACATTTTCATTTCCCAAACCATCATCTTGGATTTCTACATTATCAGGCATTTCATTACCCGCCGGCATTTCGATATTGCCCACTACATTATCATCGGGAATATCTTCAATATTGATTTCACCCTCGTCCTCCACATCGATCCTGTTATTTTCACCATTAAGTTATATATGAATAGGGTCAGTGATTACATTCAATTGATATTGATTATAAGTCAATCTGTGAAACCAGTTAAAAGCAAGGATAGTTTATAGTTTATCATGTAAATAGACAGTTAACTTGCAATATTTACAAGCACAAGCATTCCCTTATCATAGGTAAATAATACACCTCTCAAACTCTTGTAAGCGAAATGCCCCAGTCTGTGGTAAAGGAAACTGATCATCTAGGGTGATATCATCTTTGTTTGCTGAGAATACAAAATAAAAATATCAATCAGTGAACACTTGGCAAATCATAAACCTTGTGTGTACAAGCAGATGCATCTGTGAATTATTTTAGACAAATTTGTACACCTTGGTGTTCATCAGCAGCTTCTGCAAGGATGTTGGTGATGTCGGGTAAATCCATTTTGTCAAGTGCCTGTAAACAAAAGACACACAACTTTAAATTTTTTAGCTTTTAGTGTTGAAAAGAATAGTAACTTTTATCAGTTTGTTTAAGTGAGAAGATCAACATATGAAATGGACTTGAAGACTTACTCAGATTGCGCCTCCTGAGACTTGCCCTTGGCAAGCAAAGTAGGATCTGACTTCTCAAAAACTTCTTTAACTTGCGCCTCCTGAGACTGGCCCTAGGCAAGCAAAGTAGGATCTGACTTCTTCAAAACTTCTTTAACTTGCACCTAGAAAAATCATCTGCCCAAATTTTACTAGACATAAACATGAACATAGAGTGACATCGTCTGTAAAGAACAAAATTGTGATTAGTGAAAGTAATTAGGTTTTGCAGCAAAATACAACTTAAATAACGAGCAAAGCAGGTTATCGAGTATCACCTTGGAGAATATTTACTTTGCCTTGGATTGCAATGGCGACTCCATCTAATATGAGGAAAAATGAATTTCAATCCCAAATATGTCTAATTCGATGAAGTACATTGACAGGGATTAACGGAAATTACGCATGAGGATTCCAGATTGTCGGAGAGGCAATTGCGGATTCAGAATTGTTGATTATATTAACCGAAACCACACAGCGAATCAAAAGAAATAACTTGGATTAAATTGAGAGTCGTTGAATAACTATCAGAACGAACTATTTGATCGGTATTATCAAACTTTCGAACGGATTAAACTCAATTTTTTTTAACAAGAACAGGATTGTGAACTTTGAGAAAAAATAATACCGTATGTTCAATATTGATCGAATAGGAATTCCGTGTGTGTATCATTCTTGTTATCGAAAATCTTGCTAATATCCCCAAAAGTCGGAGCATTTATTCTCCATCAAAATAAAAATAACCGACCTCCTCGTTTTTGAATTTTAAATTAGATATTTAGCATACAAGATTTTATGTGATAAAAAAAGAAAATAAAAGACCTCCGAATTGTTTGAATATACGTCACTATATTCCAACACGAAAATTCACTAGGCCATTTAATTCTTTAATTACACAACCAAAATATATATTAGCATGATTCCTAATTTGGTCCAATTAGTAAACGTAATAATATCCATAATATTATTAGCCAATCGGAACTAATATATTTGGCCCAAATCTTATTACACATGCTAACTCGTTATAATAACCAAGTCCGCCATTCCTGCATCACCTAACTTAATTAATTAATAACGAGAGTACCTATTCGATGAGTTAAACCAACATCACTACAGATGTCGATAATCACTAAAATTACCAACATTCCTCCCCCATTTTAGTGATATCCATGATTAACTCAACTCAATTCTCAAAGATGTCAAACTCATGCATAAACGAAAATGTCCTGAGGATTGAATTTTCATCTTAGTAAATTACACGATCCAAATAATCGAATATCGGGGTGTCTCTATGGATTGAACCCTTACTATCCATTTGAATACTTGAAGGTAAAAATACACATAAGTTTACAAACCATATGTTCTTACATGACAATATATTTTACTAGCCTATGCCCAATCCATCAAAGAGTACATCAAAGACAAGTCCAAACTTCTTGAAGCGGCTAAACTTCATACTCCTATAGGTAGTTCTTTTATTCTACAGCTGCACATGTATTTATCAAAGAACTATTAAGAAGTTATACTTCAACCTTCTTTATCTTGCAGTCTAAACACATACCTTGGGATGATTCTAATGTGTTTCCAATATCTTAATGACAAGCTTTCCACATTGAATTCTGCATCTAACGTTGTAATAGATGGGAATTGGGTATCTTGACACAAGATATTAAAGTATGGACTTTAAACCCATCCCTTTGGTTATTTATTCACGAGATCTCTTCCTAACCCTTTAGTTAGATGATCACCATATTATATTCAGATCTTACAAAATCAATAGATATCACTCCATTCTTGATTAATTCTCTAAGCATGCCATGTCTAACACCTATGTGTCTAGACTTCCCATTATACACTTAGCTGTATACCTTAGCTAAGGTAGATGCACTATCACATCGAATAGAGATTGGTGATATCGGTTTTGACCACAAAGGAATCTCAAAGATCAAATTTCTTAGCCATTCAGTTTCCTTACCAGCTGCTGCCAAGGCTACAAATTCAGATTTCATGGTCGAATTTGTGATGCAAGTTTGCTTCTTCGAAGCCCAAGCTATAGCTCCTCCCCCAAGTAGAAATACCCATCCACTTGTAGAAGAATGATCCTCTAAGTTAGTTATCCAAATTGCATCTAAAAATCCTTCAATTGCAGAAGGAAAACCTGAATAGCACAAACCATAGTTCATGGTTCCTTTCAAATATTTAAATAATTTGTTCACAGCTTGCCAATGATGAGTGCTAGGATTACTAGAATATCTACTAAGTTTTCCCACAGCATAGGCTATATCAGGCCTTGTGCTGATCATAGCATACATCAAACATCCTATAGCCTTAGCATATTCAAGTTGAGATATAGGACTACCTTTATTAGGCATAAGCCTAATATTTGGATCAATGGGAGTTCCAAGTGGAGAACAGTTTCAAGCAATTAAATTTCTTTAAAATCTTCTCATGTAATGAGATTAAGAGATTGATATACCATGGTTCCTACATGTGATTCTAATGCCAAGAATCACTTTGCCTCCCCCATGTCCTTATGGCAAACTTAGATGACAAAAATTGTTGGGAATCATGGTATCGTATACACAGCAGAAGCGGTTATATTATTATTTAAAATTAAAACCAATATATATATATATTATATATATATATATTTGCGATTTATATATAAATAATAATAATAATTGATTTTATTAATCCAATTAACAAGTTATTCCCAATCAGGATCTCGGTTAAACACGTATAAACAAAAATAAATAAGAAAAACCATAGAGGGTTTAGTAATCAACCTTTCACGACTACACCGGAATTGTAACACGCGGGTTACAACGAATCCTCGCTAGTAGGAAGTTCACACCCGAAGCACCGGCCAACGAGAGCAACACTTTGCAAGAGGGAGGCGGCGTATGGTGGTGGTTTGCGGCGGACAGGGGCGTGTCCCTATGGAGTGGCCGCAACCTATTACTTGGGGAGCAAGGAGTTGTTTTGATTAAAAGTATGATTAGGGTTTGCACCTCAATCCCCTTTTGATAAAACATAAACTTACATTAAGCCACCTTGCATATTACTATAATATTCCTTAATATTAATCCAATTAATATTAAGTCCCTCAAGTTCAAAAACCATTATTATTTCTCAAATAATAATCCACCAACTCATGAACTTATCTGATTCGTGTACCAACGTGTAACTCTTCGGATCGTATCGGGTCGGGGTTACGTTGACCTCGACTTTTAATTACATCGGACATACTATATATCCAACAATCTCCCACTTGGACAATTTTAATTAAATGAGTTAACGTGCGTAGAGTTGGAACCCTAGGTGCATCGCATTGCACCCA